>CM026208.1:21896028-23096028 GCA_014839995.1 Xenentodon cancila | reverse complement strand
AAAAAGCCAATTTGATTTTGAACAGTTCTTTTTAGTTAATCTGCAGAACTGCACCAAAGTTTCCTCTAACTAACGATATGGTTGTTTCGATATACAGAGGCATGTTTTTTTTGTTTTTTTTTTACTCATCATCATCTGTTTCTGAGGCACAGACGCCCCCGCTGCCCACATGTGCCAATGCATTTATTTACCAAGGTTCTATTTCTTTTCTTTTTTCTTTTTGTCACTGTTCATCCTGTTCCATCCATTTTCCATACCCGCTTATTCCTTTGCAGGGTCACAGGAGTCTGCTGGTGCCTATTCAGCTCATTACAGGCGAAAGGCAGGGGTACACCCTGGACAGGTCGCCAGTTCCATCGGTTCTTTCTATCCTTAAACAATTGTGAAATAATCGGTTCCTGTTCTGCGTGTGGGTCCAATGGACTGTATAGAAAGAACTGGACAAACCCTCCTGTGACATCACTCACAACAATTTTCTGTATTTCCAGGATCATGTCTGTTTAGCATAGCTGGATGTAGTACGTAGTACTACATGAATTTTGTTGTTTGGTTTAGAGAACAGTTGGGGGATGTCTCTCATCAGTCATGTATAAAGAACCGTATGTCAGTCCTGAGAACACGCCAGCGACTCATGTAGTCACAGCAGAGACTCTTGACAGTAAAGGCAGCCTACGATGAGAGATCCAGTTCTTCCATAAGCATACAAATGTATTATAGCAGCCAAAAAGTAATGAACAAACAACACTGTGGTGAAGCTGGTGTCACCCAATGTCCTCAATAAACTCAAACTGAAAAAAACTGAATATCTGTTGCTGCAGAGAGAAAAAAAATGAAGTCACAATTTTAAATTGTTTTGTTTATATGTAAAGAAGAATTTCTTTTAACACAACTCCTAATCCTGCAAACCCTTATGAACCCCAACACAAGTGTGCACAGTGTAAACTGTGGATGTTCGTATGAGTTAAATGAATAAAAATACAAGAAGAGACACCCGTCTGCGCTGTCCTCGGTGGTGACAGTGGGAACAAAGTCTTTCAGCTTTTATAATCAATAAGTTCAGGATAAAACTCATATAACTCACGAAGCTGCTTTTCTTTCAGCATTTATCACCTTTTTGTGTGCTTTTATCATTCGTCATCAATCTTTCTTTTATTGTGTTTTTATTACTAGTGAGTCAGATACGAGTTGACTTTGGTAAAACGGTCTTAAAACAGAAGGTCAGTAAAGGAGATAAACTTTCAAAAGATAGGATGTGATTCTCATTGCTATTTATTTTCTGTAGCTCAACAAGAGCTTGAAGTACAATGTTATTCAAGGTCTTGAAACTGTCTGAGATATAACTTAAAGTTATTATTTGTATAAATATAAAAATAAAACAGAATCTCGAAATGATAAAGATTTTCTGTTTAATTTTAAAATCAAATTTATGAAATAGGATCTGGTATCTATCTCTTAATACTATGCCTTTTATTTTATTAACTTTTATTGATTTAAATGGCTGGATTAAGCAAACTATAATATAAAAGCATTTTTAGTAAGGTTACATTTTAAATGAGGGCGTGCTTTCCTACAGCTGTCTTTCAAGCGTCGTCTCAGTATTGTCCTAATTACATTTGTGTCTCAAGAAAACCGGTGACCCTGAGGAACTGCTGTGCAGGTTTGGCTGTCATCACTGGATGTTCCAGTTCTCAGAGTAATCCACTTAGGACCTTTATCCATGACACTGCTGGGTTTTGGTGAGGCAGAGTCTTCTTGGAAAAGCTCGGAGGAGTTGAGACGCGGTATAGGTCACCTCACCAGCTTGAACTATTGATTAGTCTGAATATATTTCATAAATTATCATCACATCTGTTTTACAGCCAAATACAAAAGATAAAGACGCACTGTATGTTCCACACATCTATCTATCTATCTATCTATCTATCTATCTATCTATCTATCTATCTATCTATCTATCTATCTATCTATCTATCTATCTATCTATCTATCTATCTATCTATCTATCTATCTATCTATCTATCTATCTATCTATCTATCTATCTATCTATCTATCTATCTATCTATCTATCTATCTATCTATCTATCTATCTATCTATCTATCTATCTATCTATCTATCTATCTATCTATCTATCTATCTATCTATCTATCTATCTATCAGTTTTGAAAGTTATTTTAAAAGGTAATTACAGTATGTACATGTATGAACTGGCTTTTTTCAATCATCTATTTTTAGTTTTTCATTTTAAAAACGTGTTTTCAATCTGTATATTGCTTGTTCTTTAAGTTTTCTGTTTCAGACCCAAATAATAATACTACTAATAATAAATAAATAAAAAAGAGGAAAATTGGCAGTCTTTTCTCTTTTTCTATTCTAACACCAAATCAGAATAACAAAAAAAATTAGATTATAAAAGTAAAACAGAATAGGAGAAATGAAATTAAGTTCTGCATCTTATTTTATTTTTTATAATCATAAATGGTGGAATACCGGGAGATCAAGGGTCAGAGACATGATGGATCCACTAAAGACTGTGGGTTTCTTTAGGTTTCTGGGTTCTACAATGTTCTTGGTGATCCTCCTACATTAACACCATCAGGAAGAAGGCTCAGCTAAGGTTTCACTTCTAGCGTCAGCTCAGTTCAACCTGCCTCAGAAACTGCTGGTCAGATTTAGATCTGCTGGTTTAGATCTGCCATGAAACAAGACAGGGATAGACTGCAATAGGCATGCAGAAAAGACAATTAGGACTGACCTGCCTTCTATTCTAAACTTGTACTTGTCCAGGGTCAGAAACAGAGCAGGTAACTTCATTGCAGACCCCTCAAATCAAGTTTAATCTGTTTAAACTCCTCCCAGCTGGTAAATGCTACGAAGCACTGAGAACAAAAACAAGCAGACACTGGAACAGTTTCTTTCCTTCTTGTGTGTGTGGAAGTGCTTAAGATGGAATGTCTTAACCACTTTTGCACAAACACATTATTAAACTGAATTTTAATTCAAAAGTTGTCTTCTGCTTACAGGTGGCGGTAACATGGTAACACACTTTAAATTCCTCATTTGTCGCTGCAAATCTGGTCAATGAAGCTGATACTGATTTTAAAGCACTCTGATATAAATCGATTACTGGCAGCTACCCAGACCTCACTGCAGCAACGAGAGCCAAACCATAACAATCCCACCACCATGCTTCATGGTCAATGACGTTTTCACAGAGAAGATGTTTTTGGTTCATTTCTACTGTGACTTCATAACTCTTTATGATTCATTTGTTGAGATATCAGCAAGTCAAAAGTTTGGTCACTTCAGATCAATTACATTTTATTTATATTACAATAGCAGTTGTCTCTAGGATCTTTCCAGAGACCCAGAACATGACCCCCGAGCAATTATTACATAAACAACGGCAGGTAAAAACTCCCCTAGTGGAAGAAAAACCTTAAACCAAACAGTGGCAAGAAAAACTCCCCTTTAAGAGGGAAGAAACCTCAATCAGGACCTGGCTCATAAGGGGGGACCCTCCTGCCGAAGACTAGCTGGGTAGAGCAGGAAAAGAGAATGAAGAACAGAGAGAGGAGAGACACAGATATAGCTCTGGTCTGCAAACATGTACGGAAGAGAAAAAGAGGGGACAGACCAGCACAACAAACTACAAGAACAATGGAGCACAATTATACTTATGAGATACTTCTAATTAATAACTGAGGATTGAGCTGAAGAAGGGAAAGAGAAACAGAGGAGGTGAGGGGAACCAGTCAGTGGATCATGTTGGGGTCCCCCTGCAGCAGGTCTACAGCAGCAGATCTAGGATGAAGGTGTTGAAGACCAGCTGCTCTGGTCTGGTCTAGTCTGGTCCTGCAGCTGCAGCTGTGACTACTGGCCCTAACATGCTAAAGCACTAACTATATGCTTTATTAAACAGAAATGTTTTAAGTTTGGTTTTAAATGTGGAGGTGGTGTCAGCCTCCTTCACCCAAACTGGAAGTTGGTTCCATAGTGATGGTTCCTGATAGCAGAAGATCCGTCCTCCAAATCTACATTTGAATCCTCTAGGAACTACAAGTAAACCTGGACTCTGAGAACGGAGAGCTCTATTAGGAACATATGGTTCTACCAGGTCGGAAGAAACCTCATGAACATGAACAAACTGGAACCTGTCAGATAGATATGATTTAAACCAACCTACAGCTGTCCATTTAATCCCAACAACATGCTCTAACCTGTGCAGTAAAATGCTGTGATCTACAGTATCAAAAGCTTAAACCCATCCGTGTTGTTTTTGTCAGCCAAAGCTTATCTCTCAGGTGTCTGAATTAATGTCATTTCTCTCTCACTGAAGGTGCAGCACTTTGATACTGAAAGTAACAGAAGCTGCTGGGAATTCCTGTAATGACATTTTAATGTTCATGGAGAAAGCGTGTTGCATTAGTGTGGTTATAGGGCTGGATTTACTGGTGCAGCCACTCCTTTATGAATCAGCAGCTGTTCAAAATCTACACTACTTGTAGACAATTGTTTTTACATTTAAAGTTGCCAAACCTTACTAGACAAAAACTATAAGTACCCAGTAAGAACGAAATTCTTGAGGCCTTAAATCTAGGCGAAATGTCCGTACCAAAGGAAATTAATTTAAAATAAACAGCATCATATTAGATATTTGCTGACACCCCGACCTGCGGTCCTCATCCCCTTGGATCCCCGTCTATCCATATATCACCCATATACACAGAAGTCTAATTGGACTACTGATGATAGTTACTATTGTATCCTGTCTTGTACCTTTGAAAAATTGAATTGAGCATCAGAACCTCGATGTTAGAGTTTTAAACAAGAGAAATTGCAGTTTATCATGTTTATGAACAAATGTGGCAAAATGTGGCAAACGGTGAATCCTGTCATTTTCATATTACATTTTTATTAGGTCAATGCTCATAAATAGTTTTTTCATGTTACTTCCAGCTACTTTTGACACTTTTGATCACAGTATACAGGCTACACAAGATGATGGGTGTCTTGTGGGTCTTCGTACCTCACTGACAGGAGCTTTTCTGTTTTCATCAAAGACTTTGTAGAGCTCCCCTGTCTTGTGGTGTTCCTCAGGGATCTGCTCTTAGACCAATTTTGTTTACTTTGTACATGTTGCCTTTTTAGTACATTTTATTACAAAGTTTAGCAACATTATATATCATCTTGCTGGTGATACCCAGCTTTTTTGCTTTCTCTATCCAAGTGGCCCCTTTAGTCTCACTGAGTTACATGATTGCGTAACTGTCATCAAGTCCTGGTTAGCCACAATGTGTCTGCAATTAAACTCAAGTAAAACTGATATGATTATTTTTGCTCCTGACGGTTACATTCCACCGATAAAACAGAGGTTTGGGTCTAATGTAGCATTTTTAAAATCTAGTTTGAATAACCTCTGGGTCATTCTGGAGAGTTCTGTCCCTAGATGCTCATGTGCCACAGTTGACTCACTCAGCTTTTTTCCATCTAAGAAAATATGCAAAAGTAAGACATGTTGTTTCTAAGGCAGAAATGGAAATGATTATTCATGCTTTTCCATCTTTATGGTTGGATCACTGTCACTGTTTTTACATGTATCAGCTTTACTGGCTGCAGTCGGTTAAAATTGCAGCCGCACGCCTTTTATCCAAATGCAGGAAGAGAGACCACATAGCTACGATTTTAAAAAGCTCTTCACTGGCTTTCAGTCAGATTAAGGATCAGTTTTAAAATTCTTGTTTTATCATTCAAACCTCAAAATGGTAAGGCACCACAGTATATCCCTGAGGCTCTTATGCACATACTTTGTGGTCTGTCCCTGAGGTCATCTGAGCAGAGATTGATGCTGGTGCGTCGCTCACTTCAAAACACGTGGTGATTGGGTGACTGGGGTTTTGGGATGGTGGCACTGGGGCTCTGGAACTCTCTTTCAACTTCTCTCCATTTCATAGTCATAGAAGACAATGATTGAAAATGATTATTATTTAGACAGGCTATTAAGTGATGTTTTATGTTGGTTTAAGCTGTTTATATTGTAAAGCACTTTGTGAGTGGTCTCTGTGAAAGGTGCTCTATAAATAAATGTTACTTAATTACTTGGGTAAATAGTAAAGGTCAAGAAAAATAAGACAGAAGAATACGTAAACTCATTGATAAAATAATAATCGACAGACAGACAGACAGACAGACAGGCAGGCAGGCAGGCAGGCAGGCAGGCAGGCAGGCAGGCAGGCAGGCAGGCAGGCAGGCAGACAGGCAGGCAGGCAGACAGACAGACAGACAGACAGACAGACAGACAGACAGACAGACAGACAGACAGAACCTGAATCATTTCCGGCTCCTGCATGCTCTGCTGCAGGCACCTCTTAAACCAAACACATAAGAATGTGCCTGGCACAGAAAACCTGTTGTATGCAAGTGTGCCTTATTCTGCACACATTGTCTCAGAACAATGCATCTCTAACGGGAATGACTCAACGTGAATAATTATTCCAATCCAATAGTTTCTTAGTTGGACTTAGTTTTGGAATTGGCTTCGTTTTAATCTTTTTACACTACTGTACTGAACTGAACTGTATTCACATAAACTCGTTCTTTCACCAAGCCAGTCTTCTGGGTCTCCATGACATTCAGTGGATTCATATGAAAATCTCCTCTGGAGAGCAAACAAACCTTCACCTCAAACCAAAGCTGTTGTCATTCCATACTAACAGAGGCCTAATCTGCTCATACGTGGCAACAACATGAACTGACAGAGCCACTCACTGGTTTTATGGTTATTAAAAGCACTCATCAGATGCATGAGCACAAACAGCCACAAGTATTCTTTTGATTTAGAAATGTCTTCATTTTTTGCTTATTGTTGATTGTAAGTTAATTGTGATTTTTTTTTAGAAATAATTAAAAATATAATAATAATAAAAGTCTGTGTTCGTCCACCAGACCTCTCTGCAGCCAATTGCGTGCAGCCCAAAAACTGTGTAACTGCGAAGACTGAATGAACTAACCCTAACCCTACAGAGACTGTTGTGATTAAGGCTCTATAAGGTATATGAACATGTCATCTCGCACCGTGTAAATACCACCCATTTCATCTACAACATCAAGAATGGTTTGTGTTCACTATGAAGTGATGAGATGTTCTGAACTGAAGGCTATGATGGATGCAGAATAGTGCTTTCAATAAACAATGAGCAAAACCTGAAAATGAACAACTTCAGAAGTAGCTTTTATTTTTGCTGAAAATACTTTAAAAAAATATGTGCGGGAGGAGGATGTGGTCGTGGTCATCGTTAGGACAACCAAATTGGCTTTTAAAATGAAGCCACATGATGCAAACTCGATGAGTCTCTCAAAGCTTGATTTCTTTCATGCTTTGCATACATGTTGATTGTTCTTTGGTTTAGGATCACGTAGCATTGATTAATACATCATGTTGCACTTTAATCAGTAGACAAATTTGGGCTGCAAAACCTTTGTGACAGCTGTCGTTCAATGGTTCACTGTATGATAAAAGACTGCTGATTTATACAAAACAATATCTCCTTGATTCTTTCACCATGGTGATCCTTGACTATCCTTTGATATTAATTATATTATTATTATATATAATAATAATATAATAATATATTATTATATTAACTACATCAGCTTAACTTCATTTGATATTTTTTGGGGAGAAAATCAGACTTGTTCCCAGGATTGCCCATCTTGCACCTTTGCGGTTCTTGGAGGATTCTGGCCCTGGTTCTCTCTGCCTGATCCCCTGCTTGGATTAACTGCAGCAGTGAAACATGATGCCTGCGTGGCTCTTAAGGTCTTTTCCTGGCTAGTTTAAGGATGTCCAGAGTCAATGAGCTATTCCTCCCACACAATATACTTCATAGGTCTTCCATCAGGCCCCACCTTGTCAGGTTTTGTGGAGATGGAAATGTGTCAAAAAGTTTGTGGAACCATTCGAGATGGGAGACCACACAGTGGAAAAATGCGCTCCTTGTGTTCCTGACCAAAGACAAAAAGTGTCATCCACTTATCCATAACAAGTCCAAATGTCAGGTTATGTGATTGCTTGTATTGTTTCCCTTTGCAAAGATTATTTAGACTTCTGGGGAGAAGCATTCCCACATTGTGAAGATGTGGATGAGGAAGAGGAGGGTAAAGATCCTGGGCTGGCCGGCTTGCACTCATAACATGTCACCAATAGAACAATAGTGTGAATTTTGAAACAAAAACAAAAACAAAACTAAAAAAGTGACTGCACTGTAGCAAAGTGTGTTTGCAGAATCAATGTGTCAAAATAACTGAAGTGTTTCATCACCTGGTATCATTAAAGCCAATTTTTGGTGAAAGTGGTCAAAGTTTTACTGTCCCAATATTTTGGTTAAAGGATACATAGCAATATGGATGGAGAAAAAAATGATTATATTCAAAGGTAATCACAATTTTGCATGGCTTTGCAGCGCTCCTTCCCTTGAAAACGCATGATGGACCACAGGTATGCAATCAACAAATCCCTCAACAGCACAAGTCAAAAGCTCACCATAAAAGCCTGGAGTTAAGACTTTCGTTTAATATGTCGCCTGCCTGAATATGCTTTTTGTAATTAAGACTTTTTTAAACAACATTTCCTGTAACATCACAAGTAATGTGATGGAAAGACGTAAATGTGTGTTTTGGTAACAGAATGAGGCTGAAAGCACAAGCTAAAGTGACGTAATGTTGAATTCACTAGTCATTATATTGACAGCATCAACAGCACTCAAATAATTGAATTCACTTTTAGGATGTATGTGCTGAATCATACATCAAATTTAATACAAATGAATGCTGCTTCAGCATACATCATGGCATTTTTTTTTCTTTTTTTGCCCTTGTTTGCACATATATTTATGGTTGATACCATGTTGGTATAACCGGAGTTGTATATATGCATTTTAATCTGGTAACCAAGGGTGTTTTGTGTGTGTGTGGGTGGGTGTGTGCGAGTGTGCTACCTTCACCAGCCCTCATGACAGTCAGACTATATTTTTATTGATCCCTGGAGAAATCAAACAAGATAAAAGTAAAGGAAAAGTCAGAAAGAGGGGTATAAATATTCTGCAGAGGAGGGCTAGAGTCACCGGGTGTGGAGAGTGGAGAGAAAGAAAGGAGGAGAGAGAGACGAGACAGTGGTGGTGCAATCTGGTGTCTGTGTTGTAATATGTGTCAAGAAGAGTTTATAATGTGTTGTTTAAGAGTAAAAGGTGGACACAGGACAATCAGGTGTTATAAGCAACAAAAAAAAAAAAAAGAAAAAACAGAGAAAAGGGGGAGGAGTTTTCTATTTACAATCACATGTCTGAGCGTTTAAGCGTTTGGGGGGAGTTGGAGGCAGTATTGAAAAGTCATATATATAATAGGCATAGAAGTATTTAAATACTCATACATGTCCACATATATCAAAATTAAGTCATAAACAGGAAAGATAGATAAATAATCCATAGACATACACACACACACACACACACACACACACACATACACACACACACACACATGCATATTCATACAGTCAATGAAAATAAACCGTGGATTAATGGCATTTTTACAGAAAATCATGGAAAGTATTTTGGCAAAGGTTTGACTAATCGGATCTGCTCTTTTGACATCATTTCCAAAGCACAAGGTTGAACTTGGCAATGGGGCTTTAAAATACCTGCCAAACAAAAGCAGTCATACGGAGGTCTGGGCTGACAGAACAGGCAATAAATCCTAATTTACGAGATGGTCACTGAGGTGTGACAAGCTGGCTTCCACAAGAGGGAACGAGATCAAAGACTGGACACAGATGAAGACAGTGGGAAGGTGATTCACCTCTGAGGAGAATGTGCGGACTTGACCGTCAAGCTCCAGCTCAAAGTTACCTTGTAAGTTCAAGTTAAGTGTAAATGTGTCTGTATTAAATGAACGAATGTTGAATTTAGAGTTAATCTTTATCTTTTATTTCTAATGACTGGCCAGTATGGCGCACACTTGGTCATAGACCCACATATTTGCCTCTCGGCGATAAAAGATGACAGTCTGGCAGCTGCAGATATAACATGGATATTTTAAAAAGTCTGACAGAATTTTAAATATGAAATTGTCCTTCTTCTAATCAACAACAAGAATTTACTTCTGAGGAGACACAAGAAACCTACCTTGAACGTGTTTGTGCTGTAATTTTGAATGAAACAAACTTTTACAAACAGACACCACCTATGCTCTGTTATGAAGTTGTGAAGTTGATTAAAAGGCTAGAAACGGGCGGTAGTGTGACAGTGGGAACTTTAACGTAGAGTTACAACACAACTCACCATACATACTAACCAAACATAGTTCTCAAAATATGCACGTGTTTAAAAGAAATGCTGGAGGTTTTAGCTGTTATCTGCATTTAATGCAGCTGTTTGATCGATTCTTTGAAATAACGTGGGGTGACGGAGGTCAGTATCGAGTGTAATCAAATTAACCTGTTGTGGCCTTTTCACTAGCAGCAAAGAGAGCATTTGTCTTATCTAGAATATTTCTATTTTAGCTTCACACGCATCACAATATCACGCCTAATGCAACTAAGTGTTTACTGATTAGTCAAATTTCTGTGGCTTCGTTTTAATCTTTTTACACTACTGTACTGAACTGAACTGTATTCACATAAACTCGTTCTTTCACCAAGTCAGTCTTCTGGGTCTCCATGACATTCAGTGGATTCATATGAAAATCTCCTCTGGAGAGCAAACAAACCTTCACCTCAAACCAAAGCTGTTGTCATTCCATACTAACAGAGGCCTAATCTGCTCATACGTGGCAACAACATGAACTGACAGAGCCACTCACTGGTTTTATGGTTATTAAAAGCACTCATCAGATGCATGGGCACAAACAGCCACAAGTATTCTTGTGATCTATAAATGTGTTCATTTTCATGTTTTGATAAAATATGAAATTCTCCTTCTTCTTATGAACAAAAAAAAAAGAAAGTCAGTCGAGTATAATCAAATTAATCTGTTGTGGCCTTTTCACTAGCAGCAAAGAGAGCATTTGTCTTATCTAGAGTATTTCTATTTTAGCTTCACACGCATCACACCTCAAAACCGTTTTCAATTATTTTAGAATGACAGAAAATATCACAGCTAATGCAAATGAGATGACGTTCTCTTAAGTGTTTACTGGTTGCTCAAATGTCTGTGGTTTCCTGAGATCACATGAGCGTACATAACTCTCGTAGGACAGAGCTCCAAACAAAACTACGACCTGTTACTTGAGTTTTCAGCAAGGACGAGTCCATGAATTCAGCCATTAACGTTAAAGCCAGAATTGTATCTGAAGTATGAACACTGTCAAGTGGAGGGACCACAACAACAAAACTTCCTGAAGCTGGAAAACGCTTGTTTTGTCCTTACAAGTACAGTACACGTTACACATTTCTTCCAAGACTGCATTGGAAACGAAAACGAAACTGTTTGTAGGAAGCAGAAGATGCTCGCTCCTTCGTTGATGAATTTTTTTGCTTTAAATTAACGTTAAACCAGCAACATCACTGTTTCCCATTGGCTGGGCTGGTGACATCGTGGACCATGGCTGGAAGCTGCTCCTCTCTTGAACAGCTCTGCTCATTTACTCAGTAGGACCTGACCTATTAAGGCCTTCTCCTCCTTTAAATGTGGTCACAGCAGCTTGGAGTTCACAAGAGTTGGATACACTGTTTATTTTGCATAGAAATACAAAAACAGCTTGCATGTCTTTTTTTTTTTTTTACCTTACGTTGATGACTAGGGAATAATTCATTGGTGCAACACTTAACATAAGTCTGAAAACATAATAAAACATGTCATGTTCACTATAAGGACATTAGGTCATCCATGTAATATGACAGTGAGGGTGTAATTTGACAATCTAAGATTTTATACTTTACACTAATCTTGTTCTAGTTGTCTGTGTGTGCACATTTCTGCTAAGCAGGAAATGCTTGGATGGCAAACATGAGTAGTTAATTTTGATTGATTCAGCATATCCACAGTCACCAAATCAGCTGCGGTGCCTAATTGTGCATGACTAATAAATTGCACATCATAAAAGGAGTGCAGCATAGCTAGATAATAATAATAAAAAGCCTTATTGAAGCCCAGCACAGAAAGACACGTTCTTACTAGTCACACTTTAGTCACATTAGAAATACTTAGAAAGCTTATAATACATGGAAAGTTTGGGAAAGTTTCAGCACATGCCCTCGTTTCTTAAATACACAACATCCATGAGGCATTTCAGTCAGCCTGCAGGACACAGCACACGCCCCACAATAAAGGAGGAAGGCAATATGTCAGTAAGGAGAGGATGACAAATCTGATTTGGGGGTGCACAAGGAAGCTGCTTCGCTCCATTATTATTTTCACTAAAATCGCTGCTACATGAGGACATTTGTTTACATTCATTTGGAAGACGCACAGCTGAAATAACAAACTGAGTTTGTTCAGCCAACTAATGATTTTCACATCATGAATAAACAGATGAGTATTAATTTCTTAAAGTTCAACGTTGAATTAAAAAAAAAAAGAATCATTTGGGGAAATGAACAGCCTGAATTTAATCTGATTACAGGTCTTAGATTAATTCAATGTTCAGTCTCTCAAATATTTAAAATCATGAAAAGACTACATTAAAGGCACTCTATGTAACCAAACCAAAAATGCACCGCTTGCAGTCAAGTGCTGCCAGCAGCCACGTCACCATCGGTTAACGTACAATGACCTTTCACTACATAGATGACAGCAGCAGCTTCTTTGATACCAACTGTCTGATGTGGATACAGTTTAGTACGAGTTCTCCAATATCCTTCTTCCAGACTATGTGATTTACCTCTAACTTGCTTTCTTTTTCACAACGTTGAAAAAGTGTCGAAACTGTAGCATTGTTAACAAGATAATCAACCTGTGGACGTAAAGTTTAAATAGCCTTTTTCTTACTGTATTAGGACACAGCACTGAAATAAATAAATAAATAATAGAATTACTTTAAATTCAGTTACAGCCTTTTCTAATCCAGTGTTTCCCAACCATGTTTCTCGGGGCGCACTGCCCTGAATGTTTCGAATGTTTCCCTCCTCTGACTGGATCACTATCAGCTTGTCATCTAAGTCTACGCACGTCTGCCAATGGCTACTCATTTTAACCAGTTGTGTTAGAGCAGGGTAACATCTAAAACATGTAGACAGTGATCCCCAAGGAACAGGGTTGGGAAACACTGCTCCAATGAACAGCTACTATAATGAAACTTCTTCTAGATGCTGTGGAGTTCCTTCATGTAAACTCAGCGATTATAAAGTGGTCAGACAAGACAGGGATCAGAACGATCGCTTTGAGTTTTTTGTTTTCCTATGTCATATGTCAGGATAAAATAATAGGAAATACATTTAGCAAACCATTACTTATGGAGAATGTCTCTAACCCTGCATGTCATGTCCACACTCTCATCTCCACCTCCTCCTACACGGTGTCCACTGTGGGTTTTGTGATCTCCACCATCTGTTTGATGCACTCTTCAGGGGTGAAACCGCACAGATGTTTCACAGATATGTAACAGAGGTCTCTGCAGTCCCAAATATGATGAACAGATGTGTGAAGGCGCGTGACTGATCATTCACACCTACAGTGTTGAGGCCTGTGTCTCAATGCAGATCAACGAGGAAGAAACGGCTAACCAGAAGTAGGTTTAACCAGGCCAGGCACACCTGTCACACACACACACACACACACAGACACACACACACACACACACACACACACACACACACACACACACACACACACACACACACACACACACACACACACACACACACACACACGGTGTCATAATCCTTATATTTCCTACTTTTAATTCAATTTTCAATTCAATTTTATTTATATAGCGTCTATTACAAAACAAGTTGTCTCTAGGCGCTTTCCAGAGACCCAGAACATGACCCCCGAGGGCACCACTCAGTGGATCATGTTGGTGCCCCCCTGCAGCATAGGCCTGTAACAGCATATCTACACCGAAGCTATGTTTAAAATGAGCTGCTCTAATCTGGTCCTGTAGCTGCAGCTTTGACTACTGGCCCTGACACATTAAGGTACTAAATGTACACTAACTATATGCTTTATTAAACAGAAATGTTTTAAGTTTAGTTTTAAAGGTGGAGGTGGTATCAGCCTCCTTAACCCAAACTGGAAGTTGGTTCCAGAGTGATGGTGCCTGATAACAGAAAGCCCGTCCTCCAAATCTACATTTGGATCTTCTAGGAACTACGAGTAAACCTGCACCCTGAGAACGGAGAGCTCTATTAGGAACGTACGGTACTATCAGGTCTTGCAAATATCGCGGCGCTAGGCCATTTCGGACTTTATATGCCAGTAATAAAATTTTGAATTGGATTCTAAATTTTACAGGGAGCCAATGGAGGGAAGCTAAAACTGGAGAGACGTGGTCTCTCTTGTTGATTCCTGTCAGCACTCGCACTGCTGCATTTTGGATCAGCTGGAGGCTGTTAAGAGAATTACTTGGACATCCAGCCAACAACACGTTACAGTAATCTAGTCTAGAAGATACGAACGCATGAATTAGTTTTTCGGCATCACTCTGCGAGAGGATGCTCCTAATCTTTGCGATATTACGGAGGTGGAAAAACGCAGTTTTACAAACCTGATTAATATGCTGTTTAAATGACAAATCCTGATCGAATATAACGCCAAGGTTTCGCACAGTTCAACTGGAGGCCATCGCAAGACCATCTAATCCCTTCCTAAGCTGTTTGGGACCACAAACAACAACTTCTGTTTTATCAGAATTTAGTAGCAAAAAATTTCTGGACATCTAGTCCTTGATGTCCTTAATACACATCTGAAGTTTGTCTAATGGTTCTGTTTCATCTGGCTTCATAGACAGATACAGCTGCGTATCATCAGCATAACAATGAAAATTAATGCCGTGGTTCCGGATAATACTTCCCAAGGGCTGCATGTATAAACTGAACAGGATTGGCCCTAGCACTGAACCCTGCGGGACACCATAGCAGACCCTCGTCTGTACGGAAGAAACCTCATGAACATGAACAAACTGGAATCTATCAGACAGATATGATTTAAACCAATCTAGAGCTGTCCCTTTAATCCCAACAACATACTCTAGCCTCTGCAGTAAAATGCTGTGATCTATAGTATCAAAAGCAGCGCTGAGGTCCAGCAGAACCAGTATGGACACTAACCCATTATCTGAGGCCATAAGAAGGTCATTCGAGACTCGAACCAGTGCTGTTTCTGTGCTATGATGCATTCTGAACCCTGACTGAAAAATTTCAAATAGATCATTTTTATACAAATGCTCACACAGCTGGTTTGCAACTACCCTTTCCAGAATTTTAGAGATAAATGGAAGGTTGGAAATCGGTCTATAGTTAGCTAAAATGTCTGGGTCAAGAGAGGGTTTTTTAAGTAATGGTTTGATTACTGCAACTTTAAAAGCCTGTGGTACATATCCTAAGACTAGGGACAAGTTGATCTGTTTCAGTATTGTCGGTCCAATAAGAGAGAAAACATTTTTGAGTAGTCGAGTAGGGATTGGGTCTAACAGACACGTGGATGATTTAGATCCATTGACGACTGAGGTCAGCTCAGAGAGGTCAACAGGAACAAAACAGTCTAGAGTCAGGTCGGAGCATAAGGGAGTCGCCGAGGTTAAAGAAATTCCCACAGCCACTGCCGGGAGGGCCTGGCCGATTTCCTCTCTAATTCTGACAATTTTATTGCTAAAGAAGCTCATAAAGTCTTCACTACTGAGAGCTGCAGGGATGCACGGCTCAACAGAGTTGTGGCTCTTTGTCAGCCTGGCTACAGTGCTGAACAAAAAACATGGGTTATTTTTATTATCCTCTATTAACACTGAATAATAGGCTGTTCTAGCTTTGCGAAGCGCTTTTTTATACACTATTAGACTATCTTTCCATGCATAATAAATATCTACAGACCTACTAGAGTACCACTTTCTTTCCATTTTACGCACTTTCTGTTTTAACATACGAATATGTGAGTTAAACCAGGGAGTTAAGCTCCTATGGTTAGAGACCCTCTTTCTCAAAGGAGCAACTACATCTAAAGCTGAGTGCAACACATCTGCAGTGCTACCAACAAGGAAGTCAACGTCTGCAGAGGTAGAACCGAGGTCACAGCCCTCAACTGCTTCACTATGTTCCTCTGTAAGAAGATGAAGAGCAATGGCCTCCCTAAATTTAGTGATAGCTTTATCGGATAGACACCTGCTAAAGTAATTCCTCCTATTATGCGTAACGTTGACAATGTTGAATTCAAACGTTATTAAATAGTGGTCGGATAGGAGGGAGTTTACATGTGACACTAACAGATTATCAAGTTCTACACCGTAGACGAGGACCAGATCAAGAGTATGATTAAGACAATGCGTTGGTTCGTTAAGTTTTTGTAAAATCCCCATCGATTCTAGAAGAGAATCAAAAGCCAACTTAAGACTGTCGTTGTCAACATCCATATGAATGTTAAAGTCGCCCACTATGATGACTTTATCTGTACTGATCAATAAACTAGATAAGAAATCTGAGAACTCAGACAGAAACTCCAGATAAGCTCCAGCAGGAGGGTGGTAAACTACAACCAACAAGACTGGCTTCTCTTATACAACGTTTTGCATCTGAATCGCAATCTGACTATTGGAATGTTTTTGTGTGTAGACAAGAAGCTTATTGAAGCGTCCTCATCAATTATATATATTATATATATATATATACATTATATATATTATATATATATATATGTGTATATTTATTTATAAATAAATACATATACATATATATACAGGTGAATACACACACATTTGATGAAATAAATCTGTTATAAATATATGTGCACAAAATAAACAAGTCTGTAAAATAAATCTATACCTACATATACACCTACCTATAGATACATGCCTAAGTAATGCAGAAAATAATCTAAAGACTAATAAAATAATAATATAAAATAATCTAATGTTTTAGCATTGTAAATTCACATCCAGATAGTAATTCACTTTCAATTACACACTGATACTCACATACACACTCACACTCTACACTAAATATACTACACTATACTACACATCTGTTTTATGAGAATGGAGATAAAGCTGTTAAAATTACTGCCTAGATTAGGTTAGGTTAAGAAACAGGAAACGAACTACTATATGATTCTGGGGATCCGAAATGAACAAGCAGAAGAACAAAACTCAGACATGTGAGATGATTCAGACATTTCAGGAGTTTTACTCTGACCTTTCCTCATCAGACACAACGTTTGACGTTGCAAAAGTTGAGGCTTTTTTCTCTAAAACAAACCTTCCACACTGTCTTTTGCCCAGACCCATTAGACCGATGCACCAATTTCTGAGTCAGAACTTCGAGCTGCCTTTAAATCTCTAAAGACGGGGAAATCTCCAGGCATATATTTTGGCATCCATCTAGCTATAGTTTATCTTGGAAAAGGTGCTCTGGGATGCCTGACTGATACTTTCAATGAAGGGTTCATGTCACTAATCCTTAAAAAATACAATAAACCACTGGACCGTGGAAGCTTCAGGCCCATTCGCATACCTACTAAAGTTCTTTCAAGGAGACTAGAGGACATGTTGTCTACGTTATTAAATTTGACCAAGCTGGAATCATCAGCAGATGTTCCTCCCCTGAAAACGTCAGATACTTACGTCATGTGATATGGTAGAGCTGCAATAATGATGTGCCTGTCGTCTTGAATAATGCAGAGAAGGCACTAGACAGGGTTGAGGGTTTTTTTTTTTTTTTTTAATTAATGTTTTTGAAAGGTTTGGATTTGCAAGGGTTTAATTTTTATGTACCATTGTTATAACAAATGGTTTCAATTTCCCCTCTCCTTTAGGCTTTCAAGGGGCCCCAAAGCAAACGATTCCTACGCCGGTCTTTAGTTTATATAATTCATTGAGCCACTAGCCTTAGCTTTTAGGCAGCAGGTAGGAATCAAAGGAGTTCTGGCTGGTGGACGAGATCGTAAACATTTTATGCATGCTGATGACAATTTGTGCCTGGTCTCTGACCTGGGCTCTTGTATTCAGGTAATTCTTGACACAACTGAAGCATTTCCTCTAGTTTTCTGTTATAAAGATAGCTGGTTTTGCCTGGTTCACAGTTTTGCCATTCAGCCATGGTCAGAGCTGTTAGGGTTAATTGTATGTCATCAGGCACTGATGAAATGGTCGTATTTGAGATATTTAGTTGGTAAATTGTGTGCTGATGAGGACATCATAATTCAAATTTAAATGGCCCCTATTTCTTACAAAGACAAAGCATTATAAACCTCAATAGAGTGTCTGCGGGGCAAGATTAGTGCCATGGTGATTGCTCCACATTTGAAATATCTGTTTCAAACAAACAATGTAATCAAACGATGAAGAATTATTTATAGATTGGGAAGAGGGAATAGGCCGCAGATGAGTCTATCAAAGCTCTTTACAACAAGAGGTTATTGCAGGTTCTCCCTGCCTAATAAGGATGTGGACAGTAATGCTTTTAAGTTGACAAAACTGTCAAAACACTGGACTAATGAGAGTTACTACACGGGATGGTTTGTAATAGACCAAGAACTCACTGCTCCCTTTTTTCCATTGGAAGTATTACAGCACAATAGACCATTAATAATAGTAATTCTAAGGATGAATGGATTCATCTAATTTTGCATTGCTCAATGAATGTCTGGACCAGAATTCACAAATTATTGAATAGTTCATATTGGGAGCAACTTTGCAAATAACCAGTTTGGAATAGATAAAGGATACAAGTAGTCTTTTTTACCCCACACTCCTGGTGGCTGAGACGTATTTAAAATGTAGCTTATTTAACTACTGAAAACTCATTTAAATTTGATCAGGAACTCAACACGAAGCTCAGATTGCAAGACTGAGATTTCTGAAGATATCTACAGATTAGGAGCAGTTTAGAGTATGTAGTCAAACAACTAAGATGCCTACAAAATGCCTGAAAGATGTTTAGTAAGACTACAAATTTTTCTATAATAGTTACCAACACATTATACGGAAACTGTAAACGTCTTATGCCCATTTACCAAAGAGATTTAAATGTTGACGTTGATCAGGACTGCTGGGAAAGGATCATTTCTGGCACAGGTTGGGTTACAGGAGAAGCTCAGAGCAAACTAACTCACTATAAGATATTGATATTTGGCATCGGTCTGTCGACATAGAATGGGTTTACTAGAAAATATTCTGTGCTGGAAATGTAAAAGACATGACAGCACCTGCTCTCTAATTTTCTCTTTTTGGGAGGAAATAATCAAAACTAAATAAGAATGGCTCAACATACTAGCCCCTCAATTCAGCTTTACATTTTGGGTGACAGATCTTGTTTACCAAACCAGCTTATGCCTTAGTCCAAACCGGTTTTCATTTCAGCAGCTACAATTATACTTTGTAAGTAGAAAAGCTCTGTCAGACCAGATATTTTGAGTCTGACTCATGACAGACTCATGACAGCTTTTGAGTTAAAGAAAACACAAGACTCTGGTTCACCGGTTTTAAATACATTTAAGGCTTTTATAAGTCTAGTTCAAATCTAAAATGATATTTCTTTAGCATTTATATTTTAGTTTATTTTTGTTTTGAGAATTTTCAGGATGAATTATGACGTAAATGAAAGGCTTTTTAAACTTAAAGTAGGCTGATAACCACAGCTATGTTTTATCTTTTCCTCTGTTTGATCGGTGCCGACCCAATCAGTTTCCACTGTGGATGCTATGACTGTTATGGCTGTTATGTATGCTATTTAAAATATTTACTGCTTGCAGATGCTCTTATTACCTCTACCTTTAACATGTCTGCAATTTTCTGTCTAATCTAATCTGACAACTCTCTCCTTTGTTTTCTCTGGTCTGTGATCACTATGGTGAACACAATGACACCAACAGCAGAGTGAAAACCCCTGTGATGCTAATTACAGAATTACAGAACACACTTTAGTTGAACATGCCACTGTGGTCAAGTTACTTTCAATCTTGGTTCCTATTGACATGAGCTTGGTCTCATGGTGCGTTATCCTGCGGGAAGTAGCCATGAGAAGATGGTACACCGTTGTCTCATAAAGGGATGGACATGATATCAGCAAGTGGTCTTGACCGTGTCTACGTGCACTCAGTGGCTGATTAGCCATTCGTGTTAACAAGCAATCAAACAGGTGTACCTAATAAAGTGGGAGGAAGCCGGAGTACCCGGAGGCAAACTCCACACAAAAAGACTCCCGCAGGAACCTTTTTGCGTTGCGGGCTGCCCAATTTAAAGATTGTGTCCAAAAGTTAAAAACTGCAGTTCAACCTGAACCGTGTAACCAGAGGTTATAACGCAGTAGGTCAGGTGTAAACTAACATATGAGGGACAACATAAAAGACTTCCTCCGCCAACTCCTCTTACTTACGTTTTGCTCTCATATTCCTTTATAAGCCATTAATTAAGACTTCTGAATCCATGATTATGTTGTGGACACCCTAATTAGCACAAGAATTGACCTTTGTGTTTCCACACCAGGAAATGTGTGGGGTACTGAGGTGTGAAATTATTAATCAAACGATGGGATCCAATTTACAGATCAGGGGATGGAGCGCCATACGACAGAGCTAAGTCAGTGAGGAGAGAACAGATAAACTAAACTCAAACAAACAGTGGACTGAATTACGCGTCTGCAACTGACAGATACAGAAGTGGAGAGAGTCAATTACAAGACAACTATGGACTAAAAACAAACAACACCTATGCCTGTAAACATCAGTGTCCCTCTCGCTGAAGAGCTTAACTGTTTCTATGCCAACACAAGTCATAACAAGGGTCAAATTGTGAAGCCTAGCCCTTCTTTTGTCACAGCAGTTAACCTGAGCAATCACAAAATCCGACACTGCCTATAAAATATCAACCACAGGCCAGCCGCTGGACCAGATGGTGTGGAAGGACATGTCCTTCCAGCTTTTATGGATCAGCTTGCATGAGGTTTACAGACATCTTTAACTTCTCCCCGACACTGGCATGTGTTACTTTATGGCACAGGGTAAGCGCAAAATCTGCGTATATGCAGTCAAGATGTGCAGGATTTTATGTGCTATTCTAGTAACAATTTATTGGGTTTTCTCAGTCCACAATGAGACAAGACAATTGATGTGGTTCAGGCATCTGGTCAGGATACCCCCTGTGCATAACCCTGGAAGGTGTTCATATGTGTGCAACTGGGTGGGAGGAGACCCTAAGGCAGACTCAGGACATGCTGGAGAGATTATACCATCCCGTCGGCCAGGGAAGGCCTGAATGTTTTGAAAATCCAGCTTTTTCTCAAGGTAACCTTGTGATTGCAAGTGCCCACGGTCAGGAGAGGTAGTCAGTGGGAAAGCCACTGCTGAGACATGGCCTTGGCTTGTCCTCGTGTATGAGGTGTTGGGATAGAGGCCTTCAAACATAGAATGTTTTTAAAATCCAGCTTTTTCTCAAGGTAACCTTGTGGTTGCAAGTGCCCACGGTCAGGAGAGGTAGTCAGTGGAAAAGCCACTGCTGAGACATGGCCTTGTCTTGTCCTCCTTGTCCTGTTGGGATACAGGCCTTCAACCCACCCTGCCCTCCCTCCCATGCTGACTGCTTCCATCATTAAGGGCACAAATGGCCAAGTGCAACAGTAGGTGATCGGGAGAAGGAGGAAGGAAGTGCCAGGAGAGAGAAAACCGTAACGGAGAGCTTGAGTTCTTAGGATGATTAGGGCTGCATGATGATGCAGAGAGAAATGGATTCAAAATAACACACACATCCCTGCTTGAGAGTTGAATTTGAACATTTCAAATACATTGATTTATTTATTACAGTCATTAACAAATGATGAGCTTTGGAAAATGTGTTTAGAGTACTTTTTGTTAACCTCAGTAGGTAGGAGGACATCACGTGGGATGGCTTCCTGGCTGCTGTCCGCCACAGCTTTTCTTCAAGCTTATTGACCAGTCACGTTATAAAGAACTTTGATCAGTTGTAATTGCATTTTTAATTGCACTTGCAATTGAAAAGATAGTCGTCAGGGAGGGCATAGTCATGTACAACATAATACAAATCTTATCATAATGGGTCATGGACAACTACAACTTCAGGCCAACAACAACATGTAACTTATTTCGCTTTGCCATTTTTTATTTAACAAAATGAAGCCAAAAAAAGTATATAATGTGGACAAGACTAATTGGTACCTTTGTGACTTAATAACTTTTAGAGCCACCTTAAAGGCCATGGCTTTATAAATTTGTTTCTTGTATGAGTTTATCAGTCTGTCGCTCTTGTGAAGACAATTTCACCTATTCTTCTTGCAAGTTGTTTCGGTTCATTGAGGTGTCCACTTATGCACAGGGCTTATATGTTCCTCTCTGATCCTCAGCAAACTCCTGCACAAACAGGAAGAAAATCTGATTTGTTAACACAGTGCAGCTGGCTTTGTCTCCTCTGGTGCTGTTCCCTGAACCACTGCCCCATCTCGCACCCGCTCCCTCTGCAGCTGAACAGAAACCACATCGTACCACCACAAACAGTTTTAAAATATTGTGCAATGGAAACTGCTTCTTTACAAGTATTGCTTAGGTCTTTCAATGCTCTATACCAGTAAAATGGATAAAACACCCAACTCCTTTTATACAGGTCTGCATACTACCTGATTACTTGATCCGCAGGTATGCAGTTTAATTGCAACTCATCCTCTTAAGCGCTATGGAAGCGCTCACGGGGCACTTAGTATTGCCCACATTATTTTCTATTCTTTCTTTTTTTATTTTTTAAGTTGCTGTAGTTCATCTAAGGTCAAATTTTTCAAACACTAAGAACTAATCAGGTGATTTTAATATTTTTAAACACACACACGCTCAAAGAAAACATAAAACTAAAAGAGTGACACCTCACTTGGTGACAGCTGCTTTCAGATGGAGATCAGCTGCAACATGATCCAAAACTTTATAAATATTTTTTTTCACTTTGCTCAAATATAAATTAAATAGATGACTAAGAACTACACCGAAATCAGGGAAAATAAACCATGCCACATATTGTCATTTATTTCATACTTTCAAAATGCATTTTTTTTGTGCCACTATGAAAATAACATATTATGTTACATTAGGACCTTTCTGTCGAGCTGCTAATGTGGCTGCATTGTTTCAGACTTGTGCCTTGTTGTAATACATGAATGTTGCTAGGTATAATAGGTGTGATCCTCTCAAGTTGTGGTTGCAAAATTTAACAAAAAAAGCACTGGGCTGCGTAATTAGACATGACATAGGCACATTCGGTTGAGTCAGATTAATGCAAAGCAGTGCTTGTCAGATAAGATAAGATAAGATAGGACTTTATTTAACCCACAAGGGGAAATGTGCATTACCACAGCTCAAGTACAAAAAAAACCCAGAGGAGTAAGCAAAAAATAAAATAAAATAATGTAAGATAGAATACAATACTATACACAATGGAGATATGCAAATAAATAATATCTAAATATAAATAGTATGTGCATATATATAAACACATACGTATACCTATATTCAAAATATTATTAAAAAAAAAAAAATATATATATATATATATATATATATATATATATATATATATATATATATATATATATATATATATATATATATATATATATATATTTATATTTATATTTATATATATATATATATATATATATGTGGTGATGACATTGGAGGTAAAGTGACTAAGTGACTCATTGCATTATGATATTTTGTTGTCAAGGACAATGTAAAGTTTTCTCCTTTTTTTATCCTTAAGCACAATTTTAAGCTGCCTGTACTACATTTTAATATTTATAACAGTGCGAGCAACACGCTGACAGCCCAGAGATGCTTGGTTTCACCTAGTGTAAGAGTGAGAACGAGATGGAAGGATGTCAGAATCTGGATCATGCGGACATGGCTTACTTAGAAGAAATGGTCTGGGAAAAAAAAGGAAGACAGATGCCCTACCAGGAGTTGGATGTTTTTCATAAAAAACAGTGAAAGATTGAACTGCAGATGGAGAGAGAACTCACTTTTATTGAACAGCTGACAGGCAGGATTTCAGCCGTGGCGAGGAACTTCTTAGCCAGATGCAGGAGACGGGCCGAGGACAGGGACAGAGACAGAAACACACCACAAACAAGTGAACTTTTTCTTTATGTGACCACAAAGGGAGATTTACTCGCATGGATAATGCAAGCCATATTAATCAGACAGCAATTAATCATATTTTTGGACTCAGACAACAATGACAAAATAAGATTCTAAAGAGTGATTAAGAATATTTACACAAAACAAGAGGAAGACCTGGAGGTGACTTTTAATAACACCGACTACCTAGAATTTCTTGAGGAGATGATAATCAGCATCTGATACAGGAAATAAAATATCTTGCACAACAAAAGGAAAGTTATATGACCTTATGGGGTCAGCTGTTCACAATTACATTACTGCACTGAAGTACGGGGAGCTTTGAGCACAGAAGCAGAGTCCTCCTGGAGATAACAAATAGAAGTGACTAAAGGATTTCTAAAATATCATGAGCAAGCAAAAAACACCACACACGGAAACAAAGTCTACTTAAAGAGGATATTACATCATCTTTCAACATGTGGACACTAATTTACTAGTTCATTACTTCCCTGAATTACTTGGGAGTTTGGAAAAACAAAACCAGTGACAACCTGGTAAAGAATGAATCCTGACATGAAAAGAAGATGAAAGACCTGAAAGTGAATCACCACTAAAGAAAAGCCATTTGCTGATTAGGCGAAAGGAGGCGCTCCAGAAAAACAATATAAGACATTTTTGTGCAAAATTTGATGTATCCAGAACCACAGTCAGCTTTGAGAGACTGACGATAGAACTGCCAAATTAAACTGTTACATCATAAACACACAAAGGCAACAGTGATCTTCAGGGCTCAACAATAATCTGCACACAAAACATCCTGAAAAGAAATGAAAGAGGTGTTTAAAAAGTTCCCATCCTCTCCTGTATCATCCACACATGTGAACCCCTTTCTGACAAAACAACTTTCACACTGCATTCTTGGTTGGTTGACATCTACTTTTTCCAGCCCCCTTGTACAGGTGTTGTTTACTTCCTGCCCGTCTTTCAGAGCCTTTGTGTGTGTTACGCTTTAAATATTCCACCCTTTCAGGGACTGCATGAATGGGACGTGGTCTTGAGAAAAAGCATTTGAAAATATGTTCAGAGGTTGAACTGTTTCTCCTTGCATGGAAAGATAAACTGTTGCATGGAAAGTATACAAGCTATTTTGTACTCAGCTATGGCTTTGGGCTGACAAATTTCTTTTAGGTCAGAATGTTAAAGGGTGGGTCAGATCTACGTTTGCTGGATTGCAGGGCCAAGTTAGCAGTCTTGTTAGGAAACCTATGAACTTTATACATGAGCCAAGCCACAGAGGTCAAATGAAAATGTACCTATGAGAGAACTTACAGGTTGACTGACAGGAAAAAAAACAACCCTGGAGTTTGTTCTTGTCTATATGTGTGCGTGGATCACTTAGATTTGGGACTTTGGAGACATTTTTATACAAGTAATTTAAATTACAAATTCAAACATTTCCAAGAGAGGTAATGCCTCCCCACCGTTCCCTTGTGCAGGCTCTGGACAGGTAATTGCACCAAAGAAAAAAACTGATGAAATTATTGTGCTCTTTAGATAGGCTGTTTTTTAATTTTAATTTTAAATTTGGAATAAACAGATTACATTGAGTCACTAGACTGACTTGGACTGAATTTACTTAATTCAAGGTAATATATAACTAAATGGACTGCATTGAACTTTTTTTTTGCTGTCTGTATAAAGTGCCTTGAGATGACTTTTGTTGTGGACTGGCGATATACAAATGAATTAAACTCCATCTGAACTGAGTTAAATCTATTGAAATCAGTGGAACTAAATTTATTGAATCAAACTGAACGTAAGAGGTTGCCAGTCCATTACTGGACTACATAGAGGTGAAGAGCCACACACATGTTCATACTTGCTCCTCTGGGCATTTTCAGATCTTCAACTAACCAAACGGGTGGGAGGAACCTGGCTGATGAGGAAACTGGAAGGAATGAGCATGGGGGAGAACATCCACAGAAAGGACTTCTAGCTGTATAAAAAAAAAAGAAAAAAGAAAGGAAATACAGATCTGCAGTAACACATTGGACCCATAGGTTTTTGAAGATCCGTGTTGAAGCCCATTTTTCTTTGTATGGGGCGTATGTAGCCATGATGCTCAGGAAGCTGACGGGAACACCATATGTGAATCAAAGTTAGCTTTGGCTACCAGCTCCAGCTGCCGTTAGACGTTTACACCGAGATATACTGTTTAACATGATCTCGCCGGTAAAATCAAAAATGACCGTCTCGTTTAGTGAATGTTGGGTTTGTTCAAATGGCTGGTTGTTTTGCTAAATGCAGCAGTATGATGGTCACGGATGAGGACGTGATAGTGGATGGCCATTGGCTAAGCCGACTGCCAATCAATCATATTGGAACTAAATTTAATGGTTTATTTAAATTTTCCTGTCGTGGTAAAAAAATAACCACCTCCGAGTTGTTATTGATGTAAAATCAAACGATTGAGACCAAAATGGCTTTTTGAACTGGGCTGTAGATATGTTTATTTCTGCTCTAAAGTTGGACATTTTGACATGGGAATCAATGGAGACTGTATGGGTCAGTCAAGGAACGGCATCATGAACCCCAACCCAAAACGTAGATGGCTGGTTTTTGTGTCTTACATCAGGATTGAAGCATGGACGTTCTTGTGATATGATGCCCCCATGTGGTCGGAAGTAGTATTACTACATAAAATGACTTTAAGTTTACATTTTTTGCTTTACTAACAAATAACAAATGCATTGAAATACTCCTTAAGGTTGTTGAGATACTTTTTAAAATTAGATGGATCATTTTTGATTAGGAATATATATATATATATATATATATATATATATATATATATAAATGCCTTTTGAGTAATTAGTGGTTTCTTTACTTTTTCCTCCAGCATTAACAAATATATTAGTAGCATAATGTTAGTAGATAAGATCATTTGAACCATACAGTTGTTGGTAGGTTGAATGCAGAACTTTCCTCAAAGCGAAATAAAATAATTTTTTTCTAAAAAGGAGCGAGATCTCTGTTGGGGGTTTTAAATTGCTCTGGGAGAATGATTAATGTCCCTTAATGGAACTGATGCTCTGATATCAGTAAGGAGCCAGCAAGCCAAACAAACCCTGTCCTCATCAGCCTTACCATGAGTGTGTTGGATTTGTTGACTCTGCTGTCCCCATCAGATCTGCCTTCTGTCTTACCCACAGGGTCTCACCCATCTGCCACCATCTTCACTGCCTCTCTCTCTTTCACGGCACTAATATAAAAGTTTACAATTTTGAGGAACTTTGACGCGTAGTCGCACATTTATTCCACATTAACTGTTTAAAGATCCACTTTTCATTATTTGGGGGTACGTCCTGGATTCTGTTGGGGAAACTGATAAGAGCACGATAAAGAGCGGAAAGTCTCTGGACAGCTGTTTAAGACACATACTAATTGATGTTAAATAGTGTTTTCCTTTTTGTAAACAGCCTACCACAGTACGTGGCGTTTCGGTCCAATTGTCCTGCCCCCTGCCGGGAGAAGTCCCGGTGCTGTGTAGCCACTCCGCCCTTGATCTTTCATGTGTAAAGGAGGACGCGTGAATGAGAAGAAAAGGTCCTTTCGCCTCTCCCTAGGGCAGCCAGTGATGCAGGAGCCGCCTATATAAGACCATCCAAGATGCCACTCATCAGTCGCTCGTGCATTTGCGCTTTGAACGACTGCAGCGCGCAACTTCTGCTCCAATCGCCGCTCGCGTTTCCCCACAGCTGCTCGCTATTTTCTTCAACCACGTTTTGCGGAGGTCTGTGCCTGTAGAGCTTCGCCATGCACCCCAGCCATCGCAGATTTCGACATATGAACTTTGTGACAGAAGTGTGCCAGGGCGCGCAGGATGCGCTGCGCAGCCGGCGCGTTTAACGCGTGTCCGGGTGCGACTCCACGCCAAGTTGCGAGAGCCAGAAACAGAGCACAAGCTGGAATTTCTCTCTTTTGAGCTCATCAAGCAGGTAGCCGGCTCTCTGGGCATGGACAATGGATAGCATGAGTTTGTCAGTGAACGCGGTGTCCTTTACCGCGGCGGCTGAGGTCTTCACCACCGATGACCCGTTCAGTGGACCCATCAAGAACATCGCGCCGTGGAACTTTACTGTCTTGGCCGTTCTCATGTTCGTGGTCACCTCGCTTTCTATCACTGAGAATTTCTTGGTCATGTTCGTCACTTTTAAGTTCAAACAACTCAGACAGCCCCTGAACTACATCATAGTGAATCTGGCCATTGCTGACTTTCTTGTATCCTTAACTGGTGGACTAATAAGTTTCCTGACAAACGCCAGGGGGTATTTCTTCCTCGGAAAGTGGGCTTGTGTCTTGGAGGGGTTTGCTGTTACTTTTTTCGGTAGGTTTGCCACCTCTCTCGTTTCTTATAGTCCAGTTGCAGGACTAGATAACCGTCTAACCCCCAGCAGATAATACAGCGCAAAAAGAAAAAAAAAAGTTCATTTTTATTTTTCTGATTCTTTATCGGTCATAGAAGAACCAGAACAAGAACAAGAATTTCCTGACCTCTGGGATATCTGAACACAAATAAAACCAAACAATGTTCAGAACAAAAATGATTCTGCAGGCAAGATTAGATAATTAGTGTGACCTCCTTTAGATCCAAGGTCAGATTTAAATCTTTTTACAAAGACTGTCCCATGCAGTTGTTTGACTTGATATTAATCTGGATTCTGTTCTGCTTAGGTTAGATAGATATAGGCTCTTGTATTATCAGGTATAAATAATGAAGAGACTGTGAAATAAGTATGGATGTCTTTAAAAATGTTGATAAAAACAAAACTGGGGGTGCCTAAGACCTTTGCTCAGCACTACACCTGCCAGTCCATGACCCCGACCTTTATCACCTGTTCACGAAGAAGGACATGAATAGATAAGGAAATAATTTCCATGAACAGCGAACTCAAAGGGCTGACCATCAAAACTTGAAAAAAGTTGAAATGTTACTGATTATTATTATAATTATTATTTTATAAACATTAAGTACATTTAAGTGTATAAAGGAGTGATTGTACTTTTCTCAATTTGAATAATTCCATCTCTGATATGACTATTTAAAGTTCACTTGCAGTCCACATTATGGGCAAACTAAAACTCGCGGCTTGAGGTGACTTACAGAAGTATTTGTTAAAAAGGAAAATAAGAAGTGAGACTCAAAATTGCGTCTGCTTACTGTCATGTATTAACCTCTGCACCTGCAGAGACTCGTGTGCAGAAACAGATCATGGGATCGGCATCAGAAGCCATCTGTGAATCTGTGGAGCACAATTCAAAGACACGCGCGCAGCCGATGTCAGCAGAAGTGTGGCACTGAAGTCTTCTCATATATCGCAACACATGACTCGCCATAAGTTGGTTACCCAGCACCGTGACCATCAATTTAACTAAATCAGTGGGTTCTGTTTTGTTGTTCTTTGTGGGACAGCATGTAGAGTTTCCCAAAGTGGGATCATGAGAATCTGATGAGAAGAATGCTGTAGGTGTGCTCAGAGGCAAAGATAGTACAAAACATGCAAAGATGACTTATTGGGGTTAGTTTGATCCCCTTGTGGTATCTTGGGTGGGATATACAGAGAGCGGCACCAGAAGTAAGAGGGTGTCATTATCACAGAGTGTCAAACAGCCAACCTACATTCCCAGAAGACCACAGTATGATGACTGTCATATGACTAAATCAAAAATATCCTCAAATAACTGTCATTTGGAAATGTTAATTCAGCTCGCAGTGCTTTAATAAGACAGCTTTGAAATGAGGACATAGACTTTAAACACAGACAGGAACGCTAGACAACGCCACTGGGACCACTCGTGTGTCCTGATGATCGAACGTTGTGATGTTCTGTATTATTATCACAGATTAAAAACATGAAATCAAATAACTTGGGGAATTAAATGTTCCAGCATATATATATATATATATATATATATATATATATATATATATATATATATATACATCACTAATTTTGCGGCTGAGATGCAAAGCCAGCCGGCTCCTGAAACGCACCATCTGACATCCTCAGGTTCTAACTGGGCAAGTCGTGATCATGTATAGTAATTAGCCTACTGCTTGCTGCCTGAAGGGGCTTTGGCTCGATAGCCTCTCTAACAGCTGTTTCTGTGATTGATCAATGTTGTTTCCTTCATGTTCATGTATGTGTATTTGAAGCGTTTCCCTCTTGAGAAGAACCGGAGCCTTAATTGCTGTTCTGCTCAGGATGTTTTCTCTTCGGTTTCATATTTTCTGTCTTCTTCATGTATTTGTGCTTACAGATAAATACAGATCACCAGATGAAGACATGGTTGAGGTTTTTTTTGTTTTTTTTTTTCCAGAAAAACACACACCTTACCGAGCTAAAACTGAACAAGGTTGAGGTGATGGTGTTAATTTCACTCGCGGTCGTACAGGTCAGACAGTACTGTTGAAATGTGTTGGATAATTGAACGCCCAGTTTCATCCGAGTCCTTTGTCGTCTCCAGTGAGTATAAAAGGCAGACACAAAGTGCACCTCTCTGTGCAGGGATAAGTAATTAACCAGTCTTTGAGAGTGACTTATTACCACAATTAAAGTCTGCCTTTTTTTTAAAGCTCATTAGGAGCCAGCCTGACTCACCCACCCTAGACTATTCAAGTATTTCTAGCAACAGCGCAGCCACTTACACTTCTTCTATCACGTATAAAATTGGGCTGTTTTATCAGAAATGAAGACGGCACAAAGAGGAACTCATGACCGTGATTCCCGGCTTGAAGTTCCAAACGTTTGGACTGAATGGCCATTCACAATATGGTGGAGGTTTAAGAGGTGGATGTTTTGAGCTCATGTTTTATAAATGAATTTCTCTTGGTTTATCAATGTATCAGACAGCAAAGGAAAACACAGAAAAGTGATTTTCATGCTTGCAGTAATGCAGTAATACTTTTTCCCCACTTCTGATTTTGATAATAATCTCCAATACTGATTATAATCTCGCAAGTGTTTTTTCTTGATTATTACTATTAATTATGTCATGGTTCTTGTTATTGATATTGTGCGTACAGTAACATGAGACTATAGTAAACCCCGGCACCTTTTGAATGCAAAAAAAGAAAAGAATTCAAAAATATGTTTTGAAGGAGCAAGAGGCGCTCATTTCCCACGTGGCTTTTGATGTCTTTCACCCACCAAGCTCGCTGCCACTTTTCAAATCCCTGCTCCGCTCCAGCTTCCACCTGTGGGCTCTGATTGTAACTCCTAATATTCCTAAATACGCTTAAGTATGCAGATTAATTAGATCTGAGCCTAAACGTTGTAACTCAAGTGTTTTATTATTAAAAGTGCCATGTTATGCTTTTTTCTGACTTTAAATTATTCAGAATGGTAACTGGAAACTGTCACACACAGTTTTCAGCTGTCATTTTAAGAGGTGCACGATTGATTAAGTAATAAACAAAAGTTTCTGCTTACCCTAGCATTAATTGGATCTGCAGATTATCTAAACTCCAAGCGCAAAACCAGCAACCCCTGCATCTATCCCATTGTGAGGTCAGCTCTGCTCCCTCTTAGAGTCCATTTAGTTCAGTGAGAGACATCTTCCAGTTGTCTCTGTCGGCGTGGCACATGACTGGCTGTAATGTGTCCGATTGATTTAGGAAGATAATAGCAGCAGGAGCAGGGAGCAGGGGGGATGGAGTGTAAATACAAGATTTGTGCTGCGCGGTCTAACAGCCCCAGAGAGTTTCTGAGTCACGATCAAAGTAAAACAACTGTTGTGCTAGATCAATATTGATCTGGATCAAGATTGCATAATATGGGACCTTTAAACACATTTCAAAGACGCTGATTTGAATTGAACAGGTAGCAGGCACAAGTGTAAAGCTTTCAAAGCGAATATTACTAATTAAATTTACTTTTAGGAAGCGTTGTCTAGCTCATGAGTAAATGAAACTGATGAAACTGGCTCATGCAGCTGCGGTTGTCCTCATAGCAGAGGCAGCTAAGAAGCTCAAGAAAGGAATGGCAAAAGGGAAAATGAGTGAATAAGGGACCAAACAAGTTTAAATCCTGCACTGTGTCGTAAGCATTTTATCCTCTTTTCCTAAAGGAGCTGAACTAAAACTTTCAAAAAGTCCTTGGTGCTGCTAAGTGCAAGAACTGCAGGAAAATAGACAGCAGCAGTATTGATATTACATTTTCTTTTCTTTCATCAGTCCTGCGTCTTAGATATCCAGTCAATGAATTACATCAGCATTGTCCTCCAAACCAGTTTTAGATTGGATTAGTTTCAGCATTTACACTGATTTAACACAAATGTGAGTTCCAGTGGTTTGTGTCTCTGACTGCGCTGCTGTTCTGCTCAGGGATCGTGGCCCTGTGGTCTTTGGCTGTTCTGTCCTTCGAGAGGTACTTCGTGATCTGCCGGCCGCTGGGGAACATCCGACTGCAGGCCAAGCATGCGATCCTGGGGCTGCTGTTCGTGTGGACCTTCTCCTTCATCTGGACCTTCCCTCCCGTGCTGGGCTGGAACAGATACACTGTGAGCAAGATCGGAACCACCTGCGAGCCTGACTGGTGAGAAACCTCAGTTTTAGTATCTATGTCATCCACAGAGATCTGTGGGGATTTGTGGGGAAAAAGAACATATTATAATAAAGAGTTAGTTCATGTGAACAAAGAAACAAAAACAAAACAAGAAAACCTCCAAGAAAACATTTTTCGACTCGTGACTGTGGATGCACCGTGTCAGGTTTTACAATAATTAGCCCAATAAAAACTAGACTCGGTGAGCTTTGTGGGCTATTGATTGCAACTGGAAAATCTATTTCTGGAGGGGAATGAGTTAAGTTGACAATAAATTAAATGGGATTTTAGTGTTTTTACTCAACACAGCATCAAGTCTGTTCAATCCAATCATACAGAGGTGGCGACGCGTTTCAGAGCAAAGTCTGGAAACACAGAACAATCTGCTTCCCAGGAGAAAACATTGATGTGTGTGTGTTGAAGCAACCTTTTAATTCTCAGGACTTTCATTTTTTTATTCAGTCCCAAATTAATTTATACTGCACATTTAAAAATAGCACATGCTGTCCAAAGTCCTGTAAATTCAAATCAAATCAAAATATACAACAATAAAATGTAATAAGAATATATAACACAATAAATAAAATCAGATCACTGTAGCAGAATAAGTTGATCAGGGAAAGTCCTCCCATCACTTCATGAAGATGACTCGGTTAAAGGCTGGTAAAGATCGTTTTCTGAAGCAGTTTCTGATATATTACTTGAAATTCTCCTTACACGATGATACCACGCGGTTAAGTAGACGCTCTCGCAATTTAAACATCACGAGTGGAAGTAACAGGATCACTATGAGTGACCCACGTAAAGTCATTGGACCATTGGCTGATCGGTCAAACTCCGTTTTTCCTTTAGTGATCAGGCGCAAAGCACCTTCACTTGGAGGCGTGGCTTCGGGGGTAGATCAGAAGGAGGCGGGGAGGTGTGTGTGGTGTGTGTGTCTTTATTTTTTCATATTAAGTGCCACATGGATATAGTTCGCTCTTTAAAAATGCACGTTCTAGATTTACGCTCTTTTATTTTCTCTTGTCTTGGTTTGCAAATTCCTTGCTCTTCAGCTCCTTTACAGTCAATACACAGTTGAGGAATCAAAGATCTCTTCTTTTTTTTTTCTGTCACAGTTGATAAAGTTGATCAAAGCTGTGTGAGTAAACTAAAACGGTTGAGTTGTGCCCAAACCAAAACAATGACATACAAAAGGCTGAAGGGTGACGAGTCACTGAGGCCGTTTGTGTCCACTTTGCTGACGTTGTTAATGGAAGAAACAAATTTGTTGCTAATAATAGATAACGAGTTTAATCAGGTCACACGCTTGTCCTCAGATCAATTTCAGAAGTACCACTGCAGTCATAAGTGCAGTCACATCCTTAGTCCTGCTGTCTAATACACAACTGTCCCGTCACGTGCCCACGGTTCCAGCTATAAGACATTTTTACGACAAAAACATATATTTCAGCTGTTTTAACCAACTGAAACTATAAATCTAATTTAGTTTCAACATCAGGGTAAGCAGGGTCCTGTTGCTTACCCTGCCTTCTGGGATCTCAGATCCCAGAACCACACTGCCGTTTCCAGTCATAGACGTTCACATTAACGTTATTCATGAAAAAGTCAAGACACAGGTCTGCTGTAACCTTGGCCCTTGGGGTGCCATCTGGATAACGTTATTTAGCTGTTCTGAAGTAAGGCCTGCAGTTTTGGGGCCAAGTGTTCACCGCGGGCTCCGCAAGAGGACCGGGGTGAAGTAATAGGAGAAAAAAACGGTTCACGCCATACAATTAAGAGATCCCCTAATGGAGACTCTCAGTACACAGATGACCCGGTCCACTTCTGGCTGCATGCGGCAGGAGCTGCGTTCGTACTTGGTTAGCAGCAGGGGTTGCAGTTGTGTGAGGCTAAACAGGCAGCCCTGGGCATTTTAAAAGCCGCGCTTACGCCATACTGGTCTACATGCCGAGGAAGGTATCACTGTTTACGCGGTATCTTTTATCTCTGGTTGAGTATTAAGCTTAAATATCTCTTTAACCCTCTTAATAATGGCGATAACCTATGTTCCAGTTTTGTGTCACATGACTTTGGAGAACATAGGACAGTGAACATCTCTGTATTAGTATAACTATTTCATAGAATTTTAAAGAGGATTTTAGATGCCATCGATATTTGTGTGTCTTTTATGTTTTACATGCTTCACAGTTGGCACAAGATTGGATCAGCTGTGTTGTCACAGCCAGCCTTTACCCTGACACCCAGTCCCTCAATGTACACAAAACACTAATCACAGCAGAATGTCCCTCCTGCTGCGTCTTTCCAGTAGATCTTCGACCATAATAAATGGAATGATATAAAGACCCCGGTCATCTGTTTGTGCCAGTTATGGAACTGCCTCACTTCCTTTCCCTGCCTCTGTGGTTCACTTTGCTCTTGTTTACTTACATGATTCCTTGATTTGGCTTGATCTAAGTTGTTAAAACTTCTGATGAGACTAAAGTACACTACGGCGCACGTTGGTACTAATGGGGCTAAAAACATATCATCCAAACCACTGACACCTTTGTGAACCATTGATATAGGTATATATGATATATAGATATATATGTGGGAGTGGTGGCCTAGTGGTTACAGTGGTGGGCTTGGGTGTGGAGGACCCAGGTTCAAGCCCAGGGCTGCCCACAATGGTAAATCACTGGGGGCCCCTGAGCAAGGCCCTTAACTCCCAATTGCTCCCCGGGGCGCTGCCCTGCTAATGCTAATGCACTGCTCACTAGTGAAACTAGTTGATGGGTTAAAAGCAGAGACTAATTTCGGTGTGCATCGTACATACAGCGTGTGCACGATGTCCACACTGACAAGAAAGGGAAGAAAAAAAAAAAAAAAATGTGTCAAAGTTAGTTTCCTGTCATTCTAAACCTATGTCTGTGTGTTTAAAAACATAGTTAAAACATCATCTGATCACTTTTTTTTGTATTTGGCAAAAGCAAAGTTAAATGGTTGATGAAACACCTTGTAACTTGTTTTCACTATGTCATTATTTATTTAGCAAAAGTTATGAAAAAGATCAACAAATGTGGGCAATACTAAATGTTCTTTTACTGATCCCAAAGGACTTTTAAGCAGGTGTCAGCCAGGTGCTGCGAATGAACTGCCTTGATAAATTGATCATCAGCATGTGTGCAGACCTCTATAAAAGCAGACGTTTAGGCAGTTTGCTGGTCCCAGAGTATTGAGATGTGTGATAACACAACGCCAAGATGGAAAACTATAAGCAAATATAAGCAAGTGGTTGTAACCTGACATCAATCTATTAAGGGTTATCAAACCGTTTCAAACAATTTGTCGCAGGCGTCGTTTTTGTTAAATAAAACAGTGGCAAAGTAGGAAAAAGTTATGTTTTTGTCTCAGGTTGTATTTGCTTAATCAACAGACCCACTATAATCATGATTTCGTACAAAACGTATATGAGCGGTGTTATCGTTTGCATCTAACTATATAGCAGGATGGAGCTATGCTTTCATGTCATGAGAAATTGTAATTACAACTATGAAAATTACTGTCTGTATATAAATTAATTGTTAGTACCATAATTAGCCAAAACCTAAAATTCATATATATACATGCATTTTGATCTTGGCGCAAAATGGTGCACAGGTGTGTGAGAATAAATGCATCCTTCATCTGCCCTAATTGATGAACTGATCTAACCTACTTTATTAACCCCCGAAGCCCTGGTTTTATCAGAGAGGACTAAAAATCACTGGTAGTGAAACACAAAGGGACAGGACAGAAGAAAGACACAAGACAGTGATGGGTGCAGTGTGTGCAGTATGGTGGCTATGTGGTGTGTTGTGGTGTATGTAAATGGATGTGTGATGAATTGTATTGGAATAAAAGGACAGACAGGCAGCACGGTGGCTTAGTGGTTAGCACTGTTGCCTCACAGCAAGAAGGTTCCCGGTTCAATTCCCGGCCCGGTGGGTCTTTCTGTGTGGAGTTTGCATGTTCTCCCCGTGCTTGCGTGGGTTCCCTCCGGGTACTCCGGCTTCCTCCCACAGTCCAAAAACATGCATGTAAGTTAATTGATCGTTCTGAAATTCTCCCTAGGTGTGAATGTGAGTGTGCATGTTTGTCTGTCTTGTGTGTGGCCCTGGATGGACTGGCGACCTGTCCAGGGTGTACCCCTGCCTTTCGCCTGATATGCGTCGGGATAGGCTCCGACAGACCCCCGTGACCCGGAAACGGATAAAAGCGGGTATAGATAATGGATGGATAAAAGGACAGACATGCATAGGATGCATGCATAGGATGAAAAGAATATATAAAAAGAAGAGGACACATAGAAAAGGAGAAGAGGATTCTCTGCTCATTGTATAACTTGTGCATTTGTGTTGGGTCGTCTTATTTTCTGACCATTCCCTGGAAACCCTAGAGATGATTGTGTGTGAAAATCTAAATAGTTTCCAAAATATTAAGATCAGCCATCTGGCACCCATAATCACGCCATGTTCAAATGAACTCAAATCCTCTTTTTTCTCTTCATGACGCCCACTTTGGACGTTCTGCAGGTCGTTTGGAGCATATATACCCGCCTACATTTGTTCAGCTGCTGATTAGATATTTGTGTGAGGAGTTAAACAGGTACACTTAAAAAAATGGACAGTAAGTGTATATTTCTGCAGATTGTCAAGTAAGAATACCATCAAATTTATAGGTGATTTATAAGTGAGAGTTTTGATCCTTTTTGTTTTACAGACATATAGCTTTTGGGCGAAATACTGCAACTAGTCTTTATCATAATGTGTTTGTGAATTCAACTTATACAGGTAAAAGTAGTGGCTAATGAGCGATTTCAAACTTTAACAGTCTCTCAATGGTTGTGAATCAAAAATAAGAACTCATGGTTTGCAGCTGTGGATTTGTTCTTTGACGTAGTTTTGTTTATTATCGTTTGCACTGGCGTCAGGAGGGCTTCACGTCAAAAATGACAGATTTATATGAATGTCTTTCGATCAGAATCTGAAATTACTTTGGCCTCCTGACCTGCAGATGGATGTAATATCAGCACTATAGGCTCCATTCACTTCAGTCTTCAAATGAGTAATTGCCCTGTTTTTTTCAGAGTACGTTTAATTTTGTTTTATGGACATAGTGGTTGGTTAAGAACAAAAAAGGGTGATGATCTTTATTAGGTGTCATTTCAAGCGAAACAACTCCCAAAATCACAGGGAGAGAAACACACCAAACGGTCTGAGCTTAACACAGGACTGTATTATGTTCTCATAAAAGCACAAAGATCACAAACAGAGCCTGCATCAGTGTCTACAAGGGCACAATTACGAGAATAGTGCGCATACTTATGTTGTACCTTAAGGGGTTTTGAATGAAGGGAGGAAGTATAAATGATTCAGGGGGATGCACATGAGTGCATTGCAAATATTGATATTTTCAGATCCTCAAGTGGACTGGGTTCAGAATATACAACAGCACATGTTTTCAGAGTGATTCTTTCAGATATACACTAGCTGGCCACTTCATTAGGTACGCCAGGTATACCTGATAAAGTAGTGAGTGTCAGGTGTATTAACCTAACAAATCCTTCACAACTTTATTACCTTTGAACTGTGACATTTCTCTGCCCCTTTGCCATTTTTTGCGGGTCCACAAAGGAATAAGAACCAAATAAGAAAATATTTATGCTGTGCAAAAAAGTAAAACAACACATGACATGTTACAAAGTGTCATTACTCATTAAGTAAAGATGCAGCCAAAATGCAGAAACAGTATAAGTAAACCTCTTTCATAGGAACTAAGTGGGTAGGTAGTAGTATATGCTGCTAATTGAATACACTCCATTGATTTATCATCAGTGAGTGTGAGAACCTGTACAACAGTAGATGTTTTGCTAGTCTGGAGTATCCAGGTGTGTAACACAATGTCAAGATGATCAGGCAGAAAGTTTAATCTCTGAGAAAAGAACATGGCAGTGCAGCTTATGTTTAAAAAATATCATCTTAACATTGCAGGACCTTTAATTCATTTTAGACAGATGAGATAACTCCCAAGATGCATTCCTTGACGTTTGGTGAAAAATAAACAAAGCATATTAAACACGTCATAGCACCTGTCGAGCACAGTGGACGAAGGGTCATGACTTGGGCTTGGACCGGGCACCTTGCAGTCATTTGGTGAACCATGAAGTCCTCTGTACACCAGAGTATTCTAGAGACTATTGTGATTCCGTAAACAGATGAAATCTAGTCATGCAGCAGGAAAATGATCCCCAAAACACATCCAAGGAAAGGAAGGAAAAGAACCAAGGTGTTAAAATGAGCCAAAGTCCAGACTTCACTGAATGAAACGTTGTAGCTGAATCTTGAGAGAGGTGTGTGTAAATGAATGCACACAACTCACTAAGAACTGAGGCCACAATAGGAAGAAAAGTGGACCAGCATTCCTCCACGACAATATAGGAGACTGATAACATCATGATTACTTCAAGTTATTGCTGCTTAAGATTATTTTAATATTTAGATTAAGACCTTTCTAAGTAAATGATCATTATCATTATTAAAACCTTGAATGAAAGAAGGCTACGTTCTTTCTACACAACACTTGTAAGTGAGGTGTATTTTTCATGTGTCACTATTAATGAGGAGTGAAGTGTGAACTGTAGCATCACAGATGTGAGATCAGCCACACTTCCTCCGTCCAACGAGGATTAAGATGGATGGTTGCAAAGACACAAATCTCCACGTGCAGACACACATGCACACACTGCTATGAGTGCCAGGTGGATTTCTAGACATTAATCTGGAGCTTGCTTCATTTGAGGGTTGTAGGTGTTCTTAGGGAAAGGACTTAGACTAAATAAGTGTCCTCTGGGCTGCTAAGTGATTTACGGAGACTTGTCTCAGCTGTGAAATATTCCTTTTAACCGAAGCTCAAATGGTGGTGCAAAACTGTTTCCCTTCTCTGGAGTCACATAAAAGCCTTTAAATTTCAAATTGTCTCGCAGCTGGGAATTGATGGAGATGTTTACCTATTTTTTTTTCTTTTTTTAAGGGGAACTCAGGTGTTCAAAAACAACAGGTCTGATTGGGAAATGCATTGGTCCATATTTCAACCCAAATCTCTAAAGTTCTGCTAGCAGTGGTGCACAACTGTATGTTTTAAAGAAAATGTCAGCCTTTTATTTGTTCGTCCGTGAACAGGTACTCAACCACCATGAGAGCTCACAGCTACATCATCACTTTCTTCACCACCTGCTTCATTTTGCCTCTCGGGGTCATATTCTACTGCTATGGGAAGCTCCTCCGCAAGCTAAGAAAGGTCAGTTCTTTTTCAACGCACATGGAAAACAGTATTTCAGAAAATGCACTTTGTAAGATATTTGCTTTCGATGTGCTTGGCTGAATACTCATACATTTTCTTGCACGTGTCACCAGTATGTTTCTTATACACTAGATGACTTTATATATGCAGTTTGTACCACAAATGTGTCATGGACAAGTGTGCCAGTGTAGCAGTATACTCACATGTTGAGTATAATAGAAAGAAAGTATATGATGAGTATATATACTCATTCTTGATTACCTCCCAGTTATGCCGCTGTGGAGAACACGACATCCATACTCAGTTTGATGTACCGGGAACAAACAATGTAACTAACTCTGTCAACCAATTAACTCTATTTACTCTGCTGATTTTTAAGTTTTGTTTTTTGTGAAATGTTCAGAATGTTCAGGGAAATAATAGAGTTAAGTAATGCACATCACACTGCACAACAAGAAGCAAGATGAACACAGAGGAACACACTATCATATAATCTCATAAAGTTAACATAATAAAACTAGGGGTTTTCCCGGTAAGATGCACAAAGACTACGGCTCGCTTCATCTGCTCCTCAAGCCCTGCATCTCTCCTCCTATCCTCCCTTCATGTGCTGCTGCATGCTTAGTTAGACTGCAGATTTTAAGGGTTAAGGAAAAAAACATGTTTAGAATGTTTAGAATTGGAAAAGAGATTTATTGTTAATGTTAGTAAAAACAACGAAATACAGTTTGGCAGCTCATTCTTGCATCAGCGGTAAAATTACAATAAAAGTACAATGAACTAAAACAAAAAAAACTTCAAAATTAAGCTACAATAAGTTAAAAACACATTGAATTTTAAACTACAATTAAAAACTACAATAAATTCAAAAAGGATAAATAGCAGCGTAGTGGTGGCTACGTAGCAGTAATGAACAGATGGGCCAGTTTGTTATGAGGGTCCAGGGTGGGTGCGGCTTTGGAGATGTAGCTGGCTTTCTGTTGGACTCGACCAGTGTAAATGTCTCTGAGGCGGGGTAGCGATGATCCAAAGGTCCGTTCTGCAGCCCTTACCACTCGCTGCAGGTCTCTCCTGTTCCCCTCCATGCAGCTGCCAAACCACACGGAGCAGCCGTTGGTCAGAATGCTTTCTGTTGCTGACCTGTAAAGGTTTGTATGGAGGCGCTGGGGGAGGTGAGCAGGCCTTAGTTTCCTGAGGAAACACGGTCTATGTTGTACCTTTCTTGCTTGATGACAGATGTGCGTTGTCCGGGTGAGTTCAGCAGAGATGTGCATGCCAAGGAACTTGAAACTGTCCACTGTACCTCCTCTCCCAGTTTACAGAGGGCAGCCTGGTGTGTGTGTGTTTGGATTTCCTGAAGTCTACTCTTAGCTCCTTGGTTTTAGAAATGTTTAGTTCCAGATTATTGTCGGCACACGACTGCACAAGATGCTGAACCTTCCATCGATAGGCTGTCTCATTGTTGTTTGTAATCAGTCCTACGACAGTGGTGTTGTCAGCAATCTTGACAGTGCGGGTTGGTTGGGGGCGCAGTCGTGCGTGAATAGTGAGTAGAGGAGAGGGCTAAGGATATAGCTTTATTGATAGAGAGAATGAGTGTGTCAAACCTCTAGAGATGATGGGTGTTCGAGTGACTGGGCAGTAGTCATTTAGACAGTTCACTGTGCTTTTCTTAGGTACGGGGATTATAGTACTGACTTGAGACAGGTAGGGACTGTAGCTTCAGGAGCAGACGTTGAAAATGGTGATAAGTTCTCCCGCCAGTTGCTCTGCAGAACCTTAAGGATCCTTCCTGCGACACCGTCAGGGCCAGCTGCCTTCCTTGTGTTCCCTGGGTGGCTCTGATTTGGTGTTGCTCTAGTTTTGGGGGGTATCCCTCTGGTGTGGGTGGAGGGAGTGCTGTCCACATTTCTTGGCTTGTCGAAGCATGTAAAAAAGTTGTTGGGTGAGTTGGGTAAAATGAGTAACACGTATGCATCTGGCCTCTCTTTTCACCAGGTATCTCATGGTCGTCTAGCAACTGCCAGGAAGCCCGAGCGGCAGGTGACCCGCATGGTTGTAGTGATGATTGTGGCATTTATGGTGGGCTGGACGCCGTATGCAGCCTTCTCCATACTGGTCACAGCTTATCCAACGATTGAACTTGATCCCAGGCTGGCTTCCATTCCCGCCTTCTTCTCCAAGACAGCTGCTGTTTACAATCCAATCATCTACGTCTTCATGAACAAACAGGTAACTGCTCATTTTACAGCAAAAGGATCACATTTTGGTTTAGACTGTCTACAGCATTAATTTGCAATAGATCAGATTTGCACTTCCAGACGTCACCAAATTATCTGCATGGGTTGCTTTATACAAGAAGGTTTAACAATTGAGCAACCACGTTGACGTTGCCTTCTAATGGTAGGTTCCTGTGCAAAGCACATTTATTTTAGCATCCATCCAGGTTTTTTGTTGCTGTTTGTCTCATATCACTACCCTAGAGACCGCACTGAGACACATCTGTAGAAAGCTGATCTGAAGCACATTTCAAATCATGCTAAGATGGGTTTTCTGTTGTTTCATGTCTCTCAATAATTTATGGTGAGTGGATAAAATCCAGACCCTGCATTTGTCCATGTGTGTCTTTTAACAAGCCATCTAGGGTACTTGTGTGGTTTTTGGAGTTTTAAAGTTGTAAAACAGTGGAACAAAATAACAAATTAAATGCTTCATTATTAGGTGTCAGTGATGAACATGGTTGCATATAATCAAATGTAATGAATTAGAAAAAAAATCACAAAATATTTCAGGTTCATACTGCCTGTAAAGAAATAAAAATCAAAGTCAGCTTAAGAATTATTTCTCTTTCTTGTCAGTTTCCTCATCATCCCAGCTTTTACTGATATGGAAATGTAGAATGTTGTAGTTGTAGAAAACTGTTAATTGTTATGTTCTAACAAAACCCTTTAGTGTTTGTGGCAAACAGTGATTCAATTCAATTCAATTTCATTTATATAGCGTCTATTACAACACAAGTTGTCTCTAGGCACTTTCCAGAGACCCAGAACATGACCCCCAAGCAATTATTACATAAACAGCGGCAGGTAAAAACTCCCCTAGTGGAAGAAAAACCTTAAGCCAAACAGTGGCAGGAAAAACTCCCCCTTAAGAGGGAAGAAACCTGGATCAGGACCTGGCTCATGAGGGGGGACCCTCCTGCCGAAGGCCAGCCGGGTAGAGCAAGAAATAAGAAAGAATAGAGACATAGAGACACCGTCAAAGGTACAAGACAGGATACAATAATAACTATCATCAGTAGTCTAATTAGACTTCTGTGAATATGGGTGATATATGGATAGACGGTGATACAAGGGGATGAGGACTGCAGGTCGGGATGTCAGCAAGTATCCAACAGACATCCATACAGACAGGTGGAGGTAACACTGGGATGGTCAGAGGTGGAACTGCAGGTCAGCAAGCAGCTCCTGAGGCTCTGGTCCACAGGACATGCAAAGAAGAGGAAAAGAAGGGCCAGACAAGCACAAAAAACTACCAGAACAATGGACCACAATTAAGTTTATGGGATACTGTTAATAAATGAGGGTTGAGGTGAAGAAGAGACAGAGAAGGCAAAGAGAAACAGAGAAGGTGAAAGGCACCACTCAGTGGATCATGTTGGTGCCCCCCTGCAGCAGAGGCCTATAACAGCATATCTACACCGAAGCTATGTTTAAAATGAGCTGCTCTAATCTGGTCCTGTAGCTGCAGCTTTGACTACTGGGCCTGACACATTAAGGTACTAAATGTACACTAACTATACGCTTTATTAAACAGAAAGGTTTAAAGTTTAGTTTTAAAGGTGGAGGTGGTATCAGCCTCCTTAACCCAAACTGGAAGTTGGTTCCATAGTGATGGTTCCTGATAACAGAAAGCCCGTCCTCCAAATCTACATTTGGATCCTCTAGGAACTACGAGTAAACCTGCACCCTGAGAACGGAGAGCTCTATTAGGAACGTACGGTTCTATAAGGTCTTGCAAATATCGCGGCGCTAGGCCATTTTGGACTTTATATGCCAGTAATAAAATTTTGAATTGGATTCTAAATTTTACAGGGAGCCAATGGAGGGAAGCTAAAACTGGAGAGACGTGGTCTCTCTTGTTGATTCCTGTCAGCACTCGCGCTGCTGCATTTTGGATCAGCTGGAGGCTGTTAAGAGAATTATTTGGACATCCAGCCAACAACACGTTACAGTAATCTAGTCTAGAAGATACGAACGCATGAATTAGTTTTTCGGCATCACTCTGCGAGAGGATGCTCCTAATCTTTGCGATATGAAGGAGGTGGAAAAACGAGGTTTTACAAACCTGATTAATATGCTGTTTAAATGACAAATCCTGATCGAATATAACGCCAAGGTTTCGCACAGTTTTACTGGAGGCCATCGCAAGACCATCTAATCCCTTCCTAAGCTGTTTGGGACCACAAACAACAACTTCTGTTTTATCAGAATTTAGTAGCAAAAAATTTCTGGACATCCAGTCCTTGATGTCCTTAATACACATCTGAAGTTTGTCTAATGGTTCTGTTTCATCTGGCTTCATAGACAGATACAGCTGCGTATCATCAGCATAACAATGAAAATTAATTCCGTGGTTCCGGATAATACTTCCCAAGGGCTGCATGTATAAACTGAACAGGATTGGCCCTAGCACTGAACCCTGCGGGACACCATAGCAGACCCTCGTCTGTACGGAAGAAACCTCATGAACATGAACAAACTGGAATCTATCAGACAGATATGATTTAAACCAATCTAGAGCTGTCCCTTTAATCCCAACAACATACTCTAGCCTCTGCAGTAAAATGCTGTGATCTATAGTATCAAAAGCAGCGCTAAGGTCCAGCAGAACCAGTATGGACACTAACCCATAATCTGAGGCCATAAGAAGGTCATTCGAGACTCGAACCAGTGCTGTTTCTGTGCTATGATGCATTCTGAACCCTGACTGAAAAATTTCAAATAGATCTATTTCTAGTGATGCTTGAATGTTTGCGAACCCTTAAGAAGTTTCTGTAAGTCTTGATTAATAAATATGACGTAAAACCTGCCCGGTGACCCCACAGTCTGCACAAGTCTTACTTTACCTCTCTGACCTATCTGCATGAATGCAGGAATGCCCCCTCTAACTTAACTTGTCTAAGAGTACTCTACTCTATTACATAACCAACTACATTATCACATTTACTGTTTGTTGCTTAGTTACCGTTCTCTGACCATAGGCCCTCTTTCCTGGTTGTGCTGCTTTATTAGATATAACCCATCAATTTATCTTGAATACATGAATGAAACTGTCAGATATTACCTGTGAGTGTCAAAAGTAAGAAAAGCTTTGCTCTCAGTGTCTAGTTGTGACTAAGTGTTACTTAGTCCTTCACTTTCATGTAGAGTTGAAGTCCTTCCTAAGGCGAAATGGACCAAATTTTCTCAGTGACGCGGCTCCTTTTACATTTTTACATTTCTGATAGATTAAGGTCAGGAGCCTGACTTGCTCATTCCGTAACATCAACAATATTCTTCTTTTTTTGTCTTTGATATAAAACACGATGCCCACTCAAATCTCATTTTCAACTTAAAATTAATCTCATCATACCACTCAACAACAGATTTCTTTCTGCTTGGTACTAAAGTCAAGTCATGTGCTTTCAAAAGCCCCTCCCCTATATTTCACTGGCTAGCACTAGCTGTGCAGCTGTAATTTCACTGGCTAAGGCCACATCAAAACACAAAAACGTGATCTTTCTTCATCTTATGACAAAAGCATCACTACCGCCACGACGCAGGAGCCCACAGTTCAGTTTGGCAACTCTTGATGTCATGTCCCCTCAGTCAAAGTCAGTGGATAACACTGAAGTTTGCTCTAGCAACATGTGAGAGGGGCAAGATCCATTGCTCTTTCAGCAGAAATCCGTATCCCTGTACTTAAATCTGCTGCAAAAAATGTGATTTGAACATGGCCAAAGACTATCATCTGTCATGTCCATGTTCATTTACAACAGGAACAGGATTTGTAACAAAAACCAGCTGCACGTAGAACAGCTCACTTCTGTTCTTTTTCAAATTCTTTAGTATCCATTTAAAAACAGAAACTATATTCACTTTATGTCCATGTTACATAGTTTGCCTTTAATTCTTAATTTGGTTTGAACCACTGTGCACTTTCCTCACCACCGCCACTAACATCAACTCAATTTATGACACTCCATTTACGGTGCCATATTGTCGAACTAGTTTTTGCTGTGCAGTGTTATTACTCAATACAGCACTTTAGATCTTCGCCTGTAGAGTGAACGTCAAAACTGACGAGGCGCATTATGACAAACATGAACATATGACATATGCCCTCAGAATAAGAGTTCATACACAGATGGCCTTGATCAGCACCTTGATCTGAATATCCACATGGCCCCCCAAGTCCTGAGCCTTTAAATGGGTCAGCCAGAGTCTCCACTAAGACAAATTCTGGTTTGAACAGGAATGCTTCAGAGAAACAGCCAGCGCTCGTATGAATTCAGCTGACCTCTTTGTGCTTGATTGTGTCTCTGTGCGTTAGATAACAAGGTGAGGTCAAACAGAGTCTCGGGGGATTTACATGATGCATAACTAATGCTACTTGTGATTTTAGAGGTAGACTGCCTCTAGTGATCTCAAAAAGGTCAAAAGGTTTCTACTACAGTATACCTCTGTATCACTTCAAATGGAGTTATTTAAAATCCCTTTCACATGAGCCATTAAACAGTCTTTGATCTCTAAATACCATGCCAGTTTATCAGTCGGAGAGGAAAGAAGAGAAACAAAATAAAACACCATTTTAAATTAAAGTCTGGACTATGACAAAATATTTTATGTTTTATGATGATTATACACTCACTCAAATTGAATATTTATAAAAATCATGTTTGTTTAAAATCTTAGTGGTGGTGGAGTTAAATTTGAACGTGTTTCTGGCCTCCTCGTGTAGAGTAATGAGTTGGTTTTTTTAAAGGCAGTTTTATACTGTTCCTACTGCAGAATTAAACATCAGAATTGTGCTTTTTCATGACATTAGGATGAAAAAGAGGTGTGATTGCCACTCTTGGCACAATTTCAGCAGGTATGAGGCTTGAATGTCTAATAAAACAGCTAGTTAAGGGTTCAGTAATCCTGAATTCTTCCAGGGGCTTAAAAATCGCGAGCAAAGACAAAGGTCAATGAGAGGTTTTAAGTAATGCACAAAATGACGATTTTGAGTTTGTGAGGCCCATTAAAAAAATTACTTTAATACCTGGAATTAAACTATTTAAATTAAATATACAACATTTATTTGTCTATAAAATATAATTGCACATCTTTGCCTCATTGGACATTTTAGAATCTATGAATTTATAAACTGACCGTCCGTCACCTTTCCAACACTTGCTCGCTTTTTTTCTGCATACGCTCACGAGCTCTGTCCTAGAAGCCCTGCAACAAAGTCCTGTCTCTGTTTTAGGTAATAAATGCGAGTAGATTAGCCTTTTATTTTTATTTTTTTTACAGTTATGTGATGAGTTTTCACTAACTGGAATAAATCCTAATTTTGCAGAAACGGCACACAGGGAGTCACTAAGTGCACACATCAGATAAAACACCCACGTGAAGCAAGAATACAAAAGCTGCAAAACAGCAGCAGAGACTCTTAGAATGAGCATAGAAAAAGGTCAATTAAAGGGTTTTAGGTTTAAAGTAAATGACACCAGTGATAAATCATTTAGACTTCAGTGCTGACTATATTTAAAAACAGCTGATCATTGTTAGCTAAAGGCAAATGTTGGACAACGCTTTTTCCTGATGACTAGATCTAAAGAGATATTCAGACCCCAGAGTATTTATGTATTTTTTTTTAATATTATAAAATACTTGCTGCTTTCATTTTTGATTCACAATGATGTTGGGACATTAGTTCAGTGCAGTTCAAGGTGTAGATCCTCAGGAAGTGCTCGTAATACATCTTCTTTGCTTTAAAACACTCCATGGACATGCTAATCAAAAACTTGCCTTTCATGAAAGGTGATTTTTCTTTTCAAATAATATTGCTTTCATGTGTAATGGAATTAGGGACTAGGTAAAGTAAATTTGAATGAGATTTTAAGGACTATAAGAATCCATGAAAGGACGATCTAAGTGTAACATTTAACTTTGCTTTGTTTCTAAGTTAGAGGACTTGGAAGTCAATTAGTATAACTTGCTGTAAAGGCGAGATAGAAGAGGTAAAGCAGATCAATCCAATTCAGTTTAATTCAATTCAGCTTCATTAATGTAGCACCAAATCATAACAAACTTCCTCAAGGTACGTCAATAATACAAATCAAGTCGTTACAAAGTAGTTCAATTAATATAGAGCCAATAAAAGATTAAATTATTACTTGCTAAAGAAACCAACAGATTGCGTCAACACCTTTCTTTGATGCGACTTTATTTTTATGGAATCCAGAGTTTAGTTTAGTCAAGTCAAGATTTTGTTTCCCCTCAAGGTGGCTCCATTACTCTGTCGCAGTGTGAATCACAGGGAAAGTCTTAACTGAAAATTGAAAACATTGTAATCAGTTTTAATTGTCCTGCTTTTTCTCCAGTTCAGGAAGTGCCTGATCCAGCACTTCACCGGCATGGGGACCATCCCTGAGAGCAACTTAAATCAGACCACAGACCGACCTGGAATTACTGCCGAGTCTCAGACTGGAGAAATGTCAGCCATCGCGGCCCGCATCCCCCTGGGTGGCACAGGATCACCCCGATCCGATGATTCTCAGACCGACTGCGGCTCATTTGCTCAGCTTCCCATCCCAGAAAACAAAGTGTGTCCGCTGTAACCACAAACCTCATCTCCATTGGTGTTCTTTCTCTCTTGTGTCAGTAACGTCTTGGACATCACAACAAATGGACGTACATTGTTCAGTTCTTGGAAAGAGGTATAGAGCGCCAAGAGCATGAGAAGGATATTCCTTGTTAAGGATTATGGAAAAGTTTTTGGGCTTTGGCATGTTTGACTAATCTCTTTCATATTTAGTTGAAAAAAAAAAAGACAGTGAAGGCAAAAAGTATGAACTGTAGTGACAGCAATGCATCAAGGTTAAAACCCCACAGATATCTTGAAAATACTTGCGTGCTCAGAACTCCTGTGTTCTGTTATCCGAGCTTGTCTTGGATACTTCCCTGACCCTCGTTGCACATCTGGCAATGCATCACACTAGAGGGCACTTGATTCAACTTGATTGCATCTGCCTTTAAATCTCAACGAAAAAAAAAAAAAAAGACGCACTGCCAAAAACACAAACCTTTGCATCAGTCCGTTGAGGACTAGCCAGTGTTTTCAAATACCCCAATGCATCCAGCCTTTCATCTCGCCCTTGCCTTCCCTTTTAGAAACCCCTTGATGGCGCCTGCAGAGAACGCATTGTTTTTCTATGCTGTTTCAGTATTTACTTTGGCAGCAAGTCCATTCATCTTTGCAAGTCAAAAGCATGGAGCGGTCTTTGAATTTAGATATTTTTACTTTATTGTTTCCGACACAGCCTAGTTTGGGTCAAAGCTTTCATGTTTAGTGAAGATGGTCAAGTTGCCAGTCCCCTGCTGCCTCTGCTACAGATGTAGAAGACGAGATATTTATGAAACAGGGGACCTGCAAGCACACATACAATCATACAACGAGGAGCTGGCACAAGGAGCATTGGAAGCGGGCGCACGTGCAGATACATAAATGGATACACATGGATGGCAGTTCACAGCCTATTTGACAATGAAATCCATAGTTGCTGTGACAAATATTACAATGCACCAATATATATCAATAGCACAAGAGTGGCTTTGTGAATTAGCCATGTGTAAAAGCAATGGGGTATTTCCATCTCAAGCACAAGTCAACAGCAATAGTTAAGCTAAATAAAGGCCCAACATATTCAGCATAAGCTACAGTAGGTGTAGCAGTGTTTGTTATAATGTCTTCTTCTTGACTTTGTAGTGCATGTTCACCCACTATTCCTCAGTATTTGTCAAAGACACTGTCATATGCTACCACAGTGATTATCTGTGTTATAATGGTAATAGTTTGTTGCCTGTTTTCAGTGTACTCCAGTGTTCTCAGTGTGGTCCTGTCATGTTTGAATGTTTCATTCAAAGTAACATTTAGCATTTGAAATGTCCTTTACATCTGTGCCAATTTGATTGTGATGCCTTAATACGTAACACCATAAAACTGTGGTAAAGAATATCTTTAAATTAGGCTTCATTGCATACCCATCTCTGAATTAAGAACGTACCTGTGTATTGTGAAAGACTGCTCTGACGTGTTCAGATGTGGTGTGCATCCCAGGTGATTGCATCACAAGTGGACAGCATTAAATATCAGTGTGAATGTGACTCCGCTTAGGCAGCAGAGCTTCATTTCTTACTCTTCCAGTTTCAGGAAAAAAGTATATTCTCTTGATGTGCTTCATAAGGGTTCATGTTGATGTGTTTCAGGCAGAGAAGTTACTATCATTGGTGTACATTTCCAGGATTTTGTTTAGACGTGTTTGGCATTAAAACTGGATAGTTTAAAGGCACACTATGTAATAACATCATGCCAGAACAGGGGCAGTATATCATGAGAATGTTCACCTGTCAATCTTAACCATAATCCTCACAACAGCAAATGTTGAAATACAGTACAGTGATGCTGTTGTGCAGCCACACCAACATCTTGTAACCATAGAGTCAACATGAACTCCATGTACTGTATGTAAAACAACATTTTTGGAGTCAAATGTCAAATGAAATTCCTCCACAGCAATGTAAGAGACTGATAACATAATAGAGAAAATTATTATTACCAGTTACTGCTGCTAAATGTGGTCCTGCAAGATGTTAAATTATAGTATTCTTAGCTTTTCACTACTGCACTTTGATTTAGGATTTGGTAAATGCTGCAGTGTAATATGTCCTCTCTTGTTTATGTGAGATTGTATTTACATCTTTGCCATTTTTTAAATAAGTTCTGTCATGTATAGGGATGGGATGTGTTAAGAATTTTTCAAATCAGGTTACAGATATCGCTTATCGATTCGGTTCCTTACCGGTTGTCTGGCATTAACGCTTTAATTTCAAGTATGCACCGACATTTTGCGCTCAACTTCAACTACATCAAAGGAATCGAACTAATAGGAGCCGGTTCTCGTCAGGAACCAGTTCACAATTCCCATCCCTGCTCATGTAAAAACTCTCAAATTGGAAGAGAGGTGCCTTCTTGCAATCATATCATCTAGGATGCACAATACCAGGTCTGAACAGTTTCTCTGTGCAGTAATTATGACAGTCAGACTTGTGACAGAATAACCTTGAAGTGATTTTTAAAAAATGAAATTTAGAACAAACATACTATTTTGTCAACCCAAACTAGTTAGTTCGTTGTGTAGAAGAGTGTGTATCAGTAGAGATGTTATTCTTGCAGCCAGTCTCTTTGTTATGTTAACAGCATTCACAGAGTTTAAAAGATTCTAGCCATATCTCAGATTTGACAACATTTACTGTTAGTGCTTTACAACTGTGTTTTTAGCACCTAAATTACAATTTGGTCATGATGTGCAACATTTCCCTCCTGTTTTGTGTGTCTGTCTTTCAGTGTGTTGGCATTAACGTTAATATGTTAAATTTCTTGGAAACTGAGTTACAGACGGAGCAAAATCCGTAGATTTCTCCTTCATTTGTTATCTTGTAATCTGTTTGCCAAAGCACAATTTGCAAATGTTTCTCTTGGTTTTCAGATTTTAACATTTCAGCAATATCTTTTTATCTACTTACAGCAACTGAAAGCAAGTGTAGATTTTCAATCAGAAGGTACAATTTAGACTGATCTAGAACTTGCAGGACAAAAATCTAATTTTCCATGACTGACAGCATAAATGTAGTTTTGTTGTTTTGTGCCAGTCACTTTCTGTGCTGCTTAGAGCTGCAATATTTCTTTCGTTGACCCACTCAGATTCATAGGGTACTGTAATCACAGATCCAGTTCAGAGAAGTTGCTTCCACCCAGCTTCATGCCAAACTATACATTAGTCTGATTTGTCTGTGTAAACATCAGTGTAGACAGAGTCGTGCCATGAATTCATCAAATTGTACTGAATGAAGATAGTATGAATTTTAAAATGATAATTATTTTAATTTTTATTTCTTTTGTTTTTTTTGTTTGTTTTTTTAAAGTAAATGTTTGGGCATAAACGTGGTAATCAGCCGTGTGGATGCAGACCTGCCGGTGAGCCAAGAGCTTTCTACAAAAATGAAACCAACAACAAAACACTGCCAGATAAAAAGATTTGAAGGCTGCGAACGTCCAATCTTTACATCATGGTTCATCTTTCCGTGTCGGCAAAGGTCCTGTTCTATAATAAAACTGGTTTACTTCAGCAAGATACTGAGAGATCTGAGAGGAACATCTAGCAATTGCAATTTCAGTCAATATTTTTTGAATGTTTTCATTTAAAGGTCGGCACTTCTCATATCCTGGTGATGGGGACTCATACAAGCTGAGAACAGTAAAAATAAAAAAAATTCTTTAGTTTTTTTTGTTGTTTTTTTTGTTCACCACACAGATATTATCAATGGGTACTGTTCTGGTGTTTTCAGAGCCTCCTCACAACTCATGACATACACCCACAGACCCATCAAGGCCAGCAGATCCAGTAGCTGTGTAGTGACTTTACTGTTAAGAGCGGACTAGATAAATAACATACAGGATAAATAAATCAAGCAAGCCTGGCAGTGTCACATTGGTTGGAAGGATTACAGACTGCACTGCATGCTGATAAGGGGAACACGCACTCCCAACTTCTATAGATGGGTTAAAGCTCCTGTTTCTCACCTCCTTCCCCTGAGTAGGGAGCTGAGCAACAGCACTTGGCATGTCAATACTTGTTCTACTGTATGTTTTTTGTGTCATGAGTATTAGTGTGTTGGATTTATTGGGTTTACAAGTTATAGATGCACGCTGTTTATAAGATTGTCTGTATTAAAGTATATTTTTGAAAAGCAAATATGCACTGTTTTCTGGTATTTCTTACAAAAACTCTGTTGACTTGTTTTGGGATCAGTGTGTTGGATGAAATGTCAAAACAAAAGACGAGCAAATTTCATCTCATTTACCATTTTACTTGTTACATCAACAGATTTATTAATGTTTTGTTTTTATTCAAGGGAATACTTGATTGTGTACCTCTCTTGGTCTACAATCCTTCTGTTGGTGAAAAACCTCCACATTCACTTTGGCTTCCCATGCTGGTCGTCTCATCCCAGCCGACACTTGGATGGGGGGCCCATCTGACATACGAATGAGCTGAAAAATACTGGGTCTCATGTGACAATGTTGATGGGAATTATTCGCATTATTCATACTCAGGTTCATGGATGATGAATGGCCATAGGCTCAACATTGGAGTCTTTTCGGGGTCCCACTTGGGCCAACCACAAGTGTGACGCTAAGTGGGGAATTCACATGGACTTAATATGAAAACCTGGATAATCAGGCTCCATATTGACCCCATATGCCTCATTTGTCACTCAGTTTTTTTCCATTCAGAGATTAAGAAACCATTTTTGAATTGAATTGAATATATATCTTAGACGGGCCAAAAACTCAGTTGCTGGCTGGGTTGTGACAACTGCGCATCGCTTTACAGCACTACCCCACACATCAACACATCAACGATGAAACCAGCTCACTGCTACAGTCGATATCATGGCAGAGGACACTAAGAGACTCAGGAAAGTTATAACAGAAAATAAAACACAAGACTGACTGAGCAAGAAACCAAACGAGTTGATCTGTATTTAAAAAAAGTGACTTATTAACCACACATGTTCAGGCAGGAGCCAAGGTAAAAATTGCAAAAGTTCTTGACTGCTGCTTTAACTTGTAATATCTTAAAGCACTGAAGTTTTATCCATTAAATAATATTTGTGCAGATATTAAGTGTGCTGAATTTCTGTTCAGTCGGTTTGCTGTTTAAACTGTAGTGACTGCATTGATAAGACATCTGGGAGAATTTTGAAACCCATCACCTTTCTTTATCTCATCTTCAGGCCATGGTAAAGTTTAAAAAAACTAAAAATCGTATAGTTTTTTTTCATAATTGACTATTATAAATCATATGACACCCTCATGTGGAATTAGTGATAGTGATGCACAACTAATGCTGCAGTATTAGGAGCTCATTTAAAGTGTGTGCACCATGCACGCACCCATGCTTGGAAACATCAGACAAATGGCTTGAGCTTATTTCACAAAAACCTCCAGACATATTACACAGTGCTCCAGGGTGGAAAGGGTTATGGTCTTTAATGGTAAGGAGTGAGAGTTCCCTTTAGACTTGTCTAACCTAATTCTGAAGAGAGGAGTGTTTAAAGAGCTCATTTAACGGAATCATGGTTTATCATCTGTATTACTGCACTTTGTTTTGGTAAATATTTGTTAGTGTTAGGCTAAGTAGAATTTCCAGAGTTAAAGGATGTAAATTAGGCCAAAAATCTCCTCCCAGCACAGTGCCAGAACCCAGGGGCAGCATATTAAACAGTCATACTGTATATTTGGCCATGATTGTTCTGTTTCAGTCCCGACGGCACAGGTTAATTATACTTTTGGAGTTGCCAGCAAGTGTATTCATCTTATTTTGCAGGAAGCAAGCCGTCCAACAAGGCTGACAAACTGAGGACAACAGCATGATTGCACCCACCCCAGTTGTTGGGTTACTGATGATTTGATTATGTTTTTTCTTGTCAAATAAAAAATGCTGAGTTTATTTAAGTTGTGACATAAAAATAACTTTTTTACAAACTCTGAGTGTTACAATGCTATCATGTCAATACAGATCAAGATCTTTGAGGAGGTTTACAACACCTTATTGAATCTATGCATGAATAATAAAGATTTTTGAAAGACTTTTGAAATCAAAAGGTGATCCTTACAATGGGCCAGTCATAAAAGTTTGAGTTTAGCACACATACATGTTCTACAGCCAGCACTGCCTATCATGGACTGTATTATATGACCCAACCATGAGAACACAATTATACAGCAGGCCTTCCTCAAGCTTCTAGTTGCCAGAGAATGGCAACAACAGTTCTTTCTGGCTGCGGCGCTGCAAAAGAGTGACCTGCAATTTGTTCCGACGGCCTGGACAACTAGAGAGAGCTGCTCGTAGCCAGGATTCACAGCAGAGCGCGAACATCCAGCTGTTTACCCAAACCAAGAGGAACGCTAGTATGTCAAAACAAAAACAAACAACAAAACCTGCTCACTTTCATGCTCACAAAGTGATCCAGGTAAGAGTCTGTTTTTGTGTCTGGGCAGAGAAAACATAGTGTATCTAATAAGATTTGCGTTTCTTATGCTGCAAATATTGTGAGCCAGACAGCCGATCCCACCAGATCTGTGTTTGTGTGTTTGCTGCTGAAATATGTTTACTACTTCACCCATTATTGCATCCATGTTGCTGGGTCTTCATGCGCTTTCTCACCACTAAAACTGAAGCCCCTCCTCATTTCCCAGTTGAATGACCAGAATTTCACTATGTGAAGTTAGTTTTGCATCAGTGCCTCTGAGTTTTCACAGAGTGAGAAGTCATTCTAGTTGGTTGGGTTTTACTCTCTTTTCACCTTTGCTTCTGCCCACATACACATGTGGCCTCCACTTTGGCCGTAGGGCCACTGACTTTCTTTGTTCTCGCTGGGCGTGATGAACTCTCATCTGTCATTTAAATGAGAAACTTCACCGCCACGTGACTTTGTCCACCATTTTAGTTATTTACATCATGTGGGTTTTTGGCCGTCTTGCCACACACACACACACACACACACCATATATATATATATATATATATATATATATATATATATATATATATATATATTATTTTTTTTTAATATACCGATTTTATACTTTGCAGGGTCAGGGGGGTCTGCTGGATCGTATCTCGGCTCATTACAGGCGAGAGGCAGGGGTCCATCCTGGACAGGTCTGCAGTCTATCGCAGGGCCACATACAGACAAACAACTATGCACACTCACACTCACATCTATGATTTTGCATTATTCTTGAAATCTAGAATTTATGCTGAAATGGTTGTCAGCAGAGGAAAATCCAATCTCCTGCAAAACTTTTTAACAACTCAGAAGACATGTTAAATAAAAGACTTACAGACCAGCAAAAGTAAGATATCGATGGGGGAGGTGTTTGATATTCAGGGCCTCGTCTTTGTTGAGCTGTTTCTGCTGTTCTCAAGTGGTCTTTCCTTTCTTCTCTATCCACTGGAAAATTTCTATCCATCCTTTGAAGCAAGAGTGACAACAGTGACTCCATATCCATCATGTGGTAGAAGTAGCAAATATTTAGAAAGACTGTCAAACCACACTGGCAGCTGAGATGAAAGTGTCAGGGCAGGGAAAGGAAAAGAAGAGGAAAGAGCAGGATGGCACAAAACATAGTCTGATGATCCCTTGATGGCTGATGTAACGACTGAGTGGCCCAGGATAAACAGCATCCAGTCGGTTTTCCAGTTCTCCGTTGGTAGTTTGTGGGTGAATTCTAGCACATTATTTCTGCTGACAAACACACACGATTTCATTGCAGTCTCGCTGAAGGGTCTTAAAAAACAATCTTCAGTCTAAATTCTTCAATAAAAAGGACAAATTGAATGTCTCAAGCTATAACAGTTAAAAATGAATAAAACAAATTAGATATGCTTGCAGTGTACAGAATTGTGCACCAATTTGTTAAACTTGGCTTGTACTGTTGACTAATCACTAACAGCTGGTCCTCTGTCGGAGCTGTGGCTATAGTGACATTGACGTCATCCATCTTCCGTTTCTGTCCACAACAACTAAATTAAAACGATTATTAAAAATACTGCTGAAGCAAGTTTTAGCTTCTCTTGTTTGGGTTTGTTTTGCTGCTCAAGATTAAAACAGCTGGCAGCCATGGCTGTAAAAGATGGATCATAAGAGTACTTACACTGTAGAAAAAAGAAGCTTGGGGATACAAAAACAAAAAAAAAAAAAAAGAAAATGCTTTACCGGACGTAGGGGGGCTTCACATCCATTGTGAACGTCTCTTTTCACACATTGGAATTGATTTCATTCAACTGAGATAAACCAGATAAACTATTGCAGTTTCAATAATTTGAATGCAGACAAGAAGACCTGGCACCCAGCTAATTACTCTACTCTACGCCCACAAACACGATATCCACACGTAAATATAACCATGAGCAAAAAAAAAGTTCCACGTCATTTTCTGTCTCAAGGCGTTATGCTAAGTCTTGACCATGCACATTACAATTCACCTATACTTCTAACCTTATAAATCACTATAAGTGCTCATACGCTCATCTAATCACAACACAGAAGGGGATCATTTATCATCTGTGTGAATACAGTGACAAGAAGTGAGTAGAATGAAGGTGAGAGCTGTGGACAGCACTCTCAACCCATCTGTCTTGTCTGTTAAAGAGACCACAAGACTTAGCAATCCTCCCACCTCATGTAGGGTAAGAGCAAGAGCACTTCGAAGTTGGTAACATGGAGCATGAAAGAAAACATAGATAATGTGACGGCACCTGCTTTATTTAAAGATGTTGAACCTTTAAGACATAACTGTGTTGTTAAAGGATAACAGATAAATATTAGAAGTGGTCATCAGGGTCTTACGAAGGTCTACAGCCATGTAGTAGCTGAGGCTGCTAATACAGTCTTGGTTTCCTTGGACGTGAGAGGGCCGCACACCTACACAGCAAGTCTTCGTTTCATTAGGGGGAATACCATTACACTTTTTCTCAAAACAAAAGCGACTGAAACTACGTCAAGGCACCACCGCAGACGGCCAGTGTTTCCATTGAACAGTGTTTTTCTTTGTGTCTGCGTAACTCTTCAAGAATCTCATCCTCCAAGACTTCAAAACAAAGAAGAAAAAGATCCCGAATTTGAAGAAGACGGACGGAAACATCTTTTGTTTCGGACAAAGTCTTGCAACTGCAGCTCGTGCTGTTGCGAAGACAGTCAACAGAAGATGAAGGCAGCAGATGATCATTCAAATGGTTATTCAGATGCAAAGCCCTTATGTAATGTAGTAATGCATAATGATTAGGTAGTGTTACAACAAACTACTTCCAATAAATACGACCAAAAACAGCTCATAACTAGACTTTGATGACTTTGGATTGTCTAGTTACATCACATCAGTGATGCTGGAGATGTGCAAATGTGCAAAATGCCTTTCCGTCACGTTTTACACTAAACTGGACTGTCAACTTAATTCTAGGTGTATCCATAACAGGTTTTTCTTTGTGATATTTAGGTGTTGTGCAATTCTATATTTACTGGCATGATTGCAGCCAATGGATAACAAAGGGATAGATTTTGTGAAGAGCCATGTTGATGGAGAGCTGAAGATCACCACCACCTGCTTCTTCTACAATATCCACTTGTCATTCAGTACTTTTAGAAAACCACTCAGGGAACCAGGAGATAAATTCCACAAACTGTGTTGGTGAAAGTTGTTAAAATTCATGAAAAAAATTTCCATTAGTATTGTGTGCCTTAAACACGTGAATCAGCCTGATTCAGCGCCTTAAGTTTAATGTGAAAACCACTTTAATTAGTTAATGTATGCAATTCATAATGGGAACTGTACTGATGGTGTCTCAGCCCCTTTAATATGCCATGAAGCAGCTGGGACACAGCCTGAGCACTTGAAATGTAATTGTAACCGAACAATAGAGGACAATCAGGTACGACAAAGATCTGTAACAGGGTAATCATAAACATTACTACTAAAAGCCCAGAACGCTGCATCCTATTCGTTGTACACAAGTTACCTCTTAGTCATTCCTTTTATTTTTCCTTAGGAAGAGTCATGTGCTGTCAAAACACAAAATCAACAACGCTGTCGCTCAGTCAATAGGACTCTTGCTGCACACAAGACGTTACTTTGTGAGAGATCATCCATCACCGGCGCTTGGCCTCAAAACCTACATGGACAGCATGGAGAAACAAAAAATCCAACGGATCTCTAATAGACACATTCCAGCTACGTGATGCTGCAAAACCTGGATGCCAGTCAATAAAATCAGTCAGCAAAAGTCAATGGGGTAATGATTTTTGAGAATGAAGGCAGTTTTGCTTTGTGAAGCAGAGGTCACCTGAGGAGAAAGGAAATGTCAGACGCAGTTTGTGCTTATCAGATTCACTAATTACAGGGCTGCCGTTTAACGATGAATTGATAGCTGCATTTAAAAACTATATTGGTGTTATCGTGGTCCTAGCAGGGGCACAAAGATGTCAATGAGGAACTGAGCTCTAATGCTCTCGCTGAATGTCTCCCCTGTCCAGCATCCCAGCAGTTCACAGGTGATTTCGGATTTCTTTGCACCTCCTTGGTTCAGACTGACATACACAGAATGACAGAAAACTCATTTTTTTAGGCTCTTCAAGTGCTTTTACAGCATTTTGCTCGTCACAGGTTTTCTGCTGTGGCTCTCTGATGCCAAAGGAGAATGATCAGTGAACTGACTGAATAGGAAAATTTTAGGAAAGTTTCAAAATAATCATCAGTATCAAATGTATTGTTTTTAACATGAATGTGTGATGCTGCTCCACATTCATGCCTGGTACGTGTTTCTGCACTAAACTCTGCTCAACTGAGCAGCACATTCACTGGAAGCACGTTGAAACTGTACTGTCAGTGACAGAGCGCGGCTCACGTGTCAAAGGAGACATCATTTATGGAGCAGCTGAACCGAGAAAACAAGTGGGGTAGATGTAAAAGACTGAAATAGGCATCTCACACCACCAATTCAGAGTCAGTGTCTCGTGTAAGTACAGTAATTACACGATAAGGATCACCTGTAAATGTATGTGACAAAGATTTTCAAGCATCTTCTTGAAGCTCAAACGTGAAAGAGTGAGATGATGGAAGTCAAGAGAGCGATGGTAAAATAATAAGTAGCAATCAAATCTTTGAATTGTTCGTGACTAGAGGAAGTGGCTGGGAAATATATTAGATGCAAAATAAGATGGATTTACAGCACATATCTTAACACATGCACGTAGCCACACACTATACAGAAAATCAGTGTTTTGTCTTGTCACTTAAAAGGTTCAATAGACAAATGTTTGTATATGGATTTAATATACTGACACCTCATAAGACAGAAGTAAAGTTTGATTTTGCTCCAGGTGAACTCATTCAACCCCCGTGTTTCCATTGTGGGAGTATCTACTTTTATGTAGAATTTCATGTGAATAGCTGACTTACAAACACACATGCAGCCTTGTCTTTACTTTCATTCTTGTCTTATCTCAATCAAAGTTTCCTGTGGCTAACAGCTCCTTCAGCCAACCCACGCTGGAGGGGCTGTGCAGCAAACATTTGCAGTGGCATATCTCATTTAAGATGTCATTTCAGTGGCAAAATCAGAAATGACCACTGCATTTAGTACAAACTGTTGATTGCATCTTTTTGCTTCATTGCATGACAATGACTGATGAGGAAGTCATGATAACTAGCTACTGACTGAGTCGACTGCCTCTTAAAACTTTACATATAAATAAGTGTATTGCTTTATGTCAATTCAACAGACCTTCAATGGAGATTGACTTGCTTTTGGCGCCAACCCCAAGTGGTGAGTTGATGAACTGCATTTTTTGTTACTTCCACTCTTACACTTACACTCGTAGTTCCTAGAAGATCCAGATGTAGATTTGTAGGACGGGCTTTCTGTTATCAGGCACCATCACTCTGGAACCAACTTCCAGTTTGGGTTAAGGAGGCTGATACCACCTCCACCTTTAAAACTAAACTTAAAATATTTCTGTTTAATAAAGCATATAGTTAGTGTACATTTAGTACCTTAATGTGTCAGGGCCAGTAGTCAAAGCTGCAGCTACAGGACCAGATTAGAGCAGCTTATTTTAAACATAGCTTCGGTGTAGATATGCTGCTATAGGCCTATGCTGCAGGGGGGCACCAACATGATCCACTGAGTGGTGCCTTTCACCTTCTCTGTTTCTCTTTGCCTTCTCTGTCTCTTCTTCACCTCAACCCTCATTTATTAACAATATCCCATAAGCATAATTGTGGTCCATTGTTCTGGTAGTTTTTTGTGCTTGTCTGGCCCTTCTTTTCCTCTTCTTTGCATGTCCTGCGGACCAGAGCCTCAGGAGCTGCTTGCTGACCTGCAGTTCCACCTCTGACCATCCCAGTGTCTGCCTTCACCTGTCTGTATGGATGTCTGTTGGATACTTGCTGACATCCCGACCTGCAGTCCTCATCCCCTTGTATCACCGTCTATCCATATATCACCCATATTCACAGAAGTCTAATTGGACTACCAAGGACAGTTACTAATGTATCCTATCTTGTACCTTTGACGGTGTCTCTATGTCTCTATTCTTTCTTATTTCTTGCTCTACCCGGCTGGCCTTCGGCAGGAGAGTCCCCCCTCATGAGCCAGGTCCTGCTCAAGGTTTCTTCCCTCTTAAAGGGGAGTTTTTCCTTGCCACTGTTTGGCTTAAGGTTTTTCTCCAATTAGGGGAGTTTTTACCTGCCGTTGTTTATGTAATAATTGCTTGGGGGTCATGTTCTGGGTCTCTGGAAAGCGCCTAGAGACAACTTGTGTTGTAATAGACGCTATATAAATAAAATTGAATTGAATTGAAAATTGAATTCCACGTTGTGTTTGAGATTGGCACTGCTCATGGTGGCGGCTTGCTGCAGTAGCTCTTTCAACTCTTACGAGCACTTTACATTTAAAAAAAAAAAGTTTTTCAAACATAGTCTCTTCATTAATATTTTGCTTTTTGAAATATTTTTCATTGAGTACTGTGCTGCTTAAGCACTTTCCTTTGTTATCGAGATAACTGAGATATCAAGAAGCCAAATTATACCCAGTTTAAGACCCAAAATCCCCCACAAGTTGAATTGCAGACATCGTGGATGTAGAGCAGGAGATCTGTAGATGTGGACAAAGTATAAAACATAATATTAACTCATCAACATCAACATCAACAGAAATATGACGCAGAGCCTGCAGTTTGTTGAACTGTAATGGGAAGCTTCTTCGGTGGTATGAATTAGAGCTCAGGGGGTTCGGACTTCTGATGTTTTCCCTCAGCTGGGACTTTACATCAGATTTTAGGTTAACATCCCTGCAGGGCCAAGTATCTTATGTATTCAGGGCTGAAACAATCACATTAATTAATTATTTTGATTAAACTTGGAAAGTAAAATCAGCCTGCAAGAGTTATGACTGCCTTTTAACATGGTGGTTGAATTATTGAATTTCTGTCAGTCATTTGACAAGTTGATGTTTACTCATCATCGATCAAGCAATTTCTGTTTGCTTATTATCAGAGACACAGGAGGTCAGAACTTCAGCCTGATGATAATTGGTGTTGGTATATATATATATATATATATATATATATATATATACATATATATATAGTCAGCTGAGGTGGCTTGGGCATCTGTGTAGGATGCCTCCTGGACGGGAGGAGACCCCGGGGAAGACCCAGGACACACTGGAGAGACTATGTCTTTTGGCTGGCCTGGGAACGCCTCGTGGTCCCCGCAGAAGAGCTGGAGGAAGTGTCTGGGGTGAGGAAGGTCTGGGGATCCCTGCTTAGACTGCTGCCCTCATGACCCGGCCCCGGATAAGTGGATGAAGATGGATGGATGGAATAAAATATACCTGGTGTTTTTTCTTGTGTCTCATTTTTGCACTCCCTCTGACAAGATGCTGCCCTGGGCGGCTGCCGATGTCTCCCACACCTAAATCACCCACTGTGTTTCAGGATGATTTGATGTGGGATGTGATCATGAAATGAATCAGCGAAGGAATTTACAGAGGTGAACATAACCTGAGCAGGTAATGGTCAAAGCTTTAATGTGAATTATGGTGGTGATATGGCCAGGTTGAAAGTGAACCACTTTTATGTCAGTGGAAATCAATTAAATTCTGTTTAATTTTATTGCACTGATTCACACAAAAGTAATCTCAAGGCACTTTACATAGAAAACAAGTTCAATAATGTAAACTTAAGGACTAGCCCATTCATTCCAATTTTATTCCGATTCAGTCCAACTAATTGTAATCCATTTAATCCGATTCAATCCCAGGAGAGTCCGGATTCAAAGTTCGTATAATGTTATTTCATAAAACCAGTGTTGCCAAGGAATCCAAAAGATTGCAGTGAATTTTCATTTTGTTGCAATGGGCAGGACTCTCTTCCCAAGCATCCCTGAATGGCCCTGAGCAGACTGTCACCCAAACTAATAAATGGATTTATTTTAAAAGGCTATTGTCATCTTACAGAGTAAATATAATCTTATAATTGAGAATATTAATTCCTTCAAAATAAAGTCTGTTTAAATGCATCTGAGCTGGAAATGTTGACGCTCTGCTTTTAGTTGATAAATGTTTACAGTTTATTTTGATCAAATTAAGAGTGAGAGGGATGAAAAACAAGAATCATCAAACCATATCAGCGTCTGGATGTTTATCTGTAAATTAAAGAACTGTCAGAAGGTTGAGCAGCATCAATCAACATCACAAATGCTGTCACTTTGACCCGATGAGTGATTTGTCAGAGCAGGTACTCTTAAAAACGGCGACTCTAATTGCTGGAGTATAAATATTCCACTATGTCATTTTTTTTTTTTACAAGATGAAAAAGGACATTAGGGCTTTTCTATTTCCCCTGCACTTTTAAACACATCATTAATTGATAACATGTCATCATTTTGTCAAGACTTCAGCATTAATATTTTATCACTAGAAAAAAGGCAAAGGCAGAAAATTTGAAATCTTGATGAAGTGGACCTGAATGAAAAGGTCCTGCGTTGTTGGTAGTGTTGGGTGATTCAGATGAAAGAGACTAAAAATAAATCTAAATGTCAGTGATAGATTTTGGCCAGAATGCGTAATGAATTCAAATGCTTGCTAATTTGGGCTCTAGAATTATTAGTCCTGAGAGACTGCATGAATATTCTCTTTCACCTGCTTGAAGACGGGAATAACATATTCTTCAGAATTATTTACAGTGTTTTGTGGACGTATTTGTGACTTACAAAACAAGTTCTGCCCAATATTGAATTTGTTTGAGTGAGTTAGGAAACATCTTTACTTTGACACGCTCTTGTTGTGCTTTATGACTGGTTTTGCAATTATTTGACTCAAAAAAAGTCTAACTAACTAATGGCTTCTTGTCAGTTGCCAGTCTCTCTTGAACCAGGAAGACAATATTATTGTCATTCCAGTTAATAGCTTATGCATCCCAGTGCCTTTATGTTTTGGAGCTGCTGAATGTGAAAATAATTTCTAATTTTTGGTTTACACGTCAGCAACCAGACTGATCAAAGTGTAGCCTAAATCCATACTTGACACTGACTATATTTATTTTTACATAACATTTATCAATTAAGCTGGAAGCACTGAGCGACCAACACATAATGAGGATTTCAGACTTTTTTTCACCGTTTCAATTTTAATCTGTATTTGACTTTTAATCTGAATTGTCATCTGACTCTTGTGATCTCCCGTCCTAACTTTCAGCAAAAAAAAAAAGAAAACAACAAAAAAATAAAAACAAAATTGATTCTTTAGCACTTTAGTTTAAAAAAAAGACCCTAACATACTTTTGTCACATTTGAACACATTTGGAAATAAAATCAACTGAGCATAACTGTGTGTATGTGTATATATGTATATGTATATATATATATATATATATATATATATATATATATATATATATATATATATATATATATATATATATATATATATATATATATATATATATATACATATATATATATATATACTATTATATATAGATATATAGATATATAAATTCCTAAGAATCCCATGAAAGGAAAAGCTAGAAAAAATGTTCTTTTCATGTGTGTATATGTTGCTGATTGTTTCTGTTAACATACAAACACTGAACTACTGAGAATAATCTCGAGCAAACGTACAACCTTGGCCCTGTTCTAGTTGAAAAATGTCTGAGGTGACTTAGATAAGGGGGCTCATAGGAACACACTAAAGCTATTATTATTTTAGCTATTAAAAAACAAACACAATTCAGTCATATTTGGAAGGGATTTGTTCATTTATTGGCATACACCATAAATTAAATAAAACTATATCTGAAAAACCTTAGGAGATATAACATTCCTGTCAAAATCTTTCTAAAGGCTCTCTGCCACATAAAAAGAAAATCAATCTTGGTACAATGAAGGGAGAGTTTTTATACAATGGACTACCAGAGTAATTAGATTTTCACTGGATTAATTGCATATAATATTTTGCCAGATTGAACTTCATTTTTCTATGTTCCATCTTCCAGATTTGTACTATTGAACCTGTGAACTAGTCTTCATCAGATGATAGTAATGACGTGGTTACTTAAGTCCTTGACCAATTCTTGTAGCCGGGGAGGACTGTAGAGTGTGACCAGTGAGAAACAGCTTCTAGTGACTGAACAATACAAAGCTGTTTTGATCAAAGGAAAATGTAAGGAAAATAACATGAAATGAGCAAATGAGTCTAACTAACTAATCTCATTGGCTGATTATAGAGCCTTCAAAAGTTAATCCTGTTATAGGGAGAGCATTGGCCGCAGTGTGAATGAAATGTTAGACAGTGGTGAAAGTGTCTCTGAGGGAGTCTGATCTCAGCCTGGAATAGTTGTTAGAAGTCCTCTCTTGTGTTGGAACATTATTGTGTATTAGTAAAGTAATTTTTCACCTTTTGTACTGCTTTTCATTGATTGGATATACAATTCCAATTCTGCAAAGGTTGGGAAGATGTGGAACTGGTAATAAAAACAGAAATGCATGGATTAGTATTTCTGTTTTTTTTTTTGTTTTTTTTAAATTAAATTAGGATTGAATGTAAATATTACCCACAGAGCATATAAAACATACCAATTATTGAATGTGGGACACTTCACAAAACATATTAGCTCTTTGGAACGTTAGGTGCCTCTAAAACAACAAAAAACATCTGCAGGAACATCTTGCAGTTAGATGAATTAGCACCAGATCAGTGATATGATTGAGTTTAAAAAGAGATTCTAAGGTAGACGGAGTGTCTAAAAGGTATGCAGAGGTCCAACAGTGTACAAAAAAATTAATCTAGAAATTCTGTAACAATTTCAGAATAACGTTCAAGAGTCCGCACATCTGGATAAATCTCTGTGGTCCTCAGGTAGCACTGCAATAAAAACAAGCATGACCTTTTATAAAAACCACTGCCTGGGTTCAGGAACATTTCTAGGAATCACTTTTTAAAAGCACAATTCATCTTACTGTCCAAAATTCAGCTTAAAGCTCCATCAATGAAACATGAAGCCACATGTGGACATACTCTAGAAAAGCCACCACCTCCTCTCAGTTAGAGCTGATTTCAAATAGTCTGAAGCAAAGTCGGAAACCGTCAGACAAAGACAAAAAAGACAAAAAGAAATTTGCAATTCCTAAAAACCATAGACCTGAATTCTCCAGACATAACAGAAAAAGGCTTGTCTGGCTTGGCATCAGTGCTCAGCTCATGTCTGCTGATAGTACGAGGGTACATTAGTGCATCAGAAATGCTTAAAAGGTTTGTAAAGGTAATAAGCAACATATGATCCCATCTAGACAGCCTTTCATCTTACAGCAAGACAACAGTAACCATATACCACAAGAACTACTAAAACATGGCTTTATGATAGAAGGGTTTGGATGATGAACTCAGACCAGACTTTGCAACCAAGAAACCTAGGACTGTTGAGCAGCTCCAAACTTGTATTAGACAAGAATGGGACATCATTCCTGTCCCAGATTGTTCCTCAGATTCCAGGTGTATGGACAATAGTCAAAAGAAGAAAGGATGCTACTCAATAGTACACACCCTATCCCATCTCTTTTATTCCCAATGTCCTGTCATCAAATTTTAAATTATATTTAAATTATGTGCCAAAAACAAAACAAAACACACAAAAAAAAACCCAAAAGTAAATCAATGTGAGGTACCAGGGATACTTGTAACACAGAGTCCAGGTATCCTCAGAGGCTGGACAATTAAGTTTACTATATATAATTTCCTCAATCCAAACAAGACAGCGCTTAAGGTCTGATTAGGATCAAGCTGCCAATTCAATGCTTAGAAGATCAAAAGATCAAGAAGAATGTCCACATTTGATCTGAGGTAAACGAGAGCAGCAATGCTTTACCTCAGATACCAAGCTTCAAACCCACATTTATAACTTCAGATCTATACTGATGAATAGGTTGCAGTATTTCTTAAGATATGCATTCAAGTTTAAATGAATTTATTCTAAATTCATTTAATATTACCTGTGGTACCAGGACAGTGTTGGTCTTGAATGCAGTTATCTTCGATTCTGACGACAGTAAGATGAAACTTCTTTGACTTCATCTTTTTTCTGACTTGTAAACTGTTGGTCCAAATGAAACTTTATTATCAACTATGTTCATGTTAAAATTTTATACATTTCTCTTCGTGGCATATTTATGTCCCATTTGAGTGCTCCTAGAGGAGTGGTGGTCCTTTTGTATCCGAAATGTGATTAAAACAACTTAGGTCAAGGTTTTCACAGGCAATCGACATTATAAAACTGTAAACCATGTTGATAATTGTCCAAATTATCAACAGTAACTAAAGGAGCACGTAGGGCAGAGGCCCAGGTGTCACAGTGTGTTGAAGTTAACTGACACAAACTCAATCCTTAACCTTCAACTGTAATTTTGTTGTGCGTAGTGAAAAGACCAATGATGAGTTCAGAGGAAAATGAGTTTAATGTGAGCAGTTCAGCCATATAAATCTGTCTAGCAGCTGACAATAAGAACTTACTCTTTGTGCTGCTCTGATGCTGCTGATGGTTATTCAAAATAAAGGAGAGACTGTCACACATTCAAGTAGCCTTCACATTAGTGTTACAGATTTGACTGAGTTACATTAATTGCTCTACTTGACACAAATAGATTAATTTGTGAACGTGGTGAAAGAAGGTCTCTAAAGGTCTCATTATAAATAGTGTTTGTCCAATAATTCTCAATTGAAATGGTCCTATTTTTTTTATTAACAATCATTTATTGCAAAACTGTTTTATTGCAACACTGTGAGTTTAAAAAAAAGGATTAAGGATGAAAAGCTGGTATTATGGTTGGTGCCACATTTAATCAGATTTCAACATGCCATTTTTTTTTCTCAAGAGGTTTCTTAAAGTACACTGGAAGAGTTGTGTCTATGTAAATGAAATCAAGATCTTGGTCTACTTCAGTTCTTATTACAATGCCAATGTGACCATAACTTCCCTTTGGTGCTGTAGTCATAAAACGTTACATAAGCTTCAATAATAATCTGTAAATCTTATCTCTCATCCTTTAACGTCTTCTCTAAAAAGTGGTGTGAAGGACTACATTTAGTACCCTAACTTGATTTAGCACAGCACAGTTCTCTGGCCACTGAGGAGGACACGTCATTTTGAGAGAAAATCATGACCATTACTGTGCAAAACATTGTGGAAGTGATTACATTACAACTGACTACTGTTTTCTAAAGGATTACAGCAAAAATACAAATGCAACAGAAATTGGTTCTCTTGTTTGGTCTGCTTTGGATGGAAGATCAAAATGCTAAAGGAGATACATATACATATTAATACTTTATAGTCTTTCACGTTCCACGCCCAGTGTTTTACCCCTCTTTGGCAGAATATTTATTCCCCTTCCTTTTTCCTTTCTTTCTCTCTTTCTCCAGGGATCAATAAAATATGGTTAGACTGTCATCAGGGCTGGTGAAGGGAACACACTCCCACACACCTATGTGAACATTAACAAAAACAAAAAATAAACTCTGTTGCAAGATTAAAATGTATATATATAGCTCTTGGGTTCTACCAAACTTGGTATTAACCATTAATTTATGTACAAACAAAGTGAAAAACAAAATGCTAAAGGAGAAATGGCACCATACTCATGCAGAACCAAGAGACAAGACATAGAGAAATTGATGGCAACATATCAACAAGAGTCAAAGAGGTCAAGGTCAACCACTCAAGACCACAGACAAGACCCAAGTTGCAGACCGTGAAGATACCCCACAGACAATCCAGCAGGGGTTTAAGATGCTGGCAGGTGAATCAAACAAGCAAGTAGGTGGAACAGTGTACAGGAACATCTGTACCGAGTATGGGTTGTGAATTCAAAAGTCAAAATGGGAGAAATCTCCACGGATGGTGGAGATTGGAAGATCAAAGATCCCGTGGAGTTTCCAGATCCAGAACAATAAACTGGTGGTGCCTCACCCACCAGAGACTGTGGTGGTTGACAAACTCCAGAAGGAAGTAAAGATTGACGACCGCAATATCGAAAAGATGGAAGAAGAAAAGCTGAAGTACCAAAGGTTGAAAGAAGAGATGGAAAACATGTGGAAGGTGACAACAGCAGTGGTGCCCGTGGTAACAGTGACCTCCAAGAGTTGGGGGAGTGGCTCCAGCAGATCCTGGGAGCAACATCAGAGATTTCTGTCCAGATGTGTCCAGTTCTAGAGAGGAACGAGAGAGCGGTTGTGTGTGCTTAATTGCTTTGATGCGATGTTAAAGACATATATCTGCTGCGTTGATGAAAGAGCCACTGAAAATACTGTACTGAAGCATTCTGGCAGTGTGGCTAGCCTTGGTGGTAGGTGATATAAACCGCTGAAGCTTTTAGTATACCGTTACACATTAAAATGCAGAAGAGGAAGTCATGCTGGGTGAGGGCTCTTCTCTACAGCCAATGAGAGAGCAAAGAACAGGCTGATGGCACTTAGGGAAAGGAATCCTGCAGACAAAAGAGTCTAACGTTTCAATGAAACACAATGAGCCGTACCACAATTTGAGCACCTAACTACCATCTCATTACAAATCATTTTCATCTCACCGCCTGCACTCTGCAGCACAGACAATCTGCTGTGCCATTCAGGTTCAGGGACAGCTCTCTTCCCTTAGTTTCATAAACAAATAGTGATTAGCATAATTATTGTCTTATTTCCACATGTTTTGTGGAGACCAGCTGGGTTTGGTGTGTGACCCCCGTCAAGCTTCAAGTTTGCCACAAGAGGTGAGGGCAAACCTGCCCATCACCACCCTGTCCTGTCAAAGAAATGTTGAAATAAATATCTGGAGTTAAAGTGAAAGAATATCAAAAAATAAAGGCAAAACGAAGGCTAACATAGTGTTACTTTCCCCTGAGTGGAAGTAACGTTTAGCAAATAAATAGATGTGATACGATGCAGAACTGCTGACACGTCTTCTAGTTTGAAAGTTCACTGATCTTTGCAAAAATATTCTAATATTTACACTTAAACTAAATGCTGCACAGCAGTGTCACTGTTGTCTGTTTCCATATTCACTGTCATAAACATGGAATATGAGTGAAACCGCATGTAACCCGTAACCAGTAACACCTGACGCGTGTCGGGGTTAGTAAAACTAGTAAATGTGTCTTTCGACAGCAACGGTCAAGAAGGGGCTCCAGAGACTCGACTTTCTGAGGTGCTTGAAGAGGGCGCGACTCCCACAACAGCTGCTGGTGAGCTTCTACAGGTCAGCCATCGATGGTCATCGGTGCTCCCCTACTGCATCGCAGCATGGTACTCTGGCCGCACCGAGGACACCAGGAAGGCTCTCCGGCGTATCGTCAGGACAGCTGAGGGGATTATGGGCACCCAGCTTCCCAGACTGGAGGACAATCCCCAGAGACAGCGGACACCTGCCCTCTGGGAGGGGTCACAGGACACCACGAGTCTGCACATCCTGGTTCACAAGCAGTTTCTACCGTTCCTGTTTATAGTTCCATGTTTAAATGTTTGTTCTATATTTATAAGAGTGATTGATTTTTTTGATCTATTTTAAATTTATTCTTATTCTGTTTAAATCTTTGCTGATCAAAATTTAATTGTACTGCACAATGTCAACAAATCTTATCTTATCTTTTTGTTGAATTGCCCCTGACATGTTTAAACACCCCTAGATTGTTGTGAGGTTTTTCAATATTTTTATTCATTATTTTTATCTTTCTGTGCTTAGACTGAGATGCTGTGATGGAAGTTTGGACTGATGACAGTTTCCATTCACTTTCTGTTTTCAAATAACCAACACTGTGGTCAGCTTTAGTTCTTTAACTGCATGTACGCAATAACTGTCTTTGCTTTAAATCCCTGGGATATGCTTTAGAAGATTAATATCATTTCATGAAAACATGACTCCAGCCAGTCATAATGAAAAACATTAACTTTCTGAGACCGGGGGCCATGCACTAACCCCTCAGATAGCCAGTCTCTCAATCCTCTGTGAACCTGATGTGATGGATTTCTGTCCTTCACGCTGCAATAAACATCTCCTGCATAATTTTCAAACAGCTACTTAAAGTTTTCCCAAGATCTAAGTCCTCCATTCACAAATCCATCTCTTTGGTCTATTTTCTGTCATGTGAAGCTTCGTTCTGTTGGGATTCTATTTGCAAGAGAAACAAAGCCGTGGTGTCAATCACGAATCAGGCCTGCATGACCTTGAAGAAACTGTTCTTCAGTTTTTACTTGTGTGCTAATGCAGGTCAGACTGGATAATAAAAAAACTAGGTCATTCAATAAATATATCATCTCCTTTTTTGTCTGTTTTTACATTTCCTTTTTTTAAAATTTGTTTTTATTTCTAAGCTCCACTGATTCACCAAACAGTTTGTTGCAGCAGCTGACTGATTCTACACTTGAACCGTAGCTACCAGCACAACATACTGACTGGTCTGTTTGTGTGTTTAACCACAGATGGGCTGTGATGTCTCGTATCTAACGAATCTAACAGACCATTTCTTTTTCATGTTTCATGTTATTAGTTATGTAATGTTTGTCCATAAAAGTAGAAGAAAAAAGTCAGAAGTGTTTTTAATGCTTTATTAATGTTCCTGTTCTCTCTACAAAACCTACTGGTATTTAATAAGTCTTTATTTTTTTTAACCAGGATTTGTGAATCATTGTACATATGACTTACATGTGAAAAAAAAAAAAAAAAACAGTGTGAGGATTAATGAGGACTGATGATGAGGGCATTTCTGCTGGTGTACTTCACTGTCCTTGAGAACATATATGCACAACCATGTGGAAAAATAACAATAACAATGATAATGATTTTTACTTTTTTACTGTGTCCATAGGATTTAAGAGAATACGTTGCAGTCAGGTTGTGCTAATCATCATGCCAATATGAATTAATCAGCAGATACACACCTTTATTAAAGCAGATGCTTAGGCAGCTTCTGGCCTGGAGCTTTCAGTTTTGTGGTAACACAATACCAAGAAATAAAAGGCAAAAAAAACATAAAAAGTCTCAGAGAACTGTTTTGTGCTGTACATCAATGTGCAAAGACATATAAAATCTTTCCTAAGCAATTTAGAGATTGGTGTTTTACAGTGAGAACGATCATTCACAGGTGGGAAGCCTTCAAGGCAGTTGTCGATTTGCTCAGGAAAGTCAGACTCTGCAGTTCTCAGATAAATAAAAGCAAACACCCGCGAAAACAGAAGCTTTTACCACTTTGTGATGTTGCCATTCCTTCTCATAAAACAGCACAAAGGAACTTTAGCAGCTTTTATCTCAGAGGGTCCCTACATAGGCGGACAGGTGAAGCCACTTTTATGATGCTGTCTAAGATTTACTCGGGTTTTGTTCTGTTGCTCCAACATTTTTGTTATTCTCTCTTTCATAATGTCCGGCGTAGCTCTGTGTGCTACAGTCATCTAGGGTCATCATTGTTGCATTTATTGTTATTTTTGGGGGGCTTGTCAAGACCGTAAGCAGGCCAGTCCAGAAGCCGTACCCTCTTCTTCCTCAGCCAGGACTTGTGATATGTGGCTTATTGTCTGGAAAATGAACAGGCATCCCTAAGATGAATGATCTGGAGCACACTGCGCCCATTTCTTCCAAAACAGACCTGGATTTTTTCTGACCACAACTCACACTTCTGGATCCTTCAAGGTCCAAAATAACACATACATCCACAGCTACCTGACATTGGTACTATATTGATGATATTCAACCCCACATCTGCATAGCCAGAAATCTGAATCAGAGGTAGCTTTCCAGCTGTGCTCATCTGTCAATCAGCAAGATTTCCTGGTACTGATGGGGAGTTGGAGCACCTGTAAATGAAACACCCTTTCAAACTTGCAGATACAAGTTTCAAACTGTATTTCAAACAGTTATTAAAAACTGCTCATGATTTCAGTGATTATTCTTATCAACTTGAAACCCAACAACAAGCAAAATACATTTTGTATTTTGGGCTGCCATCAAACACTGCATATTAATTTCTCTTTTGCCCACAATCGACACCTGCAGGAATATCTTTACAGCCCAGATGCTGTTTTTGTATTTTGTTATGAGTGAAACAGTACAAACACAATAATCCTGATGATACATCTGTGACAGTGCTGGCAGCATGACTAATGCAGCCTCGGTCTACACCATAGAGGAGATACTGTATATCTGAGGGCCCAATGTTGTGAAACGAAAGAAAAAAGATTCATTTTTGAACGTTTTAGTCTGTCAGCTTAGGATGTTGACAGCTTTCTTTTTCTGTCGAATCGCAATAAAAGACACCCTCAGTTTAAAACCTTTCACTCTCCCTATTGACTTTGCAAAAGCTTTTGGCAGCAAGGTTTTCCAGATGTTACTACTGTGGAAACTGTTCTCCACAGAACAGTCTCTGCCTGTACTCAGCATATCTTTACACAGCTCTGCTGCTTCTCTCTTGGTGGCTGTAAGCACAGATGCTGGTAGAGTCCAGTCTGAAGAAGCAAATGGAGAGACAGACCAAATCCGTGATCACATTCTGGTTGCAGAGATGTAGCTTGACTTTATTGTTTCGCTTCCTCAAGCAGTCCATTGTGTCAGTCATGATTTAGGTGTGTTGAATATGACTCTGTTAATCCGCAGCCACATGCTTGAGTTCGCTTTTCTGCTTGGAGCGGTTCATTTCGTTGGGTGTGAAGACTGCATTTGCGCCCGGCTGCGAGTGCTGGGAATTACAGTGACGTTTTTCCATGTTTATACCAAAACTGATAACATCGCTTTGATACTTACCTGACCTTTCTACCTGCTTTTACTGCTCACTCTGTGACAGTTTCTGTTAAATTCAGGTGGCAGTCTAAACATTCCCATAAAACAGAAATGAGCACACATTTGCACTCCATCTTTTTCTTAGTTCAGTGTTTGAAGAGTTCACTACAATGCAGAATGGGGGCAGAAATGTAAGACTCCTGTCCATGTTTAAATTGGACCTCCACAACCGAAGGACAGAACAACAACTCTCTTTGGCATTCACACCAACAGTTATTTACAGTATTTACACAGTTGCTTCTAACAGAAGCAGGCAGTCAGCTGTCAAGCAGCCAAGTGTATGGTTTAAAACCCCAACAGATGACAGCAGTCCGCTGGAGCAACACATCATTTTCATCCTTGTAAATCCACCACCATGTCAGAGGGAGATATGCTACCACATATACCACAGGCTGACCAACATGACTGCAGAACAGAGTACACATGTGGACAAATATGCTGGTACATCTTACATTGAAGAAAGAAAAACCCACAATGGCCACTGAAATAACCTGAAACTGACCAAAGTAATAGTAAATAATGATTAACTGAACATTGACTAATGAAACTCAAAATTACTTTCTAATTTTGAATTCCAACAGATTCATTTGGTAAAACAAAACAACAAATAAAACTGGACTGGGCAAAAATGACTGAAATGTTATCTTAATATTTCATTGCACAGCCTTTTGAAGCAATCGCTGCAATTAAGCCATTTCATTTTTATCAGTGAGCAGTATGCACCTGTACACAGGTATTCTGATCCACTCCTTAATGAACAAACTGCTCCAGCTGTCTCCAGTTTGAATGGTTTCTTGTCCAGATTGCATGGTTCTTTCCACAGATGTTCAAAAGGGTTTAAATCAGGACTCACAGAAGCCCACTTCAGAGAAATCCAATGTTTTGTTCTTAGCTGTTCTAGGGTGTTTTTAATCGTGAATTTGGGGTTATTATCCTGTTGGAGGACCCATGACCTGTGGCTAAGACCACGTTTTCTGACACTGGGCAGCACATTTGTCTCCAGAATGCCTCGATAGCCTTGAGATTTCATTGTACCTAAACACATTCTAGACATCTTGTACCAGATGCAGCAAAGCAGCTCTAGAACATAACCAAGCCTCCTCCATGTTTCAAAGTAAATTCAGTCATCCTTTCTTTGAAAGCTTAATTTGTACATCTGTAAATATAGAGCTAAGGTGACTTGCCAAAAAGCTGTAGTCACAGGAACATCAAGCTTCTTAGAGATGGTCTTCTAACATTTACCTTTAACACACTTGTCTAATTTCCTTTATCTCCTCTGACAATAATCTCATTTGTTTTCTCTGGTCCCTGTTTAATGTGGTCAGTGCCAAGATACCAAACCCCAGGATGATGACTTTTCATCCTGTGGATTGTCAGACTGACAGAAGATGGAAGACACCTGTGACGATAATTACACGACACACTTGCTGACTAATTTGGCCAGGCCCGTTTAATTAATCATTCTTTTTTTAATGAGTGTCTGACTACACCATCTGTCACTTTTTGGTCCAAACCACTTTTTAGAAGCAATTTCTGATTATCAATAGTCAATTTTCATTAAATTATTATTCATCATTGCATTTGTCAGGTCATTTCAGTGACCATTGTGGGTTTTTCTGTCTTTAATGGAGGCAGTACTATCCCATTTGTCCATGTGCGTAACTGATGACACCACAGAGGCATCAGAGGTGTATGCTTATTCAATGTGAGCTAAACCACACAAACTGCCAGTTACGGAGGTCTTTGACATGCTTGACGTGGCAGTAATGAATGCATATGTACTGTAATATGTCAGTCTTAGTTTTGAATCTCAGTGCTGCATTTAATACAGTTGACCACAATATATTACTTAAATGACTGGAGAAATGGGCAGGTCTTTACAGAACTGTACTAAACTGGTTCAAAACAGGAACATATGTGAACAGAAAAACACTTTGTGTCGTAAGGTAACTTTACATCTGAGCAGACAAGAATCACATGTGGAGTTCCTCAAGGTTCCATCCTGGGACCGCTTCTGTTTAACATCTACATGTTCTCGTTGGCACAGATTATAAAGAACAACAAAATAAACTACCACAGCTATACAGATATATACAACAATGTCACCAGGAGACCGAGGTGCTGCAGAGGCTCTTGGTAATTACTTTGAAGAGATTAATGACTGGATGTGCCACAATTTTCACTAGCTAAACAAAAACAAAACTGAGGTATCTGTATTTGGAGCTGAAGAGAAACTATCCCAGAGCTTCAATCTATACACCTAAAAACCAACAACCAGACCAGAAATCTGGGTGTAGTGATGGACTCGGACCTACATTTGGAAAAATACATAAAGGCAATAACAAAGTCAGCCTACTATCACTTCAAAAATATATCAGGGATAAAAGATCTGAAGTTTTAGCAGGACCTGGAAAAACTAGTCCATGCATGTATCTTTAGCAGGTTTGAGTTTTGTAACAGCATCTTTACAGGTCCACCTAAACAATCAGTTAGACTACTGCAGCTCATCCAGAACTCTGCTGCTCCAGTCCAGATCCACTAGGATCAAAAAAGTGAACTACATCAGTCCAGCTCTGAGGTCTTTACACTGGCTTTCTGTCCGTCAGAGGACAGACTTTAAAGTTCTGATGCTGGTCTATAAAGCTCTGAATGGTTTAGGACCAAAATACAACAGTGACCTCCTGACCCAGTATTCAGACCCAGTATGAACCTTCCAGACCCCTCAAGTCATCTGGATCCAGTCTTTTATCAGTTCCCTGAGTCAGAACCAGACATGGAGAAGCTTCCTTCAGCTTCTCTGCTCCACATGTCTGGAACAAACTCTCAGAAAGCCTCAGATCAGCTGAAACACTCAGTTTATTTACATCCAGGTTGAAGATTCACCTGTTCTCAGCTGCATTTGAATAAAGACACAAATCAACACTGCTATATTTTTAACCTTAAGTTTCAAAATTTGATGACATTTTAACCACTGATTTTATGTATTGTTCTTTTTCTTTCTTTCTTTTGTTGACATTTTAAATCATGCTTATATTTATGAGATGTTTTAATGTCTCTGTAACGCACTTTGAATCGGCTTGTTGTTAAATTGTGCTATACAAATAAACTTGCCTTGTAAAAGACACTCAACTGTTCTTGACTCCTTGTGTAGTCTGGCGCATGGGAGGCACACACTTATTCAGTGTGAGCAGAATGCGCAGTTGGTCGGATGCAGGATGCATTTCCTTTAGGTCACAACACAAAACCTTTTTAACAGGATTTTGCAAGAAAAGGCCCATAAAAAAGAAAAGAAGACACAGCTTTAACAGTATGCTCCTAGACATGGTCACCACGGTGACAGATGCTACTTCTTTGTTATTAACATTTACAGTGTAACAGGTGCAGCTGTTATAGAGTGAGGGTCATGGACAACTGTAGTACAATACAACTCTCACCACAAAATGCAATATGTGAAATGAAGATGCCTGGGTGTGTGCAGTATAGATTTACCTATATACTTTAACAGAAAGTATGACATAATAAGTGTCTTTAATTTAAGAATACAGCAGAATAAACGGAAAAAGACATTTAAGTGGCGTGTTTACTTTGAAGTAAAAAACAAAACACAACAAAAAACATTTTCCACACATCCATATATTCGTTTCTACAATAAGATATATTTAATAGACTGTCCATGTTAATTAGTTAGTTGTAAAAATGACCTCTAAATGACTCATTATTTTTGTCCTATAATTTCTTTCATTTCTCAAAAGTGTCATACGTTTACACGGTTGTAAACATGGTAGATGCATGAAATGCATTTATATCAAATAACATTACCAACATAATTCCTAACAAATCGTTGCCTGATAATATCTTTAACACAGAATTGAGCTGAAAGTTTAAAACCCTGGATGAGAGATGGTTTGGGCTGAGTGTCTGTGCACAACAAAAGCTGCTATCTGAGGACGAGTAGTGAGGTGACTAAGGTCAGGAGTTGCTGTTGAGGGAGAACCCAAATTTTCTGTTAAATCAAGCAGAATATACGGAACACAGTCGAGTGAGTTTTTAACTCTTAAGGTGTTTTTAGATTAGATCCCACTATTGAATAGAGGATGAACGTGTGTTTAATGCACCTTCGGTAATATAAAGGCAAGGTGTGTTGTTTGCCACCTTGTGGATGAAGGCGAGCTGAGGGGAGGGAAGACAAGTCGGTAGGCGTTACCTGCGTAAACATACTGTAAGCTGGGCCAGCTGGACACGCCACCCCACGTCAGTCAATGTAAAAAGGACAGATCAGAGGTATCACAGTAACTTGAGTGATTCCAGAAAGCTTCTTAAAAGCCTTATTAGGTTTGAACCAAAACAAAAAGATTCACATGATTTGAAGAACAGAATTAAATGCATACATTTGTTTCTGCTGGATTAACGATGAGATAAATGGGGTATTTTACACGTCTGTAAAGCATAAAATCCTTTATCATTTGCATCTACTGCATCTTTGGCAGCCTGAGTGCTTTAAGAGGCTCTTCTCCAATAGCAGAACTTTCTTAAACCGAAGTATTTAGAAAAAGTGACTAAAAACAAGAAACTCCAAGAATTACTAGATTATGGAAACTAATCAGCAGAAACTCGCAATGACAAACAGGACAAGCAGTAAACCAGTATGTTCCACAACACATGATCTCGCGCCGGTATTTTTGTTCCTGCAGCAGAGACAAGAAGTTGTGAGGACATTCTCACATGATTTCTAGTGACGTATTTTGATACGCTTCGATTTTTCTCTCTCTCCAGGTGGAAGAAAAACAGCTTACAAACTTACAAGAAACTCTTACAAAAGAGATTCAGACCAGAGTGAAAGAAAAACACACACACAAAACAACAAAAACAGTGTTGTAAGTGGAAAAGAAAAGGAACAATTCAAGGAGTCCCAACAATAGTTTCAGATTTGTGATCACATGCAGAGCTAAATCTAATAAGACCTTCACACATGTATCCTGAATGATACATTACAGTTTTCACTTCTTATGCGGAGCACACAGAGCTCCCAGCGGCTGCTGCGACAGGCAGCCTGATGTGCTTCACACACCTGGACATGTAAGTCCATCCGTGCAGTGAGTTTTTTCAAAGAAAGATCAGGCTTTGCACAGAGAGACTATACTTGGTGGCAGATGGTGTGTTCTACAAAGCAACGTGCCTTACAGCTTTTCTGTAACGATCAGTTTGAACTGATTTACATTTGGAATCACATAATCACCTTGTTCCTTATTTCCTCCCACTCCCGTTGCGCAGCGACGCAAAGCCATTCATCTTCATGGCTAACAATGCGGTGCAACTGTCCAACTGCAGTTCTACTAAGTGAACCACAGCATGATTTCCAAAAATAAATGACAGGATGTCTCCCATTTGCTGGTTTGCCGCAGTTCTGCAGCCACTGTTAAGATGAATGTTTAACCAGTTTTCTTGTTTTTTTTTTTTTTTTTGCTAAATTACTCTACCATAGAATAGTCTCACAAAGAGGTGGGAGAAGAGATGGTAGCTAATGGAGAGAGACAGTATGTAGGGGGACGAGGTAGGAAGGACCTGGTCTCCTCACCAGCACCTGGAGTCTGAAGCCCCAGAGGGGTGCCACAAGTGCAGCTCGTTGCCTGAGGGCAAGTCCTCCATCCACATAGTGTCAACCATGATTATTCTCCATGACTGACATGCTGCTGGTAACCAATGAGACTGACTCAGGCCGTCAGTCAGCACTGCCAGGGGGCCTGGCGCTATGAGATCCTCTCCTCTCTACAATGATCATTTCCCACAACCGCAGACATGTGATAGGTTTTTCCCCTGACAGCTTCAGTGACCAATGGCAAATGTTGATAACAGAAACTTCAGGGGGAATGACTGTTACTTGAGCAAATGTTATGGTATTTTATAGTGCTTTTTCATGACATTATTCTGCTCATGCCCCCTATTTCCCCTCATTAAATGTGTGAAAAAAGCCAGTCCAGTCTGTCTCCCAACATATCACACCATTCCACACCATAAGAGCTGATTGGTGAGAGACGGCAACAACACGATACTCATTGGAGTCTTGTTTTCAGCACGGAGCATTAATCTTGTAAAATGTTGTTGTTTTTTTTGTTTGTTTTTTTTAAGTTGAACCATGGTTAGTTGAAAGTGCACAAGTAGGAAAAAATTGCAGCGCACTGAATGACCACTGGAGGCTGGGACCATTGACTGGTTTAACAATGGCTGTTATTCATTCAGGGTGTTGCCATTGTCACTGTCAAACGACTATTTTTTCAGCCCCAAAAACTTAAGGGTTCTGGGGGACTTTCCAATAGAATTTCTTCCCCAAATCAACATGGTGGAACGTGCTCGATTCCCTGAATGGAACTCTGTAAAGCACTTCCGTCTATGACGCTCGTAAAGGAAACAGCCACAGGAAGGCACAACGGCTCCCAAACTCAGGAGTTCCAGGGTCACAGATATGAGGGTGTCCAGTTCAGATACTTTAACATGGGTTTTTCCCTAACTTTTTCACCCTATGTATTTTGCATTGCAAATGGACACCTGGAGAGCCAAAGCACCTGGAGCAAAGAGACGATCACGCACCTGTTCAGCAGACACTCTGGAGCAACATTTCTCAGACCCTCAGAACCCTGCCCCCACCAAGTGGCACCAAATGTGGACTACTGAAGGAACCCAAACAACCACAGAGCCAGACCACAACTCAGAAGGACCAGGAAATACGAAGGAGATCCAACTACATCCCTTTTTTTGTTTTTTTCCTTGTTTGCACATATAATTTTTCTAGACCAAATAGCAGCTGGATTTGAGTCCTCTGTTTGGTGCACGTTAAACAAAAATGAAGACAGAATGAACTACATCCACTACAATGTTCAGAAATTAGGAAACTGGACACAGAACGGGTTCGAGGCTGTATTTGGACAGCTGTCTGCCACGTCTCTTATGACTTTCCAGAACAGGATTGTCCTGGAGAAGGGAGGTGTGTGTGTGCCATGTTTGGAAAAAAGTGTTGCACTTTTTGATAACACCGCTGCAGATGGTAGGTTTACCAAGGCCATACGAGGGCTGCAGACCCTGAAGGAGTACTCCAGTGTTGACACCTCCATGTGGGACTCCTGGCTGGATGCATTTGGCAAGTACCGAACCTTAGAATCTCCTGTACTAGTATCCATCGCTGTATTTAAACATTTCTGACATTGTGTGGTTGTTGTTGCATTCCGATGTCTGCGTGCACTGCTGAACCGATTGATCACCACAGCCATCTCACCCGTGGAAGATCATGTGGCACAAATGTATCTGATTTTGAGTCTTGACTGATAATGATGATGCAAATTATTCTGTTGATGATGATGAAAATGTCTCTGATAATGATGATATTAATATCTCTAAAATGACTCCATGACTGAAGATCACCTGAAGTGGTCTTGGACGACGTGAAATGAACAAAGATGTGTTAAGCAGGAGGGAAATGATAGGGTTAAACTTTAACACACTCTTTGTTTATGTCATTGTTATTTTACGCTCTGTATACTGCTTGTCTTACAAGATAATTGTACACGTCAGAATATATCTTGTACTTGTTGCTTATCTTCATGTGATTTGTGACCTCCTTATTTTCAATAAAAACCTTAAGCAGGACAGCAGAGGGGGGGTGCGGACAGAGACGAGAGCGGCAGAAATGTGGCTGAGTTCTCTGTCCGTCCTCCGTGCTGATGAATGAAAACTTACTGACTTTGTCCTTCTTCCTTATTGTGTGTTTAATAAATGTTTAGGTCGTTTAAACCCTGTTCAGGTGCACCTCCAATCATCATCCCTTATGAACCATTCTGTTGCCCCAATCTTCCACACAATAATTCAAATATGACAAAATAAGTGAGGAATATACAATATGTACTACTTTGTTATTCAATAAATATTTAACCTTACTGAAGACTGAAATACTTCTGGAAACTTTACCTTGAACATATTGAAAGTGAGGTTTCCAACAGATCTTTTGCTCGATCATCACACTCAGAAACTTAATCTCAGTGACATCCTCTATCCCAACTTTTACATTACCGTTCCCCTTACGATTCCCAAATAACAAACTTTGTTTTGTCCAAATTTTATGAGCTTATTTTGTCAAACCACTTTTTTTATTTCCTCTATAAGCTGCTGTGGAGGAAATCAATGAAAATGGAAATGGAAATTAGGAAATTATGGAAAACCTAGTGGTTACAGTGGTGGGCTTGGGTGTTCAAGCCCAGGGCTGGCCACCATGGTAAATCACTGGGGGCCCTCAGAGATTCTGCAAGGCCCTTAACTCCCAATTGCTCCCCAGGCCCTGGTTCTAGCAGCCCACTGTTCACTAGTGAAACTAGTTGATGGGTTAAAACCAGAGGTCCAATTTCAGTGTGTATCGTGCATACAGTGTGTGCACGATGTCCACACTGACAAGAATGATCATGAAATGTCACTTTATTTTCTTCTTTCACACCATGTGAATATATCTCTGATTTTTTTTTAGTGTTGTGAAAAGTCTCTGCGTGATTTTTTCACTTTGTAATTGAAATAATAGAAAACAGCATATACTTATGTGTGATAACCTTGTGTTACAATGTACTGACTTTTTTTCTTACATTTAAGAAAAGATGCACATCTGCCCAATTTGCGAGAGAGCATTTAGTGCTCTACGCAAGCACCTCCTCAACATCCACAAGGTAAATAACCCCCAAGAGTGTACAATCCTGCTTCACTATGCCTCGGGAAGAGTGAAAAATGAATGTCCAAATGTCCAGTGGTTAAGTTACAAATTGAAAAGGTTCAACAGGCACATCCTTTGCAGCCACACTGAAATCAGTTTGGAGGAGCGAGGCAAGATGATAACTGAGGCCAAAAAAAGGGAGACGATCTGACTTCTTCCTGACCTAAAGTCCAAAAGTCCCAATCCAACACTGGTCTCCATGTTGGACCTGCAGGATGAGTCGGGGCGGGGAGATACTTGACGAGCCTCCTCCAACGTCCCCTCTTCTCAACGGTGGAAACCAGGAATCACATTGCCCAGGAGCATGGGTGGGAAATCTTTAATGTAATAGGAATGCGAGTATAATAGGTGGTTTGAGTAAGTTACTAGGACATTGGAGTATGAGAATGAAACTGGTTATTAAACACTTAAATTATCCATGTCTATACAGAATAGTAGCTGCTGGCATACCAGGCATACTATTCTAGCCTGAACCAGTCTTCCAGGGCAAGCGATAATGCCTAATCTAGAGTGAGCAGGGTAAAAAACTTCTTTCTCTACATGGGGCATAATCTCACACGTCTCACTGACTGGCTTTTCCTGGATGATCCGACCAGGGTCAGGGGGTGAGGATTGTTGTCTTTTTCCACATTATGTCTGGATGCTGCAACACTGTGCTAAGCATTTACTTGCATTTTCATCTCCTTTTGTCTACTAACAGCTGGGTGAGGAGTGTGATGTCCAGGGGACTGAAGATAACCACGGCAACATTTTATCTCATCCACGCTATCGATTTTGTGAATCGAATGAGCCAAACACTACCATGTACCTCCAGGCTCACGCAAGTGCAAATGAGGACCATCCTGCATGAGCTGAAAGTGGCCCTCAAGATAAGGAGAAAAGTGGTAGTTCACCAAAGCCAGGTCAGGAGGTCTGAAAGTGGAAAGCTTCCCCCTATGCACCAATTGCAGAAGTGTCCAAAGAAAATTTCTAAGCTCTTGGGTCAGTTTGCTTGTACCTTAACCATTGTGAACATTGCACTTTCATGAGCATCATTAGTTGTGCTTGCTATGGGTATGAGCAACTGTTTTTTTGTCTCATCTACAAAGGAACGGGAACACACATGCCCAACAAGCGCTTAATGTTTTACGGATACCTGTCTGCGCACTGGTCCTGCTTGCATGGACTCCGGCCTGGGGTGTACATTAACATGACAGACAAGGAGGTGGAAGATGCCCAGGTGACGGGGAGTGAGAAGGGCTATCTCATACACGTAAGCACTTTAACTACACATTGTATGGTAAGAGTGATACACTAGTCTTACAGTCTCTCACTTTTACATCTTTCTGTCTCTTATTTTGTTGCAGGTACAAGAACACAAGACATCCAAGGGGGTTTCAGTGGGTGGAAGGGTGGCTGAAGATAAAGAAACAGATTGAAGGCTCCAACCAGTACTTCCTGTTCAACACCGGTAAATGCCCATACAAAAATCTGGCAACACATCTAAGGATGGCCTGTGGACATCGACCTGGAGGGTGAAGTAAACTTGAACCTCATAAGGACAGCCCTTTCTGCATAGTACACATCAATACAAGACTACAACACACAGCGCATATCTGTGCTTGATCAAATCTTGCTCCCTTGACTCAACCCTCCTTACGTTTGTCTGTGTGTCTAAGTTAAAAGCCACACAGTCAAGTGAAATGAGGAAAAAAGTCAGACTTCATGTGCCATGATGTCAGTACAGCTGAAAAGTTCTACACCAAAAACCCCAGTGTCAAGCAAGGCTGGGATTCGGGAGGTCATGGTGAATATGCGGCAGAGCAATGTACAACTCACAAGTGAAACAGAAAAGACTCTGACAAAGAAAGGAAAAGAAAAGAGAAAAAAGCCAAGGAGGACATCTCTGAGGAGATCAAGGATGAGGAGACATGTGAGGAGGAAGAAGAGAAGGTCCCCATCCAGGAGTCTGGGAAGTCATCTTCTTCTTCCTCCTCCTCACGTAAACCTTTAAACCAAGGAATGAAGATAAATATCAAAAACAGATGCCTCACCAGCACAAAAAAACCATTGCAAACATATATGAGCCCTTACAAAAAGATACATGAGATAAAGCAGCTTAGAGTAAGACTCAAAACGGTTATTAAACCTGTCTTTTAGCAGTTGAGGGCCAAAACCAGGACATTTTTTAACCAAAAATGGTGTGTTCAGTTAGTGTATATAGTTTGAAGAACACAGTTTAAGACACTTGTGTCCACTGACATGGAACATTTTCAAAGTTCGCCCTCAGGTGTACAATGGCAATACCTTAACATTGTGTCCACTTAAGCTACCTTAAATATATTGCAAAGGTATAGCCATGTGGACACTAATGTCCAAAATGATATACCTTATTATTGGACCCAGGGTAACTGTTTTGGACAATTTTCAAAAGCTCATAACTTGTAAAGTACATGTGTTCTAAGGCTCATATTTGGGGTACCATATACTCCACGGAGGTACTATGAATGTGTCAGGTTTGAAGGGGATTGGAGCTCGTTGATGTTTTGGGTCACAATTTAACTAACGTGTCTAATGTGTACCATTTAATGAGGTCTCAACCTCAGCATCTAGTATAAAGGTATAGCCAATTTGACACTTGTGTCCAAATCAGTATATCTTATTATTGGACCCAGGGTAACTGTTTTGGACAATTTTAATGACCTTACAACTTTTGAAGTACTAAATACTTGTATTTTGAGGCTGATATTTGAGGTGCAGCATGGTCTACCAACGGTACTATTGCCATGCAAAGTTGGAAGGAGATCAAAGCACTTTTGTAATTGAAGTCACATTTCAATCAATCTATTATGTCACACCAACATTATATCCCTCCTTGCCAATAAGTCCTGGATATAATCCTTGACTTCTTTGTAAAAGGGTTTAGGGATTGCTGTGTAGGACCGCTGTACTGGATTGTCATCCTTCAGAGTTATGCTCATTTGGAGGCTTAAAACACACCCAATGTCATTATCATTATCTCGAGCAAATGCATTTGACTCCTCATAGAGAATTTTTTTCTATAGTTCTTGTTGTTTATCATTTAAATGGCTTACAACAAAAGGACAAAAGGATGCCACAACTGGGGCAGTTGGTCAACTTGGTCTTTGTCTTCCCCCTTGATCAAATCAGGTGAATTAATATTGCTGACCTGAATGCTGTTTGTCTGATCAGTATCCACTATCTTGTCAATTGGCTGGATACTTCCTAATACTGTAGAGCTGCCTAATGTAATGTCATGTCAAGTGTGGTTACATACTGGGATTTTGACATACTACTGCCTAGTGTGGCGGACTTGAACAAGGCCATCCCTAAGATCTTGCTGCTCCAGTCTCAGGTCTGGATGGTTGATCTCAAACAATGCCACAGGTGAGGTGAAATTAGCAGGCACCTTACATTTGATGTGGGAAACTTGGCCAGGGTGGATGATGACGTCATGTCGAACAACTTTCACCGGTGCATGTCATGAGTGGGCTCTCTGGTCTCTACAAAGACAACTGTCTCAGCTTTGTCATTTTCAATCTAGATGGCTTCTTTCAGCAAATTCGCAATAACAGTGACAACTACAATTCCATCCTCCCATCCCGAATGAGTTCTTGGAGTGAAGCCACTATTGGCCTCACAAGGGCAAGATTGTGGTCTACGTGTGCTGGTATTGGCTTGCCAGAGTCTGGGTGGGACTGGATACCAGTCGGTCACAGATTGTCCCCCTGCTGTGACCGAGGTACATTTCCCAATCGCTTAGCTCTTTTAAGGCATCCAACAGCATGGTGCCTTTCTTCCCCACAAACAAAACAGTGATTGGTTGGTTCGACTACTGGTGATGCTTTTTGGGCAGTCATATTGTTTCTCTGTTCACAACTGTCTGCTCTGTTTATTGGGACATTGACAGGTACACTGGGGTTGAGGCTCAGATGTTGACGACTTTGCTGCTACAGCAACATTGGACTTAAGCGAGCTTACTGCCTGTCTCAGGGCCTGTACTTGAGCACTCAGCTGATTGATTACCTCATCTTTAACATTAATGTTCATGCTACACTTTTCTTTGTTCCCCTCACTAGTATTGACGCCACTACTCTGAGCATGAGCCACTTTTGTGCGAGTGCTGCGCCCCAAATGTCCATTCATTCATACCATAGATGGTAACGGTGATGAAGCATTAGCATCAGACATGATAACATCTGCTCCCATTTCAGGAGGGAATTCACCCTCACTACTGTTATGAATCATTTCAGCAATTGTATCTTTTAATACAAGTAGCTGTGACATCCCCTCGTCTTCTAACTCCGGCAAAACTGTATTGTCCTTGTATGAACACACATAATCAATGCAACCCTCCTCATCGTGTTTGATCAACTTAACTGGGTCTTGGTCAGATGTCCCTGGGATGCCGGGGGCAAGCTGGAACAACTCATCGGCTGAAAGGTGAAACAGTTCGTTTTTGTTCGTCCAAAACAACTTCTTCCTCTCATTGTTTGCCATTGTGAACTCTCATCAGATACTGTGGCCGTTGGAACCCCGTCAGACACCCTGGTTTCTCACAGCCCTTTGCTCTGAGGATGTGTGGCACACTGGTCTTAGGGTTCAGGGATCACTGGATCTATGACATTTCCAACCACAGGTGTCGCTGAATCCCAGACGAGTCACCACAAATCAGTTACAGGTCTCAGGCTGAGAACCCATAAACAGATAAGTTTCCTGTATAAAACCAAATACCTAACCTGGTTACAATCTTGTTTCTGTTACTTTCAAAGTAAATCACAATGTCTCTTTATGTTATGGTCATTTCCATTAAACATTCGCGAATGGTGCTGTCTTAGGTCACACCAAAAAAAAAAAAAAAAAAAAACTAAACGAGCCTGTATTTTCTCTACTGGTCAGAAAACCCTTAAACGTATGCTAATTATTCTCACAAAAATCCTACACTCATTTTAGGTGTAAAATACAACGTATGGATGCAGTTATGCAAGTTAAAAACTTAACAAATCTGTAGAAAACAGGGGAAAATAACGACACAGGTGACAGGTGTTTCAGCTCGATGCAGATTCGCTCCATCAAATGAAGACGCACTAGAGACGCTGAAGGGGGAGGGGCTCGTGGGGAAGCAGCACAACACTGCCCCCTCCTGGACATACTGATACACAGCAACATTGTGGAAAGGGCTAGTCAAGAATCCATATTTTACCCTTACAGCTCACATTCAAGTGTCTTCCTCCCAGAAATAATACACCCAAAGTAAATAAAATAAAAAATAAAATAAAAAAAGTATTGTATATACACGAATAAAAAGAAATATAAACAAAATGGCAGAAAACGTGACCGTACATTTCGTGTGCGCCACACATGCGCGCCCTACACAGCAGTTCGTTTTGCACCCTTGCGTATCTACACTCATGTATTGAGAGATACAGAGTTAGAGTGGCTGGAAAGCAGCATTGATAAACACATTACACATATGGCATTCAACATCTTCAGCAATATAACTGAAAATATCAGGATTCACGAGCTCACTCGGGTAATCAACAGTTTAGATGGATAAAAGAGAAGTGAACACCCAGAGGACCAGCGTGGCTAATAGGGAATGTTTACCAAAATGAGAAAGCAATCGGTGCATTGAGCGAAGAAACTTAGTCTTCTTCCTGTTAATGAATTTCTTCTACTTGACTAAGTAGCTATTTTACTCTGCAAATGAGAGGCCAGGAGATTCTATTTAGCTGAGCTTTCCCAATCAGAATAATAATTTCATAAAGACCGGCACAGTTAGACAACAGTGATGTGGTAGAAATATAAGGTGAGCAAACTAGATGAAGGCAATCAGACATCAGAGGATCTGGTCTAATTCGACTGCAGGAGGAGAATTTAACGAACACAGCAGAGCACCTGCACCAATAAAACATGACATTTAAGTCACAGTAAGACCCAAGAAAAAAGCTGTAAGACACCTTGCAATTACACTCCGATTTGCTGCTTTTGGCTGTTCATTTTTAGTGGTTTTGTAGAAAACAGATACAAATAATGGATGCTATATTAATGGAACCTTCTTTTTTTGTTCATGTCTATGTCATTTACTATATTGTTTGTTTTACTGATTGTATTTATGGCCTCATATGAACACGAGTCTGCTCTATGAAGAGAGCAGGAAACACGTCCGAAAACACCAGCAGTCCTGATGCCTCCTGATGTGTCTCAGCAGCTTTGTATATACCTTCAATGGAGCTTCGGGAAGATGCCCAAATGAAGAGATGGAAAAGTAGATGAAAGACAAAACTCAAGTCTGTAAAGTGACAGCCTGATTCTAATTTGGACTGAAATGGTGTTAAATAAATAGAAAATAAATAAATAAATAAATAAATAAATAAATAAATAAATAAATAAATAAAATGATTTAATGTATTCATGACACAATAAAATTATTATTTAGAAACTTAAAGATAAAAAATTTCAATATATAATAAACACTTCAAACACACAAAAGGGATTTTGTGTGCATTATTTTATGTCAGGCTTAAAAGGGTTAAAGTGACACTATTGAGTCTTTTTGATGTTAAAATATCAGTTTCAATTTTACTTAAAAAGTATTTGATTATTTTTAGGAAGTGTCATCTCGTTATCTGGAAATGTGGAATTGTTCACATTCAAGTTCAAGAGGTTTCAGCGGTAACAATGAAAAGCTCGTGACGAGACATGCATTAAATAAATATACACTAGTGATGGGTTAAAAGCAGAGGTCCAATTTTGGGGTGTATCGTGAGATACATACTGACAAAAATGACAATTTAATCTTTAATCTAAATACCCCCAAACAACTCCAAATATACCTCAAACAAAAAGCTATAAGAACAGGCAAACAGAAAAATGTAATTAAATGTGTATAAAACAGGGCTTGGTAATGGTAATGGCTGTGAATGAGTGGGGCACCAAGACCATTCCACAAGAGGGAATTTTTTAAGACGCGAAAGGGTATGGCCGGACTAAACCAAATACGTAAGGGGGAAAACAAAGAGAGAAGAAGACATCCCATTTAGTCCTAACTTTAATGAAAAGTAAGATTCTTTGGCCCCGGTCCCATCGCTGACATGATTCTGACACGTGTTGCCTTTTTACACATATTGCCATGGTCATATGGCGGCCTTGTGTTGCGACGCGGTTTTGTCCACTACCATTAAATGAAGCATAAATCACATATAAGCTGATTTATGCTGTATTTATCCCATTTTATGATGATAACAGAGCCATTTAGCCAACACCTGTTTGCAGCAACTAGATGCCCCATGCACTGACCTCTGCTGTTGCCTGATGTGCACCTTCCCAGAAATGTAAGTACGTGTTGGCTCAGTGCGTCAAACACGCAAATGAAACTAGTACACGGGGTTTCCAGTGGGCATCGCATCAAAGGTGACTTCATGATTTTACAAGTGGTTTCAAGGTAGCAGACAAATCTCCAAAGTTGGAGACAAAAAGTCATGAAGCGGGATTTTATTGTTCTGCTTTAAGAGAGTTGGGACCTATTTCAGGGTGAGTTTTTCCCAAATGTTTCAAGTTGTGAGGTGGCTTAAATCTGAGCAAGAGGGTAACTCAAGGTCATTTCAGTTCGTTACCACGGTAACTTAGTCTTGGAACATAACCTGGTCAAGAGTCTGTCTTTGTCACCTCACTTCATAAAACTCCTACAGGTTTAAAGTCATCAGGGTATTGATCTTCTAACACATATTTTGGAGATGTCTGTAAACAAGGGCATGTCCTGTCACTGAAGAAGAAGTGGAGCTGCATTTGTGTTGGAAAAGTTTAGACTTTAATAGATTGTTTTGGCTTACCTTGACAATTTTTTAAAACCATTTTTCTGCACCGTTAAATCACCACAGACAACACTCTTGTCTGCCGCTCGCTGTACAACATGAGTCATTGTCTGATGTGAGTCAATTGTTCACCATCTTGCAGCATTTGATGACATTACACTGCTGCCAGTTTGTGATATTTTTGCAGATTAAAATGCCAGTACTGATAAAACACGCAGATCAGCGAACAGAAGCGTTTATAACCGGTCTGCACCATTCAAAGTTCCTCTTGCAGACTTTTTCAAGTAGCATGTGTTCCTCTGACACAGCTGTTAAAGTAACAATGAGGCTGTCAAAGGAGCAGACTGCTATATTACTTATGTGACTACGGTGTATCTAGCTCATTGTGTACTTTAATAACACATGTTTGTTTATCATTTATGTGAATCACTGTTGCAACACATCAAATTCCAATAACCAGCTTTATTACATTAAACAGAAAGTCAAATATTATTATCCTTGGTTCCTGCTGCATAGCTCCAGTTTCTCTGTGCTGAGATCAGCAGTGATTTTGGTTAACAAGCGAAGCACACGATACGTTTCCGTGCTTAACACAAAATACAGATGTCAGATTTACATTCTCTCAGTGATACCGTTTTCATATGCTAGTTCGTAACGACATTCAAGCAAATATGAAGGTTTCCAACAAGACATGTAATTCAGTTTTTATTTTCATTTTGAACTCACATCCATGTTGAATGATGGAGTCTCCTTTTATGGAGGACTGGAGGTTTTATGGAGGTTGTGTACCGTAATAGCAGAAGTTGTTATTTCAGTTTGAGAATAATCAAAATGTGGATGTTCATGTTCAAAAGTCTTCCATCCCTTTCCAGTTTTCTTGTGTAACCCTTGCATGCAAGACTTAAGAAGAACTATGTATTTCCATTAAGGTTTTTTCTTTCTTCTTTTTTTTTTAATGGTGACACTGGGCAAAGCTCTAATTTACCTGTAAATTAAGATGTATAAGATTACATAAATTGATTTAGAGGAAAATGCCATTAAACACTGTTGCTTTTTCATTTTATTTATTCATCCAATTTCTACCGAGCCCAGCTGGAGGAAATATTCTGTAATGTAAAGATGGGTTATTAATATGTAGGGAATGAGGTAGTTAAAGCATGGCTGTACGTTACAAAGGGGTGAAATACAGCAACATAAAAAACAACCTGCCATGTCTGCCAGCGTCTGGATTTGTTGTTTGTACGCTTCAGACCCAAATATTCTCATGGTATATGTATAAAAAGACTATAATTAAATATTTCATGCCATTCATGGACATTTCAGGCTTCTTTGTGTTTGGTCTTTTTTGTGTGAAATAGGAAGGAAATGGTTGGGGGTAAAGTCTCAGGCCAGGGTGATATCATTTCACATCACATGGAGTGAAATGACAGCCCGTGTGAGCATGATAATAACAAACAATAAGACTACGTAAGATCCGGTGAGTCAACCTGTGCTCTTTTATTAATGACAACACGGTATTTTAACTGCAAGAGACAGCGAGGTAACATATATCACCTTGAGATTAAAATAAAATGAGATTATACCAACTGTATCCATGCTTCCTGCATGATAAGAACCCTTTAGTAAAGCGCTCCCTTGTTATAAAGCAGCACATATTCTGTATATTGTGGCCACGCTTTATGAGGACCTGGCCACAGTCTCGTAGTCACGTTCCCATGTAATACTAGCTGATGGCTATGAGTAAATGATGCCATTCCTAATGCATTACTACCCTGTGGCCATACAATAATACCTCATTTCCACATGTTCTTTCATATCCTTGCAATCAAGCATTTTTACTCGTGTCACTTATTTGAATGTATTCATTTCAATTTAATTCAAAAGTATTTTATTAATCCCAGAGGGGAAATGAATTAATATATAGAAAGGCATAGACATATATCAATTAGATCTGTGCCTTTGACTGTATATTTGACTTCATATTGGTATATTCACATATCACGTATGAGCATTTGAAGGGTATATTTTATACATACGTAACCATATATCCCTTTGCGTGCACATACAATGCCTTCTTTTCTTTTTTTTCCTTGCCTTTTCTGCTTTCCTTCCCTTCTTCCCTTTTGCTATAAAATTATGAATTAATGATGAAAACATTATGCAGCTTTATGCGGTCGTAATAAAGCATGTTACTGCCACGTGTTATTGTTTGTTCATGTTGGGTGTCTTGAGTTCTCTCAAAGGCTTTAAGAAAAGGCAACTTGACTTTTTTTTAAATGTATTTTTTTATTCCATTCTTAAAAATGTGACAATTTCCATCCTGAAGACTTTGCTGATTCAAATACTGTTGTGGAGCTCCGGAGTTCATGATCTGAAGAAGCCACATTTGCTTGTTTACCCTGGATTTGGATTACCCTGAATGAATTAGTATTGTACTTGTTATTTTTCTTTGTGAAGAGAGCAAAAATGATACTCTCTTAACAGAACCAGTGTGTTATTCACCAGCTGAGACAGATTAACATCATTAACCCTGGGGTCCAACTGTTCAAACAGGGGTAAAGAAACAACGTCTAATATAACTCTTTATATTCAGCAGTGAATGTGCCCTTGGAGTGTGCTCAGATCTACAAACCAAGAGCTTCATCCTCACTGGTGAACCATCACTGAAGATTGAGTGTGATATCCTCTTATAGGGAATGTAAATTTGATTCAAAATACATTTATTTTTGCTTCAGCAGAGTAAGAAAAGCCAGAGTGAGCTGTTGTTAAAGCCAGATGAAAAAGGAGAAAAGCAAAAGTGAAAAAAGGGCAAAAAAAAAAGGAGCTCACATTAACAAAGAATTGGTGTTAAGATACATCAGAAAGAGCGGAGGAAATTTTGAGAGTATAGACCTTTGTACGTTTTGGAAGAAAGATCAGCATTTTCTTACTCTTTGAAATGTGACCTTTTCTTCCTCTCACCAATCTTCCTTCTTAGTAAATCCTCCTTCCATGAATCTCAGATCTGTGGCCAAACAGAGAAAGCCAAAGAATGCCAGTTATGTTCAGACAAATCCCTGCTCCTTTAACGGAACAACAACGGTTACTGGTACGTTTGATAAATCCCTTACGTGTAATCATGTCCTCAAGACTTTTTTTTACCAATATAAGTTTATATGAAATACTTTGTTTTGTGATATTTGTTTCTTTTTCTTTAATACATGTGTGTCTAAAAGCTCCAGAGACTGCAACAAATATACCGTGCACATATCTTGCTCCTAAATTGAGGAAATCATGAATTTATCTCTTTACTTGTCCTTACAAATAATTGGCATTGCATTGCTATGCCGGAAGCCTTCAGTGTACTCCAAATGCAACGTGCACGTATCTGATTTTTCTGCTGAGTGAAAATATGACATTTCCCTGCTTATCTAGCAGTTTGCAATTTAACCTCAGTAATTCTACTGATTTAAGGTGAAAGAGATAATTGTGGAAAATGTCATAGACTAAAAATAGCTGTCAGTGCTTATTGTGTTGCAGTTGCAATAATTTTGATAACTTTTCCAAGTAGAAACCTGTCTTTAATTATAGCCTGGTTTATACGGGAGTCAGAAATTTCCCTTGAAGGGAAACGCTAAAAGAACAAGAATGAGGTGCAAAGCAAGACATCATGTGACCACAACAGAACACTAATTAGTAAAAACATTTAATAAAAATGTGTCTTATACTGTGCAGATTCCTTGTATGCATCCAGTGCAGCACAGCCAGGATCCATTGGGATGTGCATACCCCCGGGATTTCTGGCAGTGGGATGACTTGGGTCTTGCAGGTTGGAGGTTCAGCATCATCCCAAGCATGGTGGGCTGGATGGGAAACTGGACTGTTTAGTTGCTGAATAAAAGTCCTGAACTTTTTGTTGCGTGCCATGGCCATTCCTGAGCAGTTTTCAGTAGTTTAGCGGAACCCATTAACTGCTGGTGGAAACAGAAAGAGAATGAAGCTCTAGTGGAGGGGAGGGGGCTTGGTCTGCAACAACGTGAAGTAGGGACCAGGTGTCGAGATAACATCCACGACAAAGCCGGGATCCAAAGTTTACCGTTTAAGGAGGTGATCAATGTCATTCACTTCACTCTTCAGTGGTTTCAATGTTCTGACTGATAACTACACGATTTAAATCTACACCTTTTACGTAATCGATAAGTCTGACACCCTCGTGCACGGCCTCTGCTTTATTTCTGTGTCAATGTCTTCCCCATCATCCTCTCCTCATCTCATTATCACTGCAGCATAGTAAAGGCCTGATGATGTAATCTTGCACATGAAAAAGTGATGTTTCTTCTGCCACACCAGAGCACACTTACGGTGCACAGCATCTCTCAACACATTCAATTACAAAATCAATAGAAGCATGCAATGCTCAGGGAGAAAGCTCCAAATCTTGCTACTCAAATATAATTATATCACCTAATTGCATTTTTTTCGCAAGGATAATACGATTATGCCTATGGAGACCAAATGTGTAAGGCCTAAACCTGCCATGTTCTCAAACCGTAAGGGGAATTGTTATAATAAAATGATGACGCTGATCACTGGCTGGGTTTTCCCTTCTGGCTAAAAGTGAAGAGGCTGTCAATTAGTTGTGCTGTAGATTCTGCAGTATTATGATATCACAGGCTGGATGTCGCAAAACTTTGGACAGATTAACCACCATGAGAGATGAGGAGAAGGCAGGAGAGCTAAGTATAATATTACATTTTGTAGAGCTTATTCAAGCCTGAGGTCAAGAACCCTCATTGTTGTTTTTGTTCTGAATTCCACTGAAGTGCTCATGACATAACATCTGCTTCTTGGCATCTCCGAATTCCATCCAGTTATTTATTTGTGATCATGTTTTACAACACATCAAGGATGTAACAGTGTTCTTTTATTGGGATTGGGGCATTGATTTAAAGAAAGAAAAAAACAGGTACATTTTACTCAGAGCTCTGCGTCTTAGCTGATTACATTTTGATTGTAAATAATGATACTTCTCTTTAAATTACTTTATGGTTTTGCAAGGATTTAGCTGACTATAAGAAGAAAGTCAGCACTTTAGGTCAGCGTGATCCTTGACCTCGCACATGCTGAAGTGTCCTTTGACAAAACATCAAACCGCGCAAAAGTTTGCCACATTTTGCCAGATTACTTACTAGAAGCTACAGCTTTGAGTGCAAAGCCAGTCGAAACACAATGGCTCTTTTAATGCCTGTATAAAAAGCTGCGAATGCTCAAACTTTAAAAAAAGGAGAAGAAGCAGTTAAATCAAGCCTTAAAACAGATCACTGTCTGGGCGCCGATGGTAAGTATCCAGGCCAATCAGGCCTTGAATAAAGAAGCACGTCGTCTCTGAATGCTGCACAGGGCTGCATCAATCAGCCATGCTTGTCACCATGATGACTGCGTCCCGCGGAGGTCCCGGGCCCGCGGAGGTCCCGGTTGCTGCAGAGGTCCCGCGGAGGTCCCACGGAGGTTCTGGTTGCCGCGGAGGTCCCAGTCCCGCGGAGGTCCCGGTCCTGCAGAGGTCCCGGTTGCCGCGGAGGTCCCACGGAGGTTCCGGTCCCGCGGAGGTCCCACGGAGGTTCCGGTCCCGCGGAGGTCCCACGGAGGTTCCGGTCCCGCGGAGGTCCCACGGAGGTTCCGGTCCCGCAGAGGTCCCGCAGAGGTTCCGGTCCCGCGGAGGTCCCACGGAGGTTCCGGTCCCGCGGAGGTCCCGCGGAGGTCCCACGGAGGTTCCGGTCCCGCAGAGGTCCCGCAGAGGTCCCGTGGTCCCGCAACTGAACTTTACTTTAACCTGGCCTAGCTGAAAAGGTGGATGGGGATCTGTTGTTGGAAGGCAACACACCTCTTAAATGCTTTATAAGCTTTTTACAGTTATTGTTACATATTTCTTATGTTTATAGCGTTAATCCTTAGCTTAGTAACTCTCAACACTGTATTTAATTCCCGCAAGCAACATTGCTGATTCTTTGCCAACTACTTGCTTATAAAAATGCAATGATTGATTTTTGAGCTTTTCAGGTGCTGCCAGGTACATTTACTTTTCCATTGTTCCAAGACTGTAGCAACCTAACCGGCGGTGTTGATGCATTGCATCCAATTACAATGCTGGCAGCATTCAAATTGATTTCCACTGAACAGATCCACTAGGCAGAACATCAATTAGCTTAGGGAAGGCAAACCCGATTGAGTTCCAGATGTGCAAGGACAGATGAAGGACAAACAAACAAGGAGAAATGATGCACCAAACGACAGACTAACAATCAATACCTTCGGAGTAAGTGGATAGTTATGCCATCATCATCTGATCACTGAGGAAATAGAGGCATTCAGCTGCTCATATTTGACTTACTTTCATTTCTTTATATTTCTTTATTATTTCTTTATTATTGTCAGTCAATATTCTGTCAATATTCTTTGCTTTAATGCTTGCTGGAGCAGTTCGGACCCCGGTGTGAACCACAAGGTTTGGGACCTCCAAATGTGGGACCATGGTTCTCAGTAGGAAAAGGGTGGAAGGATTTCTCTGGGTCTGGGATGAGGCCCTGGCTCGGCTGAAGGGGTTTAAGGTTTATGTTTATCCGTTTATCATTATTAAAAAGGTTTTAACCCCTCTATAGTATAAAAACTTTTGTTTTATACTATAGAGGGGTTCTATGATCTTATCAGCACCCGCACACACTACCTACAAAATCCTTTTTCTTTCTTTTTTCTTTTTGCCACAGCTTGTGTAGACATCTTTCCATGCCAACTTTCACAAGTACCTGGTCGGCATTATCACCTTGAGGAAGAACATGCAAAACACCCTCTTTTCTTGCCAACTGATGAGGCCTCTTATGAAAATGATGTGATGCCAATGTTTTCCCAAGCAGACGTAGAATCAAACTGGAGACGGAGCTGATAGGATCCAGCCGTATGCTTTATCCAGTAAACCACTATGAATGTTATTAGCCTGGTGTGGTTCCTCCTGTCTCAGGCCTTCGAATGCACGGGCTTAACTTTGATTTGAAAAGTGTGTGTGTGTGTGTGTGCGTGTGTGTGTGTGTGGGATTGGTTGGTGGAGGACGAGGGAGGGGGGGTAACGGAGAGTTGAGGTCCTCTGGCAGAGACAAAAAGTGACTTAATTTCCTGCATTTTTACATACATCGGGACTATAGTGACACAAAATCAACCATTTGATTCAGCTGGTTATTTTTAACAGGTTCTGCCAGAAACTACGGTTTTAAAACATTAATTAAAAAAAAATCCTTCATTCTGTATTATTAAATGGAAAGACAATCAACTTATAAAGTTGGAAATCCTCACCATTTATTTGCATTCTGTGTGTGATTGATCAGATTTGAAGTCATACAAGTCAGTTCCACAGTTTTCTCCCTTCGTTTATATAATTTTGTAGCACAAAGTTTTAATGCAACTTTGTGTTTCTGCTTCTTCTTATCTTATCTCGCTGTTTTGATCCAGCTCCTCCTCATCTGTCCTTTTTTCTTTAATTCTTTCACTTTATAGTTTCATCAATCCTGTGCTCAGTTCTGATGTAAACTTCTGACTTTCAATCAATGAATCAAAATCACTTTTTTTTTTGCTGCAGATTAACGTTTCTGCTGCCGTCTCATCTTTGTTTCCATTTATCAGGACAGAATTCATCCAGAATATTGAAAAAAAAAGAAAAAAAAAAACTCAAGAAAATTCATGCCAGCTTGCATTTTTTTTAATGTAAAAAATAATAAAAAATAGGTTTGTCTTATTATTATGTCTTATTTGAGTTCTAAATGTTGGTATAAATGTGAAATTCATTGGTCACAATGGTCATTTAAAAAAAAAAAAGAACAAAAAACAGAAACTCAATTCAACTGGGGTGAGTGACTTGGTCAAACGATTTGGAGGCTGTTGAAAATAAAAAAAACTCTGTGACGTTTTAGCAGTTGGTAGTTTATTGACGATCCCCAAATGAGATCGTGGTGGATCAGTTGTGAATATGTGTTGAATGACCCACATAAAACCAGCGTCATCACAGTATTCATTGAGAGAGTAGCTCCAGACATTTCTGACGATAAATTAGAACGAGCCATCGCAAGAGTCCACACAGTACAATTCCCACGGGTGGTCTGTGCCGCTCTGGGCTATGCCGGCGATTGGGAGTAGCGGCCGTACACTCAAACACTGATGTTTAAGTGTATGGTGAACCTGCTGCACAGTGAAGAGCGCTCCCTCTGACCCACTTACATACATACATACATAGGGTCCAGATAAAGGTCAGTTAAAACAGTGCTGAAGAACGCCCTTGGGACGCTTTGTTTTAATATTTATAACGGTTAAGCAGTTTGAAAATTATTGTAACAATATTCTCTTCTGACTGTTAGAACGCTACGTAAAGGTGTTGCGTGTGTGCATGTTACAAAGCGTATGCATATATGCACCGAGACCAGAGAGAAAGGTCATCTGCTGTCTGCCCAGAAGGGGGTGAAGAGTCAAGTTGTGGAGTCTGCGGAGACAGACAGCAGTAGTTATTTCTCAGAATGAGGCAAGCAAGAAAAGCCTTATCCTGCAAATCCCTCTGAATGTCATCAGATAAATATCGAGCTGTCCAGACATCATGAGCTGAAACAATTACTTTATAAATGTTACATGATAAAAAGCATTTTGTGCAAAACTCTATAGTGCTTTGTTGAGATATACGTCCCAAACCCTCACAGAACAGTAGGGACGGTTCTGCCATGTGGAAATGGTGCAGTTCCTGGTCTCCCATTTGAGTTTAGATTAAAGTTGTGTTTAAACTGATGAAGTTCAGCAGCAGCTGACCACGTGGTACGTGCCTTTAATGCAACAGAGCTGAAATGTGCTGTAGTGCTTCCGGTGGGACCACTCTCATTCACTGGAATGGCCACTGTCCTCCAAATCTACATTTGGATCCTCTAGGAACTACGAGTAAACCTGCACTCTGAGAACGGAGAACTCTGTTAGGAACATAAGGTTCTATCAGGCCATTTTGGACTTTTTACTCAAGTAATAAAATGTTGAATTGGATTCCAAGTTTTCCGGGCAACCAATTGAGGGAAGCTGAAACAGGAGAAACGTGGTCTCTTCTGTTGATTCCTGTCAGCATTCGCGCTGCTGCATTTTGGATCAGCTGGAGGCTTTTCAGAGAATTACTTGGACATCCTGCTAATAAAACATTACAGTAATCTAGTCTTGAAGATACAAACATGTGAATTAGTTTTTCAGCATCACTCTGGGGTAGGGTGCTCCTGATCAATTATTTATTTGCTTATCTCCACAACCCTCCATCCATAATGCATACTATGCATGCTTGAACAACGAATACCAGCTTTCTTGTATATAGTATTGTATTCTATCTTATACTATTTTATTACATTTTTTGTTTACTTTTCTTTTTGTACTTGTGGGATCAATAAATTCCAATCTTATCTTATCTCTTATCTTAATCTTTGTGATATTACAGAGGTGGAAAAGTGCAGTCTTACAAACCTGATTAAAATGCTGTTTAAATGACAAATCCTGATCAAAAATAACACCAAGGTTCCACACAGTTGTACTGGAATCCATCACAAAACTGTCAAACACATCAAAAGCAGCACTGAGATCCAACAGAACCAGTGTGGACACTAATCCATTATCTGAGGTCCAGAAGAACCAGTATGGACACTAATCCATTATCTGAGGTCCAGCAGAACCAGTGTGGACACTAATCCATTATCTGAGGTCCAGCAGAACCAGTGTGGACACTAACCCATTATCTGAGATCCAGCAGAACCAGTGTGGACACTAATCCATTATCTGAGGTCCAGCAGAACCAGTGTGGACACTAATCCATTATCTGAGGTCCAGCAGAACCAGTGTGGACACTAACCCATTATCTGAGATCCAGCAGAACCAGTGTGGACACTAACCCATTATCTGAGGTCCAGCAGAACCAGTGTGGACACTATTCCATTATCTGAGGCCATAAGAAGGTCATTTGACACTGGAACCAGTGCTGTTTCTGTGCTATGATGCATTCTGAACCCTGACTGAAAAACTTCAAATAGATCATTTCTATACAAACGGTCACACAGCTGGCTTGAAACTACCTTTTCCACAATTTTAGAGATAAATGGAAGGTCTATAATTAGCTAAAACAACTGAGGTTTTTTTAAGTAAAGGTTTAATTACTACAACTTTAAAAACCGGTGGCACATATCCTAAGACTAGGGACAAGTTGTTTGGTCCAGTATTGTCGTACCAATATGAAAGTAGTCGAGTTGGGATGGGGTCTAACAGACACGCGATTTAGCTCCAGTGACGACTGAGGTCAGGTCAGGGAGGTCTACAGAAACCAAACAGTCTAGAGTCAGGTCAGGGAGGTCTACAGGAACCAACCAGTCTAGAGTCAGGTCAGGGAGGTCTACAGGAACCAAACAGTCTAGAGTCAGGTCAGGGAGGTCTACAGGAACCAAACAGTCTAGAGTCAGGTCAGGGAGGTCTACAGGAACCAAACAGTCTAGAGTCAGGTCAGGGAGGTCTACAGGAACCAAACCGTCTAGAGTCAGGTCAGGGAGGTCTACAGGAACCAAACAGTCAAGAGTCAGGTCAGGGAGGTCTACAGGAACCAACCAGTCTAGAGTCAGGTCAGGGAGGTCTACAGGAACCAAACAGTCAAGTGTCAGGTCAGGGAGGTCTACAGGAACCAAACAGTCAAGAGTCAGGTCAGGGAGGTCTACAGGAACCAAACCGTCTAGAGTCAGGTCAGGGAGGTCTACAGGAACCAAACAGTCAAGAGTCAGGTCAGGGAGGTCTACAGGAACCACACAGTCAAGAGTCAGGTCAGGGAGGTCTAAAGGAACCAAACAGTCTAGAGTCAGGTCAGGTAGGTCTACAGGAACCAAACAGTCTAGATCCAGGTCAGGGAGGTCTACAGGAACCAAACAGTCAAGAGTCAGGTCAGGGAGGTCTACAGGAACCAAACCGTCTAGAGTCAGGTCAGGGAGGTCTACAGGAACCAAACAGTCTAGAGTCAGGTCAGGGAGGTCTACAGGAACCAAACAGTCTAGAGTCAGGTCAGGTAGGTCTACAGGAACCAAACAGTCTAGAGTCAGGTCAGGGAGGTCTACAGGAACCAAACCGTCTAGAGTCAGGTCAGGTAGGTCTACAGGAACCAAACAGTCTAGAGTCAGGTCAGGTAGGTCTACAGGAACCAAACCGTCTAGAGTCAGGTCAGGTAGGTCTACAGGAACCAAACAGTCAGGTTAGAGCCTAAGGGAGTCGCTGAAGCTGAAGAAATGCCAACAGCCGCTGCCGATTTGGATAGAAGGGAGTTAACATGCGACACTATCAGATTATCAGGTTCTACACCGATGACGAGGACCAGATCGAGAGTATGATTAAGACAATGCGTCGGTTTGTTTATCCATCCATCCATCCATCCATTATCAATACCCGCTTTATCCGTTTCCGGGTCACGGGGGTCTGTCGGAGCCTATCCCGACGCATAGTAGGTGAAAGGCAGGGGTACACCCTGGACAGGTCGCCAGTCTATCCAGGGCCACATACAAGACAAACAACCAATCACACTCACACGCACACCTAGGGAGAATTTAGAATGAACAATTAACCTACCTGCATGTTTTTGGACTGTGGGAGGAAGCCGGAGTACCCGGAGGGAACCCACGCAAGCACGGGGAGAACATGCAAATTCCACACAGAAAGACCCACCGGGCCGGGAATTGAAGCCACCGTGCTTCCTCGGTTTGTTTACTTTTTGTAAATCCATATAATTGTTAAAGTCGCCCACTATGATGACTTTGTCTGTACTGATCAATAAACTTGATATAAAATCTGAAAGCTCAGACAGAAACTCCAGATAAGCTCCAGCAGGAGGCCGGTAAACTACCACTAACAAAACTGGCTTCTCTGATTTCCAGCTCGGCAGTTTTAAACTAAGCGTGAGGCTTTCAAACGTTTTATAATCACTTTTAGGTTTGGATTTTATTTGAAGACAGGAGTTGTAGATCGCCGCTACTCCTCCACCTCAACCTGTGATCCGAGGAATATGATAATTAAAGTAACCGGGCGGCGTCGATTCATTTAAACTAACAAACTCTTCCCCTTGGAGCCACATTTCTGTTAAGCAGAAAATGTCACTCCGGGTCTCAGTAATTAGATTGTTTACTAATAGAGACTTGGAGCTTAAAGATCTTATATTTAGTAATCCACATCTAATTTTTCTGTCTTTAGTTCGCACTAAATGCGTATTGGTTTTTATTTTTACAAGGTTAATTTGATTAACGTCTCTATCACGTAGCTCTTGGTGAACTTTTGGAGGACGGGGAATCGACACCGATTCTACTTTTCTTGGCACCTCATTAGAATCTCCAATTACATCATTTATTTCTATGTTTTTATTGGCAGGTGATAGTCTTCGAGAAGCAGAAGAGAAGCGTGTAAGACTGCAGGTCTGCATCCCGGCCTGGACCCTGGATTGTCAGGGGGAGGAGCTAATAATATCAGCCAAATAAACATGCAGTCTCACAAACCCAACTGAATGGGAGGACTTGGTAGGGCTCCGTTTTGGAAACGGGGTGCAGCCAGACCAGGGCCCATTTGAAAAACAGGAATGAGATCAAAGTTTTAAAAAAGTAGATTATTAAACCAATTTAGTAACAATATTTGAAATTCTGATCCTGAAATCCTGTTTTTTCAAAACGTTATGCAAGCTGTTGTCTACTCTCACCTGGAGCACTGTAACTTGTTCGGCTCAGGTAGAAGTTAGTGTTGCCTCCATCCCCTCAGTTATTTTAAAATGCTGCAGCAAGACTCATTAGCAGTACAGATGTATGAGCACGTCTCCCTCTACTCGCTGCCCTTCACTGGCCTCTTGTTAGATTATTGAGTATTGAGAGTATTGATTTAAAAACCCTACTGATCTCCTTCAATGCCCAACATGGTTGTGCCCCAGCTGGGATCCTGGGCTTGTTGACCTGGTATGTGCCCTCCTGACCTCTGGGATCCACAGATAGCACCCCGCTAACTATTCTTACATCAGTTTGTTACAAAGGGACATCGGGCTTTTTTCCATTAGAGCCCCCGCCTCATGGAACCTGGAACAACATCGCTTTTTCTTTGATGAAGATAACATGAAGTCCTTTGGTATCTGCGGATTAGTGTATTATATATACTCTTACTTCATACTTATGACTATTATTCTTGTGATAACGGTTCCTTCTTCCCAGCAGGTCTTCTGTTTTGCTGTTCTCTCCTCTTTCCTGTCCTCTCAACCCCCAACCGATCGAGGACGATGGCCGCTCTTCTTGAATGTTGCTCTGCCAGGGGATTCTTCCGTTTAGGGTAGTAATTCCTTTCCACAGTCGCCTGGTGTTTGCGCCGGATGGGGGATTGTATCGAAGAAGAGTTTTAAAGCAATCTATTGGTTTCCTTAGCTAAGTAAATATTTTTTTATTGGCTTTATACTAGGTTGGAGTTTTATATTCTTGAAGTGCCTTTAAATCTGGATTGGTGTGGTTTCCGATGTCCAAACTTCGGACTATTACCGCCACTGGTTCTGTTTTCCAGATAAAAAGTACTGTTTGGTGTCTTCCTTGAGTAGGAAGAAAAGATTTAAAAAAGAAGGCAGTAGTTACAAATAAAAAAAAAAAATTAAATGAATTATCTATGTTAAGTGCGAAGAAATGAGAAGGAAGAGCACCTGTTATAAAGGAAGTTAGCAAATCATTATGTGCCACTGATGACTCGCACTCTGTCCTCGTTTGACTTAATTGGGGCTCAGTTCATTAAATATGGTAGTATTTAAAATCTTGGGATGTTGTTCTTGCAGTGAAATTTATTTCTGTTTAGGGGGATATATTTACCAATTAACATTCAGTTTCTGATAACATAATTCTGGAATTAACATTTGCAAAAACAATTATATTTATTTTAAATCTCTTCCTTCTGACAGGGTAAATTAAGCTTCTCTCAACTAAAGTCATTTAAAGAGGATTTAGTGGTTTGCACATCAACACAGCTTGTTTAAGCATGCCCTCAGCTTTTAGGTTTATGTATGAAATTGTTCACATCAGTTATTTTATGAGACATTTGAATAAATCAGAACTGCATAAATACTATAGTAAAAACAAGACGTTATTCCAACATTACTGGGCTTTGGTAAACAGAGATAAAAAAAAGCACAAAAACAGGAAAACGCAGCAGTTTCAGTTACAACTGCAAGATGAAGCTGCACCAATAGAAGCGTAGTTGTTTTCCACGTCAGCCCAGCCAACGATGCGGTTTGCTCTTCAAATTCCTTCTCTCGCAATCACTATGTTGTAGATAACCATCATGGTTTTAGTTTGTTTTATTTTAGTCATTTTATTTTGTTCACTTCCTGTTCTATTTTGAAACTGCTCTTATCTAAGCCCATTCTTTATTCTGTGACTTTTGCCTTTCAGTGTTGCTCTGCCTAAGTTGGTAAAATTGGCTCTTTTTTAAGCTATTTTGTCTGCAAGTTGTGCATCACTGGTTAACTTTGTTTTGATCTGGTACCTCCCTGCTGCCTACAACCGTGTCATCACCTAACTTCTTTGTTACCTGAACAAAAACTCACGTTAGTGGAGATTATTGTGGACAGTACAATCAACGTGCTTGATACATTTCAGTTTATTTACTTGAAATAGATAGAATAGTATCTTCTAGAGATCAATTACTCAGGTACAACAGGTGAGCTGAAATTCAGCAGCAACAGTTTAATGTTACAAAGCAAATAGAGCAAGTAGGTGAACACTTCCTGAAAAAAACTGAGCTCTACCTTTAATTTGAAAAGATGGGACACTACGTTTATTATGCTTTTATATTTATGTACGTATGTCCATAAATTCTGTATACTGTTATATTATAAATTCAAAAATATAAGGAAAGAGTCAAAGACCATATGAACTTTTCAAAACTTCATATAATTGGAAAATTTGGTTGTTTTGTGCATAGCGCTAAAATAAATTCCCCAGACATTTGTGCTTGCAGTCGTTTGGAGGTGTGAGATGCAACAGAGAAATACTGAGGGCTTACATTGTACTAAGTGAAAATGAAGTTAGGAAGTCCATAGAGAATGCAGTTGAAAGCTGATGGTGTGAGAGCCGTTTTGTTTTGAACTCTGTCTTCCTTTGATTCAGTCTGGAGCCCTTGATCTGCAGAAAAAGTAATAATTACACAAGAGTTATATTTCTTAGTGTGGTCTATGTAGTGATTTATTCAGCTTAGCTGTAATCATAATGTTGAGGATTCTGTTTGACCCTAGTCTCTTAAAACGGTATGTGGTTGTTGTGCATGCAAATTACATTAAAGAGTGGAAATGAAAATGAGGCTTAATAAGGTTACGAGGCACTACGCAGTACCATATGATACTTTGACTTTGCGATGAGGCATCTCCAAACTGTCCCCTCTCCTCAGGGCAAGGACGGTCTGGCCAGAGGTCTGCTTGAGCCTCAGTGTGTCTGCAACAAATGAACACACACACACACACACTGACTGAGCAATGCCATTAAAAGTTGATGTCCTGGGTGAGTTGTAAATGGAAGAAGAATCATCTTTTTTCTCAGTGTTTAAAACACTCATTAAAAATTACATAAAAACACCATAACAGATGTTGAAACAAATAAAAAAAAAAATTATATATATAGCCAAAAACATAAAAACAAATGGGGATTGGGGCACGTTTATTACTTTGCAATATTTGTTTTAAGCTTTGTGACAGCACTTATCGTTGCGTATTGCTGCTGGCCAACGGTTCCAGTCATTCTGTGGTGTATTTTCAGATTCATACTCCAACTGTTTCAGTGGAGGGCACACCGGGACTGCAGACATGCCAGTTTATCATCTGAACGCTTTTGCTACAGCCATGATGTTGCAGAACAGAAGATGCGTTCAGAATGGTGTTTGTTTTTCAACAACAGCTCTACCTTCATAGATGCGTAAACTACCCATGTCATGTGCACCAATACACCCTAAAGTCATTAAAGATGATGGCTTTTGGTCCGTTTACATAAGCATTGGCCCAGAAAAGATGATTCTTTTCTTTATACGTCAGTTTTTTTGGTCATATCACAGATCAAACTTGCTCTTGTGGGTGCACTTTCTAACTGTGAAAATCCTAACGATACAGGACTTCCTACCAGGGTTAGGACTTCGTTTTTTACTAGTGTCACTTGTGTACAGAGATTTTTGGAAATTATTTTAATAATATTAACGGCAGATGGTAAAATTTTCCAGTTTAGCAAAGTAACAAAACGGTTCAATTTTCTTGCAATCAGTGCTCCTCTCTCTTTATACTATAAATAGAGTTTAAATTATTAACAAATCACTGCAAGTTCTTTAAAGTTGTATAATACACAATATTTAGGAAAACATATGAACCAAACTATCCATTTTCTATACCCGCTTTATCCTCTTCAGGGTCACAGGGGTCTGTCGGAGCCAATCCCGACTCATTACAGGCGAGAGGCAGAGGTCCACCCTGGACAGGTTTCCATCACAGGGCCACATATAGACACAGACACCCACACACGCTCACACCTACGAGCACTTTAGAATAATAAATCAACTTAACATGCATGTTTTTGGACAGTTAGAGGAAGCCGGAGAACCCGGAGAAAACCCACGCAAGCACGGGGAGAACATGCAAACTCCACACAGAAAGACTCCAGCCCGGGAATCGAACCATGAACCTTTTTGCTGTGAAAACAGCAGTAAAAAAAAAAAAAAAACAACATAGAAAGTGTCCAAAACCTACTATCAAGCACAGTGGCAACATTCTGCACAGTCTGTTGAAGACTGCTGTTCCACTGGTTGAGGATAATACAGCCGACACCACCCAAACTCAACAACAGAGCAGTCTCCAAGGGTTTCTCCAGGGCAAGTTGACCTACACTTTGGATGGGAGAAACAATGATGTTATTAAAAAGGTGGAAAGTGAAGCGGCCTAGTTCCAATAAACTACCAGGTAAAAAGTTCAAAACAAAAAAAGAAAGAAAAAGAAAACTTAAGTGAGGTCAGTAAAACAGTACAGTGTAAAGGAGAAGTTGATTGGATATTATTTATATAACAAAGATGCTTTTACCTCTTTTGCCTTTCAAGATTGGACTGGCGGAGAGCACTAACTTTGTTCTGAACCCGGTCAAAGAGCAGAGCCATGCAGCACTCTGAGGACAGCAATAATCAGTATCATTAGTTTGTTACAAATAAAATAACTTCTCCAGTGTGGGCACATTGAAAGCAGCAACCCTCTGAAGTGAAGCAGGTGTTGCATGATATTGATATTATCCTTATTCTAAATGCTGTTCTGTCAGCTGCACTATTTTAACGTTTTTCAGTACTTACTGAAAAACGTGTATTTTGGACGTTTGGTTACTTTTTTATTACAGGTCTAGCTCAGACGTCATCTTTTTCCATTATGATGACCTTTATGGTAAGCAGGTCCTACTTGTGCTCCCAGAAGAGCTCTGACCAGTCAGGGCCCACACAAAATATCAGAGTGTCCTGAATGTTTGGAACCAGGGTCTTAGCGATAGCTCCTTTGGACCCTGTGGGTGGTAGAGCAGGTTCCCCTGGGAAATGGTATCGCACTGCACAGATGCCACCACGTGCCATCAGATTGGCATTTCAGAACTTGGGGAACCAAGTGAACACCTCAGACTCAGAATTTGAGGTGAATTAAGGCGGGACTTTTGACTGGCGTATTTTGTTGTACAATTGTAATTGTGGTTGTTGAGAATAAACCGGGTCCAAATGTATCTTTGCGTGATAGCACAATGCAGTACTACTGAACAAAAGTTAACGCCCTGGAGGAGGAGGAGACGACGACGACGACGACGACGACGACGACGACGTAGAAGTAGAAGTAGAAGTAGAAGAAGTCGTCGTCATCGTCTCTGGTACTCCTTAAAGTCCAGTCCTCGAGGTCTGCTGTCCTGCATGTTTTAGATGCAAACATACAGCTCAAACACACCTGATTCTCATGATTATCCGTGATTAATTCACTTGACTCAGGTGTGATGGAGCATGGAAACGTCTAAAACATGCAGGGCAGCGCCCCCGAAGACCGAACTTTAAAAGCCCTGCCCTAAACAAACAAACACAAATTTCCCCTTGTGGGATCAATAAAGTCCTATCTTTTCTTATCTTAAAAGTGACTGCTAAGAACAGAGCTGCTATTGTAATCATGTGGTCCTTTGACCAAAACATGTCACAGATATTTCATAAAAGGAGACATATAATCCCCTTTTTTCACATGTTGACGCAATTTCCTGAGGTCTTGATGAAATGTCAGCGACGTGCTTTTGTCAAAATACCACAGAGATACAGTACCACAGTTGCTTATTCACCAGTAAATTTCATGCTCTTTTCATGTTTTTCAGGAAACATGCACAAGGAAACTTAACAAAAAGAAAAAGAGATGTATTGTACTAGATAGCTGTGGTCTGAGCTTGGGTGAATCATGCAACTCCACACCCTACCGCTCTTCCATGTGGGGTGTATTATTTCAGATCTGTCCTACATCCTTAAAAGGATCTTACATGAGACCACACACAGCAAGTCCAAGTCACAGAACAACACACCTAAACTAATAGGAAATCACTTGTACCATTGGCTCTGTTGGGAAATATGCACTGAACTGAGGTTGGAAAACATTGAAGCACAAATTAGAATTCTGAAGTAATATAAAAGTCATTCAGCAGATACCATAAACGTAAAACTCTGGTAATCCCTCTGTCGCACGCAAATAAAAATAAAGTCTGGGATTTACAGTAAGAATTATTGCTCATATGGGCTATGGGGTATTCACTGGCTTGTTTTTACAACGGCAGCTCAAGTGATAAACAGTATATCAATTTTCCATCTTCGAACTCAGAAATAAATTAAAGAATGTTAATTAAAACTTGGATTCCGGGTCAGGATATGAAACATTAAACAATACAAAGCATTAGTGGCATAGCATTACAAGTTAATTACGTCCTCAAACTAAATGAAGTGTACAGTTGATCAGCTAATGGGAACTTGTTAATAAAGCAAATAAGATAAAGGAGATAAAAATGAGGCTGCTGAGCTGGACTGGTGATGTGCTAATTCACAGCAAATCTGCATGGCTCAGTGAAGAACCGGATTTCAAACTTTGGCAGCCTCAACCAGTATGCCAAGGTTGAGTTTTTAACTTGTCAATGACATTAGACACCCAAATATGAGCTCAAGCACAGAAAAAGGGATTTTCTTTGTTCATATGTCCTTTTAAAGCAGCTCAGAGGAACTCCTGCCTTTTAGAGCACTTTGGGTCCTGCTAAAGGTGGTGGCGGTTAAGTCGCTTTTACATCACTGTCTGAGTTTTACACGTGTTTGGTCACGCGCTCATAGTTTTCTTGGGCCATACATAGTGCTGTAAAAGGATTCACAGTTGTCCCACCAGGACGGAAGCGCAGGTACGTCGGCTGCAGGGACAGAAGAGGGGTGCTGCCAGATAACACTTTATTAAAGTAAGAAAAGGTTCCTAAATCTAAAACTAAAACTGGTATTATTATGTTGACATAAGTCCTTTGTTCTGCTGTTAATCCTCACAAGATTGTGATGACTTGTGAAAAAAAGGATATTATATGTTTAATTTAAGTGGTTATATTTGACATATAAGGATGTAATATGAATTTCTATAAATATGGTCCCGGTATTTTCAGTTTTTGTTTACTATCACCTCGTGTAATGACTTCCTAAACCACTCTGAACTTGCTCTGTTTATTTACTATTTTTCAGAACCAAGACATGACATTTCAAGGGTCCTCTTGTAAATTAGAGGATGTTCTCAGAGGGAAACAACCAAGTGATTATTGTGTCAGAGCTCTGCCACGGAGCATCTGCCGCCAGCACAGAAACTGTGATGCTCTATGATCGGATGGCGACTGCTAGTGTAAAAAAACACGGCGCTCGTGTGCCACAAGCTGTGTGTCAGCACAGCCGCTGTCGTCCATCGTCCACCATTCTCTTATGTCTTATAATTACTCTGGCTGACTGCCTCCACAGTAACATTTGTGTCTGTCTTACACATCTTCATCCATCTACTTCTTTCCATGGAGATGTTTGATGGTTTCACTCGCAGTCTACTTCAAGTTTTAATGGAAGAAATGTTGCCAAAGATTTAAAGATTACATCCTTTATGAGTTATGTTAAGGATTATTTCTTTTAATTTAGCAGAAGAAAGATCCAGATTAATGCAATTCCTTCTTAAGATACAAGTGCAGAGTGTGCAGCCATCACTGCAGGGCACTTATATTCCCTACAAAACATAAAATCTGCCATCAGCTAATAATGTTTTAATGACCAAATAAGTATGAATGATTGTGTTTGTTATGGGAAAACAGCTGGAATTCAGTCCATGGTGCCAGTCACACTATAGTTAGCAGCAATAAGACCAGACGACCAGGTGGCACATATGTCTGGCCCGGGGCAGTGAGCAAAGCAGACCTGACACCCTGCCAATCACACTGGGAAAAAAACAAAAGCGCTCACATTTGCAGACTTTATCTTTGCTTTCTGGTGAGGAAGATGAAGTTAAGGGCGTTTTTAAAAATATCTGTTTTGAAAGTCTGAATAACTGCCTGATGAGTTGGATGCAGAGTACGAATGAAGCTTCCTGTAATAACCGAGAACGGGGAGACAAGTCTGAAGTCTTCTCGTACCCTAACTGTGAATAAATCACATCAACCGTGAGCTCTTCTTGATGAGAACATATCTAATCATTAGTTTATGCTTTATTGCTATTTTGTTAAAAATACATCATTTAATCTTGTCTCTCCCTCAAGTCATTCATCAACTGCAAATTCTCCTGAGCAGCTTAAAATGACCAAGGAAATATCTTTGAACTGCTACATTTAAAGCAGCAGATCTGGTATTGTTTATGACATTATCCATAAAACAACTTGGAAAAAAAAATCATTACAAATCATTTCAGCAACAATTTCATATCTGCAAATGACCCTTATTACTTTCATTTTGCATAGAAGCAGATGTGTTTGCACTGTTCTTTCACTCAGTATGATCTACTGCGAACATCCTCACTCATTAACCTTTATTACATTTCTGCAGTCACATTAGTAAGTTATGGATGTGTTATGGCAGCTGCTTCTTTTGAACATTTTCACACTGTTGTGCAGCAGTTTCTGTTTATTCCCACTGGAAATGAAACACTGATGTTTGCAAATAATTTAAATAATAAATGCAGTTTAAATACTTAGTTTCTTCAAAGAGCAGAACAGTAGAAAGGGAGGCAGCACTTCTTGTAATCAGGCTCCTCCTTTGTGGAACCAGCTCCCTGTTTGGGTTTGGGATGCAGACAACCTTTCTATCATCAGGATTAGGCTTTAAACGCCCCATTTTTGACAAAGTTTACAGTTAGGGCCGGTCCTAGAGATAATGAGACATCCTTCAGTTATGCTTTGATAGGCTGAGACTGCCGAGGGGCTGCTCATACTTGGGCACCTTCCCTTTAGACGGATTGTTAATTATATGTATATACAGTTATTACTGTTATTAACTGTTATTGTGGTGGTTGTATCTATTTTCGAGTTTTACATGATTTGTTCTTCATTGTTTTTATCTTTTGTATGTCCACACACAGTAGAATTCATATGAACCCTGTTATGGTGGCAACGTGATGAAAAGTATGTGAGCGTTTTGGAAGTTACAGGTTTTTTGCACAAATTTACCATAAAAAATAATTTGACTTTCCTTAAAGTCACAATAATAGACAAGGACAATGTGCTTAAGGTGGTAACACACAAAACAATTATCATTTCTGGTGCCTTTATGGATTCAAAGCTGGTGGAAAATATATGTTCACCCTTGGACTTAGTAGCTGGTTAAACCTCCTGACTTCAAGCAAACGTCTTTGGTATCTCTGATCACACAAAGTTCAGGAGGAATTTTTGACCATTTATTTTTATAGAACTGCTTTAGCTAAGACACATTTATGGGATTTCTGATGTGAGCAGCTCTCTTGAGGTCACTCCACAGCATCTCCAAGGGGTTTAGGCTTTGGCTCTGACTGGACTACTCCAGACGTGACTTAGAAGAAGATCAGATGAAATTTATTGGAAAAATATACGTAGAAAAGCAGAACATTCCAAAGGTTTCATTACTACTTTTCTTGACTCTTATTGTTTGTGTTTAATGCTGTCATCTCACACGTGTAAATAAACAAATGTGACCACTGCCATTCTCACACAACAGCCTCAGGTTGCACTAATGTGTAGTTCTTGACTGTACAGTACCAGAGAGATTAAGGGCTGCCAGTTTCGCAGGTGAAATGTTTGCCACAAACGGGTCCATCCCCACGTACATAAAGGCACTGCATCTGCACAGCATCTGTTCCATCTCAGATAAACTTGAAAAACATGAATGAACATGAACAAGATATGTTTAGCAGAGTAGAAGTGGTTGATTGTGTTGCAGTATAAAAGATGAACCAAGGAGTCACACCTGGGTGTTTCTTTGCTGCCCATGAATCCCTCCCACTTAAGGGTGCGATGCTGGCTGTGGGTTTTCAGAACCTCAGACACTGTGAAACACAGAGTGGTCCCTCCTGTGCAATAAAAAGAAAACAACATCCAAATATAAAACATTGCATCTAGCGTCACAAAGGACCACAAGACCTGGGTTTTATCGAAAGGTTCATGCCTTTACAGCCTCTCAGAGTGAACAAAAGGACATTTGGTACAGAGAGAACTGCTCCACACTAGCCATGCTTGGTTGTAAAACTGAGAAGGGATAACATTAATCACAGCAAAACTTTTTTTTGGTTTTACCTCAAAACCCCCAGTAGCCTCTGAAAGTTCATCCCTTTCATACAGAACATAAAGTGCTGGAACTGCTGCTAAATAATGAGCATAAACAAGCCTTTTAATCTGCTTTAATCTGATACATTTTCATCCTCGTGAAAACAAAGTGTGAAGTGAAACACACTCTAAAAACAATCGGCTCCAGTTACTTACCAAAACGCCCTTCATTGTAAGGGTCAACAATATCTACATGTGAGTTAAAGCCCATCACCTATGAGAAAATGTATTTACATACTGGAAATTACTATTATATTTAATTACTTTTAGAGGAATGTTTAATCCATTAGTCAGGCAGAATGCTTAAAAATATATTTCATAAAAGAGCATTTTCATAAAGGATACATTTGAAGTTGTCCACTGAGCAAGTGTAAGAAGGCAGCACATTATTGACAGGTACCTGGGCAAATATATATCTGTTATTATTACAGTTTAAAAGCACACCACAGCATTGGCAAAATATATAAGAACGAAGGAAATAAGACATAGACTGCAGTTTATATGGACAAACAAATGCAAATGTTGTCTGTAGCATATATACATCTGCCAATAACAGTTGCAAAAAAGAAAACGCAAAACAAATGTGGGACAGAGCAAACGGGGAAAAAAGTCGAGGCAGAATCGTTCAGTTAAAAAAAGTACTGCATGACAGAGGAGGAATGCTTAGAAGCTAGAAATAGGATCTTTATGAAAACACATTTTGTAATTGATTGGAAAACCACACTTAAAAGAGGCGGGAGGATCTTACGTAATTGCCAGTGCTGACAGCAGGTAAAAGTAATATTGCTGTCTTTATCTGGCAGGCCCAGATTAATTTACTGAACTCACTGCTTTGATGGCAGGGTTTTGATCTTCCTTCCCCTTCGTTTCCTTGCCACCTTTGGTGTTCTTTTTGTTGTCACCTTCAGGTACCACAAACAGAAAACTGAATTAATATTTACATTTGTCTGGAGGGTGGATTACACAACATTTAGAAAAAAAAAAAAAAACTGTAACAGACTGAAAAATTGACTGAAATACTAAAATTTTCCATTTACACTTATCTCTCTCTGAATCCAGATTGTAGATTAAGAATTTATTATCAGTTTATTTGCCACATTATTTGACTGAGTGGGTTTAAATCTCTTATTAAAGACAAATCAAGGACATAAGCTCAACATTTACTTTTGAAATTTGTTTGAATTGTAAAGGAAGGCTAGTTGTAGTGAGGCAGGAAATTAGTTGGAAAACAAGCTCACTTTGGTCCAAAGTAAAATCTTTTCCTAGAACTTGCATAGGAATATATGATAATTATCAAAGGAGTTAACAACAACTTAAAGGAAGTATAAAAAAAGATTCAACGATAAGCAAGAGCAAGTACGTATTAGACAATGGTTTCTTAAAACATGTTAAAGACGGATTTGGACTGCTGAAGTTTTTTCATAGTTTTTCTGTTCAGAATTTCTCAGGGCGAGTCTGAAATCAGACCTCCACGACACAACAGAATCAAACTTGCCCTTAGCTAGATTCCCCGGATGCCAGAATTTGCAGAACCTGGGCTACCAACTCCAACTGCTGAAGATTAACGAGAAGAAGAACCAGATTCATTTCTGCGAGTGAAGCTGAAACACAGCTCCTGGAGGAGGTGCACACCCGCACTTATAAATCACACCAGAATGTGATTTATACTTGTTGGATTGAAAGGCCAGGTTAACACTTTCACGCTGTGGTTGTTCATGGACTGTGCAAATATTTACTGCAGCAACACACCGTGAACAAGTTAGACACCACAGATTATTTTTCAGAACCCCACCACGGATAGAGCAGGGCTTTTTCACCTTCCGGGACGGCCCAAAGCACAGGCACAAACAGAGACCCTGTAGATTCATTTTCCACAAAACCACAGTAATCAGATGTTTAGTGTTATCACCAACACCCAAATCCCTTGTTTAACTGGTAGTTTTTTAAGTAACAGCTGAGACCACCAAAAGCTGCCACACTTTACCACAGCTGGACTGACACAGTCCCTCTCTTGCCAACATGCTGAGCCTGATATCTCAGCTACATTCCTGGAAGGTCGTACCTGCCTGGTAACCGTATTTTGCACATTTTAACAATGTTAATAACTTAGTCCATAGCTGGAGAGTGTTAGTACACGTTTTCTGAAATGCGGCAAAGTCAGAATGTTCACAAACTCCTGTTTTACTCAGACTTTCCCCACAAATGCCGGTGTTTACCAGGATATCAAGATACACTCATTGTAACGGCCTAACATCAAAGCCAAATCCATGATGATGATCCAGATGTTTCCCAGTAATGGTGGGATGGTTTTTCTCGAGTCTCTTTCAATTAACAGTATATGCTTCTACTGCTTGACAAGTCACCCCAGTAGCATTTAAAAGTTTATTTCTCAGTGGAGTTTATGACATGGTCTAACATGGCATCAAATGCTTTTATAAAATCTGTGCACTATACATAAGTTGTAATGATTAACAAACTCTCTGACAAAGCAAAACTCAAGGCAGTAAGAGCAGAAATACACACAAAGGCAGTTGTGGACCAAGTGGGGGAATGTTTTTCCAGTTTGTACTAATTTGACCTGTGTATGCAAAGTACTGTAAAGAATAACAACTAGCCCTTTCAAAACTTCTTTGGGGCACTATATTGTCTTGACACAATGGTAAAGTGTAAATGTCAAAATAATGGTAATGATGGTCCAGGGAGGAAAAAAAAGAAAAAGAAAGCAATAACAAAAATGTTGTCTCATCATCTCAAACATATTTCATATACATATAAGCAATGTTTATGTTTTTTTTTTCTTTCTTGTGTCTATGGCACATACGCATGCACGGGTGACATGCACGTGCACGCTCAAGACTAACCTCTGAGCATCAACGGAAATCATGCTTGATTCAACCTTTGAAAAGAGATGTCTGCAGCAACAGATTTGTATCTCTTTACTCCAACATCTGAGACATCAATGCCAAGAAGAAAAAGAAAAACAACTTTCGGGGGGAGTTTGGAGATATTATTGTAGGTGTCAAACTAAAACCACTAAAAATAAAACTTGAGAGACAGAATACGTGGGATGATGTTCATGCATATATCTGTTCTTTTCTGTTTACATAAAAAAACAAGAAAACAAACAATACAATACTTGAGTTGCCATTGTTTACATATAATTGCTTTATAACGTGTATGTGGCCAACACACAAGTGTACACAGAAAGTATATCACTTAAAATTGTAATTGCTCTTTAAATACCCCTAAGTATATGGAAATGTTTCTAGTAGATTTCATCAGGTCAGACTGGGATGGGGGTGATGATGCAGTGCTACACCAGATGTTACATTCAGCAGTCTGAGACCATCTGAAAGAGCTGCACTCCCTTTGAGCCTGTGTGAAAATCAACTCTTCATTTATCTTGACATTCAAGATTATAAACTGAGCCAACTTCATGGGTTTATATAATATCTCTGCCATAAATGTTAATGCTTGACATATTAATCAAACATCTTTTGGTTAAGTTTGTATTAGTCATGTTATATATGCATTAGTATGACATGTTTAGGTAATTAACTTTCTTTGATTGTCATGATACTTCATTTTGTGTTGAGTTAAAATAAACCTTTCTCTTTTGAGAGACTTTTTGGATTTCATAAAATACTGAGAGAAAAAGATATTTCAGCAGAACAGGTGTGTATTTAAACCTTCAGTTTGCCAACAGAGAATTAAACAGCCTTTTGACACTGGGCCGAGTCAGTTTTGGATGGGAAGAAAAACATCAGACAGAGTTGGTCGCAGATCGAGAAAAGTCAGCATTTTTCATCAAACAATAGTCAAACAAAAGTAACAGCAGACTTTGACCCAATCAGCAGTGTAAATCTATGGCATTTCAATGGGAGACTCCCTGCTATAATCAATTAAAAGAACACTGTCATTTGAGAAGTTAAATGTCAAAATGTGCTCACCGGTTAACAATAGACACCACTAACCCTAGAACAATCAAACACAAATCTCATATTCTGAATTGCTCTAGCAGACACGTCAAAAGGGGTCGCAGTTAATGGACACCTACTTCGGCAAATCAGGTCATGCGCTTCATGGAAGCCTGCCTGAGGATCTGCGCGCCAACAGGATGTGAAATGACCTTTCTCCCCTGAACAAATTCCATTTCTGCGGATGGCTTCCTACAGCATCTATCTATCTATCTATCTATCTATCTATCTATCTATCTATCTATCTATCTATCTATCTATCTATCTATCTATCTATCTATCTATCTATCTATCTATCTATCTATCTATCTATCTATCTATCTATCTGTCTGTCTGTCTGTCTGTCTGTCTGTCTGTCTGTCTGTCTGTCTGTCTGTCTGTCTGTCTGTCTGTCTGTCTGTCTGTCTGTCTGTCTGTCTGTCTGTCTGTCTGTCTGTCTGTCTGTCTGTCTGTCTGTCTGTGTCTTTGGTACCTTTCAGTGGCTTTTCTCTGTGTAGGCGGCTGTAGAGAAGCTGCAGGGAAAAGTCTCGGGACACAGAATTCAGGGCTTCCTCTCGCAGGATGGACAAGGACTCAAGTGGCAACTCAAGCAAATTCCTGTCAGCCAGGACTACCACATCTTGCCCTGTTTTAAATGAAAAACAGCAATCATTGTCGATGGATTATGTTTTATGACAGTGTGAATGAGTCTGACATAAAAAAAAAGAAAATTAACCAACAATTTGCTCTACAAAAAAGCTTACTGGAATCATGTGACTTTTTTTTGTACATGCAGCTTGTAGCACTCCCCCATACCCCCAAGCCTGTAAAAAACTGTACCATCATCATTATGCATGGACAAAAAAGGTTCATGTAATGTGTACAGAGAAAAGAATGAGTGACAGTGTTTTCGGTATTTTCCTAGGTATTATCCTTTATAAATAAACAAAAGTGTTGCTGTATCACACAGCATGCACAATTTGCAATAGACTAAATGGGACAGTGGTTCGTTGTCTGGAACGATGAGTGGAAGACCCAAATGCACGAGGCGGTAAGATAATAATAATAGAGATCTAACATGCCCCGTGACCCTCTTTAGGATTACACGGGTATAGGAAACGATGGATGGATATGCGAGCACAACGAGGTATTTCAAAAACAATGGGGCCATTTGCACTGCTGACATCACAGCTGATGGTTAGTTTAAAGCAGAACAAAAGACTTTGTTTTATGTTAAAATCAATCAATCTTTTCACTATCATTAATCATCAAATTCATTTTCATTTGAAGGAATATTTGCTTACTTTTAGCTATTTTCACAGTACCTGAAGTCCCTTCTTCTTCCTTGTCTTTACTTTGGGTCATTTCAGAGACTGGTAGAGATGCAGCTGCAGGCCTGATGGATGGAGATGTTTACACGTAGTGGTGAGAAGGACTGCATTGTCTCTGTCTCTTCAAGGGTGTACAATGAGGTAGACTTAAGGAAAAGACTCCAAAACATAAAAAACAACATGCAGGACTTGATGAACTAACCAATAAGGTTTTCAGATCCTAAAATTAGTCATAATACTACACATTACTCCACAAAAAAAAACAAAGCTGAAACGGGTTTGAGAGTGTTTTGGGAATATCTTCAAATATTATTTTGACATAAACCAACTAATTAGTGAGTCATACTGTTGTGTTTTCAGTTAACGCAAATACTGATGGAAGAAAGCGCTTAGATCCTGTGGGACTTCTGAATCTGTACTAATAATAGATGGCTAGCCAGTTGGATAGTGTGGTCAAGAAACTGCAATAGAAGGCAATAATGACACATGTGGCAATCACAGATGACAGCAGCATCCAGACAAAGAAAAATAAGAAGCCAAGGGCTGAAGTAAGAAGTTAAAAAAGATGTGGAAAAATGATTATAACAGTGGTGACAGTGATAGTTCAAACAAATTGTACAATGTACAAACACTTCTGTGGCATTTATAGTGTTCAAAATCAAAGCTGCCTTTATCATTTTAAATTTGAAGAACTTTGGAAGTACCAAAGTGTGCTAAATTTACATGTAGCTTCATTACTAAGTAATCAAGAACCAAGTTCTTTGTAACAAACAAATCAATGGTTAGAAGGAGATGCATTGTTCCTTTCTGGAAAAATGGTAACTTTACACTTCTTATACCTGACAAATACTTATGCAGCATTAGAGTGCTTTACTAATCATGTTACAGAAAGAGCAGTCAGAGAGAAGCTATATATAAGCACAGGCTCAGGTTCCTGAACGACTCTGAGACTAAGAGAGACAAAGTCCTTAAATCTGACCAAATAACTCGTTGGTCAGATTTGGTGTGTGAGTGATCTCTACAATCAAACATTGCAATGGCAGAATCATTTAGTGAGAATGTTTCTTTCTGTGACACGAGCTAAGAAACTAATGCAGATGAAAGATGGATGCGGATGCATGCAAAAATAAAATAAATGTAAACAAAGAATCAGTCCTGACTGACACCCAAAGCACCCAGTTTGCTCAGAATCTCAGTTAAGGTTTACATTTCTAAAAGGAAACAACTCAAACCACAGAAAACATAGAAACCAGAGTGGCTTCCAGAAAATTCAGGTCCGGAGTGCAATTATAAACCCATTAGAACATTTCTGGGAAGCCGGAATATAAGTGTGCACTCATATTCCTCCTCCTCATTCAATCCCCACATTCACGGTGGAGCTTCAACATTTCAACGGAAGGTGTGCCACGCTTGTAGGGGCATTCTCAAGAAGATCTGCATTTAACCCATTAATAAACGAGTTGTCTTTAGACGAAAAGTACATTTACATTTTTTTTTAATTCATAATTTTTTTTTCTGATCATTCTTGTCAGTGTGGACATCGTGCACACGCTGTATGTACGATGCACACCGAAATTAGTCTCTGCTTTTAACCCATCAACTAGTTTCACTAGTGAGCAGTGGGGCTGCTAGCAGGGCAGCGCCCCGGGGAGCAATTGGGAGTTAAGGGCCTTGCTCAGGGGCCCCCAGTGATTTACCATTGTGGGCAGCCCTGGGCTTGAACCTGGGTCCTCCACGCCCAAGCCCACCACTGTAGCCACTAGGCCACCACTCCCCTTAATAGATCAATACAATACACAAAGAAACCGGATTTTACTTTATCACTGAAATTTGTAGATTAATTAGGAATATATCAAATGATTCAATTATAAAATTAGTATAAAACACAAAATGTTGAAAATTTGAAAGGTCTGAAAACCGTACATCTGTGATCTGTAAGATCAACGCTTAGAGAAAAAAGGGACAAAAGGGAAACGTAATGAAATGAAGTTCACCTCACAAAAGAGAAGTCAAACTGTGAAAGAAGTGGATCCAAATAGTCTTCCATGTCTTTTACAATGTCTCTGAAGTGATGCGCTAGCTTCTTATGGTCTGATATGTTCTGCATAGTGGAACAAGAAGAAGCAAACAAAAACAGCTTGAGTCACTGATATTCAGTGTTTTAGTCTATTGAGTATCCCAAGTTTTAACCTGATGTTCCTTGGAAGGTTCCTGCCAGCCCTCAACACTGTACAGAGAGTCGTCATTGAGGGGGGAATGTTTGGTCTCCTGGACAAAGGCCCGAGTCCTCTCTCTGAGTGCCAGCAGCGCCCGCGGGCACACTGAGACCTTGGCCACCCTCGAGCATGTCAGGGTACCTACAACAACAGTACTGTCATGCATACTCACACACACATAGAGCCTTTGTAATTTGTCCCTTTGAGCTCCTTTTTATCCTCTCTTAGTAAGAGCTTCCCGACTATATCTGCGTTAACGTTTTCTTCACTGTGTTTTCTGTTTAATGAACATGACTTCAATCAGGCCATAGGTCTAGACATTAATATGTTCCCCATTTTCACTGCTCCATTAACGTTTTATATCAGACAAGTCCCAGAAAAACAGACTTCAACAGGTAATAATATATGCTAGACCAGTCAATGTCACAGAGGTAGAGAGGAAAGGCAAAGTTGAGATGTGTCTTTCGCTATGTCACTTTTCCTTCCTTCCTTCTTTACTGTATATTATTAAGCCTTTCATTTATCTAACAGATATAAGTTATGTATGCGTAAAGTATAAAAAAAAGTTATATCAAGGATGAAAAAGAAAAAAAACACGTTTGAAATAACATATATCCCTTTTAGGAAGGCATGCAATTAATTTTCTTAAAAATTAAAAAAACATTAAAAGTAAACCTGTGGCTTGTGTAGTCTTTCCTTTAGGATTTTCCGGAGCTCTGGTCGCCTCGTAGAAGCCCCCATAGAGTACTGACCTAAAGCAAACACAAGAACCAGCAAACCATACATATATATATAAAATTTACTTCAGGCAATACAGCAACTGTCAGTTTTTGTCACCGGCCCTCTCGTGGAAAGTTTACCACATAATAAGATCCTTCTGCTTCACATATGACTGCAGCCTAAATCTAAACTGACTTGTGGGTCCTGTAGTGTTTTACTGTCATGTGCATTGCTGGGTTTGGTCCCTTTCAATTCTCTTTTCATTTTTTGTGCCCGTCTGTCGCTCCTCCTTATTGTGTGTTTTGTGTGTTTGCATGTTGTGGGCGTGGTCTCTGGCTCCCTTGCAGTCACCTTCCACAGCTGTGCACCATGACCATAACCCACCTGCCCTGTCCTCCATTCATAGCCGCATTGTTTGTTTCATCAGTCATAGCAAACCTTTGTTTTTGTTTTTCCTTGCTCTGTTTAATCCTAGCTGCTTCTAGCTTGTCAGCCCTGCTTGTCTGATAACCTGATATTAGTTAGCCAGTCATTTCTCCATTCATTTTGTGCAACTGTTAAACATATACATCAACTTTCCAATCTCAGTTCTGCATTTGGGCCCCTTTCACACATTCCTAAAACATTTACTCTAACGCCGTAAAACAGTGTTGTGACAGCTGTACATATTAACCAATCCACAAAACAGTAAAGATAAAAATTAAAAGACAAAATGGACAGAGAAACTACAAGTTACCCATCATCTGTGTGCTGAAGCAGCAAGATCTTCAGGCTGGATGGGAGTTCTGAAAGGATGTTCAGATGGTTGGGGCTGACAGTCAGGTGGCTGAAGGCCTCAAAATCAGAAAAAAACCCATTTTGAAATCACAAAAATCTGTTTGATTTGAAAGAATTGTAATTAAAATAAGGATTGCCTAAACGACCACATGCCCCACCTGCCTGTATCGCTGTAACTGTTACTTTGGCATGTTAATAATACTATTTTTAGTGCTTCTTTTACTTGTTTCATCTTTTAAATGAGACATAGTATGAAAAGAAACTGGGATTGAGAGTATTTATTTGGGTGCCTGGAGTGAGTATCAGATCAGTAGCTCTAACATAGCACAATCTTGTTGCTTAGTTTTGAGAAGCCTGAATTTGAAAACATTTCAAAAACATAGGATAATCCATTTAATTTTCCATCACCCAACATCATGCAGCATTCTCCAGAAAAAAAAAGCTCACAGATGAGAGGTTTGAAGTCAACCGTTTGGGTCTGCCCTACTAAAACTGGCAGCTGTGAGCAGAGCTTAACGGTAGTGCTGTCTTTGACATTTTGACCAAAACGTGACAAAGGATGTTGACAGTTTCTTACTGAAATGCTTTAGACATTTCTTTAAGACCTAAGAATTTAATTTAAAATGTGTCACATTTTGAAAAAGATAAAAAAAAAAAAACTCTGTGTTTGCTTTTCAGAAAAAAACAATAAGTGGTAGAATAACAAGACAATATGAAATAGTCGAGTAACATTTTTAGGCTTCCTGGTAAGATCAGTATTCCAGTATTTTTTATTTCTGAGGTAGTACTTCAAAAAAACCATCAGCCTTCAAGACTGCATTTCACATGTAATCTGTTGAGGTATTATATTCAATGCGCCACATAACTAACTGCAGCTCCACTACGCCATTTCACTTCATTTGCAGCTTCAACATTATGGCATCTATGAAGGGAATTTAGGGGCGGTATATGACAGCATTCATAAATCATGGCTGGAGCTGTTCGGTGACCTAGTACCTTGGAGAGGCTGTTGAGGGAGTTCTCTACTCCCTTCAGCATGCTGCTGGGTCTCTGCTCCTGAGAGAGTAGCAGATTCTTGCGGACGCTGAGCAAAGCTGCGAGCTGGGACACATCGGTGTCAGCGCAGGCAGCATTTAGGACCTCAGCCACCGTAGCAACAGTGCAGCAGCTCTTGGGAAAAAACAGAAGATGGATGAAGGGGCTCCTGGTAATAACAGGGATTATAGTGGGTGACAACGTGATGTGTGGGGAAAGACATAACAGAATGTGCTGTGCATGCAATTACTGTGAATTCTACAAATATTACACTCAATAGTAACACCCACACAATGCCTCCATACTCAGGTAAATGTAGCAAAGGATGACAGCAACCTCATGCAATGCTTTACCTGAAACATGGCGAGATATTGACCTGCTACTGCAGGATCAGACTGGCCATGGCACTCCAAGATGTTTAGACAAACATCAGCCAGGATGGAGGAGGGCAGACTGTGTTGGAGACACAAGCTGACAGCCTCAAACAGGAGCTTACTGGCTTCAGCCAACAGTTGCTGGGCTTTATGTGTTATCTGCTGTAAAATAAAGAGACACACACATACAGTATGACGATTATAATACACCATCAAATGCAATAAAAGAAGGGAGTGCAGGGGTTGTTAAAAACAGTTTTTTTAAATTCTGGTCATATTAGTGAGAAGTGTTTTTGGCATTTTTGTTTGTTGTGTACTGAGAAAGATTCCCGTTTCTGGCACAATTACATGGGAAGTGCATTTCAGGGACCCCCCTTCCTGTGCAACACTTTTGAAGTCCTCCTCTTTCTTTCTTTTTTCTGTGTATGGATATCAATCTTAACGTTTTGGGAGCAGGTCCTTGGGTTCTTCTGTGTTAATGTTTGAACAATTTTCCGCCGGTTTTCTGGTTTGGTCGTGTAGTTTTCCGTCCATGATTGGCTGCCTGCAGCTGATCATTCCTCCCTGGTACTTCCGTACAGTTGGACTGTTCTAACCCACTGACCCACCAATCTATGTTTGTGGGCTGGGATGTTTAGGGGTTGTAAACATTATCTATTTATCTGCAACAATGTAATGTTTGTGATAAAGCATTATTTAATGATTCCATAAAAAGAGAATATTTACTGTGGTAATAAAACAAGTGAGTGGTCAGGGGCAACATAATCCAATTTGCACAAATAGAATCAATGAGCTGGGTTTACAAGGCTAACATTCAATAAAATAACATATCTGCCCCTCCAGTCTTCCTCCTAACTGATGAAGAATATGGGTTATGTGCTTGTGTTATGTTGCTCACAGAGGAATTAACTCCCTTGAATTAATGATATATGACAAATGTTTTCAGACATGTATTCAAATCCTTTAAATCTGTAATATTTCAAGTTTGACATTGCTGTTTTTCATAGTCTAATCTCCTTCCACATTCGTGCTTTTTGTTTTCCACAGTAGCCACACAATGTCTTTTTTCCTGACTTATCTACACTGTAATAAATATGAGATTTGGGATGTATGCTCAATCCAAAGCTGCTTTTTCTACGAGCGATTAAAATTAGACAGCTGAAAAAGAGCATATTATAGCCACTTTAAGGTGGAGGAGCTGTGCAGCAACTTCTCCAGCCCCAACCTGCCCATGTACGGTAATTCTCCGATACAATATAATATACTAGCATTAAAGCAAGTTGTGTCATACAACAAAGTTTTATCAGCTGCTTTTCAACATTTGTAAAGAAAATATTTGAAAAAAGCTAAATATGCAAAGCACAGTTTATATCACTATAGATCGTGTATCCAAATAATCAATTTTGACTTAAGATGTGTGTCTTTCCACAAAGACAAAACAAAAACAGATGATCTGACAGAAACTGTCTCAGAAAGGGATAATCTCATGTCACCAAATTATAAAGAGATCTAAAATATTAGAACTGGCATTTTTTTTAATTATTGTAGTTAATTTCAATAGAAATACTAATGTAAAAAAAGTGAAATCTCTTGCCCTTTTAGACTGTCGTAGAGTGTGTACACACTTGCTGCTTGATTAAGCACTTTGGTTCTCGAGTTTAAAGCAACAAGTGTAATACTTATAATAACTACAAGTGTTATTTTGTTGTTGGCATCAACAGAGGGCTCCCGGTTTGTATGCTGTATATATGTTACCAGCAGGATAGGTAGATCTGAAAACAAAAAAAAAACAAATAATGTAAAAATGGTGCAGAGAAACATGCCTGCTCTTTCAGATAGGGCTCCTGTGGAGACAGGAATGATCACTCCAAAGTTGTGTCATGCAGTTTAGGGAATTTCCACACATTATGCCAACTTTTCCTCCATCTTGTTCCATCCATCCATGTGCCTGGAAGGATGCCTTGTGTCATCTGTCTACTGGCTGTGTGACTTTTGTTCACTGTGTGCTGTGTTAAAAATGAATAATCCACTGTGAGCTTGCAAAGCTACACACTTTTCTACCTGTGCACTTTGCTCAGAACAGTCCCAGTCACTGTACGTGTACAAAACTTTGGAAATGTTGAGTTTCAAAGCACATTGCTGCAAACTGTCAGAAAATAGGCCTTTACAATGTTACTTTACATTCTAAAATGTTGCCATATGATATAAATAATGCATTGACCCCATTTTATCATGCACCAAGTTTGATGTGAACAGATCTCTCTGTGCTCACTTTTAATTTCAAAACTATGCGGAACGTCCAGAGCTTTCCCTCTGAGGGATTTGTGATGTGAGGAGGATGGCAGCAGGAAGATTAGAGACTAGTCAGGAGTGATGGGGTCACTTGTCAGGAGGTATGTACCTGCAGCCCGGCACTTCTAGTAGAGGTCGTGCCCAGCTCTTTTCTGCTTGAATCACTGTCTCTCTCAGAACTCTCCTCTTCCATGGGAACACCTTTAGGATCACACGAGGCTTCCTAAGGCACAAGGTTATTTCAAGACCATAAAACATATGTACTGTAATTAAAATAAGACTGTTTATGATCACAGTCTCATATGTCAAAATGTATACGTATTCATGTGAGGATATTAGTGGTCTCGACCTGCTTATGTTCGTGCCAGAGAGCATTTGGATACATGGGCTCCTCCTTCACAGCCAGTAATCTCAGGTACTTTCCCAACAGGCTCAGGCATCGAGTCCTGGTCTCAACGTTGTTCGCGGAGTGAGAGCTGACTGCAGCCAGCTGGCCCACAGCCAGCTGCTCTACGGTTCTGCCCACATTCAGCCACTCCTGGACAAGACACAAGTAAATGAGACCAAATGAGGTGCTGGATCATAAGCAAAGTAATTATTCTACTGAGACCTGACAAGCCACTATTTGGATATTTAAGATTTGTTATAAATTTGTTAGATCTGATCTGGCTGTTCAGAACTTTGCTGAGAATAAACTCACTTTGAAAGTGCTCAAAAGTGCTTACTCTGTTTTAGAAAGAATTCTATTTTCTTTTACTTCAAAATGCTGTTGGTTTTCTGAAGCGGCATTATTCGCATCTAGGAAGAAAGTTTTATATTTAAATCACAAAACAGACTTCCGTAAACCTAATGCATAGTTACATATTAAAAGAGAATGGTAGAAATTGAAAGATGAGAATATATATATATATATATATATATATATATATATATATATATATATATATATATATATATATATATATATATATATATATATATATATATATATATATATATATATATATATATATATATATGTATGGACGTGCACCCCTGTAAACGCAGGTTTGTGCCTTAAGACAGTGTTACTGCAGGTCTGCACCTCCCCACACATCAAAGACCCAGAAGGGACACTACACATCAAGTATATGTGAGACACATGTCCAGCTGATGGAGTCTGACAGGTGGAGTGACACGTCTCACAAAGTAGATCATGGAGAAGATGAAGAGTGGAGCTACCAACAAGATGGAAGACGGTGTAAAAGAAAGGGATACAGAGGTAAAAAAGGAATACGTTTGCTTGAGATACTGGCAAATGTGCAAATATTTTTATGCAGCACAGCAGCACCAGATAAGTCAGTATATGATACAAATAAACACACTAGGTAGCTTGAGAATAACAGTCATTACCAAGTACTTTCCAGCAGGGTAATATGAATATGCACATGGCTGGATATTATAACAGAAATAATAATGAAATGTTATTTTCTATTAGCCTTGTAAAGGACTTAATCGAATTATTGTCTTTTTTTAGAATGAGGGCAAAAACAGGAATGCATGTGTACATGCAAATGTAATAAGTGCTGGTGGCACAGAGAAGCAGGGAACAGATTTCCACTACATCAGAGCAACCTAGTTTTGATGGGTTATGTAATTCATAACAGTAAACTCAATGAGTTTCATCTGTTGTTTGAATAGATGGCGAGAATAGCATTTTGTGTTGGCTCAATGAGAGAAGAGAAAGATATCCTCTTCTTCAGAGCAGCCTGGAAGTAGTAAAACTTTTACTTCGTAACCATAATGTATATTTAATGCATATATTGTAAGTTATGTTTTTTTTTTATCATTGAAACATTTAACTGGAGTGATTTGATGGGTAAATAGTTTTGGCTGCATTTCCCCAAATGCTTTTTCTGGCCTTTTATCTGGTCTGCAGAGGACACAGTGCTGGGTTTATAATGAGACAGGTTCTAAATCTAAAGAGATATTTGGCAACAGTTTAAGATGAAGCTTCTTGGTGTCCAGAACTGATCCTGTGTTCATGTTAGAATTTGTTGTAGTACCATGCTGCTAAAAATATGATTTGGCTGGTGGCCAACAAAACTGATTCTGTTTCATATGTTTTCCTGGTGTGTTAGAAATGGAATACCGTTTCCAGGTTCCCAGCACCAGCCTTGACCAGCATCTCTCCATCCCTTCTGATTCTTGTTGACGCTAAGCATTTATTAGTTATCTATTTTATCAAATATTGGTTCCTGTTGGTCCCTTATGTTGTTTTCCTTCTAATGACATGTGCCTGAAAGGGGGTCAAGTAACTGAGCATTACCAACATTTCAATGTAGATAATGTAGTAAATTGTGGCATTGGATGAGGCCAGAGACATCGACTTCCACTCCATGTTACCTTTGGTCCAGGGTTTAATGATTTGTTCGGTCTTACCTGTTCTGTAGAGTTGGGCTCAGGTGTGCTGCATGTGAACTCCTCCAGTGCTATTTCAGCAGACGTCTTCTTCATATGGGCCAAAGCTTGCTGTGTCTTCTGAGCACAGTGCTCCTCCAGAATGGTCAGGGAAAATTCAGCCAGGGTCAGCCTGAAGCGCAGCAGCGTCCTCATGGAGACTAATGATAATTTAGGTCTCTGAACAGATGACAGCATTGTTATAAAAAGTACATGTTGAATTTAGAAAATGCAAACAAAATAAGTAGCATGCAAGTTGTTTTGTAGATTTTTACAGGAATTGTTTCATAGTATAAATAATAAACTCAAATAACACTACAACAGTCAAATATCTTGGCCAGGCCAAAATTAGAAACATATTCTATTTTTAAGAAAGTTAATAAAAAAAAAAGTGAAATGCTTGTCTAGTGGCCAGTGTGTACAAGACAGAGCGGCGATGGTGAGTGCAGAAACTAATGACATTTTACAAGATAAAATGATGAATTCATTGATAGAAGTGGTGAATGTTGAAAAAAAAAAAAGCAAAAGCAAATAAAGCTCATATAGAATAGTCAATAGGCACGATGCTCTTAATTACAGCTGTTTGTTTTTTTCTATTCAGTAGATCCATCTGTATACAGGCAGATGTTTGGTAAGGTGGAGAGGAGGGCACATGCAATGCTGGCCTGCAGCACCATCTGCTGAGAGAACAGGGCAGCGGTCTGACTTCTGGCCTCCATGGCTGAGTCAAACACTCACAGACCATTTAATCCAAAACTCTATTGAAAAAGGATTTGCAGCAGGTGTGAAAGCTGTTCAATCAATCTTTCCCTCACAATTCCATCAAAATGTAAATCAAAGCTTCAGCCCATGGTATGGCAGCCTTGCTCTGCCACGGAGGCCCTGAGAAAACCACATGTGTGACGCAGGCCTTAGTGCATGAATAAATTGATGATTCCAACACCAATCTCTTGCTGACATGAAACAGAAAATTAAAGTTTTACAATGTTTTACGTCAGTGTTTAAAAATTAAACGCGCATGTATAGAAACACACACATGCGCAGACACAAATGTGTACATATTTGTAACTCATCCCACAATGCACAACAGCAGCTCAATTTCTATTCTGATATTTAAACATTAACAGACCATTTTAAATAGAATAGAAGAGAGAATAAAGTGTTTCTTTTTTATCTTGTAGACATCAATCGTTTTTGACAAGAAAATAATTTCCTGGCTCAACACTGAAAAACATTCTCAGAAACCTCTCAAAATAGAAACCCAAATGTTACCATCTGCAGACATCTTAAACAAGCCAGAAAGTTTGGCCAAACTATTTGGCTCTTTCACTCTGAGACTAAAATAGACAAGCAAATGTACCGTCACAGGTTTTCAAAGTTAACTGGACATGTTTTCCATTAATGAAGTTCCTTTAAAAGTTAGCAGCAGTTTGTCTTCTTACTAGTAACGATGGAAAAGCTGGCGTTGTGTACAGCTTGTATGTCTGTGTGTGTGTGTGTGTGTGTGTGTGTGTGTGTGTGCTAAAAGCTGCTAGTAATGTACTTATGTCTGTCTCTGTGCACATATTGTTAACTTAAAGATGTAACTGTGCAAGATGCAGTCAGGAAACCTAAATCGAGATTATTTCAACTGAGCGCACGTTGACTGGTGTTGCAGGCGGTGTGATCCCACAGGCAGTTTTAAATCATGTGAGATATGTAGTACCACTTGGGATTTCTGAGATAATGTCATCAGAAAGAATGATGGATTTTCAAGGAACACACTTTATTTACCTCCTGGGACGGGAGCTGGTTCTGAGCATTTAGCACCACTTCTTCCTGCAGTGTGACAGCTAACTGCATATGGGAGAGGCCATCGAGTAGGAAGCGCCGTTTCTCATCTCTGTCAGTATGATGGGTGATCTGGAGCCTAGGCAGGAATAAATGTGTAGGATAAGGACAGATCAGAAATAAGAGTGTAGGTTAGAAAACAAGCTTGAGTGAGAAAAACTGCTACATAATTATGGAAGTCTGGTGTGCGGCTGTAGCATGAATTCATTGCTAAGTTTGACTTTTTTGTTCAGATTCATGCAGGGAATAGTGCATATCAAATAAATTGAAATACACATGCCACAGAGTATGGTATTTAAAACATTTTCTTTTCAATTAAATTCATGCGCAAGTGTTAGTAACCTCTTTTAACCCTGTGCGTTTTAAAATCATCTAATTGCAGTGGGCCCCTTATTTTAGGCCGACTTCAAGTACTTGTCTCCTACATGGGTTTATCCATGTCTAACACTGTAGGAGAGGAATTTCTCTTCCCAACATGAATTCAATTTATTCAAACTTTGACTTTGACTCCACTCCAAAGCAGTAGTCTGTTTATTTTTTCAGCCATTACGATGTAGATTTGCTGATGGGTTGTTGTCTCAGGTTTGACGGATTTAGATCAGGGCTCATAGAAGGCCACTTCAGAATAGTTCAATGTTTTGTTATGATCCTGTGGCTCCAGAAGGCCTTATCAGTCTTGAGAGTTTATTGTGCCCTGAAAAGATTCAGGACACCATGGTGCCAGCAGCAGCAAAGCAGCTTCAGAACAACCGAGCCACCTCCATGTTTCACATGAAGTTCACATGAGGTTTTGTTTTGACCTTGGATCACCTTGAATCTCTTTGGAAATAGTTCTGGACTCTTTGGCTACCATTGTTGTTATCCGTCTCTTTAATTTGCCATCAGTTTCGGGTAGGTTGGGTGCAGTCCCGTGGACCCTAAACATCTGTATAAAACTTGCAGCTGTAGTCTTATGACCATCAGGTTGCTTGGAGATGGTCTTCTAGCCTTTACCTTTAACATGCTTGTCTATATTTGTCTTTGTGATCTCCTCAGACAACTCCCCTTTGTTTTCTCTGGTTCATGTTCAAAGTGGTGAACACCATGATACCAAACAGCAGAGTGACGACTTTTCATCCATAAAGAGTCAGACTGACTGACAGCAAGATTGAACACACATGTGATGCTAATTACAGGACACAATTTGGCTAAAATACTGATTTTTCACCAAACCTGCTGCTGGGAACGTGACTTTATTTTGGTCTCATCTGTTCATAGAACATTAGAAGGGGTTTATTCAGAAGACACTTTGTGTAGTCAGTCATGCTCCATGAGAGGCTTTCCTCTGTCCAAAAATCATACTAACTGTACTTGTTCAGGCTTCTTCTCAATTTGCTCTCTTGGACCTGAACATTGACCATGCTCAGTGAGGCCCAAAGGATCTAAAACAGCCCTTTTCTATTTCCCAAAATGTATTGTTGCCCAAAAACAATTGCTTTGTTGTTTTCCCCTCTTGGATTTTTTTTTTAACAAACACCTTTAAGACTCCGAACCAGCAAAGTGCCAGAACATCTGCTTTTATAGAAATCTGCAGACCTTCTGATGATTAATTCATCAAAGCCTAATAATTAGCAGCACATGGCTGAAACTTAAACCTCCAATTTCTATGGATGATGTCAGGGGGAATTTATTATTGCCCACGTGTCTTTTTTTCTTTTGACATAGGACTTCTCAAACAAACACTGGTATGGTGGAAAACATTAATTATTGTCTTCCTAAAGGGGTGTATAAGTCTCAGGTCGGCTATAGCGGCTGACTGACTGACCTCAGACCATGTGCATGCTCTGTATGCGTCTCTGCTGCCTGCTCTCTACAGCCCAGTTTTGTGAAACTACTTGCACACTCTCCAAGTGTATCACATGCAGCCGCGAGCTTCTGGAAAAAGTCAGGGCTCAGTGTCTCTCCAGGTTTCCCATCACCGCTCGCATGAATACATTCCACTGCACCTCTGAAAAACAGCACAACACACTGTATCAGATCCGGTTTACACTTTATATAGTGGACAAACCTGATGTACAGTGTGTAAATCAGGATCAAAAGTACTAATGAGACATTTAGAGTTACCTCCTCCGTAAAGAGGTGATCATGAATTTGAGCTCTGCCACTCTGTTCACTTGCTGCCCCAGAACCAGCTGCAGTGCCTCACAGCCTTGTTTTATAATCAGATCAACCTGTAAAAGTAAGTAATAAAGAGGCCAATACAGGAAATGTATCCACAACAAACAGAGGAAATTGTGCTCCAGGTGGGTGTTCATGACCTTGCTTTGTGAATCTTGGCCTCTCTGACCCACTACAGCTGCGATCTTGGTAAGGCTAAACTGGTACCAGAACTCTTCACCCCCCCCCAGGTTCTGGGCTTGGTCCAACAGGATCAGAGCCTGCGCATAGTCCTGCTCCTCACAAGCCAGAGCAGCCAGACTGAGGACACTTTTTGATACAGCTTTTTCCTCTCCGAGACTCTACATGTGAATGAGTTAAAAAAAGAGTCATAAGTCAAATCTAGTAAAACTATTGCAATACACTGTTGTAAAATAATATGTCTAAATTAATTGCTGTTAATTCCTTTTATGTAATAGTTAGAAATTGTTGCTGACATCGAAGTGGTATAAAATTATATGACCTGATTCTTTTTTAATCTAAAATTCAAACTCCATATTTCTGCAACTGCCATATAGTTAGGCCACTTACAATTATGCCTACAATTTACTTCAGTAATATGAGTGGAACTGGAATTCTCCTCATGCCTTAAAGTGATTATTGTTTGTCTCACATATGACTTTACATGCAGATTAAGGTGACTTTGAACATGGTCGTTTCTTGTTCAGATCTTTAAAGGCATTAATCAAGGGCCAATGGTCTTTTTTGTAGATGGAAGGTGAAACGTCTTCAAGAACCAAGAAAAAGAAGTCTAGTTGATTTTGATTCAACATGAGAAGATTGTGTTTTTCACTCCCGCTGTGCGATTATTAAGGGTCTCTTCACTGAGCTTTGTGACATGTGGTGCTCAGTCATGGACCAGAGCTGCAGAAGTAGAGGGAGCAATGAGACAATGGGATTGTGCTCAGAGGAGTGCCAGACAAAAACTCAAAAAAGGAGAACAATTCATAAATGAGTTGGAATAAAAAAAAAGTCTGGTGACGAGAGCTGTGCAGACAATGGAAAAAAATAATATGAGAGTTGTGAAGAAATAATATTACATCTGTGTACTCTTGATAGAATTCCTGCTGCAGCCCTGTGTGAACTCATAAGTCATGTGATTTCGGTGCTTTCTGTTTTCCACTGTACTGAGTTTTGTACTTTGTTCATTATACTTACACCTCCTCCAAGCATAAGAACTTCATTATTTTTCAGTTTCCATCTAGCGGCTTATGAAAAACATGAAAATGTCCCAAAAAACAAGTGAAACTCAGACGTTTAGTGCGTTTTCTTTCCGCTCACCGTAGCCACCGTGAGGGCGTGTGCTAGAAGCTGTCTGGCGGACTGGTAGAGCCCCAAGCTGAGGCACACGTCAGCTTTGTGCAGCCAAATATCCTGAGCACTCACATCCTTATTTTGTCGGTAAGTTACAGCTGATTTACCCAACTCAGCTTTCTGAAAAATCACCAACATATTAGACAGTTAACTGATTTTTTTTTAAAGCTGTATAATGTTATCAGATTTGATTAACATGGGACATAGCTTGTGCAGTTTACACATTCAAAAGAAAACACATGTTTATGTACATGGAATATAAAAGAAATCCTTGCTATGTTCCCCTACAATCATTGTTGATAAATATAAGTAACTTGTTGAACAAAACAAAACAAAAACATACATCTACTTTTGAACTCAGCGTCTAACCTGGTTATAGGCTTTTTGAAGGCTTTTCCTCTCCTGAGAAAGAGTTATGGCTTTGTGACACCTGCAGTCATGAATTCAATATCAGAGGTTATAAAAAATGTAAAAACATCAAATTTTCATAACTGAGTTCACATACCCCATTTGTTCTTGTTCTTGAATTCTGCTTAAAGTCAGAAGCGTCTCCTGATACGGTGACTGGGACTCCAATCCCAGCTCAATACAGGTCCTTACTATTCTAAATACGTGCAAAAAGAAAACATCTAAAACATTTACTGGGTAACTTATGTGCAACAAGCTGTTGGCCATTTCACAGGTCTCCATAGGATTTTATTAGTTATTATTTAACAGCTGAGAGTAATAACTTTGGTGGCAGACACAATTTCAACATCCATCCATCCATCCATCCATCCATCCATCCATCCATCCATCCATCCATCCATCCATCCATCCATCCATCCATCCATCCTAGAACAGTTGACATATCAGTTAAATACATTTGTATTTAATATTTTAAGAGTAGTTGTCTGATCTACTACTGAAACACAGCTAGAATCTCTGATTGCAAACTACAGCCAGCCGACTTTAGATCCCTTTGCAGTTTGATTGGAGTTTCAGGAGAGTTGTGCTTGCTGGGATTATTGTTGCCTCGAGGCTCTAACCTCGAACAAAGATGAGGCAACAGAGGTTTGGTTAGTGCCTTTCTGATGACACTCCTTTTTACAATTTTCTAACCCCAACCACCCCAACCACCAACCGATGAGACACCACATGAGGCAAAATAGTTTGACTTTGCACGGTTTATCCTGGAGCCATAAAAAAGTCTACTTGGCTTTTGCAAGCAGTATGTGGTATATATTCCCCAATGGCATTAATATATACAGATACCTGCACTTGGTTGCCTTGCACTTTAGTTTCACAACTTCTATTAGTTGATTTAAAGGCAAGGTTGTTTCTTTTAAGAAATCTAAATAACTAAGTAAAAAAAAAAAACCAAATCAAGTAACATAAAAAACTTATTCAGAACACATGTAAATCAATCAGGACAAAAACAAAATGAGCAAAGAACAAGATTAACTGTTTAATAGTTTTTTTTCTTTTAATTTTACTGGCCCTTTTAAAGCCACAAAAGAGCTGTCTACGATATGTTTCTCATATTCTCTATGGCCACCCAACAACCAGTAACTCCTGTAATTTCCTTTGAATTTGCGTCTTTACCTGAGTCTGTATAGGTCGGAGAGGCTTCTCCTATCCAACAGATCATGAGCAATGGTCTCAGCGAGGTGCAGTATGGGCAGAGTCAGGTGAGCGAGTGAGAGGGACCGTAGTTGTTTTTCCAGCAGACTCAGGTAAAACAAACTTTGAGTCTTCAGAAAAGTAAATACATTAAAAACTTTAAAAACTATGTTTCCTGAATAATTAAATCCAGGCTTATCACATGCATCCATCTCACTGCAGATGTAGATTTATAAATTGATGACAGTACATATTTAATTCATAATACTGGGGTTCCAACTTCATTCCTAATCCTAATTTGATCCCAAGAGATCAATAAGTGCGCCTTCTTTTGACCAACAAAAGACAGCCTGCAGCTTAGCTTTTGATTTTAAAAAGCTAGCAGATATAAACCCTGCTGTATTGGAAAAATAAAATAAAAATACATCTGTAATGACATCAAACGCTGCGTTGTTATGAAACTGAGAAATGTGCTTGGTTGGCAGTACGCCTTGTTCTACCTGCTTTGTAATGCTGTGTGTATTGACACATTGGGGACTGCTGCTGGTTCTGAATATCTGCCTGGCCAGGTCAGGACAGACATAACGAGCCCACTCCGTTGTTGTCGAAGGAACCGTCAGATCTAAGAAAACTGGTTGAAGTGTTTCTTCTGAAGGGGTAGGCTGGACAGACATGTGACACACAGAAGCGATGTTTTGATGTCTGTGACTCCTTTTAAAATATCTGCAGTTCTCCAAGTAGTTCATATAGAAAAAAATGAAGTGTCAAGTGTTATGCTCTAAAGTGACATTATTCAAACAGTATTTATTTATATTTTTAATTCATTAAGAGAATAATTAGACATCACTCACTGTGTGTTTTCATCACACTAAAATATTAAGCAGACAGTGAGTGACAGCATCCCATATGCGAGAAGATTAACTCCACTATACTTCGAAAGTTAAGACCTAATATTTTATGTTACTTGTATTCACATGTGTGATTATGACTTACATCTTTCCCTTTCCTGCCTTTCTCCTTGTCTTTGCCCAATCTGGATTCAGCAGAGTGTTGGGTCTGCAGTTGCTGACTCTTTGATATGTCAGCAGAAATCTCCCGAGCCACTGCCATAGAAGCCTGCAGTGAGGAATATAAAGCACATTAACTGCATGTACATTTCAACTGCATATTAAGAATAGTATGTGAACCCTTCTTCATCTTGTCAGTATTGGATGGTGTTGACGGTGAAATAGTACCTGCCATATGTGGAGTGCAAAGGTGTTGGCTCTGAGGAGGTTGAGTTCATGCTCGTATGAACTCTTGTCCAACATGACAGCAAGCAGAGTGTGTGCTTGCATCAAGTAGTCAAGGCGACACACCTCCTTTAGACTGGACAGGTTATGTGTAAATAAGCCATGGACTCCTACCAAGGACTCACGTTTCAGAGTGGTTAAATTCCTGTTGGTTTCTCCATCTAGGGTTGTCAAAAGTGACAATAAGTGTTGGGACACAGCACGGAGAGAGAAAAACGTCCGACTGCTCTCATATGAATGACCGTCGACAGGTATTCACCTGGGACTTCAAGGTATCTATCTCATTGTCCTTTAGAAATGATTTACTTGGTTTAGTTTTTACACAAGATAAAAAGACACATACTTAATTTAAATGCTGACACAAATATAAAATGAATAAAATAACAGTTTCATTAAAATAAACAATCCCTATCAAAGACCGAATGTTTTACCTTTCCCTACAGACTTTAGAGATCACATTAAAGGCAAGGCAAGTTTATTTATTGGGCAATTTATACCCATAAACAGCTGAAGTGCTTGACAGCATGTACAGAGATAAAATAAGGGAATAAATTGTAAGTGATTGAAAAGTTAAAAGACAATTTTGAATGAAATAACTATGAAATATGAATTAAACTGAATGAAATAACTAAAAAGAAAAGAAAAAAAAGTGCTTGGATGTAGATCTTTGCATTACCCCCACAGATGTGGCAGATATGTCTCTCTTGGACTCTCGGTTAAAAATGTAAGGATTTCTGTTAACCCATTTCAAGTACAGAAATAAGGCACAAAACTAAACTGTCAGTCACACAGATTTGTTATGATACACTAGAAGAGAGTTTAAACGTAAGTGTACCTAGTTCCTCTGCTTGTCCAGGTTCCACGTGCAGGAGGATGTCTATGGCCCACTGAACCTGGTGTTGAGCATCTACTTTGGAGAAGTTGTTGGAGTACAACCACTTCCCAAATTCCAGCAGGATGCTGACCTTCTGCCATGGACTGTCGGTGCTCTGTTTGCAGATAAGAATCAGAATCTGGGTTATTGGCCAAGTATTGGCTCTGGATGTTGTTATTGTTTTTAGTAATAGACACACTATAAGGACAACTTCAATACATTCACATAAAGTGCACACAATCAACATTCATGTTACAAACAGTAACAATGTTTATACCTAGGTCAGTAAAAATCAACAACTTTGCCTTTAGTACTCAAAGTCAAATCATCTTGTCTCACTACAAGCTGAACTAATTCTTAGCTGAATTTATCAAGCTACAACATGCACATGTAACCCTGTTCATATGATCTATGCCAATGTACTTCATTTACAAACACAGTTGTAGTGACAGATTTCTTCCATATGATGGTGCTAGAGACTTTTCTAAAAATATTTCCTCTTCTTTGTCCAGGTCATATACACAGGAAAAAAGCAACATGAGCTTCTGGATCACAATTTTTCAATAGATGCAAAAGCATCTATTTGCAGTAATTTGATGATACATTTTCTTTTGGTGAAGATATGAAGATAGCGTCTGAGCAGAGACATTACCGTGAAGGAGGTGATGGCTTTCTGGTAGCAGGTCAGCTGTTGGTTTACAGTGTCAGCATATACTGCCACCTGGTGCCACATCAAAGAACAGCACTGACTGTCTTCTTGCAATTTCTGCATGTCCAGCGCTACGCTTTCTCCCAGGCGTCCTTTTATCAGTATACGATATTTGAGCAATGGCCTGAGGAAAAAAAGACAACACAAAAATCTCTGTCATATCCCTGTCCCCAGACCTCTGTGAGTTATCATTATTATTATTGTTATTTGTATTATTTTACTCACAAACGATGTCTGGTAGGCGGCATGCCTCTTATAGCTTCATCAAGCAGCTGGAGAGCGCTTTTAAAGTCTGCTTTATCGATGTGAAGATGGAGCAAAAAACTGTAAATATTTGCTCTCAATGTTAGGTTCTCTTCATCTTCTAAAAGAAGCACATGCAGAGAAACACAAATCTAAAAGATCTTCAGGTATATTTACCATTTTGCCATTATTGTAAATAAAAAACTACATTGCCCAAGACCGTAGAGGTATTAAGTACACGGCTCCACTGAATACTGTGCAGAGCTAAGACAGAGGGCAAAAAACATTTCAATTTTAAATCAAATTAAAGTTCTGTAAAACGTACTTGCTTCTCCATGTCTAGAAATCCCATGAGGAAATGTGCCTATGGTGTGCAGTCTTTTTCCCTTGGCCTGTTAAATAAACATTAACACTTAAAGGTCAACAAAAGTGAAAGCAGAATGTTGGCAGTACTGCAGTTAAAGCAGCGCTGGCACTGGAGTTGAATTGAGGATTGTTGATGATGTTCTCACTAGGGTATTCCACACAGCAACAATTCGTACCTTTGTGAGGTTTGTTGTGAAGGCAAGGCACTAAGGTACTAAGATGCCTTGTACTTTTCGAATGATTTAAGCGTTTCATATTCTTATGTTGTTTCTTCTTGGTAATATTTTAATGCATTATGTAAAGCACTTTGAATTGCCTTTGTGCAGAGTGTTATTTAACTGACTTGTACTGCCGTGCTCTGCTATACACAGTTAATCTAATGCCAACTGCTGGCACTTACAGTTGCAGCACTTTTTATGAATGCTGTAGGAAAAGTAGGAAAGCGCCCCACAGATGAGCATCACTGTAAATTCTCACATAAGCTACCTTTAATTATGGATTTTCAGTTATTTCACAGCTAAGTAGCTGTTTGTCCTACTGGTGGGTGTGTGTGTGGGGGGGGGGGGCATAAGTAAAGAGACCCTGTTCTCCCTGTAGTGCACTGAGGACATTTTGAAACATCAATTGTAGATATTAGATTCTATAGCTTAGACATGTTGACACCTACAACAACTAAGCTTGCTTGCAACCATAATTAATTAATGAAAAAGTTAACTTAGGGCAAAGGACTAAAAAACGTTAGACCTTGCTGTCATTATACTGGAGTTTTTAGTATTTTTTTGTACAACTTTATTCTATATAAGCATCTAACTAAACATAAAAAAAACATAAGAATTCTGGGAAATTTGTCTATTGTTTGAGCTGGAAAGTGAACTGTTCACCCAAAAAAGCTAGTGGGGGGTTGGGTGGGTTCAGGCTCCCTGATCCTGCTTTCATTGTTGCTGCACACCTCATTTTGTTTCTTAGATGTTTAGTTTGAACGTTTATAACACCAGTTTGTATCACTGACATTCTGGAATATAAATGTACGCACGTATCTTCCTATTTAGAAATTTAGTAGAGTTGAAAAAACAGATTAGGTCAGCAAAACAGTGTGTACAGAGACAAGATCAAAGTTTTCCTACGTGTTAATTCAATTTTTTTTTTTTTAAGTAATGGTTTCGAAACACTGCAAGAATTTACATAATTTAAAGTGAGGGTACAAATGTAGCTTCATACGGTTTCATGTTTGGTGGTACGGACGAGTGCGTTGAGGATCATCTCCAGGTGCTCTTTGAATTGAAATCTGTCTTGAGGTCTCTGTGACAGAGCCAGACAAGCGTTCCAGTAATGCCCGGCAGCTGTGACACATAACACTTGACTTTCAGACTTTTCTGCAAAGCTGTGGACATGAGAAGAAGCAGTCAGATAAAAGTTAAGCCTTAGGCATTAGCCAATACCTCTGTCTATTCTAAACAGTACCTGACACTGGACAGGAGCACCTTTAAACCCAATCTGTAGGCATCTATGTCTCCAATGGACTCATGGATTAAGCTCAAACCTCTCAAACAGGCTGCACTACTCAGCATCTCATTCACTGCAGATGGGCCGTACCTACAATTAGAGGGAGGGATATTGAGGAGCTGTCAATCTCAGTCAGCCAATCAGCCAATCAATCAGCCAATCAATCATCCAATCAATCAGCCAATCAATCAATAAATCAATCAATCAGTAAGTCAGTCAGTCACTGACTGCTGACTAAACTATAGGAACCTAATTTGAACTGCAATTTCATAAAAATAAACACAACGTTACTTGCTTACTAATGCTGACTGTAATCAGTTAATTACTCCCAAAAATGATCTCACTATTTAAATTTACTGTAACTCTGCTTACAGAACACAGGGCATGGTGCTGAGATTCTTTGCGGCTGCTTCTTCCAGCTGCAGAGCTCTGTGGGTGCAGCGTAACACCAAGTTGTGGTTCTTGGCATGGTGACAGAAGGCAGCCAGCTGGCACCACACCTGCAACTCCACCACAGCATCGGACCAGCTGCATTCAGACGCCATGCTCACCAGCTTTAGGTGAGGAGAGAAAAGAGGGTCAGGAAAGAAAATGGAGTTGGGAAAAGGAGCGTGAGAAAAGAAAACAAAAAACATAGTTGGGCAAGAACGGGTCTGCAGGAAAGATTTGATACCTATGAAAGGGAAAGACGGGAGAGATTAAGCACTACAAGCATTTTTTTTTTTTCTTCCCTTTCTTGTCAGTGTGGACATCGTGCACACGCTGTATGTACGATGCACACCGAAATTAGTCTCTGCTTTTAACCCATCAACTAGTTTCACTAGTGAGCAGTGGGGCTGCTAGCAGGGCAGCACCCCGGGGAGCAATTGGGAGTTAAGGGCCTTGCTCAGTGATTTACCATTGTGGGCAGCCCTGGGCTTGAACCTGGGTCCTCCACACCCAAGCCCACCACTGTAACCACTAGGCCACCCCGAGAGGGGAAAGAGGGAAAAGGAAGGTGATGGACCAGAAAGGAAAAAAAGGAAATAAAAAAAAGAAAAAGAACGGCGAGAAGGAGAATGGAGTAATGCAAAAAAGCACCTCTCATGTCAGAAATCTCTGACATAACAGACTTCTGACATGACATGACCATGCTTTGGCCACAAAGACTTATGTGACCACGACACAGTGTTTAAAGAATTCAAACTAACCTTTAATATTAGCACATAAGACCCAGACCGGCTCAGAGAGATCATGGGTCACTGCAGCATATGCTGTTGCCATCTGGGCAACAGCTACAGTAAGAAAACAGACCGAGAAGACATACTGTTGAGAGACTGGGAACGGAGAAGTCCATATGGCCTGGGTTGCTATTGCACTGGAGCATCTCCACTCCAACCAGCACACGTGTCATCGCCAACACTTCCTCATTGTTACACTAGGAATTAGAACGAGAAGAACAAATCATTACAAAAAAAAAATCACCTTTCCCTTCACATAATTTGTTTTGTCATAAAAAGCCTCTCAGCAAGCAATTTTTACTTTTTAAATTTTAGAATGGATATTCATAAAAGCATGACAGTTCCTACAATTAATTTGAAAGTAACTGTATAAAAGGGTTTGAAAATAGCTAAATTATACTCTTTTAATCGTCATCATTACATTGAGAAAATGACAGCACTTTGATGGTTTTTTTGTTTGTTCCAATTCAAATCTGCTCACTGAACCCTGTAACAATGATCTCAACCTTAACACATAAACAACCTTAACCTCATATTTACTTTTAACACAACAGAAACGTATGAAATTCAGAGAAATGTCTCTGTTAGCCATCAGTGTGGGAATCCACAATGACTACAGAAATATAAATGTCACTGACGAAAGCAGGTGTAAGGCAGAGTTGTTGGAATAGTTATGGGGATTTGAGCAACGTTGTTACTTTGGCGTCCCTGTGAGGTTCGATCCCTTCACTTACTGCAGTAAGGAATCTCAGGAGCTCAGGAGCAGCGACTTTAGCAGCAGTGAAATTATACCATAGGTTCACTTTATTGCCAAAGTTATTCGCTCACCCATTCAAATAATCCAAATCAGGTGGATAGCATTTTTGTAGCAGTATTTATTTTTCAAACATGCCTGTGTAATTTATTGATCAGACAAATGTGTTTAAGAATATTTGAACTGTAATAAATGCTTTGATTACTCTGCTGACTCATCCAATGAGATCCTTCTGTTTCCTGTATGACTTATTTAGTTTTCACTTTTAAGGCCCAACTGAAGGGAAGACTGTATAAAGCCACTGCTGCCCTGTTCTTTAGTGTATAGACACGGAAATACTAAGAAAAAGACATTTCTTACGCTTTAACAGTGGATGTAATAAGCCAGTTATTTAATAAAAAGAACGGTACCTTTATTGTATCCATCCTTGTACTAATTTGCTGTTGTAAGAGCCTCTTGATTATCAGCCATGTGCTTATCACCCGTTTCCTTGCTGCGATTGGGACAGTGATGTGACAGCCAGATATACTGAGGGCGTAGTCACACAGCTAATGGAAGTGTTGAGGACAGTAATGAGTGTTATAATACTGAATACTCGCTACAGCATTAACAGTCTGAAACATAAGTGGTGGACATTAAGAGGAATTAACAGTCAACAACATGCCTGATATAAAATACAATGAAATTGCCTTTCAAAGGCAATAATATATGACATATATCTGTAAGTACCAATATGCTTTAGACATTTTCTGGCCAAAGGACATCAGCCACAGAGGAATTGACGCGACTTTGTTCAAGTTTTACACTGTATCTTACCTTCCTATACTCTGTTCAAAATGTATTGCAAAGGATCATTTCTTATCTTTTCTTCAAAAATAAAGCAGACACGATGAAATTTAGTTAATAATTCAATGAATTGGTTCTTTCATCTTAAGTTAGAGCTGATATTCATGGTGGATCCTTAGAAAAGAAAAAGAGGGGGGGGGGGGACTGGGCTTAATTGGCAGCAAAGAAGACAGAGAACTGAGACTTCAAAAGCACAAAACCCATTCATGGAAGCATCATGTGTGCATGGATGTGTGTGCATTCATGGTCGGATGAATCACAAGATAACAAGATATATTTTAACAATGCTGTGATGTTTTAACATCTGTCATGATGTTCTTTTGAACTGATGTTCCCTGAAAGACCTCTTAAACCCAGATTGTATAAATATGCCTGGACAGATAAGCCACAGCACTCATAAATTAGCTCTCTTCATTTGTCTGTGGGCTATGGTCTACATATTGCCTTTGTACCAATTATAACTATTTTTAATAGGTGAAGTAGAATTCCAATTACAGTTGTCAAAAGAAAAAAAAGAATATGTTACTTTGAGCTTTTTTCTGGTGTCATGCTATCAAAGGTAGAATGAAGTTGACTATTTTAATGAAGAATTAAATTGATCTGATAAAATGGTCCCTATGTGCTTAAACGGAAGGAGATTTTAAAAGTTATAATCTAAATCAGTGTAAGGGATGCTCACTTGCATGCAAAAGAATCTCTCACTCCTGATTTAAACTGTTTTGAGAGGTGAAAATAAGCATTTAGAGGTCTAAAACCTTCAAAACAGTGTGTTCATAGCGTCTCACATTGTGTGCTGGGAAATATGTGCACAACATATTAAAATTTAATTTTCTCTACACAAGCAACAAACTGCATTCAAAGATTAAGCACACGCTCCTCAAACCACTTCTTTCAACTCCTTTCAGAGATTCCAAGCCAGTTCTTAAGCTTTGAGAGCTGGGATTTCAGACGTTCCTTTCACAGTAGAAAGATCAGAAAGAAGTAGCTCAAAACACCACAATCAGTCTGAGAGGGAACAGGCAGAGGGCCAAGCATGTGGGTTCTCACAAAATCAGTCACAATCGACAGATTTTTAACAAAACATGCTCTGATTATTTGAAATGTGTCATGGCAGCAAGCCCTGGTTGATTGTGCTGTCGTTAATACAAGTTGCATAAGTAAGCGCCGTGTTTTCAAACCCAATGGCACGTATTTCTCCTGTTAACTGCAAAGGAAACTTATTATGCCTATTTTTGTTGTTTGTATTTTTTAGTAAGGTGACCATACTTCCTGTCGTCTTAATAAAATGTAGTGAAAATACTACATTTTCAGTATATTTGATATAAAGGCATGATGAAACATATCATGCATTTAGGTAATGCATATCTGAGGTGTCTAGAGGCATTCTTGTGACATAAGCTGTTTCCATCTAATCTTGGTTCAGTGTTGGAAAACCCGGCACAAATTAGGTGATAGACTTTATAAGTAATTAGATGACACTGATATAGGTGGCAGTACACAATTGCATCTGCAAATCTCTTTTAAAAAAGGCAACAACTTTGTAAGTAAGTACAAAAAAACAGGTTGATAAGTAATTGTTTTGGTACTTCTTAAATATCTAAATCTAGATCAAAACATTTAGATGTGCGAAGCCACGCAAGGGATCCCACTCCCCCACACACTGACATACCTCTAATGCTTTGAGGACATCCTGCGCTGCACCATGGTCTAGACGTGCCTTATAGACACTGGCACCCTTCTCCATCCCTTTATCAGCTCTGTTTTTCCCCTTGTCTCCTGTCAGATCGGGGTCAGGTTCATGTCTTTCAGACACAGACTGAATCAATCCCCGGGCCACAGCGTCACAAAGCAGCACACACAGGGTAGGGTTCCTGAAAACACACAGCAAATGACATCGTCTTTAGAAGTAAGAAACTGAGTTAAAATGCCCCATATCTTTGGTTTAGCGCTTCCTGTAATTAACAAAAATAAAAAAATAAATAAGTTCTTACATATTCGTATGGTAAAGATATACGTTTCCTTGGCAACACTGTCACAGTAAATTAAAATTCACACAACTCTAATGTATGCCCAAGGACATTTTGTCTGTTTTCGTTGGCTTTCGTTGGTTCTTTCTTAAGTTGAAAATAAGAGTATAGCTTAAAATATTCCATATTCAGAGTGCGCAACAATGCCACGAGGAATACATTTACAAACAATTTCATAAGTCAACTTTGACTGTGCCACAATGCTTGTTAGGTGACAAAGAAATGCTTTTAAATTCTACCTGAATTGAGGGGCTTTTGAATTGAAGGACAACCACCCGGGGACAACGGTGTTTAAAGATAAAATGCCTGCTGAGCTGATGAAGATGACACACTTTCAAAGCCTTCTGAATAATTTAAAATACTTTTTGCAGTCATCAGTCTAAAAACAGCTGTGTTTCATCTCTCTCAAATGCTGACATCTACTAAATAATACACTAATTAATGACGAAAATCCACATATACAGCAAGTCCACAAATTTAGTCTTTTATCAACTGTTGGTAAAGTATCTTGTTTCTTTTTTTTTGGTACTGAAAGATTATTTTGTGCACTCCAGGGCAAAAACCGGACCTGTTTCGCTTAAACGGTGCACATCTTCTTTAGTAACACAGTACAGTAATAGAGTAATAAAAATTGGCTTACCCAGTGTTCTCAGTGTTTTGGAGCATCTGCAGTAGAGTCTGGAAGGTGGGCAGCAGGAGTTGGTATTCCTCAGCTGCCAGCAAGTGACTGTTGTAGTTCCACAAGTAAATGGCTGCATTTGCTACCAGCCACGGCTCCCCGATCTCTGCTCCAAGCTCTCCTGCCCGCAAGAAGTTGGAGGTGGCGTAAGCAGACAGAGCTTGTATCCAGTCTCTGGGTAAAAGAGGTTCAGAGAAAGGCGCTCAAAGATATCATATAGGGGATGAGGATGGGAGAAAGCAGTGTTTATATGTCAAGGAATATGACTTTATTTATTAATTTAGATGCTGCAATAAAACTACAATTTTGAGGTAGTAATTAATTAATTTAATTATTTGCAATTAAGTACAAATCTTTTCTAATTTAATATTTATGCATATGTGAATTTGATTCGTTTTCTTGCAATGATTATTAAGGCGCTTTGTTTTTTTAAACTAATATTCGTTTAATTAATTGAGTTGCAGTCAGATACATAATAACTAAGCTTCAGTGACATTGGAGGCAACATAAAATACTTCATTTTATAATTGCATGCTAACTTTAATTATACAAATGTATGAGTCTTTTTGTACATAATGCTCTTAGTTCTGTTTACTCAAAACAACTGTATTTTCACACTTTTCTTTGCAGAGCTAGCTGTGGTTGTTACCTAGACTGTCAGAGAAGGGATTTCTCTGGCTTTACCTGATATATTCAATATAGTGGCTGAAATTCTCACCACTCACAAATAAGTTGTATAATAACTTACAGTAAATCAGCAGAGCAACAAGAACAAATGTGTTTCAGACCCCTCTAAATCACATTGTTTGTTGACAACAAGGGTAGTTTAGAAATCCCCCGTATACTGCTGCAACCATAATCATTTGATTAAACAAATGATTATGATTACAGCCGTATATTTTTAAGAAAACTGGTCGACCTCCCTGCCTGCTCAGTTAAACCTCTGCAGATGATCCAGACTGCAGCTGCACGTCTGGTCTTCAACCAGCCCAAGAGAGCTCATGTCACTCTGCTGCTGATCTCTCTGCACTGGTTTCCAGTTGCAGGGCTCATCAAGTTCACAGCTCTGCTTCCGACTTACCAAACAATGACCCAAACGGTTCCTGCCTACCTTCACTCCTTCATCCAGCGCTACACTCCCACTCGACAGCTATGCTTAGCCAGTGAATGACCCCTGGTTCTTCCACTACAATGTGGTGCAAAATTAGTAGCCAGACTCTTTTCCTTTGTTGTTCCCTGATGGTGGACTGACCCACCAGACCCTTTTCCTTTGTTGTTCCCTGATGGTGGACTGACCCACCAGACTCTGTCCGATCCGCAGGGTTCGTACCTACTTTTAAGAGCAAGCTAAAGACTCAGCTCTTCAAGCAGCATTTCCACACTTGGTTGAACTTCTTTGCTCATCAGAATGACTTAGAAAATTTGTCCAGCTCTTTGCATGGCTCAGCACTGAAAAAGCTGCACGCACTTATGCCAAGATGATTTTATGATGGTGAATCTAAGACCTAGTTTTTTCTGAATAAAGTGATTGTTGTAGGGTGTGAAGGGAACAAAAAAAAGTCCTCTAGCACTGGCATGGCAGCACCTGTGTCCTACTGGACTCAAAGCAGCCTGACCTGCCTTATCCATGCAGTACCCTCTTATTTGATTTCTTGCTTGTGTTGTTCTCTCAGTTGTAACTCGCTTTGGAAAAAAAGCATCTGATAAATGACAGTAGTAGTAGTATTAACAGAATAGTCTAGCATGAAAAATATTTGAGACCCAAAAATTATATACATATAATATAAATAGTACAATAGCTTATACAATAATGCAGCAAGTTGTAAAATTTTGCTACATTAGAGTAACTTGTTACTGTGTTTTCAAAGCGATCTGTGTTTAATTGTCTATGCAGGTTTTCACCAGTTATATCGGCATTCATGCTTCCACGACAAAGAGGCAACCCTTTTTTCAGAGAGGGCCATGGACAGCAACAGCTCTTATGCATGTGAAGACACAGAGGTTTACAGTCTAGACTAGGTCTAAACCAGGGATATGATGGCATGCAAAGCCAACCATTAGTGTACTATTATAAGCTGAAATTTAAAGGAAACATCTGGGGAATTGGTGATTAACTAAACAATGTGTTGGCAAAATATATACAAAAAGAGAGAGACATTCCCTTTAATCCCAGATTTTTTTCTGGAAGTCAACAGAATAAAGTAGCATTCAGCTTAGCCTTGTAGAGTGACGGCTGTGTGTATGTTGGCTTTGTTTTTTCTCACCTGTAAATAACCCAGTGTGGATCTTCTTCAGACACACCCTCCCATCTCTGGTGCAGACGGACAGCTGGACTGTTCATTTGCACCCCCTCTGTTAAAAGCTTTTGAATAGTGGCCTAAGAAAATGTAAAAAAAAAAAAGAAAAAAGTGTGTCAAGCTCCAAAGATGTTAAAGGCAGATATATTATGACAACTTCATAGTAAAAGGAGAAGACTAGTTCTGCCAAGGGACTGACAGCTTTTCTAAACACATTAAAGCTTTTGTAAAAATCAAAGTAAAGAGTGGTTAGATTTTCACTGCATTGAAAGATAACTTAGTTAAGACTAGAGGAGCCGGTTTTCATCATCTGACTGGGAAGAATGTAACTTTAAATTAAGGAAAAATAGCTTGATTCAATAAAATATTTCCATGTGTCACAGAACAAAGAGAGAAATACATGAAAGGAACAAGTAGAGACACTGCTTTGTGTGTCAGTTTTGGCAAGGTCATGTCAATGCTGTGCATAGTCCCCTTCATTTTCTTCAAAGTGTAGTCAAGTTAACATCTCCATAGAATTTATAAAGACTTTAGGCTCCAGGCTTGATGGAATGTGAGGTCACACAATAAGACAAGCCCAGGCATTTATAACTGAGACCAAACTTTGACCAATCTTAGGCATCTTAAAATAATATATCTCAAAATCTCCATGCACTGTTTGCTCCTAATTTTTTTTAAGACTCCTAAATAAAATAAACAATAACAATGATTTTTTTTTTTAAATTATAAATTTTTATTGTTCACAATGTTCAAACCATTAAGTTCTGGCTTGGATTGTCTGATCAACAACACATTTCCAAAGAATGACAGCCTCTTCTATTATTTATCCATCCATTCATTTTCATCCGCTTATCCGAGACCTGGTCGTGGGGGCAGCAGTCTAAGCAGAGATGCCCAGACCCCCCTGACCCCAGACACTTCCTCCAGCTCTTCCGGGGGACCCCGAGGCGTTCCTAGGCCAGCCAAGAGACATAGTCTCTCCAGCATGTCCTGGGTCTTCCCCTGGGTCTCCTCCCAGTGGGACTTTCCTGGAACACATCTTTAGGAAGGCGTCCAGGAACGTGTCCAGGGAGGCGTCCAGGGGGCACCCGAAACAAATGCCCAAGCCACCTCAGCTGACTCCTCTCGATGTGAAGGAGCAGCAGCTCTATGCTGCTTGGTCATTACCCAAAGTTCATTCCTATAGGTGAGGGTGTGAGTGTAGATTGACCGGTAAATCGAGAGCTTCGCCTTACGACTCCTTCTTCACTGCGATGGTCCAGTACACCGACCGCATGACTGCGGACGCTCCAATCTGTCAATCTCATGCTCCATCTTTCCCTCACTCATGAACAAGACCCAGAGATACTTAAAGTCTTCCACTCGAGGCAGGACATCTCCATCTACTCAGAGAGGTCAAGCCACCCTTTTCTGGTTGAGAACCATGGCCACGGATTTGGAGATGCTGATTCTTATCCCAGCCACTTCACAAAACGCCCCAGAACATGCTGAAGTGGCTGGCCTGATGAAACCAACAAGACAACATCATCTGCAAAAAGCAGAGATGAAATCCTGTGGCTCCCAAACTGGACCCCCTCTGGCCCCTGGCTACACCTAGAAATCCTGTCCATAAAAATTATGAACAGAACTGGTGACAAAGGACAGCCCTGCTGGAGTCCAACATGCACTGGGAACAGGTCTGACTTACTACCGATAATGCAAACCAAGGTCCTGCTCCGGTTGTACAGACACATAACAGCCCTTAGCAGAACGCCATGGATCCCATACTCACGGAGCTCCCCCCACAGAAATCCTCGAGGAACACGGTCAAATGCCTTCTCCTTGTCCACAAAGCACATGTGGCAGTAGCTGCAACACTCTCCAGTCCCTTTTTTTTAAAAGAGGAATGACCACCCCAGTTTGCCATATCAGCTGCAGTATATGGTGGGATTTAGGAGATCCTAAAAGTATTCCTTCCACCACCCATTCGCAGTCAGCAGCTCCCCCATCTCTGCCAGTGTTGGCAGAGTACTGCTTCCCTTTCTGAGGCGCCGGACGGAACCAAGTTTTTGCCTCCAGGACAGCCTGAGCTGTGGTTTGCTTGGCCTGCCGGTACCTGTAGGCTCCGCCAGGAGTCCAACAGGTCAACCGGAAGTGGGAATTAAAGACCTCCCTGACAGAGGGCTCGGCCAGACATTCCCAACAGCCCCTCACAATACCTTTGGGCCTGCCTGGTCTGTCCCGCTTCCCCCTCCGCTAGCGTATCTAACTCACCACCAGGTGGTGATCTGAGATCAGATCAGCCCCTCTTATTGCCCGAGTGTCTAAGACATACAGCCGAAGAACAGTAAAACAATGAAGTACCCAATCGGAGCACTATCGAGTACCCTTCCCAGGGACTCCATGAAGGCCAGGTACTCTGTACTGCTGTTCAGCCCGTAGGCACAAACCACAGTAAGAGAACTTTTCCTGTCCTAAAGGTATAAGGAAGCAACACTCTTGTTCACCGGGGTGAAGTCCAACACAAACCGGCTGAGCTGGGGAGCTATAAGAAAGCCCATGCCAGCTCGTCGCAGCTCACCCTGGGCAACTCCAGAGTGGTGGATGGTCCAGCCCCTCTTTAGGAGCTGGGTTCCACAGCCCAAGCTGTGGGCTCCCTATTGCCAGAGTGTTGGATCGCTGAGGGACCCCGCCACAACTATTACCCAAACCACATTGCACCGGCCCCTCATGAATCTTCCTGCGAGTGGTGAGCCTACTGGAAGGTGGGCCCATTTTGCTGCTTCGGCCTGAGCTCAGCCGGGTCCCATGGGCAAAGACCTGTTTAAAAGGCACTCACCTTCGAGCCCCAAGGCACTGATCCTTTAAACATGCACAAAAACAATTATGCTATAAAGCTGAAATGTAAAAATATGCATTCATTTGCATTCAACAAGTTGCGTTGCGATATAAATACTCAAAATGTAATCCAGCCAGAAACCGCATGTAATACTTAAAGTGACAGTAGAGATTTTGACTGACTAAAGAGAAGATGAAGATGAATGCAGGATACTTCAGCTGTAGGGACAAAACAGAGTAATAATGTTCAATGTCTTTTGGAAAATATGAGTTTGGTAAGAGCACACCTCAGCACTGATGAAGTGAATCTCAGCTAAAAGGCGCAGCAAGTGCACACATGTTTGCCTCCCATCACAACCACGAAGACATTGTGCACCACGTTCTTCCTCTGAACATCTACATTCTGGAGAGAACAGAAAAAATTGTGTTGTCAACATACCTGTACTTTATTGACAAGTACTTTTTTTTAGAAAAAATACATTACTAGTGCAGTCTTGCTGCTGTTTCAGTAGTAAAATTAATTATGACTCAATATCAGAAACTATTTAAGTACTCTATATGGCAAAAAGTATTCGCTCACCTGACTTGACTCGCATATAAACTTATGTGACATCCTATTCCTAATCCATTGGGTTCAATATGACGTTGGTTCACCCTTTGTGGTTGTAACAACTTCAAGTCCTCTGGGAAGGCTGTCCTCAAGGTTTAGGAGTGTGTTTATGGGAATTTTTAACCATTCTTCCAGAAACCCATTTGTGAGGTCACACTGATGTTGGACCAGAAGGTCTGGCTCTCAGTCTCCGCTCTAATTCATTCCAAAGGTGTTCTATCAGGTTGAGGTCAGGACTCAAGTCATGTTGGAAGAGGAAGAGGCCAGCTCCAAATTGTTCCCACAAAGCTGGGAGAATTGTTCAAAATGTCTTGGTATGCGGAAGCATTCAGAGTTCCTTTCACTGGAACTAAGGGGCCAAGCCCAGCTCCTGAAAAACAACCCCACATGTGATGTCTGGCTTGGATGCAGCTGCTCGGCCATGGAAACCCATCCATGAAGCTCTCTGGACACTGTTTTTGAGCTAATCTGAAGGCCACATGATGTTTGGAGGTCTGTAGTGATTGACTGCAGAAAGGTCTTGACCTCTTCACACTATGCGCCTCAGCATCTGCTGACCCAACTCTGTCAGTTTACATGGCCTACCACCTCGTGGCTGAGTTTCTGTCATTCCCAAACACTTCCATGTTCTTATAATACAGCTGACAGTTGACTGTGGAATATTTTGGAGCCAGGAAAATTTACTGGATTTGTTGCACAGGTGGCATCCTATCACAGTTCCACGGTGGAGTTCACTGACCTCCTGAGAGCGACCCATTCTTTCACAAATAGTTGTAAAAACAGTCTGCATGCTGAGGTGCTTGATTTTATACACCTGTGGCCACGGAAGTGATCGGAACACCTGATTCCTATTATTTGGATGGGTGAGCGAACACTTTTGGCAATATAGTGTAGGTCATTTTACATTCAAGAGTTACATATTTTTACACATGGCTCTCTTAAACATTGTCATATTCTATTATCTTTCTTCATGTTTGAGAATATTACTATAAACCCAATTTCAAGAAGTGTTGAGAAGTTTTCTAAAATTCATATTAATAAACATAAAAAATACATTATTAATATGTTTGAACCTTCATTCAGAATACAAAAGGTAGACTGTAAGCATCTCCAATGACCAGCTTCCCATTAATAAAAAAATTGAGAGAAATCTAAAATTAAGTGTTTGCAACGTAGTCAAAAGAAGTTCTATGTCACCTTTAAATACATACTTTGGAAAATAAAAATGATAATTTTAACAGTTTTGCAAGAAATCTGCCCATTCACGGTAATACGTCAATCATTACGTATCATTCTGTAAACTCAAATGTTTGCATGGAAGGAAACTGGACTTATTTTCTTCCTAAAAGGTTTCTTTAGTTTAAGCTGACTGGCGAGCGTTTCAGGGTATCAGCTGTTACCGGGACATTCACGCTTTATGAGTTGTGTGTGTCGACTCTCCCGCCCTCCCGATGCAGTCTCAATCTATTTTGTCATCTGTGAGTTGCTCACCAACCTGGATAACATGACAGGTTTTGGTCACATCATTAAAGGTGTGAATGACTGTGAAACTGGCTCAGGAAGGGAAAACCAAGGTGAAACCAAGGCCTGTCGGGGGGCAACAACTTTTCTTTTAATCAACTGACATTGCATGAATATTGAATTGGAAGAAAAAAGCCCAGTTTTCTTATAAATTTATTTAAGCTCTTTAACCATTTTTGACATTTGGATGTTATTATACATGACCCTTGTATGTGAAACATACAAGTGAAACAACATTTAAGTATTTCTAAAAGGCACGATTTTAAATGCCTGCCACCAGTCAGTGACTGAATTCCTATGGCGTACTTCTGAGGAGGAGTCTCCTTTCTGGGGTGTACAGGTGTCCATGGTACTCCAGCTAGGTTTGGAGGTAAAGTAACTTTTACAACATTGTTTGAGATTTACTCCCGTTCGATCTCTTGTTCAGTCACGCTCTTTTTTCACTTCCTCGTTTCTTCCATCATTGCTTTCTCAGGTCTTTTAGTTGCCTCTGCCAAGATGTTTTCTGTAGCTCTGTGTGATAGCTCTGTTGTAAATGTGTGACTCAGTGTCATAAAGAAATACACAGGTGTCACCAACTGGGTTGGAAAATTTACTTTTGTGCAAATGTGCCACACTGGAGGCTGTTTTTCACAAGCTACCAGTTGCTGAGTTTATTTTATCAGCCATTTTTTGCTAACATCATCCACCTTTCATGTGAGAAGCCGTGTATTGTAGTAGTATGTCCATTTTCTCTATCTGCACTGTCTTCACGATCTGTTCATGCATGCACAGGGACTGTTTTTCCCATGATTTTTAAAATGAATGTGAATGACTCATGGCCTTTAATTACTTTAATTGCAGGTTATTTTGTCCCAATATTAAAGATGTTTGTTTCATTTGTTTCCAAAGGGTACTGGTGGCAACAGAACATCAATGGTTTATTTTATTATACACCAATCAGTGGCAGGATTGACTGTTGTCATATATCCTCCACTTTTCTTTAACTTTAGAAAAAAAAAGATAAAGCCTGCTCCTGCTATACGCATTCACAGTCTGTATATATAAATAGATAGAAACCGACAGTGCTTGATGGGGTTTTTTTTTTTTTGAGTACAGTGACCTGCTGTGAACCCATATTTGAATTGATGAAACACTTATCCGCGTACACTTATCCCTATTTAGAAAGCACCTTTAGGAGATGTTCTTTTAATACCCAACATTTAATTTTCTTTGCTTTCCTCCCAAACTACCATGTCGCTATTATCTAATTGTAGAATTGTTTTAACTGTCTAAATAAAGAAAGCTGGTTAGTAAAGAGATTCAAAACCTTTTTTTTTTGTATTCCGTGTGTCTGTAAAAGGATCAAACAAATTACAGATTTCAGTTTTTGTTGCATTTTAGGAAACTTTACAACTTTTCTGGAAATGGGTTTTGTATTTACTTTTGTCTCATCATCTTACTCTCAGTCTGGGAAATCTTCCATCTTCCATCATCATAAAGCAAACAGAATCGACAGGCAGCCCGGCAAACATTCCAAATTTCCAGTTTCCTGGCTGTCCTTGCTAGTGTTGCCCACAGCTTTGCCCTGAAAGAGCCAAGAAAGAAAGAAGACACGATGATTCCCTTTTGAAGGTTGAGGCCAGGACAAGGGCACGGCCACACACTGCGACCTAAGATTGTTTATGTTCAGGGTAATAAATAATGCAATGTGGCTCTCAAGTCTTGATATTTTTGCTCTCTTTTGACCCCTAAGCCTGTCATTTTGGATGTACACAGTTTGGAGGAAATGATAAAGGTAGACATGAGGCAATCAACAATCCACTGTGAGTGAGAAAATGAAAGGGTGGGGTGCAGAGTCCTACAACTGACAACAACTTTAATAGCAGAGAAGCTCAGTGGCTCAAACATTCATTAGTATCTAATGTTTTGTAAACACTGGAGTAGTAAATTGACAAAGCATTAAGAGTTTAATTCTATGGGCTATTTTGCAGCTGGGTTTCTGGGAGGTTTGACAACTGATATAATATAATACAAAAATGTCTTTATGCAGGCAATAGAGGGAAAAATATATTACGATTTAAATGTATGCAATTACAATTATGTTTGGTCCCAAAGACAATGACTGTTTTTCTTTATATATAGCTTTTACAAGTGCACAGGGCTGTACTCTGCAAAACTGAGAGGGTGACGCTTTACATTTCAGATGGATAATGCTGCTAAAAATAAAAAGCTGCTCAATACTTTTTGAAGGCAAAGAAGTAGAATATCCTTCAATGGCCATGTCAGTCACCTTATCTCAACGTAACAGAGCGGTTTTTCAGTTACTGAGGACAAAACCGAAACGTCCACAAACAAGCAACAACTGAAGGTGGATGCAGTAAAGGCCTGACAAAATGTCGTCAGGGATAAGATTTAAAAATTGGTGATGTCCGTGGGCTCCAGATGTCAGGCAGTCATTGACTGCAAAGGATTTTCATCTGAACGTTAAAGACTATTGCTAAATATTTAAATTATGGACATATTCATTGTAATTTTGTACAAATAATTTTGAGCTGCCCAAAATGTAGTTACTTTGTTGTTAACGGTGTATAAAGGCAAAATTATTAAAAAAAAAACATCATTCCCCAAATACTTCAGGACCTAATTGTGCATATCAAAAAAGAAAAAAGAAAAAGGCACCTCTCCATACTGGCTTTGTCCTCGCTTTGTCTGGCCCCGTGTGTGTTGGCCCTCTGTACAGATGTGGAGTGATGCCCAGCTGTAGCAGCGAGTTTTGCGACTGGATCAGATCCAAGACTGCCTACGGGAACCAGACAATTGTTGAAATACTGTATGCATAAGTCAAACTTTAATAATGTTGGGAAAGCTTTTGCATTGTCTATAAAAAAAAACAAACAAATCAATATAGTTCCCAGAAATGACATATTTTATAAGCTTTAGTCAACCTTGTACAGGACTTCCTAGGCCCTCACACATTCTGCACTTACAGAACATATGCCTAGCAAAAACGTATTTGAACTATAAGTATAATCTCTGCAACTGCTGGGCTGGGCTAGGGGGTTTGGAGAGTTTTTATTGTTTGAATCATTTGCTTGGTTAATTTTAATAATGTAAAGCATCTTTCTTAGTGTTTCAGATGTATAAAGCGTTCTATGTACATACATCTGACAGAATGATTGCAGGTTCTCATCTGCAATAAGAAGAGTACTTTAATCAGACCGAAAAACTGTTGTACAAATGTCATGTCACAACTTGTTTCTTGTCTCTTTTAATTTGCACTTTGTGTTTAAAAATGTATTTATTGTGTAGCACCGAGGGTTTGAGAGAAACGTAATTTCGATTCTCTGTATGTATCTCACATGTAGTAGAATTGACAATAAACTTGACTCTGACTCTGACTCTGAAGAGAAAACAGCTTATTGATGAAAACTGCCACCTCTTCTATACAGGGGAAGTACAGACTACAACATAAGACTAAAATGTTTTATAGATTTTTACTGAGGCTTATTTTGAAGCAACAGAGGTATTTGTACATTACTTGTCAGGAATTAAGGCAGAAAAAGAGTACTGACATGAAGAATCCATAATCCTCCTCTCTGACAGACATCTGAGAAATGATACAAAACTGTAGCAACTTAATATGCTCCAAGTGATGAATTCTACTTGTCTCAAGGATTACATCAGACACAGGCATTAAAGAGCAGAACACACTTATTATGTGTGTCTCAGAGGATGCTTGAGGTTCATTGACGAAAACAAGAGGTGCTTCTGAGAACCAAAGGGATTAACCCATGCCTGAGGAAGAGGCCCTTTGACTAGCTGTCAAAGGCAAGTTCTTTCCTGGGTCATTACGACTGCTGAATGTTCATTTGATGCTGTGGACCAAGGAGCGTGGAATGAGTCAGAGATCAAAGGCTCTCCCTAAGCTCAGGCCCGTCTACTCCATGATTCACTCCACATAGCTGATGGAGCTCCAACGTGAGCATCACTGAACGACACTCTAAAAGACATCCCTCTGAGAAATCACACTCAGGCACGCAACAGAACTTAATGCTGTCACCGCGAGGTGTTTTCTATTTACGTATAACACATTCCATATTGATATTAGTCTGCAACACTGGACTCAGTCTATGTGTAATAAGTGTCTACCTTACTTTTACTGCATCATATTATGTGTAAAGACTGTGAAGATATGTCATGATGGGACTGCCATCTCTCGCACCTACCACAACTGTTGCCTGCTTTGCTTTGTTTAAGTGAATATTTGGTCAAAGTGGTCATATTGGTGGTAAAAGGATGAGCTCAAGACTTGAAAAGCCAGAAGAAACAAAACCTCCCACAAGAAAATGACTGGTACTGCCAGGGTACAGGATAAAAACAAAACAGATCAATACACTGGATTGGATTGCTGTCTCTGATGCGCCAAGTCCAAACAGATTCCTGCATGTTTTAAACTACGTTTTTGGACTGAGTGAATGCACTAAGTATATATTAAAAATTAGATATCCAAGGTCATGCAATAAAACAGTTTTTTTCAGTGATTGTATGTAAATTCTATTCAGGGCCAAAATATACCAATATTGAGTCACATAAATCAGTTAATAGCCCTTTCAAATACATTCAATTGTGTGATAAGACTCTAACCTCACTTTTACTTTCTGTTTTTCCTCCAGATGACTTTTACATGTGAACAAGAACTCGGTCATCTCAGACCAGTGGAATCTGAGGGATTTTTCTGATATCATCTCTCCAGCCTTCTAAACTGAAAGTCACAGTACACAGCATCATGTGCGTATGATACCATTCAAAACCTAGTCAAATATTATTGGAGAAACAATTGTAAAAGTAGTATCAAAGAAAATTTAATTTACACAAAAACTGTGTAAAAGATTGTAGGAAAACCAGCCCACTAAGTGCACAGGAGGCAGAGTAAGAGCGAACCACATCCAAACAGTAGCATGAGTAGAAAAGGTGTTTATCTGAAGGTGTTTAACAGTTAACTCAAAGGTAACTTTGCCTTGAAGTACAAATAATTATATCAGTTCTATTCCATGTTTGAAATAAAGTGTCACCGCATATTCTGTATAAACTGTATACACATTTCTGAGAAGTTTAAAATGAAGGGGGGATATACATTGTGAGTTTTGTCACTACAGACTAAACTGTGCTCCTAACAACTAAGTCAAAAATGAGAAATCGCTCTCAGCATGTATATGAAAGTCTGTTTCAAAATCATTAGAAAATGAGCAGTGTTCTGTGCTCTGAGACATCGGGGGACAGAGCGCAGATCAGCTCAAACGATCCTTTTCCAGCTGTGGACCAAGTGTTTACGCGTATATTTTGTGAGAATTTTCTGCATTTGTGAGGATGTTGGCAAGTAAAGGAGAGTTAATCAACTCTAAAGTGTGGCAGCTGTATATCGCAGGTCTGTTTCTGGAAACAATTTGTAAAAGTAAGCTATGTTAAGGATTTCTGTCCTCACTGAATGTGATTACATATAAGTACAATATAAGTACATGTACATTCTGTACCGGATCGTAACAACCACAGAAGACCAACCAGACAATGAGCCACAGAGCATTAATCTGATTATTGGTGCTGGATTTGTATTGTTATTCCATGATCTTAATCATCACCAGAAATCTCCTGTACTGGTCTGCTTTGTAATGAATCTGAAAAAGTCTCTCACTGTAAAACTCTGCTGTTTAATAACTGTGAAGACGATGTGCAGCGTTGCAGTGTTGGCTGCTGTGTTGTGAGGTCAAAGCAGCGAGCTAAGCAGGAATCAGATGCAGAGCAGGTTGGCATGTTTGGTCAGTTTGAGTTTAAATACATCATAGTGGACCTGCATATTGCACTATTGTGTTAGAGGAAAGGTCAGCCTTCGCTTGCATTAAAACTACATTCTTTAGTGCCACAGGACCCTGATTTCAAACCTTCCCAAACAATCCACAATTTATTCAGTATTGTTCTCAGTTCAACATGTTTCTATTGTAAAATAGCTCTAACATTTTCTATTGAAGTCTTAGAATCTGCTTTTTTGGGGGGATTTTATAATACATTGCACCTGGTTTTAAAATTAAATTGGGTATTTGCCTCATGGTGCTTCTACAAGAGCAGAAATTCACAATGATCACAGGATAAGAACAAGTAAAAGCACCTTAATGAGAAAAATTCAAAAAATAGGAGACATATTTACTTTTAGAAGTGTTGTCTGCGTCCAGCACTGTCTGAAAATCATCAGGAGCCAAAAGGAGACCCACAGAGACAAGAAGAGGCTGGATGTCTAGATTAGCTTGTGATGGCATGTCCTTTATCTGGGAAAAGGCAGGGAAGAGTTTGATGTCAGAATTATATTGTTTTCAAATACTTTTCTTACCATCACTTAGACAGCTATGCTCAAGCACCCACAAACACGGTTTAAAGTTAACTTCTTAAGCATACCATTTCCGCTTGAACCATTGTGCTTTCTTTACAGAGCCTTTTAATGTTAGAAAGTTTAAAGCAGATGGGCAGAAAACCTGCTGCAGAAGCGTAGCGGCTTTATCCTCGGTTCGGGTCGGCGTTTGGTAGAGGGTTCGTCTGAGCTGCAGGAGATGAAACGCTGATGACAGGCGCTCTCGTTGAGTCCCGTTATCCAGCAGCGTGGCTTTCTGAAGGTGAGTCAAAGACGCCTCAAGACACCCTTCCTCCTCTTCAGTTACTGCCAGCTCTGAGTGGACTTGACAGCGCACCTCCAGCAACATACTGTAAAAGTAACACACAAACGCTTCCACTGTGACCCCATAGAAAAAAAATAGGAAAAAATAGAAACAGAAAATTGCTCAGTTTGCTTCATTAAAACTGAGAAATACTGCTTTAAAATGTATTTAAAAGAAAACATAACTATTGCATTTCCAGAACAGAGCCCTGATTGCAGAGAGCATCAGCAAGAGTGTTAGCATTTTTCATCATCCTGATAGGGTTCTTCACAAAACTGCAAACTGTACACACCACAAACATGTCATACTTTCCCGAAAAACATTCAATTATTTAAACTTTGTGCATTTTTAAAAATGTTGGCAGTATGTTGCTTTAGCAAATAAAAGGGATAATGCAGTCTATCAGTAGGCTGGACATGAAGCAGAAGCACATATGTCATGTTGATCCTGTTTAGTTTGCTTTCAGTTGGCTTTTTTTCGTTGAAGCAAACCTTCAAATGACACATACTGCAGAGTTGTTCAAGTAGCTCAACTAACCATTACTTCTCTTACTCACCAGTCTTGCAGTGCTTCAATTTTTCAGCAGAGCGCTACTCTCTAAGCACTGTCTGAAGTTCAACTGTGATGTTTGGTTACGACGTGCCATGTCATTGTCAAATCACAGTAAGACTGAATGTTTCTCGGGGCAGTTTATGCACCTTGTGTAAACTGAAACAGTGGTCTTCAGAAGTGACAGAACCACAGGTAAATTAATACATCACATCTTGTTCAAGAAGGCAAAAGACGTGTTTTAAAAAAAGAGTCATCTAAAAACAAGGCTCCGTTTGAGCTGAAGTAAGCAAATGACGGCTGAAGTACGGCCCAGCGGTCTCGTAGAAGGATAAGTGCTTTCAGTCACATTTTCTGGGGTGAAATGAAAGAATATATTTCAGTTAAGCTAAGAATCTAGTTATTTTTGATTCAACAGGGCTCAAATGAGAAACAAGATAGGCACACTTAAACATCAAAAGTGAGTTTCAATTCTCTCTGAAGAAGCACTAAGGTCTGGTCAATCAAACTAAAGCACAGGAAACATGCTGAGGCTCACAAAATGTCAGGCAAAAAATATGAAAAACATTACAAAAAGAAGAGAGAACACAACAACAACAGTAAGCAACTCAGGTATGAACAAAGACAAACAGAATACTGACTTAAGATGTCAGCATGAGTTTAGGAGCGCTGCACTGTAAAGGGCATCGCAAGTAATCACTATGGAGCAAAAAAGACAAAAGCTGGAAATAAAACAAGCCACTACACACAAACATAATCTCAAAACTAAAGCCATTGCAACATGGTTTGGATTAGAAATAGTTTGAGGTTTCATAAATCTCTGTGTAAATGACAAAATAATTAAAAGTGAAACATGGTGATGGAGATGCTCAAGTAATTAAACCTTTTCATAATATTGATCCTTTTGATTTAATGTTGAAATAAGTCACTTTTTGTTTTTCTGTGAATGTCTTTCAATGCGATACGTCATGCAGTCATATTTGTTTAGAGAAATGCTGAAAGGCTGCAACAGACACTTGATAATGAATTTTAAAACTTGCGAAAAAATGCAAAAACCTTTGCATGTCTTCCAGAACCTGGGCCAGCTTGAGCAGAGGTGTCTTGATGCGTTTCCTGAGGCTGTGCTGCAAGAAGGGAAGACAGAAGCTCCACTGGGTAACACACACAGCTTGCACAGCCTGAGGGCTCCCCTCCCTCACTGCAGTCTGCAGCAACTGATCCAACCGCTCTATCTCCTTCAGGCGGGCCTGTGAAAAAACAACTGGAGACTGAGAAGCTGTCCAGCAGCAGTGACAGCACAGCACTTCTATCACGTATCAAGAACCAAGGATACTTAATTAAATGCAGGTAAATATGACATAAAAGACAATTCCTAATTGTGGCATTTTTTACAGTATACTCTGAAATAAGATTGCATGTTTACATGAAAGTACGTCCAAATATGAAGTGAATCGGGATGATTCGGGCAGTTTTTTTGTTTTTTTTGCTCTAACGGCTTTAGCACTGTTGAGACATGAGTATTAATTAAAGTGAAGAAGGATTTTAGGATTTATTCTCTCCAGAGATTAGAGATCATAGTAGAGAGCATGTAATCAAGACACTGGGTCATTTGCTTGCAATTTGAAGGTTGGTGAAAATACATGATGAATTATTGCTGTGCATGATTAAGCACCTCTATACCAGCTTTGGAGTACTCATTCATCTTAGCCCCTTTCTTCAGGAGGCTGAGTTCACAGTTGACACATTCCATCAGTACGCGTTGGTCAACGTTCTAAAAAGACATAAGTATGCAAGAGCAACAGTCAGTGTTAACCAATGCATAAAGCACAGGGTGATAACTTCACAACTTAGTTTTAACCTTTTTTTCCTTCATCAGTGGCACCTACACATGCAATGTTACAAATTATTTAAACAAAACTGGGAGGACAACGCACCAATCTGAAACACACATTGCTCGAAGTAAAAATAAAGCAATCTCTTTACTTCAGCTAATTTATCTCATCTATTCTTTTCAAGGGGCTCCTTAAAAGGGGATGTCAAAATCATGAATACATTTGCATGCTCCTAAAATATGTACTGTTACAGCCACTGCTTCTCCCGCCTGAGGTTTAAAGAGAATATTGGACACTCACAGCCTCTCCTGCCGACTTCAGCTCTTTCAAACAGCTGGCAGCAACTTTCTGATGCTTCATTTGCAAGGCCAGCAGAGCCAGCTCCAGGAAGAAGGCAACTCTGCCAATCACAAATAAAATGTAATTTATGCAGTTCACAACACTTCAGTACAGTAATCTAAGCCATGCACGGCTCTTGGATGTGGCTTTACAGTGGGAGGTTCAGAAAGAAAGGTTACAACAAAGATATGATTGGCACTCTTTGGGCCACAGACCTCTCAGACGGCTGGATAGATGGCAGGCTCTGTGGAGCGATGCAGCTCACAGGCGTAGAAGGTGCTTTGATACAATCCACCAGGAGACAGAATATCTCCTCAAGCTTCTCGGAATCCTCTTTTGTCATGTTGTTTTCATTTATTTCTATACACCTGCTACAAACAATGGGAACATTTGTACACTGAATTAATACAAATGCATGGATGCATCCGAGAGCAAGCACACATCTGTGTATTCATTCCCCCTGTAATGTCCTCACACCAAAACAGTGTATAAACCTAAGGCGAAATAATCTTTGTGGTGCTGACGACGGCTGGGTCGGACTGAGTCATGCTGTCGATGTTTATTGCTGAAATGAAGAGCCATAAGCAGCCCTGACATGTTGAGTACATGCCCGAAGAGAGAGGGCGGGAACTGGGTTTGAACTATAGTGTGCAGCACACACATAGGACATGCTGAGATACTAACAATGTATGTGGTCAGGTAGTTAAACCTGCCTCTGTGGGATGCCACAGGCTGAGCGGTGAGCCAGGTGATCGCTGGCCTGTTGAAAGAGGCTGAAGGAGCATGTTATAAGAACAGGGCTTCTTTTTTATGGACAGTTGTAGTAAAGCTTGTTTATCTTAGCTGGAAGTAGAGAGAATGAGCTTCCATCCTGACAGCACAACACCACAAAAGATTCTCCAAGACTGTCAAAGTAAGAAAAAATCAACAATACTACACAACCCCAAATTAGAAAATGTTGGGATACTTATAAAACATAAACAATCGACCATAACCTAAAAAATATAAACTATTATAAAGTATCATCCATGATTCTAGGAATCTATATAAAAAAATCTATGTTGTCACACACCTTAATATGTGTTTGTGTTTAGAATTGTAGAAAATAACAACTGGCTGTAATCATAACATAAAATCCCTTCTTACTTCTTTAATGCCTGAATTTTGTAAATGACCGCTAAGGCCGTGGACTGGCGGCTTGTTTCAAGCAGGACATCACCGTCTGACAGCTTGTGTTTCACCTATAAAGAGGATAATTGCAAGATACGATTTAACATCATGTCTCACTAAAAACATACAGCATATTTCAGGTTTAATTTCTGACATGACAAATGAAACAACCCCCAGGAGTTTTTTTCAGCCAGGCAATCTCCTCAGTGAGTGTGTGTGCTTACATTTAACCATCTGAAATGTTCATTCCAATTAGTCCATTTGTTCTTTGACCTGTATGAGGAACTACAAGTATGTGATCTTAGATGCCTTCAGATGTCTCACCGAGCAAGCTTCCTACTGCTCTCAAATGACAATCCCTCCTCCAGCCCGGCTGCCACCTGTGGGCTCCGATTCAATAAATGCACAGCGCTTTAAACACTAAAGCCAAGTGTGTTTTATAGTTAAAGTGTTTTAAAAAAACGTCACTGCGTCATTTGTCTAACTGAAACAGATATTTAATGAGTGATACACAGTTGTTCTTTTTTTGTTTTAAACAAGATGGCATTTTGGAAAAAGATGGATGTTATTGGATAGGTAAACTACCAAGATAAAAATCTATGCTTTCATCGTGCCATTTACCAGTAATGTATAGAGCCTTGGATAAAGTTGGGGAGCATGTGACTTGGTGAACTCTTCTGTAACTTTAGCGAAACTTGCAGCATCCTCAATTTGTCCAGAGTACCTAAGACATTCGAGCAGGTGTCTGAGGAGAAGTGCAAACATTAGGTAATTGATGGTGATATAGGTTTGTCTACATTCTTTTCACATTACCATGCACAGAGGAAAAACAATTTTCTTGTATTTTCTGCATGCTACTATATGCACATTTTGTAGCAACACAGAGTTTTGATAGAACACCATGTTAATCATGACAGAGAAACTATGCTCAGACTGTGATGGAAAATATTAAATCTGTGACCTGACCGATGGTCAGATGCAGAATCTTGGCTTTGACATATTCTGTGACCTCTTATGATCAGACTCATAACTTGTTTTTAAAATATTCTCTATACAGTTTGGTCCTTGTTTCCCTGCTCTGCTGACGCACACACACGGTGTGACTTGTTATTGTTTGGTCTTCGTCATTCTGTGAGATTGAAACTAATGTGCAACCTGAAAATCATTGTCATTCCTGCATCGAGACGCCTGATGTCTGTTTTGACTCATTTGCATGTTTGGAATGTATGGATTTAAATCTACTAAACTTTGGATCATCTCTCACATCTTTTTTTCTTATAGTCTGATAAACTCAAGTCTTATTCCAGATAGTCACCTAGAGGTTAAACATATTATACAGAGGTGTTAATACGTTTTCCACAACACAGACATTTTAAACACCATTGCTAGTTTTATTACTGGCACTAAACTGTACATGAGTGCCTCATTTTATTCCCTAAACAATGATAAAACCCCCATTTGAGCTTGACGTGTGGTAGGAGATCATAGTTACATGTTGTGCTAACTGCTGATAAAAAGCTCTGTATGTCATCTCCAACAATTGTGCTTTAGAATAGACATATTATGAACTGGACTTATACAGTAGATAAGTAGTAACTTGAATTTCAGAGCCACTTGCATCATGAGCTCAGCTCTCCAGCTGTGCTCCTGGTCTGCCACCTCCTCCAAACTTTGCACCACCTGCTTAAAGGAGGGCACCAAGTGGCGGCAGCGTTCTGACTGCAGAAGAGGACGCACCGTCTGGAAGTACAGTACTGAGGCATTGAACACCATAAAGTGGTATCTGTAAGACACAAACCACATGCAGAAAAAGTAAAGTATTCATGATACACATGCAATCCATTTCATCTATTAGCACAACTTTGTTCAAACCAAGTGTCGACTGAATATGCAAAAGTCCTGCAAACTGCAAATATATGTGCATAAACAATCATCCAATGAGCCCCAGAAGATCAGCCCCAACAAGGGGCAGCCTCAACTGCGTGAAATAAGAGACATTTGTGAATTCAAAGAAACGCTCTGGTGAAAAATGTGTGAACAAACTGTTTGAGTTCTGCTAATTTATTCTCCAGAGAGCTTGTTGTGAATTAGTCTGGGTTGGATGTATTAGATATGTATTCCCTCTCATAATAATTAGTAATGCTCATTCAGTCAGTCTACTGACAGGTTATGAGTTTATTAGCAAAAAGGACCAAAAGTGATTGTATCCAAGAACTAAACCAGTATCTGTAGACCCATCTCTCATGGCAAATACCAAAGAAATGATCTTTAACAATTGTTATAGAATAGTGTTGCTCTACTTAATAATACATCAAGTTGGTTGTTAAAGTGGATCACATTCAGACAGCTTGAGCAAGGGTGATGCATGAAAAATCAGGCTACACTTCAGCCATCATATTTCCAAATCAAAGCTTCAATTATCAAGAGCTTTTATGTGCACGAGACTGAACAAAAACTATGTTACCATAGCTTTAAAATAAACTACTTTCCTGTTCAGAAAACCTTGCATTTGCAATATGCTTTACAGGTGCAACGTTATGCCAAACAATATCAGACATGATCAGTTAAAAACAGAATAAATTGGCCAACTTTCATGACACTGTTGAAGGGAGATGGACACATTTCTGAGAGGTTGCATACCTTGGTTCACTCTTTGATAGTTCAATTGCTTTTAGAAAATACATCACAGCCTGTTCAAAGTCTTCCTAAAATAGAAAATAGTTGCAAAGGGTAAAAGAAAACATGTCATGTCACACAAGCATGCGAAGATGTTTTTCAAATAATGAAAACACTTAATTTTTAAACTGGATTCAAATAGGCCAAGACAAACATGAAGATTACTTAGTGACTGAAATAATCTGAAAAAACTGTTGTTTTTTTTATAAACATACAAAAAATGGCTCCATTTTGAGTGCAAATAAGGACAGCACATGTCTACATTGATTGTGGACGTTAACTTTCAAAGAAACACTAAAAACAGGCACATGACACCCTTGAGATGTGCTCCGTTTACTGTCCTCACCACACTCCCAGTGGCTGGCGGAGACTTCAGCTGGCCCTGGCAAAGGAGGGCTCGACATAAAAATTGATTAGCTGGCGGATTCCCATCAAAGTACATCTTTAGACACGCTGTGCTCATCTCCATATGCCCCAACTGAAAACACAGACAGAAACTCTTTGAACTTCATGTGAATTATAATTGTGTGACCATGGCTTGATGAATTATTGAAACTATACATAAATTGTTTAATTTATGTACGATGTACATTCATGTTAGTGAGGACCAAAAGCCACCGTGAATGCTCTCTATTCGCTGTTACTGCATCTTGTTAATTATCCAATCAGTTTACACAGGGCAGTGTTATATCTCAGTCAAAGAAGATAAACATAATAGAAGTTTCAACCACAAATCACCCACTTTCATTTTCTAAATAAGAAAATGATAGTAATAAACATTGGATTATAATGCTGAAAATTTTTTTTATTAAGAATAATAATGAATAAATAATGAATATATATATATATATATATATATATATATATATATATATATATATATATATATATATATATATATATATATATATATATATATATTTTTTTTTTGTACTGAAAGTAAATTAATTTTGACAGAAAACATAATGGATGAAGAAGAAAGAACCAATGTGATCACAGAATATCCATTCGTTTCATATTCTGAAATGTTTCCCTTTACCCTGTGAAACTGTTCAGTGTTAATTACACAATTTTCACCAGTGGGCAATTTATATCATTAGTCACACTTAAAATCTGCAGAAAGAATCTTACAGAAGATGTATTTTCTTATTTGGACCTGTAAATTTCCAGAAGGATTAAGAGGGTCCTGCGTTTATTAGCCATATCCACTAAATTCATTCTAAAGTCCGGTGTCAGTAAGATTTATAGTTGAATATTCTTGCATATCACAGCAGCAGGTATTTACTCATAGAAATGAGCCTGCTTCATTCAAATGCAAATCTTTTCTGCCACCAGAGCTTGCGTTTTCTTGTGTTTAGCTTTCCCAAAGAAGATACTGACATCTGAAGTCTTATGCAGACTGCCTATCAGGCAGGAGCTAAAACTGTATGTCAGAGAGCACAGTTACACACAACAGGACTGGTGTGGTAGTCACTCCATGAGAGCCTCGTTAATGAATCTTTAAGTATCATTAATCTGAGTTTCATATTTGCGGTGCATGACCCATCACAAAAACATATAGAAAATCCATACATGAACGCAGCATGATGGAAAACCACAAGATAATTGGTAACGTTAACCTTATTTTAGAAAAAGCAACATAAAATAGCCAACTTTACCTGCAGGGCTGTTTCTGCACAGCCCACGTACAACTCGGAGGGAGCGCGTGGCGTCTGTGCGCCGTCTCCGGCTGATGTCGTGGTACGAAGCAGGTTGTAGGCAGACTGCAGGGCTTCGGAGTCTGTATGGCGTAAACACTATCAGCAGAAGTATTCTGTACAACTCTCTACAGTCAACACACACGTACAAGGCCAACCTTGGTGCTCTTTTGCCTTATCGAGATACTCGCGAATATCCAGGTCCATGTCGGGTGAACGCTGGTAACTGTTTATACCTGTCAGCTGAAGCGTCAAATTTAAGACTTTAAAGTTAGTGTTTGCGCTGCCCAAGGAAATGTGCGACCCCTCTGTAATTTGTTAATGTAAATGCGATACATGGCAATTTGTTTAACAAACAACAAATCCTGAGTTTACTTACTGGAGCGATATCGTGACATTAAAGCGTTTGTGGTCGGTTGTTAGGGATGCGTTGTTAAGCAACAGAAACAGAGCGGGGACTACGGTAGGGAGAAGGGGAAAAATGTTTCAAACCGCGCTTTTTATTCATATTTTATTAATACTAATAATGATCAGTATTCTTTTAAAATTGTTAAAAATAAATTAAAAGGTAAAATCTTTTAGGGGAGTGTTCCCTTCTTGTCCCCTCTCTGGCTCATTGTCTGGATACAACAGCCTGTAGAATAGTACTAGTCAATAAACCACTTAAAATAAAAATATTTCCATTACATTTTATTGGTGACGTTTGCTCCTCATAGAAACTGGCTCTATTGCTCGAGTAAAAAAATTAAATAACCCTATTTATACAGACATTGGTAAGTGTGTCGAAATTATGTGACTTATGCTTCTATAACTAATTTTTAACAATTCCGGGGACAAGGAGATAGAAAACCAGGACAAATCCTACAACTACTGGAGGAAGAGGATTGACTGAAGGTGTCAAGTTCATTCACATGATCCTGTTCAACATGCCAGCAGCGTTTTAAGGCAGCACCTTTAAATGTCAATAAGGAAGATATTAAATAAGAGGCCTGTTAAAAGTCAATTATGAATAATTGTTTGATCAGCTCATTTCAAGAAACCCCCCACTGTCTTTTTCATTGATTCATGATTTCTTTTTTTGTTTGTTTGTTTTTTTTTCATTTTTCATCAACAGGCTTCTAGTCAATGATTAAACATGTTCGATTTTATAAATAATGCATTTTCAAAAACACTAACCTGTATATTCAATGGCTTTACTAAATACTCAGAAAGAACAGATTTGTATCGTGGAAAGCCATGAATTATGAATCAATGGACAAGTCTATTTCAGAGAGTCAGAGTCAAGTTTATTGTCAATTCTACCACATGTGAGATACATACAGAGAATCGAAATTGCGTTACCCTCAAACCCTCGGTGCTACACAATAAATACATTTTAAACACAAAGTGCAGGTTAAAAAGAGACAAGAAACAAGTTGTGACATGACAACAACAGTTTTTCGGTTTGTTTAAAGTGACATGGTGCAAAGCAGGCGGTCCAGTTCTGCCAAAATACAGATACTGAGATCAGAGTGAGTGAGGGGGGGGCAAGGCGGGAAACGGTGGAAGAGAAGGGAGTGTTAAGTGTCCTGACAGCCTGGTGGACGAAGCTGTCCTTCAGTCGGCTGGTTCTGGCTCGGAGGGTCCGCAGCCTCCTCCCTGAAGGCAGCAGACTGAAGAGGCTGTGTGACGGGTGGGTGGGGTCTCTCACAATGCTGAGGGCTTTGCGAGTCAGACGGCTGCTGTAAATGTCCTGAAGTGAGGGGAGAGAGACACCAACGATCTTCTCAGCTGCTCTCACGACGCGTTGGAAAGATTTGTGGCAGGTTGCGGTGCAGGATCCGTACCACACGGTGATGCAGCTGGTCAGGATGCTCTCGATGGTGCCTCTGTAGAAGGTGTACCTGATGGGGGCCGGGGCTCTGGCTCTTCGCAGTTTGCGGAGGAAGTAGAGACGCTGCTGTGCCTTCTTGGCGAGTGATGCGGTGTTAACAGTCCAGGAGAGGTCCTCTGAGATGTGGACACCCAGGAACTTGGTGCTGCTCACCCTCTCCACAGCAGCACAGTTGATGGTCAGAGGAGCATGCTGGGTGTGTTGTCTCCTGAAGTCAGCAACAATCTCCTTGGTCTTCTCCACGTTCAGGGAGAGATTGTTGTCGCTGCACCACTCAGCCAGGCGGCTCACTTCGCTTCTGTAGTTTGACTCATCGTTGTTGTTGATGAGACCCACCACAGTCGTGTCGTCCGCAAACTTTACGAAGAGGTTGGAGCTGTGAATCGGTGTGCAGTCGTGGGTCAGCAGGGTGAAGAGTAGGGGGCTCAGCACACATCCCTGGGGGGCCCCTGTGCTCAGTGTGATGGTGCTGGATGTGTTGCTGCCGACCCGTACTGCCTGTGGTCTCCCAGTCAGGAAGTCCAACAGCCAGTTGCACAGCGAGGTGTTGATCCCCAGCTGGTCCAGTTTGTGAATGAGCTGCTGGGGGATGATGGTGTTGAATGCTGAACTGAAGTCGATGAAAAGCATTCTTACATAAGCGTTTCTGGTGTCCATATGTGTGAGGGCTGTGTGGAGGGCAGTGGAGATGGCGTCGTCAGTGGACCGGTTGGAGCGATATGCGAACTGGTAGGGGTCCAGAGAGGGGGGGAGAGCAGCCTTGATGTGATGCATGACTAGCCGTTCAAAGCACTTCATGATGATGGGAGTCAGTGCGACTGGACGGTAGTCGTTGGAGCAGGAGGGAGATGACCGTTTTGGGACCGGACGGATGTTGGTGGCTTTGAAGCACGTGGGAACCACCGCCTGACTCAGTGACATGTTAAAGATGTCTGTGAAGACATCCGTGAGTTCTCCTGCACAGTCTCTCAGTAAATTTCTTTATTTGAAAAGATAATTTACATTATAATGAAAATCAACCAAAACGATAAAAAAAGATAACAACCCCTACTTATTCTATTTTTAAATTAGACATACATATGACATTTTGAACAATTAAAAAAAGGTTTAGTTTTTTCATTTTTATTGCACAGCTATGAATAAAGGTTTTGGCATGGGTACAAATTTTAAGTTTACTAATTTTGCTGCTTCATTATTCCTGTATAATGCAGTTTAATGAAGAATACTCATGAGCATTTTAGATGTTTAAAGGGCTATTATTGACAAATACATTAGATTTATTAAAATATTGAATGTTATTAGTGGTAACCTCTCTTCAAAGCTTCTGCAATTCTCTCTAGTTTACAAGATATTGACATCAATATCTTTGCATAGAAATTAAGAAAATGCCATCACCAAATTGCTTATGTTGGACGAAGTTGATCGTAGAGAACATTTTAATACCATTCTTTATACATGGTAGTGTTTTTAGGTAAATCTTAAATAAACATAAGATGAGAAACAACCGTGTATGGTCTCACTGATGGCATGGAACAAGACTCATGGTAGTTTTCCCAATTCATTTTCCAAACTACCCAAGTAACTGGAAGGGCGTGTCACTGAACAATATCATTTATTATTCTTATTTAAATTTTTGTTGACTTTCAGGCTCTCAAGGATGTTTATTCACCACAGACTAAAACAGAAAAAATGGTCAAAATCTGCATTGCTGCCAGAAACTTTGACCATGACGGAACAGCAGGATATTTTGGTAACATTTTGAGAATGTGGTGGTGCACAGGTCTTCGAAACCGATGCAGCAAATATGACATATTTGAAGCTATAAGGTGAAGAGGACCTGTGTGTGGTCTTCAGGCTCCTTAACTTCAAAGTGCATCATTAGAAATAGGGCCACACAGTGTGGAAATATAATTTGCTTGGTCAAACCTCATACCCTGTTTATGTGACAGGGGATCAAGCAAAGCATATTGCTGCAGCCTTTCCTAGAATGTACTTGAGATTTTGAGTTTAAGGTCTAATTGACAGAAAGGTGAATTAGTTGACAGTATTTCAAAGACAGATTGATACTGGTTGCCCTAAAATAAATCTGTTGTTCACAGTGGAATTTGTATAAGCATACACTAAAAGAGACCCTTTTGAAATACATTTATTGGAGGGAAAAAATCATCAGTTTTTTATAACATTTTTAATGATTTCAGTTGGTGCTCTTATTTGTTGTTAAAAAATTCATGACCAGTGTGACATGCAATGCAACACCATACCAACCTAACTTTGGCTTCTCTGGAAAGTTGCAGAGAGAGACAGACAGAGACGCTTCACGCTCATTTCCTGAACATTCGGGAGGGTTCGTTGAGGTGCTGAGCGGTCACCAAAGTCTGACCTGGATGTTTTCGGTCAGGGATTCAAACTGATCCCGTCTCATAAGTATAAAATAACATCTCTTTATCAGTGCAATATTTCTAAATACCCACTGAAAAAACATGCAACAACTGCTCTCCTTAACAGGAGACGCGGATGTGCTTGTTTCATGTTACTGAACTGTTGCTTGTTTGGGTCAAATGTGTCTTACTTTGCTAATTGGCTCTTGATGCTGATGTGATGATGTTTTGTATTTTGATGTTTTGAGGAGCTTCCCGTTTACATCACCTGTATGGAGCTAAATCAGTCTTAATCTTCCCAAATGCACAGGACAAGATTCCCAAAATGCGATTGTTATTTGGTATAATATGTTTTTAAAAGAAGTGCATGTAGGTTATAGTGTTATTTAAATAAAATGAATTAAACAAAGCATACTTATTATGTTAATCCATGACAATCCAATTTTACAAGAGCTAGCTGATGCAGTATTCTGCCCAAGGATGTTTTTAAATATTTTTATTTTCTTTAATTTTTGATTGAGAATACATTTATTCCACCAAACTTTTAAAAGCTATCTACGGGCAAGTTTTTCAAATATTGCACAGTAATTAATCAAATCTAGATAAGTGGAGAGTGAGCATGTCTTTAGATTAACATATCAGATCTATTTGCATAAAGGTAGGCTTAAATCCATGCACAGTTCACCTCTCATCCATATTGATTCAAAGCTTTAAACATCTATGGAAATCCCACAACACCAGCTTATGCTGAAGATGTTAATTCAGTAGAATCCAATTCATTATTGATCATTTTGCAAATTGTCATCAATATTTTAACATTTTGCTCATGTGAAACCCATATACACAAGAAGGGCAAAAGCCAACCAATAACGACATAAAATAATAATCAAACTGTTGATCTTCTGCATGGGTGTAAACCTTTCTCTAATTTATGTCTGTACTGCGCATAGACATGAAATATTTTTCACTGAGAAGCAGCATTTAGTATTGTTTGCTTTGAAAGCTGAGATCTCTTTATCCGCATTTCTTTAAAGAAATGCTTTGAAGTACATGTCAGTGTACACTTCTCTGCATGTTTTTCAGGCCAGAACCTCAGGAGCTGCATGCTGACCTGCAGTCCCACCCTCTGACCACCCCAGTGTTCACCTCCACCTGTCTGTATGGATGTCTCTGTTGGATACCTGCTGACATCCTGACTGCAGTCCCACCTTCTGACCACTTCAGTGTCTGCTGTCTACACCTGTTTATGTAGTCGTCTCTATTCCACCAACTAACCATCAGTCATATATACATGGAAGTCTTAGTTCTGCTCCTGACAATTATAATAATTATACTTGTCTTACTCTTACTCTTGTCTTTTGTACCTTTGACGGTGTGTCTGTGTCTCTCCTCTCTCTGTTCTCCCTGCTCTAGCTGGCTGGTCTTCAGCAGGAAGGTCCCCCTTTAATGAGCCTGAAGTCTTGATCAAGGGGAATTTTTTTGCCACTGTTTGTTTTGAGGTTTTTCTCCCACTAGGGAAGTTTTTACCTGCAGTTGTTTATGTAATAATTGCTCGGGGGTCATGTTCTGGGTCTCCGAAAAACCACCTAGAGACAACTTGTGTTGTAATAGGAACTATATAAATAAAATTTAATTGAATTCAGTACTCCTAAAACTTCTATTACTCAGTTTTAGAAGTATTGCTTTTACATGAAGTACACTGACGTGTCCGTGCTGTCCTTCAGTCCAGCCTTTTTCAGCCACTTGTAGGATTTTTCAGTGTCAGCCACTTCTTCAACCTCCCAATGGTACATGCTGTGCAACGGCTTCTTTTTCCATGATGGTTCTTCCTCCACATCGTCTTCTGCACTGGATTTCTGCTCTACAGTGGCGAGCCACTGCTCCTCTGCATTGAGAGGAGCCAGATGAGGTGGCTCAGGCATCTGATGAGGATGTCTCCTGAACACCTCCCTGGTGAGGTCTTTCGGTCATGTCCCTCTGGAAGGAGACCCAGGGGAAGAACTAGGACACGCTAGAGGGGCTATGTCTCTCAGCTGGCCTGGGAACCCCTTGGGATTCCTGCAGATGAGCTGGACGAAGTGGCTGGGGAGAGGGAAGTCTGGGCTTTCCTGCATAGACTACTGCCCCCACGATATTTTAGCAGTAGTTTAATTTATAACGGGACGAACGGCACTTCCGCCAGCGCGTGACTGGGTCTCCATCTGCTGCTATAGAACTATGTAACTCTCAAAAACCGACCTGCCACCTCCCAGCTGCAAATCAAACCTGGATTTCTGCTTACGTCACTTTGTTTACCCCTAGAAGAAGCGGTGACGTTAACATGTGGCTAACTACAAGATGACAAAGATGTCAAAGGAGGAGAAAAGACAAAGTAATAGAACAAGAGCCAGAAGGTGATTCGGTACTGGACCAACGTAAGCTGGACTAACTGGAGGACAAAGAGCTGCAGGATGCCTAACTTTGTTGCTATTTGATCAATTAGTCATGTTTGTATTTCTTTCTTTCTTTCTTTTGTGCTTTTGATTCTTGTTGATATTAGACTGTGTTACAGCTGTTTTTTTTAAACACTGGTTTCCAGTTATTTGCTTGTAAGTGTTGTTAGGAGATAAGATAATGCTACCCGTTCCAATAGTCAGCTTGCTGCTTGTTATTTTTTACCACCAGCTGCAGTGGCGTCATCTCTGACTCGTATGGAAACCAAATCATGTGGTTGTCAATTTGCTTGCAACAAGTTCAGATCATATTACATTAGTGTTTTGTTTTTTTATTATTTATGAATTAGTAGTTATCACACTCTTGACTAGGTTGTTGTATACAACTGTTACAACTTTGAGGCTGGAAACCATAAACGTGAGTTTTGTCTTTTGATGCTCAGCAGACACACAACCTCTGTCTTCGTCTACATCCTCCTCTTTGCTTGTGCGTTAGAAAGCAGGTTAGCCAGGTGATACTGACTGAGATTAACAGAGGTAAAAGTCTTTTCCCCCTCAGTTTTATTTCTTTTCTGCTGTGGTTGCAGCTAAACCCCATGAATCTGATAGAAAGCATCATAACTGCAGATGAAGCTGTCAAGTATTTAAGGATATGCATGTAAGTCACGATTGTGAATATTGTTTATCACCTCTTTCACTTTATCATAGACGTGTCTTTTCAACTTTTATGGCTCTGTATTTATGTTCAGTGTCAACATGGATGAGGTGTTGATGAAGCTGTGACGATGAGGACTGTTTTACTTTGAATCAGTGATAGTAGGTTGCGGTTATCAGCTGCACTGAATTAGAAATAAGTTGAATTGTAATTGCAGTAATCAGTCCAGAAGTACGTTATTAGTCATTAGAGTTTCCCCACTATAATCGAGGAAAGACATTTTAGCAGAAGCCTATTGATTGTTGTGAAAACTGTGACATCTAGTTTTCAGGCTGGGACAGTGAGGAACCAGACTGAATCCTGCCTTGAAAGATATTTTTTTAATAATTTTTTGTGTTTCTGCAACCAAGCCTCTTCTGAGAAGTTCAAGGAAAGATTTATGGTAACTGATGTTATTGTAATTGTTTTGGTTTGTGGTAATTTGTTCAGCTTCGGCGACACGTTCTCCTGCTTCATGTCTGACGCCAACACAAGTGGACAACTGGTGAACCACTAGCTGATGACACAAAGCCGGAGATAAACCAAGTAAACTATAATCTGGTTTATGGGATGTATAATGGGATAAATCTAGAAATAATAATATAATAAAAGCCAGTTTTGAGTTCAACCTAAAATCTGTTTTTAGCAGACCTGTTTGCTTGTCACATCACGGGATAAAGGATCACAGGGGACAGACTACCCTGTGACAGTAGGCTATTATGCTTATTCTCCCCGAGTGATTGTTCTAATACTGTAAATCAGTACAAATATCTGAAGCTGCTCTCTTTTGGTGAATGCTTGCAACAGTTAGTAAAGTTGGTATTAGGTTGGTTATGCAACAGACATTCACTAAGGATCTGAATGATCTCATTTATGGACCATCAATAAACTACCACCTGAATAAAATGATGCTCTTTTAATAGCTTCCAACCATCTGACTAAGCTTAAAGGTTGCAATAAATGTGTCAAATTAAACACATTTATTAATTTAAATTTAATTTTTAAAATATATTACTTGAGTTTTATTCAACCTCGAGCCCTCTTTTCTTTTTAAATTGTTCTATCTTGTTCTAATGCTTTCAAGTTTGTAACTGCCCTTTGTCCAGAACATTTATGCACTTTCTTGTATATATTTTGTCGCTGCTGGCAAGCTGACTATTGGAACGGCTGATGCCCAATCCTTCGCTGTCTGCTACCTGGCGGGGAGTCCCCTGGGGCAGGTGGGGTGGGCACCCCCAACCTGCTGTACAGTATGTAGAAATGCATGTGTTTATACATATATGGATAGTAATAAGTATAGTTGTATATGTATGCTTTAATACGTATAAAAATATCTAGGAGAAAGAAAGCTTGTAATGAATAAGATTGTACGAGGGTGTTTATATATTCACATTGTAAATGATTGTATGCATTTATCTATAAATGAATACAGGGACTGAGGGGAAATAGTGTTTATATACAGAGGCATGTGACTGCACATGGCAATAATAACTCACTAATTTATACTCCGGTATACCACAATATATATTTATACTGTGCAAAGTTATAACTATTAATATGTATAATTTCTATATTCATCAAGTTTTCTTGATATCTTAAGCCACAGAAAATAATTACGAGTGTCCATCTGAAAACATGGTATTGAGTTCAAGGGGGAGGAGGAGGTTACCAGGGGGAGGTTACCAGTCCGACTGGTAACCTATCCATGGTCTGTTCCACCTCACACCTGATGTTCTAGACTCCAACACCTCCCTCCCTGTATAAAATGAACAGCCCATAGAAAAGGGATGAACAGATGTTTCAAGGCTCTACTTATGAACGTTATATTATAACTATAATAGACTGAGTAATAAGGCTTAATTTTAGCCCCAGGCTTAATTTTAAGCCATTTTGACAATGACTCAATAATGTGAAAGCTGATATTTTCTTTTTGTGATGATGACTGTCTGATTGAATATGCGGTAACTGCCAGCTTTAAAACATTCTGCCTTCAGGGCTAATAAAGACATTTTCAGACCCTTAATCCCTTGATGATCCCTGAACAAAAATGCAACAATGCAACTATAATTTTGTCCTGATGTTTCCTTTCTGTCCCTTTCTGTCTATTAATGTTCATTTCGCTGTCACATTGAGGTTCCCTATTAAGCAAGGGGTAATGTTATTCTCACTGTGGGAGCATTAACAAGCACGATTATACCTTATAGGTGTTTTGGCACATGGATTCCTGCATATCCATTTAATTCTGAGACACAGGGAGCAAAACATGAATTAAATAAACGTTCTTTAAATGAATGAATTGAAATTAATAATTGAATGAATGAATGTTCTTTACTTAGACATTTTTGTCCCCCGATGATCATTGCATTTCAGTTCTATGTCAGTGAAAGGGTTAATGTTGCCAGTGACACATTTTCTCTTCAGCAGATCATCTGTACTGTAAAAATAACAATATTCTGAACCCTTCAGTATGGCTCACATACTTTTACGTAATCAGTTTAACATTTGAAATGAATCTGTTGCGTCATAGGTGGACCATCAGGCATAGGTTTTCTTATCTGCACAAGCATGTGTTCAAACAGCTAATGAGGGTAGTGACTCATGGACCACACACTTATTGGAGATGACAGATGCTAAACATGACTGGCATGGGGATTGGATTTGACGGCACCCTGGATACATACTTAGGAATATCTGACATGATGCCCAATCCTTTGCTGCATGTATTCACTGATTTGGTTGTGCTACATAAAGATTAGCTCTTTATATGAAGATGAACAGAAATAACACACTTTTGTATTCAGAGTCATGTTGAAAAAGCTGGTCAAGCGCACAATACATTTATAGTACATGAAATCCAATCAGCCACTACCTATTCCCACTTAATCCTTTACATTCTCAACCTTTCTTAATGCAGCCAGAAACCTGGCAAAAATAGCAGTGTCACAATCCAGGATCAGAAATTGTGAGATGGCAACATATCACTGATGGAAGCTGTTTGTACAAGGAGGTATCTAAGTGACATGACGGGAGCTTGTTGTTTTTCATTATTTTTACCTCAGCTACTCAAGGTGTTAGAAAATATTTCATAGGGGTTAAGGATCAGTCAAGAAGTGATTAATCAGATGTGTTTAAAGTGCATGGAAGATAAACAATTGTGTTCGTTTGTATCACAGAAGATTTTTTCTTTTCGGTTTCTGTCAAATAAACTAGTTATCTGTTGAATGAACAGCCATCATATTCAGACAATTTATATCCAAGTAAAAAACAAATAAATAAATAACTATTTAGTTTCTCCTAGATGAGTTCAGCTTTATTTCACGCCTCAGTCTGTCTCTGTGGGATACATGTAACATGATGTCATGAGAGGTATGATCCCGAGAACACTTTTAACACTGTCATGAAGGCTGAGTTTAATCTGTTGGTGCAGAGCAAAGCCTGTGAAGCCAGATGAGGGTCAGAGCTTCCAGACTTGAACGTTGCTGTGATGACAGTTCAAGGATGCATACAGAGGTAATTAAAAGGCTCATTAGCCTTGCGATCTCTGAGTGGCTTCCAAGATCCACATTTTTTCTCATACCGCTGTATTCTAATTTAACATTTTTAGATAAGTGGTAAGTTTAATGAGTTTGCTTAAGTTTTTAGATTTAAATAAAATCAAATCCTGTTTATTTGTATAACTCTTTACAATAGCCAAAAGGTACCCAAAGTGCTTTACATGAAGGTCCAAAAACAATAGCCTACATAAAAGAGATAATTAAAACCAACGTGTTAAAATAGTTGATAAAACAATATGTAAAAATGTACATAAAACCAACACAAAGCATAAACCAATATAAGCAAGTGTATTAAATGACCTGAGAAAAGGACTTCTCTAGTGGCAGTCAAAAGTTAGTCGGTCTTCAGTCTTGTCTTATAAAGGTTGAAGTCCATGGCAGTGCAAATGCTGGGGGGGGCGGTTTATTCCATAATCTGGGGGCCACAATGGTGAAGGAGTGGTCACACCATTGTTTAAATTTGCATCTGGGGACATCCAGGAAAGGCTGGCCTGAGGAGCGTAGGGCCCCTGCTGTGGTCCCGGATGGTTAAAATCTCAGACTGATAGGTGGCTGCAAGGCCGTTAATGGCCTTAAAAACAAACGTCACGTTTTATAATCAATTCTAAAATGGACTGGAAGCCAGTGGAGCGACAAACTTGACTAGATTTCTGAGCTGTGAAAAAGGACCCGTAAGCACATGCATTCCCTTTTATATCACAACGTCCAGGGATAAAAATGGTCCTGGCTCTGACCTATATATACGGCCAAAATGAAGGCTTGGCCACAAGCTTTGCAGTGAAGTGCCACGCCTGGATTTAACCATTTCCTGTGGTTGTGGACTGGTGGAATAGTTCTTTACTGCACAAAGAGTCTGCTGCAACATTGGATTGGTTTTAATACTTTGACCAGGGGGAATAAAACTGCGAGTGAGAGAGCTGATCAGTGAGTGTTGTTGAAAATACATCTTAAATTCTGATGGATTAATGAATTTGACCAGACTGGATCTAAGGTAGCATCATAGTTTAACTTGATTTGGTTTATTTTTGCTTTATGGGGTTGGGCCATTCTGGTTGACCTGTTATATCACATACCAAAGCAAAGCATACATTTTTAAAGTAGATTCATTTAGCTGAATTTGTCATGTTGTTGTGATCTTCTTCAACATACAACTCCCACGCTACCACCATCACTCGCCAACCTTCTGATCACCGCTCCTGAAACAACAACTCCCAGCATTCCTCAGTTTCTCACATCATGGACTGCACCTGTGCCCGCATCACCTTCAACCGTTGCACCTGGTCTCATACCTATTTATACCCTGCACAGTCCCCAGTTCTCTGTGTAGATTTGGTTGGTTCACATGTCTTGTGCTCATCAGTCTACATAACCGTACATGCATCTTTACGCCTTGTGGTTTTTGAATCCTACTGTAGTTACTCTGGGCGTGTGGCCGCCTGCTATTTGAAGATCCTGCCAGCCTGTCTCAGTCCTGCTGAACATTTACAAGCAGCCTTAGCTTGACCTCCACATCTGGGATTGTTGACCCAACTATGAGAGGTTTGATTTAGTTCGCTTTAGTCGGACCAAGATTTTAAGTGCATTTCAAATCTATGGTTTCAGTCAACCTAAGACGACTAAAATAATTATTTCTTTGATTTCATTTAAACATACTGACCATTCCTTTAATGCCAGCAAAACAATACTATACTGACCAATGGATATTTATGCTTAGTAATGCTAGAAAAATAAATGTATTTGTATTCTTTAATGGATAGTCTGGTATTCTGACTTTTTCCATTCTGATACAAAATACTGTATAACCTTTTCATTTTAAATGTTTGCTCTTATAGTAATCTGAGAATGGCAAAGATTGGTTACCATTTTTCATATAACCAAAATTTACATCTAAACAGGTTTCCTCACAGGGTTCCAGTCTGTGTATTAACTCAAAGTTTAAGAAGAGTTTATAGCCTGACTGATCTTAAGTTCCAACAGCTCCGTCTCAAAGCCGCCTGCTTAGCATAGAGACAGGTGTCTGTTGTCATTAGCCACACTCTGGCTCCCTGATGATAGGCATCAATAAACCACTGAAAGACACATTGGTGTCACTTCAAGCCTCCATCCTCCTCTGCCTGTCGCCTCTACAGGTTGAGCTGAGCGCAAACTGAATCTCGTATTCATTGCCACACCATTGGACCACATAATTATTGTGTAGCTTGTGCGTCTACCATCCTCACAATATGTTTTCATTAAGATTTACTAATTCTCTAGAACTATGCCTCTCATCCTTGTGTTTTTCTCTTAGCAGGGTCACATCAACAGTCTTGGGATGGAATTGACTTTTGCAATCAATGTAATCGTTGTTAATTGACATGATGCACCAGGGAGGAAAGTGGAGTGGATTAATAAGGAATAAAGTCTAAAGTCAAACAATGATACTGACTGTTGCAGTTAATAGTGTCCAACTGTTACATGGGATTGAGAGAAAGGTGTCATTTACAGGAACAAGAAATAACTGAAATTGTGTAAAAGAGAAATAAGTTGTAATGTTGTATAACTATGCTGATATGTGTCAAGCTTTACATTTTAGACCTGAAACGCATTCTAAAAATAAACTTTGTATGTGGACAATTTAGCACTAGACAGAAGAATAATTATTTTATTTCAAACCTGTCAACAGGTAAATACACTACCCATAACAGGTATATGCAGAGGTGGGCAGAGGATCATAGCTTTTTACAATGAATGCATTAGGTAGAAATGAGTTAGTATGCTGAATTTATAAATCACAGAAAATTGAGCAATTTCAGTGGGTAAAGGTCAAAAACACAAACCTAAGATGGATGTTTGTGATCTAACATCTCTCAGAGAGCATTGCATCAGTGAAAGCCAGTCACCATAAGCTGTTATAACCAAACTAAACCTTCATCAAGCACTACAATATGGCACAACGTTCACAAATACCACACAACATTGTGTTAACCTTCTCCAGAGTTCAGGTCATCTGGGATTCACCATCAGAGCATAGAAATATGTATTGTGTTCAGTTGAATCAATACCAGCTCTCTTTTGGAAGAGATAGGTCTCATGTACTTAATCAAAAACAAAATGGGCCATATTGATAACAATCAGAAGAAGCAGGGTCTGTGGTGGCATGGAGTTGTATCGCTGCCCTTTGCCAAAGGCATTTTTCATTTCTGTGATAGCATCATTAATGAAAAAGTACACAGAGATTTTAGAGCAACATATGCTGCCCTAATCTTTTCATGGGACATTCATGCATTTTTCAGCAAGACAATGCAAAATAAAATCCTACAAAATGTTCAAACAAACTGCAGTTGATTGAGATAAGGAGTGATCTGTCTACAGTCCTGACCTGTCCCCCCAAAAAAACAAACAAACAAAAAAAATTTGTGAAGGATTTTGAAAAGAAAAAAAAAAGAACAATTATGTCCCTGTATTGCAGAGCTAACCTTCACTTAAATCCATCCATCCATCCATCCATCCATCCATCCATCCATCCATCCATCCATCCATCCATCCATCCATCCATCCATCCATCCATCCATCCATCCATCCATCCATCCATCCATCCATCCATCCATCCATCCATCCATCCATGGGACAACCGTGGTGCACCAAAATACCTCAGTGGTTCCATGCCAGTTAAGAGAGATCATCCCTTCAGTGATCCATGGATCTTCCCTGTGGCCTCCTTTTGTTTGTCATGACCAAAAACCTCCTGTGGAAGGCATCAGGGCTGCATCCAGACCACATACCAAAGCAATCACAATTGAATCATTTTGATTTGCAGCGAATCTACTCTGAGCATCTTCTGGATGACTGAGTTTATCTCCCTATCGGTCACCCTCAAAAGAGGCTGATTCTGGTAGATTGCATTTGTGACCTCGATCTTCTGGCCGCTACACAGACCATGACGATAGGTGAGGTCAGGAACCTAGATACATGGAGCTTCCCCAATGTGCAAATGAAAATGACGATTGCTCGTAGCATCTTTTTTGTGATCTCATGTGCCACAGTTCAAAAAGGATAAACAGCTGTCTTCATGCCAGTCTTACACAGTAAATCTTGTTATTTCTGCTGGCATTCTGTGGACTGTGCATCCCTTTGAAAACAAATTCTTCACAGATGAAAATGTCAAACCCTTTCATTTTAAGTAGGACAGGTAATCTCACGTAAGTGGTGTGCAACAACAAGAATATGGTTTCATTAACAGTATTATGAGGAGTGACATTTCCAAATTTCATAAATATCTCAATTTATGATTATCTCTGATGGAACCTGTCACTCACAAAACATTGCAGCTGGCAAATGAGAAACCATATTGTCATGCTGTGATGTAATTTACTTGCGAATGTGTACATGTGTCACTGTGTGTAGATGCGACTCTCCTCCGGTGGCTGACGTGTCTCTCCAGCCAGGTGTTGGTCCTGCCAGGATGTGGAGGAGGAGCAGCCTGTGTCTGGAGGAGTTGGATCAAAAGCAGAGGGGGCTCGCAGTGATATTTAACACTCGTGAAACATCACTGATCTGAGGTGCCATGGTAACCAGCCAGAATTTCAATCTTCCTTTGTTTCCGTTTCATCTTTTCATCCAGTTTTTCTACTATTTCTGCAAAATGCATAAAAAAATGAGCAGCGAGCAACTGGTTATCATGCTTCAACAGGCTGATTTTAAAGCAAACAGATTTGCCTTATGGAAATGCTGATATGGTACACTGAGGACAGAGTTCACATCTCGGTCACATTATGACAGCAGATACTGCAGGAGTGGCTCTCTCCCTCCCCTTTCCGTTCCTTCATTTCTTTGATGGTGAGTGAAAATAACATCTTATTTTTTTTCCCCCACCTAGCTTTGACAATATGTCAAAAAAAAAAAAAAAAAAAAAGCTGGGTTTGTATCAGGCACAAGTTATATTTACATATTTTGAAGAGGATGCTTGGATAGTATTTTGTGCATTATGTTTCTTGATACAGCCTCATGGTCTGCCTTGAAGCGGATGCTCCTTTGCTGCACGGCCAACAGGCTGGTTCTTGCCTCAGGACACTTACAAAAATAAGGCATCCCTCTGGCCTTCTCTGCATGGATTATTCAAAGTAGAGCAATTCAAAACTAAATGACAGAAAAATCAAAGCAAATCCTAATAAACATAAGACTCTACAATTTATTTTGTTAACTTCTTTAAATTCCCTGCTTATTCTTCTGAGGTAGAGTTTGCAATGTCTTTTAGGAACACTTATTTAACCAGAACCGGTTTAATAATCTCATAAGGACTTTAAAGCCTTTTCCACATGCAGGAGGCTTTGGCCAAACAATGTCAGGGAGATGAGCTCGACTTTTGCTACGGTTCTTTGTCAGATGAAGTGCAGCACGGCATTTGCCTAATGCCAAACAACAACATCAAACACGATACTTGATCACTTTGTATTTGATTTTATAAGATCTATTTATTATTGGTATCTTGGATCCTGATAGGCCCTAAGATGCAAACCATTTATTGCCTTGATTGTTTTTGTTTTTCATCACTGCCCACAAACTCATCCTACAAACTGTAACTCTTCCATCATAGAACCTGGCTTTCAAGTTTTATATAGATAAACTTTTTTTATATAATTCTTTTTTATATTGTAAAAATAAAAAAAAGTTCCCTGCATCTATTAAAATACAAGTTGTCTGTAGGCGCTTGTCACAGACCCAGAACATGACCCCCGAGCAATTATTACATAAACAATAGCAGGTAAAAATTTATCTAGTGGGAGAAAAAGCTTAAGCCAAACAGTGGCAAGAAAAACTCCCCTTTAAGATGGAAGAAATCTTGAGCAGGACCTGAATCATAAAGGGGGGACCCTCCTGCTGAAGGCCAGCCAGATAGAGCAGGAAAAGGAGGCCAGAGGGGTATCCAACAGAGACATCCATACAGACAGGTGAAGGTAAACACTGGGATGGCCAGAGGGTGGGACTGCAGGTCAGCATGCAGCTCCTGAGGTTCTGGTCTGGAAACATGTACAGAAGAGAAAAAGAGGAGACAGACCAGCACAACAAACTACAAGAACAATGAAGCACAATTATACTTATGAGATACTTCTCATCAATAACTGAGTATTGAGCTGAAGAAGGGAAAGAGAAACAGAGGAGATGAGGGGCACCAGTCAGTGGATCATGTTGGGGTCCCCCTGCAGCAGGTCTACAGCAGCAGATCCAGGATGAAGCTGTGTTGAAGACCAGCTGCTCCAGTCTGGTCCTGCAGCTGCAGCTGTGACTACTGGTCCGAACACACTAAAGTTTACACTAACTATATGCTTTATTAAACAGAAATGTTTTAAGTTTGGTTTTAAAGGTGGAGGTGGTGTCAGCCTCCTTAACCCAAACTGGAAGTTGGTTCCATAGTGATGGTTCCTGATAACAGAATTCCTGTCCTAAATCTACATTTCGATCCTCTGGGAATTACGAGTAAACCTGCACTTTGAGAACGGAGAACTCTGTTAGGAACATGAAGTTCCATCAGAGATGTCCTTTCTCTTGTTGTTTCTGTCAGCACTTAGATAGAGATATTAGATATTAGATAATTAGAGAAAAACTTGGACACATTACCACTATCTAGTCTATGTGTTACGGATGCGTGAATTAGTTTTTCAGCAGAGGATGCTCCGAATCTTTGCAATATTACCGAGATAAAATAAAAACAAACCTGTCAAACAAACCTAAATAATATGTTGTTTAAATGACAAATCCTAATCAAAAACAACACCATGGTTTCACACTCTGGAGGCCATCACAACATCATTTAATTCCTTCCTAAGGTGTTTGGGAATGAAGAAAAAACACAAACTCAGTATTTAGAAGCAAAAAGTTCGGAACACCCAGACTTTAATGTACTTAAGACATTCCTGAGGTTTGGCTAACAGTTCTGTTTCATCTGCCGTCGTAGACAAATACAGCTGCGTATCATCAGCATAGCAACAAACATTGATGCTCATGTTCTGGGAAATACTTCCCAAGGGCTGCATGTATAAAGTGAACAAGGTAGGCCCGAGTACCGAACCCTGCGGGACACCATAGCAGAGTCTTGTATGTGCAGAAGAAAACTCATGATCATGAACAAACTGGAATTTGTCAGATACTTTTATATTTCCTTCTTGGAGGAAAGCAGTCTTTTTAAAAACTGTATGAGCATTTTAAATGTTTGGAAATACTTTTGAACATTGCAGTCAATGGAAATAAATTTTCTTTTAGAAATATGTAAATGTGTAACATTGCAGAAGTATCTAAATAATTTGAATTACTCTGACCGGAGTGGCAGATTTGGCACTAGATTTAATTCCTTAGCGTTTAGGATTCAGGACTTCTGATAAATCTGAGCGATTAACCTAGAACCACAGGGACTCACATCTCTCATATAAGCTGAAAATCTAACACTGGTAACAAAAAACAACCTAACGAAAATGGTGGGTTTGTTCTCCAAACAAACAAGCCCAGGTCGTCTGCACCTGCCAGTACTGGCACCATCAAGTGTGTGATAGAGCATTGACATCTCAATGCTTTACGTAGAAAAAGTTAGGTTTGGCACCAAGAAGTTTCACACTAATGCTGATGATTAATAAAAGTGATTGCAGATTTGGCTCAATGGCCACTGAGGTCAATGTTTCCAGCTTTGGCCTCCTGCAGGTTCTGGTGTTTGGCTTGCAATAGTTGAATTTCCAGAAGTTGTGAAAGGGGCTCTGGTGTAGATACTGGCAACTCATCAAAGATAAAAGGTTTGGATAATGACAATCACAGTAATATGACATACAGGACTGGTTTTTAATCAGAGTTGAGAAAGCATAGGTATGCACGTTTTGAACACTGCTCATTCCTTTTCTTTTTTTAATCCAATTGAAGTGTGAAATGCTGCTGGCAAACCATGTTTTATCATTTCCTTATAGTTGTATATTGTTCTTTTGTTCCTATCTGGTATGGACACCCCCACCCAATGCGCACCACCCAATTCGCACCACTTTACCTCAAGAAAGCCAGGATTTGGTCAACCTACTGAGGGACAGGATAATCGTTTTGTGAGTTAAGTGCAAAAGATGATAAACACAGCGTGGGAAGCAAGGATGCATGATCCCTCCCATCACATCGCCTTCAGGATGGTCCCAGCTTTTTTACAGTTCACATGGCTTTTGTTTCATTAGACTGAATGGCACAGATTAGGGCATTTCCCTCTGAATTCACAATCCCACTTTATGTAAGCGAGACAGATGGCCCGTTATGTTTCTGAAAATGTATCCCTCACGAGCCAAGACATCAAGACCAATTTGATGCAGGCTATCCCACTTCTCCTTCACTGTCCTCACTGTATCATCGTCTCTCACTCTGTCTCTACTATTGCTCACTTTCACACCTACATCCTCCATTTTTCTGTCACTCAGTTGAGTCTTTCGACAGGCCTGGAGGGTCTGAGTGTTCTGAAACATGCATGGCTCTGTTTATAATAAAAAACAATTAAGAAAAAAACCCATACTCCTTTAGAACTTAAACCATACTGACCGTGCTTGCCAAGTGGTGACTATCTGCTTCATTCATCCACCTTTTCCCATTCTGTGTCGTAAGGCTGTGCTGTCACTGTGTTCAGTACTTGCTTGGATCAGGGCTGCTCTGGCCAAGCTGTCACAGTCTCGCCCTGCTGCCAGAGAAGCCCACTCATGACTCGGGCATCCACCAGTTTACACACATATCTGATGGCAGTATTTTTATAGGTTAACGAGACATTGGGAACATGCGATGAACCTTAGTTCTAGTCCTGAATCTTTCTTATTTCTAATTTCTTTTGTTTCTTTTAGATTATTTCTGTTCTAATTCTGATTCAGATATTATTGAATCGGGGTATTATGAAACAAAAACTCTGTGTTTGACAGCTTGTGTACTTGTGTTTGATATGCCAATATCTCTTACGTAAAATGACACTGTAACTTCAGTCTGACAGCTGCTTCAGTCAGAAAATAAATCATTCAGACAGCTGCGAGGTACTGTAAATCTGCAGACCTAGCTGAAAGCAGAATTTTCCAATTTCCCCATTTTCATCCTTAGCAAACTTTATTTTATAGTATGTCTAATAAAGTGGTGAGTGCAATGTACATATTAATTCAATGTAATTGTCAGTTAATTCAGTTTTGTTCAGTTTAGCTCAATTCAGTTTAGTTCAATTCAATTCAGTTTATTTAAATTCCAGCTGCTATGAACAGAGTTGTTAATACATGTTTGAGAAAAATACTCTTTGACACTATTTCTGTGCAGTATTAATGAAATAGTCCAAATACAACAGAAATAGAGACAATCTGCACATTTGAACAAAATGCATAATATATCTCCTGTAAAGATTTGTTTCACATCAATGCCACAATGTGACACATGCACCTAAACTCCACAGCTCCTTGGGACTCAGCTCCCAGCTTGATTTGTATGATGTGGTGGTGAAATATTGGGACACCTCCTGTGAACAGACAGCCTCTGTGCTGCTTACAGCAGATGCAGAGAGTACTTTTGTTGTTGATGCTGTACTAGGTGCTATCACAGCTGTTTTTGATGTCTATCACTGAGCGAGAGATGCTTTTGTGCACAAATGCTGAAGTGGCTAATATTACAGGGCTGTACTAAACACTTTTTATATCCAAATAATTCCTTCTATGTAGAGGATATAAATGTTAATCTTCCTAGATACTTGTGTTTGTGTTTAAAGCTGTACACTATTTGTCCTTGGACCTTTGATGATATACAAGTTTTTTTGTTTGTTTGTTTTTTCTATAACAGCGATAATGCAGCACTTCAAGTGGACAATCATCAAGGTCAACCACCACTTATTGTTTACAACATTGAATATTAAGAGTTTGAAGCTTCACTGAACAGGCAAAAGCTGAAAGAGCAATGCACACTTTGCAATGGTAATGTCTCTACATGGGTGGAAGAGTTGCATTGGAAGCTTATGAGAAAACAAGTTATTTATTTAAATATAAATGCACAGAGTGCTGCTTAACATCACAAATGAGGCTTAGTTCAGTGAGAGCTCTATCGGTAGTAAGAATGAGGGATTCTTTGCACGTCAGCTAACTCAGAACTTCAGCTTTTATCATGGTGTGTTTTCTCGTTTCTTATGCGAAGGTAGACCAACTCACTTTGTGTAGCTCTAATGCCCCCCTTTTGTTTGGCGTGTGGAGTATGAATTTCATTTTTGACTTCACATCACACATTGCTTCTTGAATTATACTGTTGGAATTTCATGTTGTGAGTTTCCCGCATCTGTAAAACCGGAGAAACAAACCCTGATCCCAAGCACATTGATTTATTGTCCTAACATAACATCTCTGTAGCTGAACCTGCAGTCTGAGAGTGAAGTCCTCTGTTGGGATAATTTGTAACTTTAAACGGTTTAAAAGAGAGCTGGGACCTTGAGGGGGTTGTTATGCGAGGAGGAGAAATTTTAATTCTGTCCTAAATTTAACAGGAGGCAAGTGAAGAGAAGCTAAGATTGGAGATATATGATCTGAAGTCTAGGTGCAGCATTTTGGATCATCAAGGCTTGCACAAGTCTGTTAATGACACAGTCGTTTGTGTCATGGGGTGCCAAAGCAGGGAAACATCTAAAACATGCTGGATAGGGGCTCTCGAGGACCAGGGTTGAACGCCACTGGTTTAGATTTAGGAGGGTTGTTGCGATTGGACAAAACTGTCATCCAGTGTAACTATGGAAGTCTATTTGCACTGAAGAAAAAAAAAAAAAAAGCCTCAGTCTTTAACAATTGAACTGTCGTTAACAAATTGTAATGTTTAACACACATTTATTTAGTAGTCTATAAAAATAGAGGAAGAGTACAGAAGAAAATGTCATGTGTGGTATGAAGAATTGTACAACAGGCTCTGCTAACATGGTCTCAGTCCAACGTCCCTTCACTCCATAGTATGGAGGCAAAGTGAACGTTAGTCCCAATGTGCTGCTCTCCTCTAAACCATTCATAATATGGTTGGACATAATAGACGACACCAACGGCACAAAAGCAGTGATGCATCAGCTCTCATACATACGTTAGCTAAGAACGACAAAGGCGAACTTTTCAACTATCCTCTGTGTCATCTGTCAATAGTGTCAACTAACAGGGTCAACTTTCTAATAAAAAAACATTTTTTTGCTGTTGGTTGTGTAAAAAAAAAGGGAAAAAAGCACTAAGTCTTAGTGACTTCAGCAGCATGCTTTTGTGACATATTCTACATTTAGTATGCACTAGTGAATGCTGCTAAAACACGAGTAAGCATCTGTATTTCTGCAGACACAAGAGCACAAAACATTTGCCATGCAACTCTGAGCAAAAACGAATTTTCTCACTCTCAGCCTTTTCTCTCTCTATCTCCCTCTCCCACCCACCATCCCTGTCCTCCTACCACACACATCTCAAAATGATCAGTGGACCTCAGCTCTTGACGATTAGACTCACATTCACACACGTTGCATTTTCTCCCTCCCTGTTGCTCTGAGTCCCACACAGTGCCACTCACTTATCTGCTAGTTACATTCTGTTTTACAAATAAGAAAGCTACAAGCTGGATGATAGTGATGTATTCGGGTGTTGGGCAGTGTTACTTTTTCTTACTGAGCCTGCAGTACATGTAAATGAAATACACCCCGTAGAGCAGCACGTTGCACAAAAATAAACTGCAGAACTGAGCCGTTATAATTTATTTATAAGTACTTGACTGTATTTTCATATGAAAATAAAACTGCCAGTCTGATTTCCCTGCTTATTATTTCTCATTTGTTAATTCTCTTCCAGTCTGACAAGAGCCTCGGCAAAGCAAGGTAAAACCTAAATAAATTCTTTCTACTTGGTTCGTTCACAGTCTATATTCTTAATCGGGTTTCAGTTTCCATCAGCTGACTTTTTTCATATTAGCACAACAGTTCTCTGACTTGTTAAACATATAGTCTAATCACTGTTTTAATTGAAACATCTCTCTTAGGTAGGATGGCTTTTAATTTCAAGGTAGGTTTGACATTGTGAGGTTTCACCAATGTGCTCAGTTGATGTTTTTGCTTTAAGCCTCTCACATCAACTGAAGTGTAAAACACAAACATGACACATGAGGTAAGAGTCAGCAGTTGTTGCCATTTTTCAATGATGTAAGGTTACTTTTCCCTTTTGTGAGGAATCAAAGCTTTTATTTTCCTCTAAAGAGTTCAATGTTTGTGGTTTGGCTCATTGCACGTTCACCCATACATTGAAACCCATACATAGAAAATAGTGTATGATTTTGAATCTGCTACACAAGACCTTTGAAACCTGAAATCATTGGTAAAGTCAACATCTTACATATATATTAACCCAAGAGAGCTTCAGTTACCGCTGGCATCACTGCTGAAACATGAGTGTGAGACATAAATGAAGCCGTAAAGCCGATTTGGACAGTATGTGGCACCAGCAGATTAAAGTCATTCCAGTAGCTAGAAACGGCTCATCCAAAAGATAGCACTGAGGCAGTAATCATGAAGCACATGAATAGACCTAGAGCACAAAAGCAAGTGATAGGGTGTTTACCACACCAAACTATACCTCAGTTGCAGACTCAAAATATGCAAATATGCCCCCAAGTCAAATTAGCATGTAAAATGCTTGCAGTAACCGCGTAGCTGTAACCGAGTAGCTGGTACCGAGTAGCTGGTACCGCGTAGCTGTAACAGAGTAGCTGGTACTGAGTAGCTGGTACAGAGTAGCTGGTACCGCGTAGCTGTAACAGAGTAGCTGGTACTGAGTAGCTGGCACTGAATAGCTGGTACAGAGTAGCTGCTACTGAGTAGCTGGTATCGCGTAGCTGGTACCGAGTAGCTGGTACCGAGTAGCTTGAACCATCTGTGTCACTTATGTGTTCAAAATCCCAGCGTCAAGATAGGAGATACCCTCAAGGGCCGTAGAAAGTGAAAGATCTGTTGATCCAGATTTAAACAGAAACATTGGTGGTGGCTAACCAACCATATATCGTGGTGGTTGATAAACCTAGAAGAAGACAATGTTAACATATGTGGCAAGTGACAGAGAGGTCAATAAGAAGGAATGCCAGAGGCTGGAAAAGTATGAAAATATATACCCAGTGAAGGGAACTGTAGTCCTAGTAGTATTTGATAACTCACATATGAAAAAAAAATGCTGCTTAAGTACCATAAGTCTATGCATAAAGATGAATTTATCTTAGCTGTTCGTACTCTATAATGAAATGCATTATTTCACTGTACTACCTCCTTTTACACAAATATATGTTGACTTGTGTTACTTCTTTCTGTGGCAAAACTCCATCAAGACATGCAATGCCATCCATCCACGGCATCAGTTTGTCTAATTAGTCAAGTAGCATAAGGAAAATTGAACAAGAAAGAGAAGAGAGAGCATGGCTTCGAAGTACAAGTTCAGACATGACAAAGTCTACAATTTATACAATTTAAATCTCAAGATAAATCTCTTGCAAAGAAAATCCAGAGCTTCCTGGTGCTGGACTTCCTTGCTCAGTTATAACTTTAGAAATGAATTTACATTGCACATCTTCATTCATGTTTACAGTATCACAGGCAATAAATAATTGAGGTAAAATTAAATTAGATATGAGATGAGAAACTTGAACATTAGAAATCATTGCAAATCCACTGGAGTGTTGTGTTTGTTCCTTTGTAAAACTGTGCTGAAGACAAGACATGCAGTCACGGCAGGTATCATAAAATAACTTTCTCTGAGCGCATGGATGTTTCCACTCAAAGTCGACCACTGAACTTCTGACGGAGCGGAGATGCTCCTTTATAGTCTCATGTTCAGAATAACACCAAATGGTGACAACAACCACAAGGGCTCGTGCCCCATTTCTGTCAGTCTATCTGAAGTCTTTTGTCCACCTGTATAATTCAAAATCCACGAAGAGAAGCTGGAGGACATTTTTCTGCAGCCACATCCAAAAAACATGATAGTCCTGCTGAGTTGTATCAGCAAAACAAGCCCATCAATCCCATAGCCCAGGGTTCTCACGCTCCACATGATTAGGAATAACATACCAAAACGTCTTCTATTTGGCCTCCAATTTTTCTCTTTTTCTACATCCATGACATATTTTTCCTGATCATAAGCTGGATATACATCATAACAGATGTTAAAACCTGCCAGCATTACTAGGAGAAATGCTCCAAGAGGAGCAGCATTCAAACCAGCTTGGAAACATGTTTCAAAAATTATAGTTTCAATAGGAAAAATACTCAGTAAAAATGTTCAAGAAGATATGAAGAAAAACTCAATTTGATAAATGGACTGCCACTTGGCACCATTCTAGGCTCGAGTGCATACACAGCAGAGGTTTTCTTGAAAACCAAAGTTGACCAGGCAACCAGATCTCAGTACCTTTTGACAGTTGTTGTAACCCAGCTGGTAGCAGAAAAGCTTTTTCCTCAATGTAACTAAATCAGAGATGTTACTAAGTAACAGTATTGTTCACAAGTCTTTTTTTGTTTGCACAGTAAAATTGTAAATAACATGTGTACGTGTGCTGGTCTTTTCTAGTGCATGACAGAGGTTTTTCAAAGTAATGTGTTGCTCATGGCAGCACAGGGCCTTTGTGGTTCTCATTTTTGCCTCGTAGTAATATTACGTGCTTACTTAGGTTTACTCTACATTCTCTGGGTCGCTCTCATAGACAAAACACACAAATGCTGGGTTGACTGCTGATTTGGGTTGACTAAGTGAGTGTGAATGCACACGACTGTTCATAACCTTTGTCTGATCCTTTGTTTGATAGCTGCAACAGACTCCACTACACCCCCATGACCCTCAGTAGAGTAAAATATTTATATTCTATGGATGAATAGATGGATGGATGCATGGATGAATAGATGGATGGATGACAGCAGTGCTGTCATCCAGGGAATGAAACTCATGGGCGTCCAGCTTAGAAGATGGGCCCTTGCCATTTTAAACATGAAGTTTCTCCTTTCTTTAAAGTCCTTGATGACATTATGTACTGGAGAAAGAAATGTGCAAAACCCCTTACAATATTTCTTTAGTTCTCTAGTGTCTAAATTTTTCAATCATTTCTTATTTTTGAACATGCTTTTGTTAAATAGGAAGTCAGAAGGTTAATACTATAAAACAGCACTGTATGTTATAAGGCCATTTGTTTAATGGTAATGTAAAAAATGTTGCAATAAAAACAAACAGGCATTGTGAAAAACATTTAGTTTCTTTTTGATTCTATACTGACACTGCTGTCAAAAACATTTCAGCAAATAGGTGATAATATGTAGTAATAATAATTACTACATAGGCCCTCAAGTAGAGGATAACATGCATACACTGATGCTTAACACTGATGCTTAAGTAATCTATTGGGTTGTATCAAAAAACAAACAAACAAACAAACAAACAAACAAACAAAAAGAAAAAACCCATACCCACGCTCACTGATCCAGTGTCATCCAATTTATAGGGGGCACAAGAATCGTATGCTCTCATCAGTGTTTTTTAATTTATTTTCTGTTTTTGATAACTTTCTCATTGAACAAGCACTTCTTTCTTTGTCAGAGAATGTGTGAACAGTTTGGGCTGTGCAGACAACTCTGCGATTACTAGGCATAAACTTTTTTTCCCAAAAATCTGCTCAGCTGTGTCAATTCGGCTCAGCAATGTTTGTCGGATCTCTACACAGAGCAAGTGGGTGGCTGTATTTGCGCTGACAGAACTCGTGTGTGGGTGATGCTGCAGAGAGTGATTATTTCTGGGTGTCCACAGGAATTTTGCCTTCCTCCACTTCTTTTCTCTCCTCCAGTGTCACAGTATATTTCTCTTGGTGACAAAGACCATGCTTCTTGCGACTGGGTGGTTGCCAAACAACCTAACCTTGTTGTTTTATGCTTGATGCAATATGCACATTTATTGGCATACTTTCATGTAGTAGACACACACACAAATACAGTTATTTCAGCACTCGTTTTCATCATTGGTTTCCAGCTTTATTATACATTTGAACTGCATTATTATTACTCCATACATTTTGTATTAGATTTTAAAAAGTAGTTATTCATATGATGGGTAACAATTGTAGCCCTTAGAATGAAACAATATATAGTTTTTTAATCATTTAAGATTGAGAATTTAATGTTGGTTGTCTTACAAATCTCACCTTTTCCAGTCTCATGCCATATGGTCATTTCTTGAGTTATGAAGAACCTTGGGTCACTGGGTCGAACACACCCATGCAGGACTCCATAGGTAGATATTAGTCTACTGTGGATTGATGTGGGCAGGGTAAATCTAGACTTATCCCACAGAACACCCATGTATGTTAACCCCAAGGAGGACCCACAGCAGCTTTAACCTTTTGTGAATTTAGTGTGGGGAGCCCACAGTGGTGAGTGGTGCCTATTAAAGTCCACGCAGGTCCCAAGTAGATTATTCCATGCAGGGACAAAGACACATGTGGTATCCTTAGCTAGAGTCTGAGTTTGCCCTGTTGGAGATGCCCATAACACCTCCCTAGGTTGGCATCCAGGAGGCTTCGTAAACAGCTCAAGTGGCTCCTCTTTTTCCTGAATCATCTTGGTGAAAGGGGTTTGAATGTTGCTCAAAAGATCCGGGAGCTATGTTGTTGGGGCAAATGCCCATGGTAGGGTTTCCCAAGGCAAATAGGAAAGATGGGCCAGACTAAGAGCAATCAAATCAAGCATCACAGTGTTCCTGGCCCAAGCGTGGGTACAAGGGTCCCACCTTGGACCCAGGCCTGAGGGAGAGACTTGGTCCGGGCATCGTGTAAGCTAACTCAAGCAGAGCCTATAGCCGGTGGCCAGGTCTTCACCCATGGAGCCCAGCCAAGCATAGCCTGTACAGACAATGTATGTTCACCCTACTGTGGTCCCAACACCTGCAGGTGCTATGTAGAATGAGTAGACGTCGTGGGCATGGGTCTCAGCATCCTGACTCCGTTCACAAAAATAGGCTCTCAGAACATGAATCTATTCATTTTCTGTACCCACTGTAATCCTGTACAGGGTCACAAGGGTCTGCTAGAGCCTATCCCAGCTCATTACAGACAAAAGGCCAGACAAAAGGACAGATCACTAGTCGATCACAGGTTCTCAAAACATTAAATCAAATCAACAAAATGCAACACAAAGTGCTTAACGGTAAAAAAAAAAACAACTTTCCTTTCCAACTAACCCCTTACCAGGGGCAAAGTGGCAAAGTGGCAAAGTGGCAAACACCACCTCAGTTGGATGGATGTATGGACCTCACTATAACCCAGGGGCAAGCAGACCTCAAAGTCATCACTATTGCAACTGGAGTCAACAACCATCCGAATGGAGAGTATTCCCACTGAAGAAACGCTCAAGCTAAAAATGTAAAAAGACATAAAAATAAATAAGTACTTACTTATTTATTTACTTTTACTTTTTTTTTCTTTTATTTTTTTCTCTTTCTTTTCTTTTGTACTTTGTCCTACTTAGGGATTAATAAAAGAAATAATTAGACTGTCATTAGGGCCGGTGAAGGGTACACATTTGCACACACACTGCGCACACACACACACACACACACACACACACACACACACACACACACACACACACACACACACACACACACACACACACAAACAACCCTTGATTACAGATTAAAATGCATATATATATATATTTTGGGTCCTACCAATTTGGTATCAACCAATAATATATGTGCAAACAAGGGGAAAAAAAAAGAAAAAAGAAAAAAAAAAAGACATAAAAATAAATTAAAAAATAATATATAAAAATAAACAAATAATAGATAGGGGTAAATAAAATAATATTAATAAAACACAAAAGAAATAGACAAATAAGTAAATAAATAAGATATCGTCAATAAATAACAATAAAATGTGTTAAACAACAGGGCTAAAAAACATCTAGTCTATAACAGGATTGAAGCAAAGAGGACATTAGTTAAAAGCAAGATTTTAAAAGTAGGTCTTTTAGCCTGGTTTAAAAAACATTAACATTCTCTGCAGCTCTCAGATTCTCTAGTAGGCTTTTTCGTGAATGTGGGGTGTAGTACTAGATAGCAGCCTTACCATTGGTTTTTGTATTAACAATGGGCATTTTAATTACACAGGCACCAGAAGACCTGAGGGTCCACGAGGGTTAATAATGTAAAAGCAAATTAGTAAGATAAGAAGGCACAAGACCATTATTACTTTTGAAAACCACAAGAAGTACCTCAATATGGATCATGAAAGACACAGGGAGCCAATGCAGTGATTTTAAAACGGGTGTAATGCGAGCCTGCTTTGTGGTGCTCTTGAACACACTAGCAGACGTGTTTTTAAGGAACTGAAGGTGTAAAGTAGTTTTTTGGAAAGACCAGAAAACAGGGTATTACAGTAATCAAAGCTTGCATCAGCATCTCCGTGTTGACCCGAGAGAGAAATGAGCAGACTCACCTGCTTTAACCATGTGCATAACATGTGGAATAAAACTAAGCTCAGACTCAAAAATGCCACCCAGGTTATTTACTTGATCAGATGCCTTTAAAGACAAAGTGCATGTAACTGTGACAAATGTTTTTCTCTCTCTGCCTTTGTACTGATATGTTTTCTGCCATCAATTATTTAATATCTAAAATACAATTAAAAAGGTAATCAATTGGCAATGTATAGCTGTGTGTCATCAGCATAGCTGTGAAAATTAATTCCATGTCTCCTAATGACATATCCAAGTGGGAGCACATACAGTATATACAGTATGAATTAAAAAGTATTGGACCTAGGATTGAGCCTTGGGGAACACCACATTTGATTTAATGGATCCCTGAGGAGCATGTATTCCATACTTACCAGAAACCTTCTATATGTAAGCTAGGATTTGAACCAGTTAAGTGCAGTGCCAGAAAGGCCAACCATCAGCTTAAATCTATGTACAAGGACTGGTTTGTCTACTGTATCAAACGCTGCACTTAGATCCAAGGATTAAAATCCTAAGCAAGTCCAGGTTGCACCTAAGATCACTGATGATTTTTAATAAGGCTGTGTCTGTGCTGTGATTCATCCTAAAACCAAACTAAAATCTCTCACAAACATTAGATTTGTTTAAAAAAAAATTCAACTGCATAAAAACTATTTTCTCTAAACCTTTGCTTAAAAATGACAAGTTGGATACTGGTCTATAGTTACTAAAAACATCAGGATTTAGATTACTTTTCTTCAGGAGGTGTTTCACCGCAGCTGTTTTGAAGGCAGAACAAAAGATACTCGTCTCAAGGGAGTAATTCATAATAATTAAAACATTACCCTCAAAGGATTCATAAAATGTTTTTAAAATTGGAGTTGGAATTGGATCTAGAAGGCAGGTAGTGCGATTTACCAAACTGTCCAGTGTTCCATTAGTAAAAGCATACAGTAAAAGCACACTTTTAGTTTCACCAAAAAACAATTTTTGGTCAAGTAAAATGCTGGTTCTAATGAAGTCAATTTTGCTCCTGAGGTGGTCTGCAAATTCTTCACATGAGTAAATTGTACAAAGTCTGTATTTATTAAAATCAAGGGTGAGTAGAAAATTTCAATAGTAATAAATAGGACTTTGTTGTTTTTATTTTCAGGAATTAGTTTGGCAACGTAATTGTTTTAGTCTTTGGTGTTATATGGTTATATGGTGGTATATTTTGTTGTTCTTGTAGAATTCGATGATTTATTGACAATTTGTTTTTCCTCTAATTTATCTCTGCTTTCCTGCAGGTTCGTTTGAGTTGTCTCAGTTTCTCTATGGGACTATAGGGTTAGTTTTTACATGTTTTTGTCTTTAGTGTAGCTACTGAGTCCAGGCTTGACAGAAGTTTTGTTAAAACTCTCAAGGATAAAATCAGGAGTCTTGCTATAGACTTCATTAAAATCTGCAGCCAATTCTGGGGTTAGATAGTGTTTCCTCATGATTCACACTCAGGTCTCCTGTTACATAAAACCAGTGATGTTAAAAAAACACACAAAAGTACAGCCAAGTCAACAACAAGAGGACACTCTTGTGGATATACCATGGCTTAGGGCTTATGACAAGATCCAGATTATGTCATCTGTTGCGAGTCGGCTGCATGACATGTTGGTTAAAATCCATGGAGTTGACCAGGTCAATGACCTCTCTAATGGTGAAGTCTGACTGCACATCTATATGTAAGTTAAAATCCCCAGATATGATAATCATATTATAGAAGGCAAGTGATGTAGAAGAAACTGAAGCAGTATCGCCACCCTTCTTGCCCTTCCTACCAGAGAATCTAGAGCTAAAATTTGGTGGAGCCCTCAGTGAGAACTGCTGGTGCATCTGTGCCCAGCCATGTTTCCATCAAAAATAAAGTCAATTCTTTTGTCTAAAAGTAAATCATAAATAATAACATTTTTTGTTTGACAGGAAGCGGATATTAGAAACTGTCATGTTAATAGTAAATGGGCTGTAAATGGGCATTATCCTGGGTCCAAGGGGTGTAGGCAGCGGGGGACTGATCTCCCGTGAGCAGCCCGTCTGTGATATGTCGGATAAGTCAAAATCCTTTTTAGTTAACTCAGACTGTCCATGAGACATGTCATTAAAACCCACATGTAAAATCAACCTCTTAATTGACGATGGAAATGAGCAGTGCAGCCACGGACGTTTCTCCAGGATTACTGGGACTGTGGCGCCAGGAAAGCAGTATGTGGCAGAGTTCAAAAAGCACACAGTTCTAATGACGGAGCCCCCAACTGTAGCTGTAGTGAGGGTAAACGGGGCAAGGAGACGACTGAAGGGATTATGTCACTATTTGTTTCCGATCCAGAGCGCCTGGATGTTCTGCCATGGATAGTGACAGCTGCAGCGAAGACGAGGGCAGAGAGGAGATGTGCCTCATCGCCAGGTAGTTGTGTGAACACAAGAGCGGTGCTGCGCTGGAGGGCAAAGAGGCCGGGATTCACCTGAGGCGGGCAGGGGTTTTGTGACATTTAGAAAGCTAGATTAGCCAACTATCATACCATCCGACACAGCTGACGTGCAGAAACAAAATTAACTCCTTGCAAATCCATCCAATTCACTACAATTGACATGGTAATGAATTGGATTACAGCAGATTGCAGATTACAGTCAAATTAGAATATAATTAAGTTGAAATGAACTGGAATTAACTGGACTAAAGTGAAACCCTTTGCTTTCCGTGTGAAGTGCCTTTAGATTACTGAGGTGGTTAGAAATGCAGAGAAATTGCAGAAACAACACAGCTTCACATGATCTTCCCGCTTTCAACCCAAATATTGGGCTGGCATACTGGTGCCTCACGTCCAGTTGTCTTTTTTCAAGCCTTTGAGAGTTACCATGACCTGGATGCATAAGAGTCTACACCGGCCCATCTGGGTCACAGATTTCATGCCAGTATCGGGGCCCATGTGGGCTCAGTTTTGTGATGACTGGGGCCCTAAAAAGTAAATGTTTGCTGGGAAGGAGTTGAAATGGTTGGTTCTACTTTCAGCGGTTTTAGTCCAAAGTGTGCTAACTTTTAAAACCCTATTCTTCAACCAAATCCTTTCAAAAGAGGAAAGTTTGACATCCCTTCACAGTGGTGCAAACACACATACTGAAAGGTATCATCAACCAGAATAGACTTCAGGATGCAATGTTAGACTCAGGGACTTTTTTTTTTTGGCTTCATCTTTTTCCCATTTTACACCTACCCCTAGCATTTGTTATTCTGCCTAGACATCTATTTGTTATGGAGTTTAAAATGAACTCAGCTACTTTGTTGTAAAGCAAAGTAGATTTGTTTTCCATAGTTTTATGTCATTGTATTGTATTCCTTCACAAGTTGAGAGCGACACAGAGAGAACAGAGTAGTTTGTTTTCGTGTGCCTGTGTGAGACAAACACACTCGTCTCCATCAGGATGATATGTGTACCAATTACAAACAGCAATCTGAGACCGACATAGAAGAGACACCACTTTTTTGATGATTGATAACTACTGAAACACGCTGTTTTCAGGCAGGACACAACACACACACACACACACACACACTTTCTAACTTCCCTGACACATGTGCAGAAAGGTTTTGCTGATGTCTTTCCTCCTAAGTATTGTGTTAACATCTGATCTGCTTTTATAGTGGTCATACACCTGCTGATGAGCCTTTTATCAAGTGCATTAGCAAAAGGTGGTCGTTAATTAACCAATTTAATTTCTGTGGAAGCAGTGAGGATGTGCTTAGTTTTTCACACTTATCTAGGCTTCTTTATTGTTATAATATTGAGGAATTGTTCATCTGTGATTGTATTTACAGAAATATAAGAACTGGTTTATATTCCTTTTTTTTAGGTTATTTAGAAATGAAATGGGCATGTTTTCTTTTCCACATGATTGTACATCTCTGTTTTCTTCTTGGTCTAGTATCACCATACTTTAAGTCATCTAATTTAAATGAGAACAAATTCTTATGTAATACTGACAACTTCCAGGACTATTGACAGGTCACTATTGACTATTGACATGGTCGGCAGAGTTGTGACAGCCCAGGTTTTTGGATATATTTAAATAAAGTGAACGTGTTTATGCAGACAGAAGGAATGTCACAAAGACGATCAGGCAACTGTATAGTTGACCATGGGTGTAAATACTGTAAGCACTGATTCGAGGAGAAAGTGAGAGATACACAGAAATAAATAAAAAAGAGGCAGTTAACTGAGCTGTTACCAAAATAACCAGGGAATCCGAAATACAGCCAAGTATAAACGTATAGACAGAAGAAAAAAGTTCAAGACACTTTTTTCATATTAGGACTCATGCAGGCACACGTGAAGTCACACAGCTGGTTCTTGTCAGCTGGTATACCCCCATTAATCAAGACGAGGCAACTGTTCAGCAACAGACTGCACTGAGGGTTGCCAGGTTTTCTCCTATCATGGATGTTCATGATCCGAGGAAGTAATCAGTCACAGTCACTGGGGCCACGTGCTCGCGATGCTAATGCTGCCAGCTGAGGTAATTCAAAGTTCTTGGGTTTATCTGATTTCAGCACAGGCTCACAAACCGTGGCTCACAAACCGTGGGGGATGACCTGAATGAGCTGAAGTTCAGCTGAAGCTGAGCTTTTTTAATGATGCTGTTTAGTTCTCAGGATGTCTTCATTTGATTATCTTTCCATTTACGCCAACAGTTTGCATGAGTAGTTCATCTATAATTCACGCTGACAATCCAAGATATTTATGAATTATCAGTCAGAAAAGGGAACAAATACAACACCTTCTTTTGAGCACCCAAACTTTGTTCAGTTATTTTCAGATTTTTTTTGTATTTCATGGCCCACTTTAAAAAATATGCAAGAGGGAGACATAGTATAATTGGCTGAACAAAAGTAGGTCACACTCTGAGCTTTGAAGAGTCAATTTATGGTGTTTTTGGAGCCACGAGAAGGAGCATCTCTTCAACGTTAACTTTGTGGATGCTCTCTCGCTCCCTCTTTGGCTTTGATTAGGCCACGTTATGAAAGGAGAAAGTGTTCACTGGTGTTCATGGCGTCAAAGAAACATTAAGTGCAGAAATCTCTCTGGAAATCGTCTGACAGCATGAGGGTTGCGTGTTGCTTGAAGAAATGGTGGGGAGAAAATGTTGTGATTCTTCAGTGTGGGGTAGGTGATTAATGGTGATAATTTGCTAGAAAAAAGAAAAAGGTCTGCAGTAGTGTTAACAAAATTGTTTCTGTCCTTCACAGAGAAAAGATCTGTCTAATAAAACCTGCATCAGCTAGAATCGGCTTTGAATCACCTTTTGTTGTCTCCACGTGAAATTTCCATTTCCTTTAATTACTAATCCATTGTAATTACTTCTGGTCCTGCCTGCACTTATATATGATCCTTTACACGTGTAAAACCACAGCAGTCAAATCCGACTCCAGTTATGCTCCTTTTTTGCAGCATTATGGAGGGGGAGGAAAAAAGAAAAAAAAAGCAGCTGCTGTGTCCTGCGGCAGAGTTTGTTCAGAGAGATTATACAGTGTACCTCTCTGACACTTGACAGGGCTTTGTAGTCTCCCACACATTTCTGGATAATATGGCAGGCTTACTAATCGTACATGGTGTACACCCCTGTCACCTGATCAGTGACTGAATCCTGGGCGTGAGGGAGACAGACAGTGAAAGACAGAGACAATACATTTGAGGAGTGAGGAAAAAAGTGCAATGAAGCCCCAGGCAGATGGTGCATGCATGATAGATGAGCAATGCTATGTAATACATTTTACACTTGGTTCAGGCTTAGATGGAGTCAAATTCACACATTGCACTGAGCAAACCATATGTTTATCTCCAATTACAAGCCCTCATAAACTGTATATGCACTCTAAACAACATGACAGTGTCTGCAGTGCACAAAGAGAAGGACTTACATTTAAGTTCCAGGCTTGAGGAGATAATTGATTATTACATCTGACTGTAGGAAGAGAAGATAAGAATTTTATTCATTTTATTAGTTCCTAGAGACACCGACCCCCCAGTGTCCACTGCAGCAGAGCTATATTTCTGATTATGCGGCGCTTCCACCGTGCTCCTGAAATTTCATCACAAGATTTTTTTTTTTTACTTATTCATTTGCATTATCTTTGATGCACTTTACCCTCACTGATCCAATTCTCCCTTAAGAAAGCTTAGATCCGTTGGCTGTTAGTGCAACCCTAGCTCAAAAAAAAGTTCTGACACTGTAAAATATAAATTAAAAACAAAATGCAATGATTTGCACATCTCTTAACCCCATCATCTATTCAAAACACGCCATAGAAAGAATAATAAATGTTTAAATGTTGCCAACTTAAGAATAAATTAGGGTACATTTGAATTTGATGCCAATAAATCATTTTGAAAGGGATGCAGTATGTGTCTTACTGGTCTTGCTCAAAGATGCAAGTTGTTCCCTGAAAAAGATGCTGTCTGGACAGTAATGCATGTTGCTCCAAAACCATTATATTCCATAAAGCCTTGTGTCTCCTTTCTTGATGTGCAAGATGCCCATTCCATAAACCCTAATGCCACTGGAAATGGAGACTTTTGAATTGAGCATTGATAAGCTGGATGCTCTGTCTGGCTTTTTCTCCGAGGAAACACTCTCCCCATCTAAGATGCTCTTTTTTATACACAATCACGCCATGGACCTGCTACCAATTAACCTAATAAGTTGTAAGATGTTCCTTGTAACACTTGTAACATTTAATTTTCCAAACCCAACTTTTTTTTTTTAGATGTGTTGCCATCATAAAATTCAAGCTGAGCTAACATTGGTCATGAAGCAATTTAAAATCTCTCAATTTCCACAATTGATATATGTTCTGTCTATCATGTCTAACATATGGGGTTTTTGAGACTTACAAATCGTTGCATTCTGTTTTTATTTACGCTTTACAAAGTTCCAACTTTTTCTGGAATGGAGGAAGCTCCTGTTCATGGCTCTGTGGTTCGATGCTCAGCCAGTCTTGTTCCGGGTTCTGCTGTTGTTACAGTTTATTGAGTGGTCACGTGCATTAATAAGACTGCCATGACAATACAATCAGTAATGTGACTATAACCATAGGGACATAGGGACAGTTTCAACAGTGCATGGTTGTGGTTGTGGCCGTCTCCTTAGTTATTCTTACATCAGAGGCTCTCTGTACGGCAAAGATGATGCCAGATGCGTTCCAGGGTTTAATTGCTGCTTTCTCCCCCATAATAAATAAATAAATAACAGCGTCTGAGACACATAACATTTTGCACATGAAGCAAACTTTGTTTTGGCAAGGAAAACTGCAGTTGCAATATATATATTTATTCATTTATTTTAATGAAGTGGCCCAGGAGCTTCCTTCTTCAGCGAGCAAAATATAATGAGAAGCGTGTCTACATGATTGTGTCATTTAGGAAGCTTTTCTAGGGGTTATTTATTGTTCAAATACATGCCCCTAAAAAGAGAAAATAAACAACATGTTTAAAATAATGCGCTTGAAATCACAGTTGAGGAGTCCTAATAACTGAATGAATCTGTGCACAGTCCATGGTCCTGGTTACTAAGAACGGTCACCGTCACGGTTATGATCTATTCTGTGTTTACAGCAAACGAGACACACCTGATTAGAACCAGGACTGCTTGTTTGCAGCTCCACAAAAAATGAGGCAGGTCCTGGCGGGGTGCTTATGTCAGCAGCGGGATGAGTTGGCCCCTCCTGTGTTCATAGATCCGTGCAATGATCGTTGTTTGTCGGTGGAACCGAAGACTCATTAGTACATTTTTCTGGACTGTGGCCTCATGCTAATCCTGCCAGGTTATCAAAAGTGGCTCATGGCGGACTTAACAGCTGCAACCACAATGATAGCTTCAATCACCACGATCATAATCACAGCAACACCAGTCCTCGTACTGTACCTCACATCCATGGCAATTAAGCACGATCTAGAGCAACCACAGGAGATAAAGAGCAACACAATGCAGATAAATAGCAAGTTTTGAATAGTCATCTTAATAGTTTATTTATTCATTTTATAGCAACCCGCTGTAATTACTGTATACCCAGAGCAGCTGTAGTCGTCTTTTAACGCAACATTTACCACTGCAGTACCGACAATGACTTTCAATCATCCTGTTCTTTTTATACAATGATAATTTAGCCTAATTGTAACATTTTCATAACATCCTCAAGAGGATATTTGACCTCCTAAGACCTGGTGCAACTTTTTTATTGTTGCTTTGGGCCCCCATTAAGAAGTCAAACATTCAGACATAAACAACAAAGCAAGTGGTATGTGTGTGCCAGGTCTGAGGAGGTTAATGCAGGTTGATCAGTTTAAAGAGAAAAAACTGTTTTACTTGATCTGTTGATGCTATATTGCCATAGTAAGCTGCTTGATAAATCTACCTTTCTGCTAGTTTGCTCTGCTTCCACTGGTTAAGGTGTTGCGTGGGGGAGGACAAGCTGTTATTTAAATGTGCTTGAAGTGCAAAATATACTATGGGTCAGAGTGGGGACATGCATAAATTCATCCCCTTCAGTACTGGAATGCCTACAGGTCTTTTATTTATTTTTTTATCAACTTATTGCATGTTGCATGCTCTTTGGCTCATTAAGGCAGTCTCTGAAACTGTCACTGTGGCATTCATTACGTTTTTTTTAATCCCAGAAGACCCTTTACAGCTAAAACAAGGTGATATGTATTTGGAAATACAGTCAGAGAGCTCTAACAGAGTTGCAACACAACAACAGAGCAACCAGTTACAGATTTCTGAAGCATCCTTCTTTTAGTTTGTTTATTTGTGTTTTAGCCAGACAGTAATGTTCAAGGGTTTTTATGGTCTTCAGCGCAAAGTTAATCTGCTACTTTTAAAGGCTTGTATCGAGGGAGCCGAACTTCCTTTTCTTCTTCTGAAGACCTCTCAACTTCCTTCCCAGAATTTTCCTCATTTAAACTTACGGGTGGGGAATTTCAAGCTTATAGCTGTTGAAGTCACACAGATCACAGATTATTATTTATTTATTTATTTATTTTACTGTAGTTTGGAAAAAATACAGCTTCATATGGAATTACAATGTTTTTGCATCTCTTGTCATTTCACACGTGGCAGAAACATTTCAAAGACTTAGATTATTCGATAATTTCAAACCTAAAACCACCCTCAGACAAAAACTGGTTCACCCCAAGGACAAAACACCCAAACAGAGGCGCGTTGTATGGATCTTCATGTCAGAGAAACGAATGCATCAGGTCAAGGCTGTCCACCTGCATCTCAGGGATAAGGCACGCTTTTTGAGTACAGTATTGTACACATTATGGACAGAGAAGATAGATGGCCTTTAGGAGGAGTAAAAGAAGCCATCAAAGAAAAATGTTCATCAGAGAAATATCGAAAAGGATTTGCACATTCCCTCTGCTACAGTGCACAATGTCATTACATGATTCATGAAATCTAAAAGAATACCAGTCACTTGAAAGTTTTTTTAAAGCTATATTGCCAAAAGTTGTCCCAGCAGTCACATGCATAATGAATACTTTACTTGCCTCAGGTACATTGCCGCCTGCCTTTCAGCAAGCCTCAGTCATGCCACTTCTAAAAAAACCCTCACTCTACCCCTCTCCGGTTGAAAACTTTTGGCCAGTCTCTCTGCTTCCTTTCCTTTGCTTTCCAGTGGCCAGTCTCTAAACAGGTCACTGACTTCTTCACATAAAATAACCTTCTCAATATAAATCAGTCTATCTTTAAAAGGAACCACTTCACTGAAACAGCATTAATGCAGAACAGTACGTTGAGATTTTAGCTGTCAAAAAATTATCTTTCTGTAGATTTTTCAACGTCACAATGCAAAAACTACATTCTGCAAATACAGTGGAAAGTGAAGGTACAGATATTGGAGTGGCCCACAAGCAGTCCAGACATTTCCCGAATTGATCATGTGGAGAGTTTTGAAATTAAAAATACAACTACATCGAAAGAAACGTTTGACTAATTGGTTTTAAAAATGAGAAGGAATTGATATTCCCAAGTGGTAAAAGTTTTACCATCCCAAATTGTGTTGGAATGTGTTGCAGGCCTAAAATGGAAAAGCTGATGTACATTAACAAATGAAAGGAAGTTGATGACCAATCAAGTATCTTGGTTTCATTCACAGTCCAATAACATGAAGGTCACAATAAACGTAAGAATCACTGCATTGTTTAGTTGTGGTTGTTTTTTTTTAATTAGCTTTTTCCAAATAATTCTACATTTTTCTGTTTCTGGACTGTAATTAGTTTACATTAATACAGTAAACCACTATTCACCCAAATCTGGGTTCTGTACAGGGTTTTACAACACATATATTCACCCATGGTCACCCACACACACAAAGCAAACACATTTAATATGGAGGCCTGTTCAACATGGCACACTCTTCATTGTGCTCTTTGAGGCCTTCCTAAGCTAAATTTGATGACCTCCATCCTGACCTGCAGAAGGAGTTTAGGTGGCATCCGCCAGTGTATCATCCAAGTGAGTCACAGGCTGCAGCTTTTCAGAGAAGGACTTCTTTGTATTCTAACAAAAACACCAGTGCTATTCACTTTACCTGCAATAGTTCTTAAATACTGTGACTCAACAGACAATAGACAGTGTATATGGAGGTGCTGGGGATTTGAGCACAGATGTGTTGAGTAGAAGATGGCCACATTAGTACTAGAGCTACGGTCACAGTTAAGTCATGTATGATTTAAAATATGCTCTGTGAGTTTTATCTACGTTTTTTTTCCAATTCCATAAACGTTACTTCTTTTTTTTTTTTTTTAATTTAAGTTGAGCACAAATTTCCTTTCTGTGATACTCTGACTAACTGTGGAAGGAAGCTCAAGATAATTGGCCCGTATACTTCAGTCACCAATCAAAACCTTAATTAAGACTGGATGATTTTAAAATTAAGGTTGTGATCATGTTTTGTTTTCCATGTTAGTATTAAGATCAAATTAAATTTTGTCATGGACCTGCAATGTCATTTCCTTCATTTCATAACAAACCCTAAAAGGCTACTCTGTGTGTGCAGGCAGAAGTTGTTTTTTGTTTTTTTTTTTACCTAGTGATAGCCATTGAAAATAAACGGTCTATCCATGGTGCATTTGATTATCATGAATTTATTTAACTTTGGTCAACTACCATTCTTACTCCACAGGAAAAAAATCATAGATGAGCAAAAAGGAAAAAAAAAACAAAGAAGAGGATGAAAATGAGCTGTGTGAGAATAATTTAATCACAATGTGCAGATTTTTAATCAGGATCACATGCTTAATCCCAGGCTATTGAATTGCAGCAACGTGCAGCAAAAGTGCACATGTACAACAATTGAAAAAGGAAAGATGTTTGCCTCTCAAAGATTATATATTATTAAACTTTTGTTCTCTTCATCTTTCCATTCATGTATTATTGTGTAAGTGCATGTAAACATGAATGTCATTAATCAATCAAACACATACACGTTTCCTTTCATGGAAAAATGCACCGTCAAAGATTCTCTTCCCTTCTTGAAAAGTCTGAAAGTCCCCACAAAACAGAGATGTGAGCATGCAGAAATCCTGTGAACGTATTAAAGTCAAAAGGCTCTACCTCAAGGTCGTAATTATTCACTTCCTTTGAGCATATTTATGGCTTTTCACAAACTATTTTTGGCACCTTTGAACATTTTATGTCTTTGAAAAGCAACCGAAAATACCTAGTAAAAAGAGGAACCATTCACACACTTTTTCTGGCACAGTTTTAAGAAGAAGCTCATGCTGTGAGTCTTAAGGTTAGAAACTATTTATTTTCTGTTGACAAGTGAAACTGGAATTATCAATTATTCACTACTAAGAAAGTTCATTACATAGTATTACTCATAGAGGCAAACATGCATGCAGCACATCTGAGATATATTCCTAGGCTATATTTTACAAATCTGGCATATACTTATGTTATGTGCTCTTTTAATTATATATCAACACTTGTCTGAAAAACTGAATTACAATGGTTTGTCTTGGCTTTTCCTCTGCCTCGTGATTTGTTTATGTTGACTGCATAGGTACAGACTCAATGAAATGAATTCTCTCTAATGGTGACACTTTATGCAAAGCTGCATCCTCATTACAGGCCGAAAGAACATATGGAGCAGAGACACAAGCTGGGGTGTACATACCAACAATGATAGTGCAGCTGCAACATCATTCATCATCAGCAAGTTATTTTCTTTAATATTCATTAGTTTGTCCAAGCATCACCTGTCCATCATGGCACTGGTGCTTATTGCCATCTAGTCATATTTGGATTCATGACAATTTACTTTTTGCTTCACATGGAAAAAGCATGTTTTCGTTCTCTAGGTTTATTTAATCTCTAAAATAGTTGGGAGTGCTTCCCAAGTGCAACGAAGAACTACTATTTAGCCTAACATGCATCTTGTTGCTTTGCTGCGTAGGAGGAACAGCGTAAAACCTGGAGAAAATCCTGCACGAGGCCAGAGAAAACAATCAAAGACCAAGCAGCTGAGATTTATAACGTCAACCTTCTTGCTGTGAGGCAACAATGCAGACTACCACAACACCATGCTGCCCTTTTCAATGATCTGTTCAGTGATTTTTCAGACTGCAGCACAGTGCACAATAGAAAATGTACCCATTCAGACAAGACCTTTAAATACCATTAAAATAATGTAAGCTACCATTGAGACTCATTAGCAATAAATGGGATACTTTATAACAGGGATGGACATTATTTACGGTACATGGAACATCTGAACCCATAGAACTCTGTTGCCTGCTGCTATTTCACTTAATATAATTGGGGTTGTGAATTTTTGTAGGGCAGGATGGCATTAGCACCAGAGGCATTGGAAATATTGGTTATGTGCATGGGATACACTGGTGGGGTTGGGGTTGGGGTTGGGGGTTGCATCAATGATTGACAATAACATGTTTGCCTTGTTTCATTAATGGTTGTGGTCACTTTGAATCCAGTGGTCTTATGACTATGATTAAAACACTGTTTTATGCAGAAAACACTTACAACATGAGAAATACTAAACTCCCAATGAAGGTTTTGGATTTGTTTACAATATAATTTTTGATAAACATGTTAAACTCCCAATAAATGTTTTGGAGTGCATTAATTTATTCTTGATGACAATAAATATAGGTGTTGCTGACTTTAACTTTTCCATAAAAAAAACAAAAAACAAAAGATAAATCCTTTGGAAAAATTGTGACTCAGCTTTTGTGGCTTTTTAAAGACTTTCCATTGAAAATGCTCATGTGGGTCATATTTTAAGGCATAAACTATTTTCTTGGTAGTCATTTAAATCTGAGATGTTGTATCCTGTAGGGTCTACTGCTTAAAAATAAATAGTTTACTAGTTTGTAGGACACCCGTGGGTTGTAAAAAAACAGTATGATTAAATGTCTTTTCACAAAGATAATTTAACACAGCATACAGTGCCATGGTGATATTAAATGCAGCATATTCTGCACAGCTACAACTTTCCTCACTTAATCAGTGGAAACAGCAGGTAGCAAGGGACATATTCAACACTTTCAAAACTTTAGCTGAGCTTTAGAATGAATCCAGTGGACTGTACTGATCAAGGTTTTTGTTATTTACTGTAACATGCCAGAGGGTGATATTTTCTCCTGTAACCATTTTATGATAAGGTGTGTTTGCAAAGAAAAAAGCTCTGGGCTTTCACTGATTGTAAGGGAAATATAAATATATAGTTTTCTTAAGTTGTCTTTTATTATTCTCTGTTAGTTGTTCATTGTGTATTCAGTACTTTTCACTCTGTCTGGTTTCTCACCTTGCATACTGGTGGTAACCTGTTTGGAGGATGTTTCTCACAGAAGTAATCATAAGTCTCCGGCAGTTGCTGGAGATAAGCAGTAAGGAGGGAACTAGTCTGGCAGGGAGAGAACAATTCCCTGTTTGTGTACAAGGACGTGCAAGTGTATAAGAACTGTGTGTAAGAAAATCAAGGTGGACTCACTCTGCTGACTGTGTTCAACTGTGTGACTCTCAGCTGTACAGCTTAATAAACTATATTAAACGGAGCTCTCCTGTACCGTATTTATTTAACAGAGATCATTTCCACAACACTGATTCATTGATATTTTTAAGCTGCAATTTTGTAATTCAAGTGAGGAAAATATGTGCAAAGTGTACACATATCCACGTGTGATAACGACTAAACAGAATTATTACAGTAGGCAAGAAAAAGCTCTGGTAAGTTTTTTTTTTTGTTTTTTTTTCAGAAAACATATAGACTGGAGATGTTTTAAGATCTAATGGCAAAACATTCAACCTCAAGGGCACTGTTCCCACTTTAAGGCATGGTGGTAGTAGTAGTACTGTTACTGTTTAGTTGCCTTTGAAACTTGTACATTTTGCAGCTGTATTGGGTCAAATAAATGGAGGACAACCAGAATACAACCTTTCAACCTCTTCTCTTTGGTTCTAATGACAATTATCCATGTTTAGTCCTTGTTTAATTGAAAATCCTGCTACATCCAGTTATTTGTTCAAGGCAATCGATGAGTACATAAAATATCTTACGTATATTATCTAACGTAAATTTGTTTTTGATAATATAAGGACTTTCAGGCCTGCAGCTATTAAATATAAGGAGCACCAGGCTAGATCTTTCTATGAGTTTATCTTCAAATAAAATATTTTGTTGCTGTCTATTTATGATTTGTCTATACTGTTATTTGCATTATGCAGGAAGTATGAAGCTAAACAAAGTTCTTGCCAATTTTGGTGGCTAGAAAGTTTGAAAACAGCCAGAGTAGTCTTGTAGTCTAGTTGTGTTCATGTATCAACAGCAGCAAACGAGGTGTGATATTGTTATTGTTCTTGGTGATGCCAGAAAATAAGAACAAACCTGTTTTTTTAGTTCTAAGTTAAAAGTCTGATGGTTCTCTTAGTAGATGTTATGATCAACTCAGAGGTTTTTGCTACTGATGTTCAGCTATATAACACTCTTCATTTCCTACTCTGTCAGTTAGAAAAAGGCCTCAATCCCACCAGAGATGACTTTACCCTTAGTGGGTGCAATTGCATCAATATTATTTTGTAAATATAAAACTAAAGTTCCAGAGGCTAATTAACCAAATCTAAGGAAGAGGAGTGTTAGATGGGTGGGAAGATGCGCCATCTTGTCTGTACTTATGATTTTTAAATGAAATGTTTCCAAAACATTCACAACAGTACCTAGGCCTCTTTAGCCCCTTTTTCATTGGCGAGTGTAAAATGACATATGACTATCGCATGTCCTTTTTACATTGACTGACATGGGATGGCATGTTTAGCCCTGCCAATTAATTCGCCTCTGAGGGTTCATTCAGGAATAATATACAGACTGAAGAGCCTTAGAAAGAAGTTACTTGGGTTCAATGACCACAACAGCAGAGCGAGACTGCTGGTCATATTTGTCCAACATGATTCGGAGGAAGTCGCTACGCAAATCCCGTTGTTATTCAACGTGGACCCACCACCTCCTCCATCTCCTGCATCAGCCAACTCTTCTGAAGGCACATCCACCAACCATATTTTCAGTTTACAACAGTGGAATACAAAAGATGTGCAATACTAGCATAATAACATTAGTGTAAATATACATATATCCTTAACAGCTCCAAATATTTATTTATTTATATATATATATATATATATATATATATATATATATATAGTGTGTGTGTGACCTCACAAATACGCTTCTGGAATAATGGTCATAAATTCCAATAAACACAATCCTAAACCTTGTGGACAGCCTTAAAATCATATGCGAATACAGGCAGGCGAGGGAATACTTTTTGCCATATAGTCCATACACACACACACACACACACACACACACACAGACACACACACACACACATAAATTTGTATGTGTTTATCCTTCTAAGACCTGGCGTACACATATGTGGACATCACATGTTTTGTTGTCTGTTTCGAAGTAATTTATTTCTTAATAGGGGCCCAGAGCAACAAGAAAATAAATTTCACCAGGTCTTAGGAAGCTAAAAATGAATATACATACATACATATGTAGTTATTTATCTGAATTGGCCTGTTGGATTCAAATATTGAAATGAAATGTAGTATTTTACGTTTCTGCTGTTTACAACTAATTATTTTTTCATCAGCACTTTACCTTGCGTTAGCCTACGGGAGGTGACACTAAGTTGTTCAGCAACCCATCTCAATGACATATGCAGCTGTGAGCCCAAAGTCCTGCAAGGTTTTTTTCTCTGAACAAATTCAAACAAATCTGAAAATGTTCAGGGGAAGCAGAATGTATAGAAAACTGGGAAAAAGAGACAGGTGGGGAGGAAGTAAATACGCCTACAAAAGAGAACCATGCAGTTCCACTCTGTCACACAAAAGCTATGGAGCTGCCAAAATTTGTTCAAATGCAAATGCTGCCCAAACAGCACTCCCGGTACAGTGAACTGGAACTGTCCTTCAGAGCTCATACCGCCTGTTACTGACACAGTTTCTTCTCTCTTTGTTGTTCATCTGAACTGCAGAGTGCTTAAGATGTAAGCTGATTCGTGTTATTTTACAGCACCTTTATATCCTTTTCATCAAAATCACTGGAGGCATTATCGGTAAGGATGTTCAGAACGTTACTATGGAAACAACGCACACCATCCAACAGCAACATGCATGTTTGCCTCAGTAAATTATAGTATTTAATTGGTCAATTTGTCAAACAAAGGCAGCACACTGGCAGTGCGCTTGCTAATAATGTTCCAATAACCACTTTTACTTTATTTATTTACTTTTTTCTGTGAGCAGGAGATTCTTAGTAAGGACACTATGTATGGTTTACAAACTACAATAAAAATATTTCGATATGCATTTTTTCCCTTAATTTGTACCGACAAAAAAGAAATAATTTTCTAATCTTTATGACCATTTACAAACAATAGAAATATGCATCACTCATATTTGCTGAATGTGTTTTTGAGGGCGTTTCCAACGAGAACCTCTAGGAGAGTATATTCCATATATGTAAGTCTTCCCAGAATGTCTTACAGGCACCTCATCATTCCATCATTTTGTTACTGATACACAAACTATCCGTTTGTAGGAGAAGTGCTCTGCTCCCTGTATAGGAGTTTCAGCACAATATTTAGTTGTTTTTTGTTTGTTTTTTAAATCTTAAATAAAACTCTTTGAGTCTTAATTTGGGTGTGAGGTACATTTACCTTAAGCATGACTCAACAACATCCAAAAGTTCTGCTCGCCAGGCTTAAAGGAGACTGACAACATGAAAAGACCACAGTCTGAGTCTATCCAAAGTACAATAAAATAAAATAAAAAATAGCTTTATTATTAACAAAATGTAAAAACTACACAATATGATTTCAGTATAGGGTTGTGCTGGAACTATTTGAACACTTTTTCAGTCTGCCCATATTTGATGGTGCTGTCGTCTCCCCAGGTTACCGGTACTCTTGCTGTGATGAAAGATTTTAGGGAAGTTATTGCACTCAGCTGCTGTTTGTCAAGAAATAGTTACAGCAGGTTACAGTCAAACTTTCTGTCTTTATCCTCGTGCCTCCAGGTCCTGGCTCTTGCTCCAAACTTAAATCAGAGGCATAACATAAAGTGCATTGAATCTCCACATCTAACTGCTTAGTAAGAGATTCTTTATTTAAAGTTAAATTAGGCAAAAATAAAAAAAATAAAAAAATAAAATAAAATAAAAAATAAAATAAAGTTAAATTAGGCCTATCAACCAGGTTTGCATCTGAATCTGAAAATAGGTGTCTTTCATACAGAGAATACAGAGGTTGCTAGTTTGAGTCTATGGGGGCGGATAAAACTTTAGGCCAAGTGTCACTGTTTCAGCTTGATATAACACAAAGAAGGTAGTTACACCTAATAAATATTGCAAATCATGAATTGTAGGTCCATGTAGGTCCATGAAGTTCCCTCCATGTTCACTGCTTTCCTTAGTCCTGAAGTGGGACTTAATCAGATGGAATTACATTTGTTCTGGTATAACGGTTGTAAGGACTCCTCTTATCTGCACCAACAGTAAGGTTTTTCCTTGTAGTGAAGCATCTCTGTAATAACTGGAACAGAGAAAGATAAAGTAAAGGCAGGAGCACTCCAGGTAGGATGGCCTTCCCTGGACTCTGGTGACTCACAGAAGCATATACAAGTATCATTTGAGCTTGACTCCACTGTACTGTAGGTGTAATGTTGGTTCTCTCAGCTCACTTTCCTGCCTTTTGGTTAAAACAGCATGTAGCCATTTAAACACTGTGCTTACATGAGTGGTGGCTTTGGTGTGATGATTAAATCAAGTCAAACAAAACAGAATAACAGATGTTGGAGCTTTAAGGCTTTTTTTCACAGGAAATTACATAAGAAAGAATTCTACTATTAAAAGATAAAAGACAGTTTGCTATTTTTCCCTTTATGTGTTGGGTTTTATTAGGGCAAATCCTCATATTTGATGTTTTCATTGCCTGAATGTGCCTGGACGTCTTTACACAGTTTTTCTGTGTGTGTGTTTGAGTAAAATAATGTGAGAAAATAGAGCAAATAAGACAAAGGCAGAGGAAGTGATCAAATGGGAAAACATTAACAAAGAGAAGTGAACGAGATGAAGTGTCACTGGAAGGGAGAGGAAGAAGAAAACAAGCAAATGTGTTAGAGGTACAACTTATACATGCTGCATTTCACTTAAATTGTTTGCGTCCTTGAGCACTTTTTACAAAGATTATGATTATTTTCCAAAGTAGATAAATAAATAAAACAGAAAGCTAAGGGCCAGTAAAACATACTTTTAGTGACTGAAGATCCCTTGCATCTATGGAAATCATGACATTACTTTGCTGCGAACCAACACATTTTTTTTCTTTTTTTTTAGTTCCACAATTACTTTCTCAGCAAATGACACTCTGTTGCACCATGCACAAAGGATTTTAACCAAAAACGGAAGGAGGCCTTTTTCTGTCACAAAAGCTTATTTCCATCCTCGCAGGTTTTAGGAGCACCACAAGAAGACAAGAATTTAATATGAGTGCACCAGAAACTCCAAAGGATGGAAACCTCAGGTGGAATGACGAAGCAGTCTCACTCCCTGTGACATCTGTTTTTGTGAAAGGAGAGCAAGGATGCCACAAACACTTTACCCCAGATACCACAGTCCCTTCTGGCAACGGCATCTGTCTAATGAGGGTGCTCAGTAGCTGCTGTGATGCCAGACATAAACAACAGAGCTCTGGTAGCACAAGGTTTCTTCAGAACCCAATGAAAAAAAAAAAGAAAACATGTTGTAAGGGAAAAGGTAAAAACTTAATTTTGAGTCTGACTGACAGGGGTGAATTATCCGTTTCTATATTGTGATTCTGACTTACAAGGGTGAGTTATCCATTTCTGTATTTCTATGATAGTGAAAGAGTTGACCAAGAAATGATCAGAGCATTTGCATTTTAGGCGCTGACCAGATGGGATATAACACTTTAATTTAAAGTAGTTCTTTACATGTTGCTGACAGTTTGGCAGTCTAAAGTGACAAATACTCTGGTGGGTTGACTGTCATATCGATTACGTGTCTAAAAGTTAACGTGTTGTGACATAAATGCTTCCAGTCCTGTTATTTGTTAGAATGTGTAAATGGGATCATGGAGGCCCACCGTGTTCAATAAATATAGTTTGTGAACTAAGAAAATAAAGACTAAGTTGTGAAATAACAGCCACCAGAAATATTTTATCATTATTAATTATTCTAATTCAACTAACTAATTAAAATAGAGAAAATGTTGCTTCCATCCATTCCAGCATAGATCACCAGACTTCTTTCTTCCTGTTCTCCTCTTTAAACTCTACCCAGGGGGACCCTGACGTATTCCCACTCCAGTGACGACATCCGATATCTCCAGTGATTCCAAAGCTTTCCCCAAGGCCTGCGTCCAGTGGAGCATGTTTGAACGATCTGACAAATGTTAAGTAGGCGTTCTAACCAGATGCTCAAACCACTTTAAACGGCTCTTTATTATGTTTAAGAGCAGCGAATCTACATAAGCCCCTCCTGGATGTCTGAACAGCTTTCTCCTTATTGGAAGAAGGAGGACAGTATGACTGTCTGACTCTTATGACAGTCCATTGAGGGTTCCCCCATCCACCAATCAGAAGAAGCCCATTTTAATTGCTTGTATTTACAAACTATTTCTGTTTAGTTATTATTAAGAAAGTTATTGGTCAGAGAAGGTTGGCACTGTGGTTTAACTCAGAACTGTGGGTTTTAAAGCAGACCTCAAGAAAAATGGAAATTTCATTTCAATAATTTGGAAGAACCTTGCTTAGTTTGGAAAGACAGCCTGATAGTATAGAAGAAAGTCCTTTGCAAAGCCAAAACTGCTTATAATTCATCTTTAATAAAAGACAATAAGAATAACCCCAGGTTTCTATTCAGCACTGTAGCAAGAATGACTGAGAGTCCTAGCTCTGATAAGCCATGCATTACTTTAACTCTCAGCAGTAATGACTTCATAAACTTCTTCACTGATAAAATTAGTTCTACTGAAAAGAACATTTGTTAAACTCTTCCAACTACTGGTGGCAATATATCATGTTGTCAGGTTTAAACGACCTAAACATTTATTAAACACACAATAAGGAACAAAGACAAAGTCAGTAAGTTTTCATTCATCAGCCCGGAGGACGGACAGAGAACTCACCTTTCCGCCGCTCTCGTCTCTGTCCGCACCCCCCCTCTGGTGGCCTCTTAAGGTTTTTATTGAAAATAAGGAGGTCACAGATGACATGGAGATAAGCAACAAGTACAAGATATATTCTGATGTGTACAATCATCTTATAAGACAAGCAGTATACAGTGCGTAAAATAATAATGAGATAAAACAAAGAGTGTGTTAAAGTTTAACCCTGTCACATGTTTAACAGCCTCAGAAGTTACCTCAGAGAGCTAATTATAGAGCTATATCGAATCTCTCTTTTATATCCAAAATTCTTGAAAAAATAGTTGCAGTTGAAAGAGTTTCAGTCGGGATTTAGAGTGGACTATAATCGCAGAAACTGCTCTGGTGTAAGCACACAATGATCTCCTCTTGGGCTCTGATAGTGGACTTGTATCTGTGCTTGTCCTTTTGGATCACAGCACTGCATTTGATACAACTAATCACAATATTTCACTACATAGACTTGAATATGTTATTGGGATTTAAAGTAAATTATTAGACTGGTTTAAGTCATGTTTATCTGATATATTCTAATTTGCTTACATGAATGAAAAGTCTTCTTCCCGACCAGACTTATCCACGGAGTTCCACTGGGTTCTGTGCTTGGACTCTTTTCACCTTATGTTTATTTCCATTAAGTAATATTACTAGATGGCATGCCATGAATTTCCATTGTTATGCTGATGATACTCAGCTATACCTGTACACGAATTAATCAGTTTATCAGGCTACAAGTATGTCTTTAGGACATAAAAACCTGGATGACTCAAAACATCTTCCAGCTTAATTCAAATAAGATAAATGTGAAGGAGCTGTGATGAAAATCAGCACCTCTAAATCAGAGACCATGGTCCTCAGGCGGAAAATGGTGGAGTGCTGTCTCCTTGTTAAGGATCAGATCCTGCCCCCAGTGTAGGAGTTCAAGCATCAAGAGGTCTTCACAAGTGAGGAAAGAATGGAGCAGGAGATCAGTAGGCAGATATATGTGACAATGTGATGCAGACTCTGCAACAATCTGACGTGGTGAAGAAGTAGCTGAGCCAAAAGACAAAGCTCTCGATTTACCAGTTGTTCTATGTTCCTACCCTCACCGATGGTCTCCGGCTGTTGGTAGTGACTGAAAGAACAAGACTGTGAATACAAGTGACAGAAAGGAGTTTCCTCCACAAGGTTTCCAGGCTCTTCCTCAGAAATAAGGGTGAGAAGTTCAGTCATCCGGGACGAGCTGCCTTTTTTTAAATCTTTTGTAATATTGCAAAGATTGTCAGGCTGAACCAGAAAAAGTGATCCATGCATTTGTTATCTCAAGATTGGAGTATTGTAATTATTGGGTTGTCCTAAAAACCTCCAGCTCATCCAAAATGCTTTAACTGAACTGAACTGAACTAAACTAAACTAAACTGAATTGAATTGAATTGAATTGAATTGAATTGAACTCCTCACAGTTCATTACAGAGTCATCAAGTATATTAAGAGCTTTGTCTTATACCTCGTTTCTATTTTCATCACAACTTACGTCCAGATCACTGCAGTCACTGCATGAGTCTGGTTGTTGATCTCCAACTTCATTCTGCACCCGCATGTGAATAAGAGTCTAAGATACTCCTCCTTTTGAGGGATCAGTTACTCTCAACCAGAAATATAATTAGAATTAGAATTAGAATTAGAATTAGAATTAGAATGAGAATTAGAATTAGAATTAGAATTAGAATTAGAATTAGAATTAGAATTAGAATTAGAATTAGAATTAAAATTAGAATTAGAAAGAGATTGATTTTCATCCTAGATGCTGCAAACCACTGCAATAACTGCCAAAGGTCTCTAGTTGAAGCCAACAAGACCACATCATCTTCAAATAGCAGAGACTGCTGTATGCAAACAGGCTTCCTTTTTTATTCTTTGTACATATTATGCTATAATGCCTAACATGTAACACTGAAAACACAAGACAGCATTTGTTGCCAGGTTGGTTGTTTTCTATTACTATTTCTATTACTATTTCATATTTCTGTTCATCTGAGCCTAAAATTTACATTAACTCGTTACATACCTCAATAATAGACTCTACAAAATATAAACATGTGCTATATACTAAAATATATATAAAAATATGTTTTATTCACCACATTTATTACAAATTGCTGTAACACTAAGAAAATATCACATCTTAAGAGAAAAATGTTTGAGCAGTATCAACAAAGAGCAGAGTTTTAATTTTCCATTCCATTGTTGACAGCATGGAATTCGCTCCGTGAAGCACATCCTCTTGTGTTTGTGCAATAAATTGTTAAAGAGCAATCTCTGAGGCTTTCCACCAAAATCCATCTACCAGCTGGGGAGAGCACGGTCACCTTGCAGCTGACTGAGACCCCTGTCTTGAACAGATGGATTATTTGAATGTGGAGCTTGTAGCTGTCACAGTATTGCATAATGCAAGACCATGCTAATATATGGCTGGAAGAAAAAAAAAGTAGAACATATGTCAGCACTCTGTTGAAAACGTAAATATGTGAACACAAAATAAAGAATACAATATCTGTTTTGTTTTAGTAGCAACTCAGCACAACTTGCTGCCAAATTTTATTTTGTTTCCATACTTAGGACTATGTCAAAGTTTTATTCAGATCCTCATATCTGACCCTTTGAGATTTTGAGACTATTGGAAAATCTATACATGTTAATCTGGTCTTTTTGGATGACCCATTACTAGACGGTAATTCTCAACATGCATATATCTTGTATAACACACACAGACATAGTTTCCTACACCAGAGGTAAATGAATCTGTTGAGAGCAGCAGATGAATGAGGCTCAGGTGGAATACGCCGGCGTTATTCAAATGTGACAGGAAGAGATATGAGAGGGAAATTCATCACATATAGGCCTATTGTTGGAGGGGAAGGTTGAAAGCTGGATGGCCTCCTACCTGCCAACTGCCCTCTGTTCTACATGTGCATACAATTACCAGGGAGGTTTCTTCTGAAACCCAGAAAATAAAATAAAATAAACATGCTAAACAAGAAACTTAAATACACTACAAGTCAGGGAAGGCAGGACAGGTGGTAAGAATTTCAGAATGCGCAAAATATTCTTTCCCTTCTGAAATGAAACTCTACCGCATATTTATGTTTTACCACAACTCCCATCTTTACATTCACGTAAAAATTCAGATCCACTCCTCACTCATTCATGTTTATAATAACTCAAAAAAGGAAACTTAATGCAGAAAATCACGCATTGTGAAACACAGAACAGGTAGTGCCAGGCAGAGATCTTATATTTTAAGAAATAACGACTTCTCTATTTCAATTCTAAGATGATAAATATGACGACATAATGAAATCATATGGTCCTTATCAAGTCTTAAAGTGAGATATATACAACCTCAGATGAACAGGAACACATGATACATTACATACACCAGTAATTCAACAAAAACTAGGCAGAAATGGAGAAGCGTCATTATCCTGTTGCGTGACCCAATTTCAGCCAAGCTTTAGTTGTCATACAAAAGACTTCACATTTTCCTCTAGAATACTCTAGTATATAGAGGATTTCACAGGTGACTCAGTAACTGGCCAAATAAACCCCTCTTCACTACCTTGTTTGACAATTTCTATAAGATAGGATGTTTGTGGGATTAAACGTGCTGGAATGTCCACTCCTGGGACAACAGGTTAAAATCTGGAATGTTTTCCAATTGTGAATAATCTTTGTCACTGTGCACTAACAGGCTCTAAATTGTTCAGAAAATACTTTAAATCTTCCTAGATTGATAGGCTGTTCAAATGTATTTGATTGACTGTTACTTCCTACTTTGCTTACAGATTCCATATCTGTAGGGGTCTACCTTGTTTGTCCACACACCGTTTCTTCACTTTAGAGTAGTAGTTGTCAAATAAATATTATCATAGTGCAGTATTTTATATGTTGTTCATCTTAGACTGTATTTACCTCATTTTAAGACCTGGTAAAAGTCACGTGATTTATTAACTATTCTTATATTCTGATTGATGAAACTTTTCCTTATATACATTTTTCTTATTGTGGTCACTACAAACAAGTCAGATTTTGTTTTACTTAGTAATGTTCTTAGAAAAAGGGTGAAATAACTTGTGCAAGTATAAATGTTTTTTGATCCCAAAAGTGAAACTTCTTATTTTCTTTTTCCCAACACGACGTCCAGAGGCCTGCATCAGCAGCTGAATAGAGGTATGACCTTACATGTCTGTGCCCAGAATGGATTCCTGACTCCCTCTTGCATGTTTTTGGGCTGCATGGCTATTTTAAAACAGAAACAACTATCATCAGTGCATTCTTATGTTCTGCCACACAGTGATCTCCAGCAGTAATGGCCAGCATACAAGCTCAGATAAGCTGCTGCCTGAATAAACAGGCTTCTCCCCCTTAGGGTCTCCTGGATAGAAGCATTCCCAGTTGACTCACACAAAGGGTTGGACCTGCTGTTGAGCTCCATCCATAAAACACCAGCACCTTGGCTCAAGGTCCTGCATTCTGACTCACAGACCCTGAGTTGCGTTTCCTTGTTTCCTATGTTTGTTTTTTTTTTAGCAACCCATTTTTGCTTGAGCCAGGCTGAATGGGAAGAGTAACAGCTTTAAGTGCTGCTGTGAAGCGTTAAACATGCACTGACACAATTATTGTCACTTGATTTCTTCAACATACCAAAATAGAAATGGACCGATAACATACAGTTGAGCATGTGTTGCATGTCATAGACTTGTGTTGTGTGTTAAGACACATGTGCCATGTGTACATTCTATCATCCCATTATGATCAATTTAATTAAACTGAATGAACTGCAATGAAATATATCCTATACCTCTTGGTCTTGGCATCTTTCTTCATGAGAGGGTAAGATTGAAAAAAAAAAGAAAAAACCCACCTCCAATAATTTAATTGTGTCATTAAATGAGCCCCCCTTCCTACTGTATTTGAGGGGTAAAACACAACATATCTGTGTGTGTGTGTGTGTGTGTGTGTGTGTGTGTGTGTGTGTGTGTGTGTGAGTGTGTGTGCGGGGGTGCGTGCGTGTGTGTGTGATCTATGCCAGGCTGCCTTGGAGACTCCAAATCCGCTACGAATCCACGGCGTGCGTCATTGCGCATCGGCGAGTCCAGCCCATAGCGGTTAATGGGAATTCGCTGACAGAGCACAACCAGTTGTTGTGCGGGCATATGTTTGCGCGGATCAGCAGGTGCTGTCTTTAAAATAAAGAAAACCGAGCGGGAGTCGAGCTTACAGCGACGTCGATCTGAGGGAAAACTTAATTTGGGACTCTTATTTCCAGGATGCGTTGACGGACGTATTAGGCATGCTCGTGGCGATCGGAAGGATCAGGTAAACTTCGCGCTTTAACTTCATTACTTACACTGATTTTATTTCTTCTTAAAATTATTATTTTACTTTGTTGTATCTCACGAGAGACCAAAATGTTAATGATGGTTGTCTGTGCGCTGTTTTCACTCACTAGTGCGTCTTTTAATAGAGCGTCCGTGGAAACCAGAGCGCGCTGACAATTGTAACTTTAATGCGCATAAAGATCTCTTCTCTCAACAATATTTAACAAGCAAATGATCTGAGTCCCTATGTGTATGTGTGTGTGTTTGTGCATGAGTGTCTGCATGTGTGCAAGCGTGAGCGCGCTCACACGTCTCAGCTCCTATGTGCGTTTCCCTCCGAAGATTATGTTGCTCCCATTTCATTTAAGTCAGTCTAAATGGGCCCAGGTGGTTTTAAGGATTTCACTTTATCAAAGTGATAAAAAGGTCAGGAATTCATTCAACGGGGAGCCTTCGAGGCACTGGTGTATAGATAAGAAATGATAGGAAGGTGGCACTATTCAAATGAGAATAGGGTGATGTATCTTTTGAACAAATATCTGACACTTTGAGGATAAACGATTTTTGTGTGGTGCCCCTCCTTTTAGGCATCATGCTTGCTATAAAAGGTATTTAAGGAAACATCTGTGCGTCCTCGCTCATGGCTCCTTCAGCAAGCCTCCTCCCTGCTTGCTGCTTTTCATCCTTTTGATACCCTTCAAAATGTTCTGTTGATATCGTTTTCTGGTCACAGGCAGGGGTCTGGTGGGAGGAGGAGGATAGGAAGCTGGCCACTTCCTCTGACCACCTCTAAAATACTTTCTTCAGTTCAGCCTCCGCTCTTGGCTCACTGGCCCGTTGCTCCTATGATGATATCTAATTTGATCAATTTTTCCCCAGCAGCCGTGCTTAAGATAAAAACAGTCAAGCTGTCATGTCAACAAACAAATGCTCCCAGCTTTTCTAAGATTCCACTGCGATAACAACTGTAATTAAAATCATAATGCTCCATGAAGCCCGACTGTGAGTTTTCATCTGAATCCTCATATCAAATACAGTACAGTATATCAGAGTGACAATGTCTGTAATCAGCAAAGGAAGCACAGACTGCAAAGAAACACTTAACCGATAAAGACTTGTTTTTGTCATTGTTTGAGTATAAAGTGCCAGCTGCCTTTCGCATTGAGCTCTTCCATTTCAAGCCAGCCATCACAAGAAAGGAATAAGGGAGAGAAGCGAGATTTACATAAATACACTTGTGTGGAGAAAATGGAAAGGCTTTCTGCTTTTATCAAAACTACAAAGCTCAGTGTCTTTTTCATCTTTCACGTTCAGGTGGACAAAATGGCAGATTTCTTTTTCTTTCCTTAATGCTGTATTATGAACGTGTGACTGCATTGTCTTTATTTTCACTTTCTGAATCTGCATTGACTTTTTTCTTCCGATTTTATTTTGCTTTGTCTCTTTCTGTGGTAGAGTATTGCTCGGTGTCACTGGACTGGGCTCCTATGACTCACCTCACTGATAGCAGCGCATCTTTTAAATCTAGACAGCTCCTTCTAGCGCTGATCGCAGAGCTTTGTCTTTAGTCTGCCCAGGTTCATCGACCGCCTTTCTCGCATTCTTGTGCTAATCTTCGGGGAACTTGCTTTGACGTGGTGTCACGTGTCACAGGGATCTCTCTGGGATGTCTTTTGGAAGGATTATATTTGATAGAAACATGGCCAAAGACCAGAGGTGGGGTCAGGAGGGACCAAAAACTCTCATTTTCCCCATACAGCACATTTTACTGAATTGTGAAAGAGTCTGGCTAGTTTTTATATCTCAGTCTTGTCTGCTGTGATGGAAAATATTAAATCTGTGACCTGACCGATGGTCAGATGCAAAATCTTGGCTTTGACATATTCTGTGACCTCTTATGATCAGACTCATAACTTGTTTTTAAAATATTCTGTATACAGTTTGGTCCTTGTTTCCCTGCTCTGCTGACGCACACACATGGTGTGACTTGTTATTGTTTGGTCTTCATCATTCTGTGAGATTAAAATTAATGTGCAACCTGAAAATCATTGTCATTCCTGCATCGAGACGCCTGATGGCTGTTTTGACCCATTTGCATGCAACTGTTTGGGATTAAATTGACTAAACTTTGGATCATATCTCACATCATTCTTTTATTATAGTCTTATGAACTCAGTCTTAGTCCAGAAAGTCACCTAGTGGTTAAACATAATATACAGATGTGTTAATACGTTTTCTACAACATCTGCTCAAAATAAATGTGGTGCCTAAATCATTGTCTTTCAGTCAATTCAGTCAATTCAACAATTATGTAATGTTACTAAGCCACAATCACCGATGTTATATAGAAAATCTTTTGGTTATTGGGATTGAGGAATATTTATTCAGTCTAACTTTTGTTGAAGTGGATGAATACTATCATATGCTCAATGTTCATATCCTGACAATTAAAATGACCTGATTTGAATCTCCTGGTAACAGAAGATAATTTATTTTATTATTTTATTATTATTAAATAATTTTTATTTATTTTGACAATTTATTTTCAATGTAGGATCATATCTGATTAATATGAAATAGATTTTTTTTTACATTTATATGGTAAAGTGATTAACACAAAGTCAATGGCTTGCCAACAGTAGTGGTACTTTGTTAGTTTTCACACAGAAGGGGTCATGGTCATCCTAAGGAGAAAGATGTGATGTCTTACTATTTCTTATGTATTCAGTATTCAGAATTCAGAATACTGGCTATTTAGAGTAGAATTATCCAGCTTCCCCATCGTTATCGTCACCCAAATTCATATCATGTTTCATTTGCTATACTACTTTATTTGATGTCACATCTTCGAGCCCTTTCATCACCATTATAGGCTGTTCCCTACAGTCTGGTCATATTCCACACACTTTGAAACCTACACCGATCAGTCCCAGACTAAAGAAACCCTCCCTAGAACCCTGAGATTCTGGTTAACTATTGGCCCATTTCCAATCTCTCCATTCTTTCAAAGGTTTTAAAGAAAGTCGTTGTTACCCAGATCCAGGACTCAGAATTTAGCTCTGCCCCCAGCACCAAGACAGCCCTGGTCAGGGTCAACAATGATTTGTTGGCAACTCCTGATCAGGACTTACTGTTGCTTCTCATTCTCTTGGATGTCTCTTCTGCCTTTGATTTTATGGATCATAACACCCTTTTGGACCACTTAAAAACCTTCATTGGACTTTCTGGTACAGATTGAGACCTGTGAGTCACCTGTGGAGTCCCTCAGGGGTCGGTTCTGTTGAATAAAAGATTCCCTGAGTCCGTTGATAGGAAGAGATTCACGTTTATTTCCGTACAGAAGCATCTGGAGATCCCACCGACATGCACAAATGCCAGCATACAGTTGAGATCTGAGAACTTTTGTGTACACCCCCTTTTTATAAAATCCTGAATTAATGCAAGTCTGTTTCCCGCCCTCTTTCAACACCTTTTATTACGTATGTCCTTCGGACGAAAACATACTGCTTAGGTCCACATCCTGTTTATTACCGCACGCCAGAAGGCCTTTGTCTCTGCTTGTACCACTAAGTCAAAGTCAAGTTTATTGTCAATTCTACCACATGTGAGATACATACAGAGAATTGAAATTACGTTACTCTCAAACCCTCGGTGCTACACAATAAATACATTCTAAACACAAAGTGCAAATTAAAAAGAAACAAGTTATAACATGACGTTGGGTTTAAGAGCCAAGGGCAATACAATTACAGTAAAAACAATGAAAGGGCAGTATGTTGATAGACATTATTGTTATGATGAACTGTATTGTAATAATGATGGTGACCAGTCTAAGTGACCAGTCCCCCTGATCACAGGTGTTCCTTAACCCCGTGTCCTCTGGTCAGCATGTTTCTTATCAGCTGCCATCTCTGTGGATGAGACCTCAGCCTCCAACCAACACCACTTTACTACTCACACAACAACACTCTCACAGCCAAAGGAAATACGTAGTAAAACAATAAACCTAATACTCTAACATTTCCCTTTAGTATGTTACCAGTGCTGAGTTGTAATATAAATGAAGCTAATCATTTATAATTTTCCTTCAGTTCATAGGCCCATCCTATTTACCAACTATACGTTCTCCCTTGGCCACATTATCAACAAGTATGGAATCTCGTTTCAGTGCTATGCTGATGATACTCAGCTTTATGGTTGGACCACATCACTCACATAGCTACAGTAGCCACTCTCACTGCTTGTCTGGAGGAGATGAGGGCATGGATGAATGACAACTTTTTTCAGTTAAACAGCTTAAAAATGGAAGCTCTGCTCATTGGAACCCCTATCCAACTCTGATCCTCCCCCTTCTCATGATCTCATTCTCTGGCCACAACTCTTCACCACAACATTTCCTTGACATCCTCTGTTACCAAGGGGTGGGATTTAACTCCCACCTATATTTTGACATTGTTAAACAGCTTTTTTCATATGTTTTTAAAACACATCTATATTACACTCCTTCCCAGCATCCAGCACATCGCACCCATTCTCCAAAACCTTTGTTGGCTTCAGGTTCGGTTCTGGATTGAACATAAAATCTGTCTCCTGACCTACCGGTTTCTCTATGGTGACACACCAGTGTGTCTAGAAGAGTTGATCAGTTTCCACAAACCTACAAGGAGCCTGCCCTCAGCCAATATCCACCATCTTCATGTCCCTAATGAGTCCCCATGAGCCTTCCAGGCAGATGGAATTATGTGAATTTATTCGAGAAGTATTTTTAGAATTTTATTAATAACTGCGGTCACCTGCACACCCCCCCGCAAAGTGGCTTTGATCTGACATTTAAAGAAAATATATTGTGTGTCTGAGCAACTTATACAAATTTGTGAGGTGAATTTGAAATTCTTTTGAAAAGATTTGCCTCAAACCAACTCTTCACTAATGCACACCTCCGTCTGATGTGCCTGCAGTTATTTTGCCATTTGTTTTAGGATCACCGCACAATGACATGTTTGTAGCACAGAGTTTTATTTTTAATAATTTATCCATCCACTCTCACTCTGCCTCATCATCCCCCAATTGTTATCACAGTTGAATTAGCAAGCCCTGTAGATTTTCATTTTATAGTGTGTGTTTGAGCGGCAATGCCGCTAATTCAGCCTGATAGTAATGCAGGGCGATGGGCACAGGAGGCCTGCTGTGATGAGAAATGGAAGTAAGCCAGAGCCTGATTTGAAGAGCTCCACATCTCCTGATAAAAACAGGGAAGAAGAGTCCTCCACCCTCCGTAAGTCCACAGAGCCCTGAATGTTGATCTGAGACGCAGCCTTGGTGTGTTTGAGAGACAGAGACAAAGAGAAAGTGAGACTGCGAGCATGTCTGTCGGGAGATGAGTTCACGAGTCCCTTTTATGCAAAAGATATTGCTTAAGACTCTGGCAAGAGTCGTAAAGACCCCGTAATGGCACAGTCACTGAGAGATGACAGAGATAAAACAATTTTACCAGGCAGTGATATGCTCTATTACGTTCTTCCATCACTCAAACATTAGTGATTCTTTTAGAGCTATTTTTGTTTCAGTGTACTTGTGGAATCTCTAAAGAAATCTTAAAGATCTAAAGAAAGAGCAAGCTGGACTGAAGTTTCACTGCATGCTATGCAGTAAGGATAAAAATTCAGAGAAAAATACATATTTTTTACACACACTACTTCATTTCTATTACAGCACATTTTGAGTTAGCACATTTTGTTCAGGCATCCACTGTCTACTTTATGTAATAATCTGCCAATAAAGCATGATTACTTTGATTTACGAAAGGAAAATAATTAGATTATGGGAAGTTGAAAATGGCTACGGTTGGTTTTATGTCATACTCTGTAGTGTTGGTTCCCCCTTTGTTTTTGCACATTAATGTTTTTCTGTCTAATTGGATGGGTTGGTGATAGTCAGGGATGGGTGGGAAAAAAAATGAAACAACATGTCATTAAGTCTGAAGACACTTTTACTTATAACCCAGCTGAGTTTGGATGAGCAAAATACTTTTGACATGGCTTCATATCCAAGGAAATTAAACCATTAATGGGCAAAGCAAACTGACAATTTGGTTAAAATGAAGGCAAGGAGTTTGCAGATCACTTGATAAAATCACGAGCCGGTGATGTTTGTGGGGCACAAGTAGCTAATGAACAGCTCAATTGTACAACAGGGAGTTACACCTTTAAGACCTGAGGTGTTCTCAGAACATGCAGGTGCATTAATGGTCAGTTATGTCTTGCAGCAGGTCATGAGCAGTTAAACGATGATTACTTGCTTCTACAACAAGGTGCCCTATGAGCAGACTTGGTGCAGCAACATTTGCTGCAGTGATTTTCAATGAGTGAGATAAAGCATGTTAAGGGTATGTAAAAAAAAAAAAAATGATGAAATGGGTTCATAACTAAGTTTTTGAATAATGAAATTCACTCTGTGGGTTCAGTGAGCTGCCAGTTTAGATTTAATGCCACATCAATCTCTAACCTTGTGATAATGATCCCCATTGCAGTGAGTCATGGATTTTTTTAAGTCTCGGAGACAACGGCGCTGGATTTAGAGTCGTTTTTTTTTACCAAGCTACAAGCTCTCTGTTATTGGAATCAACCAAAATAAATTCATTGAGATATGAGTCACAATGTCAGTCACACATCATGAATATTAAAAACATATTTCCGAAGTCAACTTCTTGCTTTGTAGAGAATTAATAATTTACATTATACTGTAAGTTGATATAAATTCAATGGTAAAGAAACAAACCCATAAAGCTAGTCCCAGAAGTGTCTTGAAATGACGTTAGTTTTTATAATTTTGGATTTAAATTAAATAAGATAGACCAGTTCTGATTGATCAAAGTATAGACTCTAAGCTTTAGTTTTTAAAAAGAGTTAAAAAAAAAGATAAAGCTACAAATATGAAGTCCAATAAGAGCGCAATACAAGTTGGAGGCCATCGTTAGGCTGAAAAAAACGACATAAGCCTAACTTAAGCCCTTGAGTCCAATGATTTTGACTCCATCATGCCACAAAAACACTCTCCACAGCTTATCATTGCAGATTATTTCATTCTTATGTCCTATATTTGTTTTTAAGCTCATAAGGGATACAGACAGGCAGGGATGTCACTCCAAATTTGAAATGGGAAGGGGGTATTTATAACTAAATATAAACTGCAAATACAACTATAATTTTTTAGGAAGTAGCTTTACAGAAGTATTAAAGTGTTGTTCAATAATCTATTACATGATCAATGTATTACAGCCAGGTTGCCTTGTTTCCAAGTCATTTTGATGGTCAGTGGAGCAGCCACCCGGCAGCTTTCAAGAAAAGAAAAACCTTTACACATATGTTTATATAGATTTGACTGACAAGTTAATGACGTGACAACTATGTAGTTCAGTTGGCTGATGTACTTTTTTTTAGCTAAAGACTGTTATTTAAACTCATACTCACAAGCCTCCCGTACAGGGGGCAAATGCCAGATAAAAACATAAGTCTGAGATTAGGCTGGGTGTAACAGGTTTAATTGCTTCAAAAGCTGTATCATAAAGCAGAACCCAAAAACTTTGGATCTGATTTGTCTCTTATAATCCATTGGATAAACATTGTTGTACTCTTCCATTAAAGAAAATCACACAAAGGTCAGTAAAATAGCTTGAACCTGACAAAAGAACTAATAATCATAGTTTACTGAACATTGACAAAAGAAAATCAGACATAGTCTTTGGATCACCCTAACACAAATAAACCAAAGCAAATGAAACTGTTCTGGACAGCTGAGTTGGTACTCATAGAAAACATGTGAAATAATGTGACCATAGTGACATGTTAAAGTAAAGTGTGCCCTGTAATTAACATCACAGGTGCTGTCAATCTTCAGTCAGTCAGTCTGTCTATTTAAAGCGTGAAAAGTATCACTCTGCCGATTGGTAGCATGGTGTTCATCGTGGTGGTCTAGATGTTGTCAATGATGGTGGACTGACTAACATTGAGTCTGTTATTCATTTGCATTACACTAGTCACAAATCTGTCAAAACGGGGAGTTTCTGATTTATTTAAGTACACAAGATGATTGGTTTTGTTAGCTGGAGTTAAAACCAGCAGCGATGAAGAGTTACTTTCCTCTTGAAAATGAGATTATCCCTGAGGTCTCTGTAGACCGACAAGCAGCTTTCAGTGTCTGTGCAGCTGAGTAGGTAGCAAGGAAAACATGGACTGGTATTTCACCAACACTGACTTACTAAAGTCAATGTTGGTGAAAGAAAATACAGACTGGAGTATGACGATGACAGACCAACGCAGTGGTCAATGTCACCCACATCTGAAAACACTGAATGGATTGTCATTACCACAGGGATTCTGTCAGTGACAAACAGGAGTTGAGCAGCAGTCTCTCGCTCTGAATTTATGCCGACGTAGTCAAAACAACAAAACATTTGATAAACTATTCTCAATCACCCCCTTGTTTAGAAGGGCTGGGCTCAACAATGTTTCAGCAAGCAAGTAGTTTTAATTCTCCTCAGTCAAAACTGAATATTCAGTTTTGGGGTCTCCTTCTGGCTTGTGAGGCCTTATGCGTTTACATAGTCTGCACATTCAAAGAAATGGCCCTGAGAGAGACCATTAGGTGTACTACTACATACTACAGGATATGTCAAACATGATGGAGGGAGTGTGATATGGTGTTACTGACGATGGAACGAGCTCACTGTTTATGTTGATTATGGTTATAGTGGAATGAAATCACCTTATCCAAATACTTTTGAACCATTAATAATAGAGTAACTTTGCTCAAAAAAGCTATAATTCCTCAGTATCATATGCTTGTGAAATCTTTTAAAATAAAGCTGAAAGACTGTACTTTGATCACATTTGAACATTTCAAATCAGTTGTGGAAGTGCATAAAGGTGAAATAATAAAAACTGTTAATGTTTAAGTACCTTTTGTATCTAACTGTATGTTTACCGTATTTTATACAAAAACTTAGGGAAAATAAATACTAAATATCTAAATATGTAACTAAATAAATGCTACTAAAATTTTCAGTTCTTTAAAGCTTTCCTTTAATATAAGTTTTAAAAAAAAGGAAGAAAAAAGGTTTTAATTCTCACTGATCATGATGTCCCAGTTATGGATGACCATTAACTAGTGAGTCTGAAGACGTAGCAATTATACCCTCATGGGATGCAGCTATAATCAATGTAATTTGCAACACTGGTTCTTTCCTAGTTACGTTAATGACTTTGCCCAAAAATCATCTCAGTTATTTAGCGTACCGTGTTCATTACCTATCATTGTGTTTATCTGGAATAAGTTGAGTTTTTTTAATGTATACCAAGTATACAATATATGTACCTGTGCTACACAAACTGAATCTAAATGTATCTGTTTGAAAGTGTGTAGTGTGTACCATGCCCCTGTGCTCTAAAAGTTAGAATATTTATTTACATGGGTTTTTAAAAAGATGATATATAGCTGAAAGAAAGGTAATGATGATCTGAAAACTAGAAGAATAAAAATGAATTACTGTGAAACACAAAAACCATTTGTGAAATCTCAGTTCATGCCCACTGAGTGTGCTATGGAAAATACTGCTAGTCACTTATTAATACTTGAATATTATTTTAATGTACTGCTGTCTTATAAGAGAGCTGGATAACAAGCCATATCCTCCGCTGTATATATGTTTATACATATATGTGTGTGTGTGTGTGTACATATATATATATATATATATATATATATATATATATATATATATATATATATATATATATATATATATATATTTATAATGCTCTGCTTTGTTTTAGGGTGTGTTGAGGCAGGGAAACATCTAAGACATGCAGGACTACGGCTCTCTGATACCATGGTTGCCTACCCTTGCCCAACAATCAACACTAGTAATGTGCTAGCTGCTAGACCGCCCGCAGTCAGGTCCCTCTCACAAATGTTTGAACATGGTGTACAATGGCGATCAACTCAGTTTTGGAGCCAGTTCCTAGTGGTCATTCAAGGATATCCCATTAATCTTACTTCCTTGTTAAATTCAACCCTGGCATCTGGATTTTGCCCTTTCAAAAGGACACATGCCAGTGATGAGTTTCATCCAGGAGGCAGAGGATATAGTACTTTGAAGAAAACCAGGGAATTAGATGGCGTGACTCAATCTGCATGACACATCTTTTTGTTTTTGCTAGTGCCCTTTTCATGTCATCTTAAAATCAAATTTCCATATTTAGAGTAACAACTTAACTGTAAAGGACTATTACCCATTCTCCTACCCCTTTATCAGGATTGCAATATACCATAGACAGATATGAAAATAATTTTGGCATCTTTTAGAACACATTTTAGAAGAATTTAATATTTTCACAAAACTGACTAGTCACCTCTGAATGTTTTCCCGTCCTTGCATTGAGTTCCATTGCGCTACATTCAGATTTCAGTATACGTTTCATGAAATTCATCAAATAAAAACAACATTGTTATATTATGTAATGTATTGGCTAATGCTGAATTACTACATTACTGGATTTACCTATTCGATTTCATGTAAATGTCAAGATTTCTTTTGCAAATGACAAGAATGGGTAGGATTTAAAAATATGCACAGCCAGGGTTGAAGAAGATAATAATTAGTTACACCGCTTTAGTAGGTGGTGTGTTCAAGATTATAACCAATGTAGGCCATTAACTCATTCTTATTCTCTGTTTAGTCAGAGCCAGTCTCTGAGATATGCACACAGGATCCTTTAATGTCCTAAAAAACACTAGGCAATAGACCATTTTCTTGTTTAGTTTTTGTTTTGCTCTGTATTTCCCTCCTTTCGTTGACTAGTTGGGTTTAGGCAACTGAATTCCATGACTACGTTTAGGAACCAAACCTAAAGGTAAGCTTTAGGAAAAGGCAGTAAACAGCTGTGAATTTACTGGTTTACTGAAAACTAAATCATCCCATCTGCTTTGGCTTTTACAACACGAGTTCCTAAAAAGACAACGGGGTATGAAACATTGGAGTGAGAACTGGCTGGGACCTCTATTCCAGTCGAGACTGAGTAATAGTCGGATTATCTTCACCATCCGTTCACTCATAAAGTCAGTGTTTGGCTCTGGTTTGTCTGATCCCCTCGTCCTTTATCATATCATAATTTATTTATTTTTTTAATCTAAGGTTATATCTGTAGTTTTCCAGCCAAACATATGCTCACTTACAGTGCTCCCTCACATGCCTCACTGGCTTTCACGGTTCATAGTCAAACTGGGAGGCAGTTTTCAGGTCACATGTGTAAGGAGACAGAACTAACATGTGCAGAGATATTTGAGTGTAGAACCTTTTAAGGTACTCATTTACTGGAAGTGGATTATCGCACCATTGCTTTTAGTAGCCTGAAGGACGTTTCATGTTGTAACAAAAAAGGAAAAAATATAGCTCATCAGAGGCTGAATTTAACAGTGTGACAGTCACCATCCAGTTCTGTATTTACAGATTTACATCTGAGTGTGTTTTGATTTGGGGTTTAAATGTGGTCTGTCAACATAAAAGTAGGCCACACGATCTTGTCTTGAAGCTTTGTATGATTTATATGCATCTGCCAAAATAACAAATTTGACAATGACAATGACAGATGGAAAAAATGAGAGGTTTTAAGAAAACAAAAACTAAATTGATGTACCCATTACTCTGTGGTATATTAAATCGATTCACTGTCTTTAGATAGAAGTCGCAAATCTTTTTCACCATGTACTTTATTGTTACATGAGCCTGACTTCTCCTGCTTATACAAGTAATACAATTAACTGAAAATAATAATATAACATTGTTTCTTATGTTTGGATTAAACTCACCTATACTGATATCTAAAATTATCTAAAAATTATTAAGATTTAGAAACTGAGAAGAATCAGTATGTGGTGGTCGGCTAATTTTGACAAAATGTAGTATGCAACATGCAAATAATTGCACAACCTGCAGCATCTAAACAAAAAATACCCAGCGTGTCGTATGCAACTGACTTGTGTACCTCGCATAATGTAGCCTAGTGGTTCCCAAAGTTTTTCACAAATTAAAAAATAAATAACTAGATCAATAATATCTTATTACTCAAAAAGATAAAAAATGGATATAAAAATAGATAGATAAATATGGCATGAAAAGGGAGTGGGGTGATATACACAGGGAGGCTGTAATAGTAAATTTTCCCACTCCAGAAAATAACATTTTAATATTTGCCAAAATATCTATAGTTTTTAAACATTTTCAGCATTTTTATTTTCAGTTAAAATAGGTACTAGTCAATGAACAGTTCCCCAGGTCAGTGCAAAGTCCTCAGTCACTCCCAGGTCACAAGGTATAAAACGTAATGTCCCTTCTACACAAGTTGTGTTTCAAAAATATCAAGTACAATGAGCAGAACATAGAAAGCTGCAAAGAGCATTTGTACACTACCTGGATTAGTTAAAATCAGGCGATGCTTATTTTTTGTCCAGGCAGTGTATCAGTTGAAAATTTGGGGTTTCAAGAGCTTTAGTTGGTTGACTGAAGAGAGTAAATACCCTATTCTGATGGTGTGAAAGGATTTCAGCAGCTTTGTGGACATTTTGAATTTCTTAAGGTATACAAATGGCAGTGGACATTTGTTGAGAGCATGACACTACTTAAAGTAGCTTGTCATGGCACTATATCTGTTCAGTCACGTCTCTATTGCATCCATCTAACTGATTTTTCATACATTCTCAATGCAGAAGCTGCATGTTGCATCACACACTGTGTGCTACATCTATAAAAAACAAAAAAAAATGTAATCTAAAAAAATAAAAAATCTACTGATATAACCATGATACCCCTGTCAAACCTACGCAAGCATGAAATCCCTCAATGCCACGTAACACCACATTACGTTAAACATCTTCTTAGCCCGTATTACCATCCACATCAGTGGGATCTCAGGATAAGTCATTCTATTCTCTGAGGGGTTTTCTGTCCCTTTCTGTTTTCATCTTAAGATAGGTAGAGAAGAGTAGGGGTATATAGAACTCTCCTAAAAGATAATGACTATCATTTTTTTAATTCAAGTTTTGAGGCTTGTGTAAAAGTTGCAGTTGGGATGAAGTAATTAACGAGAGGTCATTACGCTGCTGAATGTCCTCTAGGCACGTCAGTGCTGTTATTTGCTAATCAACTGTCCTACATTTTGTCTGTAAGAGACTGTGAAAGTTGGCACGACAGAACAAAGAAACTACAGACACATTCAGAAATATCTCAGTTGAAAAATGGTTTGAAACTGGTTTGAGATTAAAAATAGGGCTCAGATCATCTGCGATCCCTGCTGAAAACGCAAGATCTCAAAGTCACTGGTTCTGGTTGAATATCATCTTGTTTCTTTTGTGATATTAATCAAAATATTTGCTTTTCAGAAGGTATTTGGATTACATTTTCTTAAACAACTATCAAAATACACATCAATATAAACTGATGTCCTCTGTGTGCTCGTATTCCAGATAAATTCCACCAGGTGTGTTCGCTCCTTCAACTGCCATGGCTCGTTCCATATCTGGAGGGATTGTGTTCACCATCTTCCTTATTAGCAGGTAAGACAGTGTACAGATGAAATGGAAGCATCTGGATATACAGCAAAGCTATTCTAAGACCCAGGAAGCCAAATCAAGTCAGATTTAAATTTAAGAAACACTGATAATCAGTATGGAATGGGTTTGTGAGGAGTGAGAAGGGTCCCTGAGTTGTATTTTTTTGGTGAACCATCAAAACTCATTAACAACTCCTCACCCATAAGACAAGAAGCATAGAAATTCCATTGGCACATTTAGGATGCAGCTGAGTAGAACTGATGAGGTAGGATCCAGAGCCACATGAATCTGTCATTACACAGAGCTGAAGTTCTAATCCCTGCCGAGGTCACACTGAGAGGATGATGGGATGTTTTGCGGTACTTTTCCCTGTCAATGTGAGGAGAAGCATCTCTTCTTCTTCCCGTTCATTTTCAAACCACAGAATGCACTTTGCACATTTTAGATAAGGTAAACCATCTGGGTCTTACTGAATCCTGATATAAGATGTGTAGTAGAGCGCTTCTTTGCACGATCAGCTGTGAGAATATTGTGCTGCTGCAGGTTTCCCGTGGCACTAGTATCTTGCCATGTCTTATGCCACATCTGGGCTCTTCAGGCATGTAATGAGTGAATTCCATGAAGCCTTTGGGCCACAGAGAAAAGCAGGTAGCCAGAGATACCTGAACACGCTCAGTACAGCAGTGTAGTTTCTGGTAGACACGACCTGGAATTCTACTTAGATCAGGGCTGCGTGTAGATCAGATTCCCAGTGCAGGAGGAATGCCAGGAGAATACTGTGAAGTAGTGTGATACAAACCATAAATTATTTTTAACTTTGGCTGATCATTAATTAGCATGAATATGGTTGCAAGTGAGTGTTAATTATTAACATGATGATTTCTCCCCCCATTGAGTCTATTTCCATCCTTATTTGTCACAGGTTTAATAATGGTTCTTCAGCTTCCTCTGATTAATTATGGTTTTTTGTGTTAGCAAAGTAATGTGGAAAAAAAACATTTTGGTGTTAGCATTATTTTTGGACTTGAATTACAACTTTACTGAGCCTATTTAGCTAAAAAATCTGTTGTAGTCTTGTATAACATAAATAATTGAACCATAACCTCCTAAGACTTGCTGCAATATTTTTTATTGTTGCTTTGGGCCCCTGTTAAGAGATTTAAGGTTGTGACATAGAAAACAATACAAGTGAGGTCTTCGGAGGTTAGAAACAATCTCATTGAAGGTATTGATGTATTATGCCAGTAATTGAATTAAGAACCTTGTTGCACTACATAAATAACAGATCAACTCCATTGGAGATTTTCACTCAAATTCAATCAAAGATCATTTTAGTTGCAAAGGTACGAATGTCAAATAATTACAAATAAATCATTTAGCATGTCGCTAACTTAGCCACACTCACTGCCATCTAACAATAGACTCCAAAATATTCCTTTAGCCTTTATCAGGTTGATGCAAACCAGGATTAAATCTCTTGTAAATGGTGGGTTTTTTTTGTTTTTTTTTACAGTAATTGAACTATTGGTAAGACTTCTTAGAGATGTGGCTTCTCCCACTTGCACTGCAAATCGCCTCACTATTTTAAGATTGCATAAATATCCCTCCATGGCATGTTTAAGTCTCATTTCATTTGAACTAACATTTAGATGTAGACTAAATCACAACCTCTAGTGGTGCAACAGGGTCATGTGACGTCTTCACATCACATGGGGGTAATTGAACCTTAGATAAGGTAGTGACAGCAATGGGCCCATTAAAACTTGCAAGTGTATGATGTGAGGTGATTTAATTAGATAACAAACAGCTTTTTTTGATGAGAATACTGCTTAGGTCCATGTCCTTGTAACTTTAGCTCTCTTTTCTGGATTGTTGACAGACTTGTTTACACCTGTTACAAGTCTGTCAACAATCAAATTTAACTAATCAGATTTATTTAACAAAACATTTGACAGACAAATATGAATCCCGATGATGACAAATAATGCACTATGTCCAGTAATAAGTGGAGTGACCTGGGTTACATTACGTGTTAAGGTAATAGAAGAGTCACTATCCATTTTCTGGAGACTATCAGCATCTTTTTTTGGTACTCTCTCCTGAAGCTTGAATCGTTTATGTGTGATTAGGAAAGAGGCACTTTTCCAGTACAAATGCACCGCAAGCCTCAACAACATGCATGGCCTCGTCCCTCTGAGCCCAGCTGACGACGCTGGCAATTCTGAAAGTGTAGTGAACCTCACTGAAGAGAAAACAAGTTGTTACCGGTCACAAGTTATAGCAAAGTTAAGCACATAGATTTGGAGAGTCATCTCGCTAAAATGTGTCATGGCCATAGGAATGATCCATGTTGACTCTGTGGGAAGGCTGATGTTAGTTCAATGTTTGGGATGCAGTATACCACCATTGATGCTCAACTGAAAGAGCCCAGCCTCAGACACGTCATGCTTTCATGTTTCTTTGTTCTTTTTATTCAGGGGAGGGGGACAATACACCAATGCTCCAGGGGTTTTCACTAAGAGCAAAGGACAAAACTGAAGAGGATAGGCTGAAGATCACAGCTTAACAAAAAAAATAAAACTGTTTGATCTAAGACAGCCAGCCACTGCTTTGCGTGGCTCAGAATGTATTTGTCAATAGTTTATAAAAACACGACTAGGCAATGGTAGGGACAACTAACGCGCTTTAATGTGTTTTTTTTGTTTTTTTTTTTAAATGTTGTTCTACTTAAATTGTAGCTAAAGTATTGGAAGGCAAAAAAGTGAAATCAGCCTGAAAAAGTGTTGTGATTGTTGATTTGAATAGTATTTTATTATCAGAACAAATAAAACAAGTTCTTTCCTTTTCTTGCTGTAGAAAATAGGTCTCATAAGCAGAAATCCTACACACTGATCCTAATTACCGTATCCGAGCTTTAACCGATATAAAGGGATATAAGATATAAGGGGTGCGACTAGGTTGAGCCAACTGGTCAGACAGCACGCAGCAGTTAATCCACATTCACAGCTTTCTTCAGCAGAGCACAAGGTCAAACATACATGCAGGTTCTTCTCACATGTTGAATGGTTTTGCTGAGTAATGTGACTCTAGCACCAATTTTGTGAAATTGCCCTTCATAACTAGTGTTGACAGACAGTTTGTGTATCGTGGTCAGTCATCCCTACACAAGCATCCAAATTCGTACATAATGGTCCAAAAAGTAAGACTCTCAACACATAGACAACATTTAAGACTAAATAGTTAAATAGTGAGATGTTTTTGTTTTGTTTTCTATAGAACATACAGTACAGTTTTGTATTATGGTATAACCTCCTCCTAATGCTATTTGGATATAATTACATAATTTTGGGGACCAATGCCATCTCTTATTAACCTACTGATGTTTTCAGTTGTATTGTGCTAAAATAATAACCTTGACAAAGGGCCTTTAGATTAGTATTTGATGTCCATATTGATCTTCTGGTGACCAAATTGGCTTTTTGAGCCATCCAAGCAGTGCCGTGGAGGTCAGTTTAACTTTTAATTCATAAAATGAATAATTAAATTAGATTAAAGGAGGGATTATGGCCATAACATGAGGATAATGTTCACTAAAGTAACAAATCAAGTCATGAATATAACCGTTTTCTTATGTACTTCTGTTTTTTGAAACTACAGAAGTTGCCCCTTTTGCCCTTTTGCGTAAGTGTGATTGCTGATAAAAACAACCAATCATGAGCTGGCCAATGCACTCATTGGCCCCCAACCCAAAACAGTAAAAGGTCAGATTGATTTGAGTGAAATAAAATGGAACTTTGAAAATGATATTGTCTAACAGAGTCCTAGTGTAGCATTCAGCGGTGGCTCAGCAGAACCTGTAGAGTACACAAAGAGGTCCTGGCTGTTTTTCACATTCGATTTTGCACCCTCAAATGATTATTTTATTTGAAGAGAATAATGTAACTTGCTTATGAGCATGTTTTGTCGCTCTCTGGACTTTTAAAATAATGTTATGCCTTAAATGTACCTGTTGAGTCTATCAGCTTTACAATCAGCAAGTGAGCTCAAATTAGGCTGTGAAAAACAGCGTGCAAATACAGCTAGTAGATGCTGCAATTAAAGACAAGGACAAAAGAAAAAAGTTATTAAACTCACAAAGTATTTTGTGCAAACTCCTGCTCCTCCATTTTCTTTCCTTTTTGCAGCAACAGTCTGGCACCCTTCTTCTTCGTTAGTTTTTTAACTTTAAAAAAAAAGTCACACATCATTCCTCTCCATTTTAAATGGCTTTTTTAAATAAAATAACAAAGTGTCATAATTCTTTACATGGGCACAGATGGTTTCACTGAAGCACTAACAGAAAGTGTGGATAAAATTGTACTGAAGCCTATTAAAAGCAGATTAAAGGCTTACACCATGCCTTTCTTGCTTTTCTTAAGAGAGATGACTTACTCCTGTGCAGAAATCCATTTCAAGTCAGCTTTTTAAATTGATTGTCACTGAAGAGATTATCGTACCCCCATGCTTGGATACACACATGCCTGAATTGTCTGAAACATTACTCCATAAAAGGAAGCTCCTCAAAAGTATATGACGTAAAGTAATTAGCTTGAGAAAATATAGTACTATCTAATAAATGTTTTATGTTTATATGGAAATGTGGGTTTTAAAGATCACTTCATAAATTGAATATATTAGAATATGCAATGCTTATGAATTGAAATAGTTGAAATGTGAGCCGCCTGGATATCATTGTAAATACTCAGACTGGATTTCAACAATTGTTTGGACACAACAGTTTGGAAGAGAGATGCTGGATTTACTGATTTGGACAAGCCGTTGCTTGAGGCTTTTCACTGACATTACTGCACTGATGTCGGGAGCTACTAAAGTGATCTTGGATCTGATGCCAGGATCAATTTAAACCTCGACTCGAAGATAAGATACTATCCTGTTTAAAAAGTATACTCTCTTTCAATCCTAGAATTTTACATATCAAGACACAATAGAAAAATCACTTTCACTGGGACTTTAAAATTAGATGAAGTCAAAGTCAGATAAATAACAAAATTTGCTTTGTTACACTTTCTCACTATCTATTAACTAATTATGTGAAAAAATAGTGCACTCCATGATTCAACATCCTTTAGGGCTTCTTTTAGTATCAATAACTTAAAGTAATTTTTGCTTGACGCTTTCCACCTTCATAAAAGATTTTTAGCAGACCAGTCATAGCCATGTCATGGACATCCATTATAATGGTGGCCCACTCTGGCATGGCAGCAGTGGGCCCTTCAGAGACTGTTCAGGAAGGACTCGATGGTGAACGGGTTACCCTGATATGATCATGAAGGAAAGTTTGGTAAACTTGGTTATTCATCTTCCCCTTAATGATGGGAAGTAATCCAGGCCCAGAGGTAGCAACACAAGCCAAACTATAATGTTTACTTCCACATGCTTCTCTGATTGGATGATATTGGTAATCCGTGGACTTTTTGTGCAATAGATAGTGCCGCCAATGTTCTTTTGGAGAGTAGCGGGTTTTTTTTTTTTCAGTGGTATTCTGCAATGGGCACTTTGCTTGTACATTGACTTGAGTGAGGTAAACTCATGAACAGAGATATTTCCATTTCCGGTTATGTCTTCCTGCCTTAAGCGGTAAATACTTACTTGAACAATAGTTCAAAACGGTCTTTTTCTATCTATAACGCACCTAACTGTAGACTGATAGACTTTCGATTCATACTCAGGACAGATGTTTCTGTACACTATTCCTGCTACTTCCTTCCTTATTTGTATGCCTTACCTGCCAGCATCTTACATACTGCTATTATGCCCTGAATGTATCCAGGGCATCTTTGCACAGTTAACAGCTTGTGGGACAGCCTAGTGGGATAGACCTTGGCTTCTATTGTTCTTGTAGTCAAGGTTTGTTCTTGTGCCTCTAAACTGTCCTTCAGACCAGTCTTTTTTAGTGACATTCACTAAGTGACATTCACTAAGCAGTTCATCATAAAGGGGCATAGTTAAGGGCCAAAGTCTTGTGTACAATGTTGTGGTGCTGAACTTGGGGTGACATCCTCCGTGCATCGTGAGGACTATCCTTGTCTTGACATCAGTGACATCTATCTCTTTCTGCAGCCATCTCCAGTAGACAGGCTAATACAACTACCAGATTACTGACAGGGCAAATGTGTGGATGACCAAATTTCATATTTTAGTTTCTTTAGGATCTGCCTTACTCTTTTAAGGTACTTGGTTTTGGCCACCTTCCTTGCAGCCTTTTCACAGCTACCATGTGCTTGTGGGATCCCAAGGTATCTGTAATTAGGGCTGAACGATTTATCGTTTTCTAAGAGAAATTGTGACTTCAGATGACGTGATCATGTAATTACCAAAGCTGTGGGGTTTTTTGCAGCGCTCTTGACTGACTAGGATCTGTTGCTGTTTCCACTAGATATTGCAACTTTTATGTGACAGGTTTTGCACCATACCTGTTTCTGGTGCACGTCTGCACGTATTTCAAACCTGAAATACTCCCAAATGACCGCCGTGTTGTATTTCCCGGAGATAATATCCCCTAACCGAAGCCATTTCAAAACACACTAACGTTACAAAGCATGAGGAGCAGGTTACCAACTTATACCGGCACTTGCAAAATCACCACAGGCATTTGCATGAGGAAAAGGTGAAAAATTCCAGTGCAAATGATTCCCACGCCCATTGTAGCAAACAGACTACAATTACAACATGTTTTGTCAGTGAGACTCCGTATGACATGAGCAGCCAAAGACAGCGGGAGATAACGAGTGCCATTAGACATTACATTGCCAAGAACATGTTGCCTGTGAACACAGTCACCAAAGATGAATTTAAAAACCTCCTCTGCACGCTGGACAGAAGATATGTGATTCCCTTCCACACCTACTTCAGCCAGGTTGCCATTCCACAGCTGTATGCGGAGTGTAAGGAGAAAGTGGTAACACAGCTGAAAAATGTGGAGTGTTGCGCCACAACTACAGATATGTGGTGAAGCACAACGACTGAACCATATCTTAGTATGACTGAGCATTTTGTAAATGACAACTTTGAGTTGAAGAGTTGCTGCCTGCAGACAGCATGCTTTCCCACTGACCACACCGGAGAGAATATTGCCTTTGGATTAAGAGAGTGTCTGTCTGAAAGAAGAAGACCAGAGTGCATCGAAACCGACAATGCAGCAAATGTCATCAAAGCTTTAGACCTTAGAGGCTGCATCTTGCAACTGGTAAGTGTATGTGTGTGTTTATTAATTATTTATTTGTACATATATAATATATATATATATATATATATATATATATATATATATATAGTTTTTCTCTTAATGTTTTTAAAGCCCCTACAAACACCTACTTTGAACAGTTAATAATGATAACAGATTATGATTAATATTAGATGTTAAATAATATATTATGTGCTTTTCATCATTGATTTCCTTACTGTTGTCTATAATATGGTTTTCTTAGGTTTACTTTGTTCTCTTGCTAGAAAATCTGCCTTGCAAATTTTACCATTATTACCACTACATTTTCAACGTGTAATGCTCATTTACTGTGTATGTTCTTGTTCTTTTTCCTTTTTTAGAGAATGCTGTCAAATATGATGCAAGAGTTAAATGGGAAACAACACTTTGCAAATAGATGGTTGGTGTCTTCTCTCATAGCTGGAAAAAGAAGACGGCACTGAAAAAGAAACAGCAAGAATTAAATTTACCTGAGGACTCACTGATTACAGACTGTCCAACAAGCAAGGCCTTGTCTTCGGTTCTGTTTGAAGACAGGAAGACACATCACCTGGTCCTCACCTGGCAGGACACAGATATCCTTGAATCAGGCCAGTCTGAGGCCAGTCCACCATCTCCTGAGAACATCAACCCTGACTAAAAGTCATGAGATCTCAGATCTTATCAAGGAAATAAAGTCAAGAGCTTTTGGCTACATTAAAGATAAATACAGCAACCCAGCCACACAGGAGCTGCTGGACATTACTTCATTCCTTGATCCTGGATTCAAGACGGACTGCATTAGTGCAGAGAATGTCCCAGTGAAGATTGAAATGGAAGAGTGGCACGAAAGGTAGCTTGTCCTGTTTCTTTGTGTAGTCTATACAAAATGCCACATCAGGACAAGTGATATTTTTATTACACTGATTGGCATTTTTTTGTTTACATAAATGCCCAATTGCTCATAATCCCATCAGGCTGCAAAACTTTGACATTTCTTATCTCTGTGTTTTGCAGGAAAAGAGGGCTCATGTCAGCACCACAGATTCCATGTCCCGAGGTGCAGCAGAGGTAGAGCCGTCCACCACATTGGGCAGCTTCTTCAAGAGCAAGGCCGTCCCTCCTCCTTCCTCCACTCTGCAGTTGGAGGATGCCATTAAAGCTGAACTGTACAACTACAGATGATGATGGAATCAAGTATTATTGTTAATTAAGTACTTTTGAGATTATATTTGTTCTGTATTTCAGTCTGAGTTGTAGTGTTAGCCTTTGTTTAAAAAATATATAAGCTATTTTTCAGGAAAATTCTCTATTGTTTACAGAATAATATGTTGTGTAATATTTAGGTGATGCTGGGCCATACAAGAATGACCCACCTATTTTAATGTCCCTGTAGTCTGAGAGGTACTCAGGTTGGCCAACAGAGGTGTATGTTAAAAAAAACAAACAATCATCCATGGCTTATGTGTTTATTCTTCTCTTTATTTTTTTGCTGCATACTTCTTTTTCATCCCTTTGTGTGCGCTGGTCGTTTGCAAACTACAAAAGATGTTCATTACTGCCACCTTGTGGACGGCTGTGCTATTTTTTTGTTAAAAGTTCTTGTGTGGTGCTACAGGGTAATAGAGACGGTTGAAGGGGCTAGGAAGATGGTCGGGCAGCGTGTTTACCCTGAACTCCTGCGAGTCCAAACACGCCTATTAATGGGAATGTGTGCTATCTATGGTACCACCACACTCGCGTTAAACCTGTTAATTATCTCTTGTAGACAGTTCCATGTCGTCAGGCCAATGAATTAGTCACACTCGTTAAGAAAACACTGATTAAATTTGCACAAAGCATTAAATTTGCATAATTCTTGTCTCCTTTGCTGTTTTGATTTATTGGCACGCACATGAGCGCAATTGAATTGGATGCCTTACGTCACTTTTCATGCAGACAACATCAAGTGGCACTTTGTTTCTGGAATGCCAGTTTCATAGATGTCAGGATACGTGTTTGCAAGAGATTTCTGTCTTGCTTTGGCCAGTATGTAAAGGCCACCGGGGTAAAATTGCTGGCCCACTTCTTCAATTTTACAGAATGTCAGTATGGTAGCGCCTTGTGTCTCTGACTCATGGTTCTGTAGCTGAGGTATGTGACTGGAGCCTCACCCTGACTGAGATATGAGATAGATAGATAGATAGATAGATAGATAGATAGATAGATAGATAGATAGATAGATAGATAGATAGATAGATAGATAGATAGATAGATAGATAGATAGATAGATAGATAGATAGATAGATAGATAGATAGATAGATAGATAGATAGATAGATAGATAGATAGATAGATAGATAGATAGATAGATAGATAGATAGATAGATAGATAGATAGATAGATAGATAGATAGATAGATAGATAGATAGATAGATAGATAGATAGATAGATAGACCAGCCTAATATGCCATTCATGCTACAATAGCAGTTCCTTTTTGTGGGTTTTATACATTTCTTTCGCTTATTCAGTTAAAAAAAATCAGTTTCAAGAGGAACTCCTAAGGGACTAGCCCTGTACTGTACACATGAGTGGAAAGCTCCAGGGACTATCTTACAGTATATTATTTTTATTGCAGTGATAACGCTTTACAGTGTCATTTTAATTAATGCTATCCACATCATGTAATTTGGTTATCCTTTGAGCGCCAAAATCAGACGTTGTGAAAAAAGAGATTTGATGAAAAAGCACATGCTTGCCTTAGGAGGGATGTTACTGCAACTGATAGCTTATCCCATCAGCAGGAACTCTTAAGTCAAGATCACAGAGTTTTACTTTCTATCGCTTTCACCAACAGAGCTGCTTTCTCAAAGTGCCAAGACTCATGAAAACTGATTGCTTCGGTTCTCTTACACACTGCAGCTGTGCTCTTTATTTCCTGTTGATCCTCAGATACTACTGAAAACTGATAACGTTACTGAAAGGTGAGAAACTTTTTCCTGAACTTTAAAATGTTGGTTATGGTCACTCTTTGGTTAACGATGAATAATCAAAACTGTGTCTTTGTCATCAAATAAGTACACCAAATCAGAAAAAGTTGGAATAATATGGAGAGAAAGAAATTAAATAAAACACAGTGATTCTTAATTGCATTTTGACTCATTTCTGTGCAGAAAGTTGTTGGGTTTTTTTTCGGTCAACTGGTCAACCTTAATTAACTATCATACATCTATTTTTACATTTCAGGTAGGAAATGCATAACATAAATCCATAACAGGGTTGTATGATGGATAATTATTTATGGTAATAATGAGACAGAAAACGGTGATGATGTTATTTAATCTATTTATGTGATTTAGTACAAAAGCAATATCCATGATGGGCAAAGTCTTTAAGAAGCTAGGGGCTCCATTTTTTAACAAATGTGTGAAAAAAGAGAATAATAATTGAAATTAGTGGGACAACCGATATCCAATAATTGACTGCATCTATTGGCTGAAACCAATAATTGATCATATATTTTTAATGTTTAATATAATTATCAAAGATGCTGCATTTCTTGCACACGGGAGAGTTAAAAAAAAAATTCAAGATGCAGTGATTAAAAATTAAAATGTTAGTAGCTCTTGACAAACTGTTACAGCAAACAATATTCCTGGCACTTTAAATTATAATTTTATGTGTCTTTCAGTGACGTAGCACAATATTTCGAATACTTCAAAAGATAAACACATTTTTAATAGACTTAGGCTGGTTAATATCTAAAAGAATCAACAAAAATCTACATTAACCTTGTCCAGAGGTGATGTCAAGGTCACTGGGCTTGGAGACATCTGGGGTGGACTATCACTCATGTGATTAAATGTGTAGTGTGGTCAGTTGAATAGGTATTCCAGACCTTGTGTGGAGGAAATGGTCTGGATCAAAGATGAAATGAATCATCCAGACTGTTATCAGCAACAAGTCCAACAGCCAGTATGGGGTTGTATCAGTGCCCTTGACAAAGGTCATTTCCACATCTGTAATTCCAGCATTAAAGCACAACATACACAGAGATTTTGCAGCAACATGTGCTGCTTTCAAATTGATATAGTTTTCAAGAATGTCAATACATTTTTCAACAGGACAAGGAAAAATAAATCTATATTCTGCAGGAATTACAAAGGCATGGCTGAGAAAAACAAGCGTACAGGTATTGGACCCGCCTGGAGTCCTGACCTGAACCCAACAGAGATTTTTGAATGAAAAAAAAAACAAAAAACAAAAAAATAATTGCAAAGCAACAACTAGGGACTGTCACACCTCAAGTCTTGTGTTGTGGAAGAAAATATCTAATCTACCACTATAAACACATTTTAGCCACTCAAGGTAACGGCAATACCTGAGTAAATATAGGTGAAGTAATATAATAGCACTCTAAATTATAGACTTGGAAATATGGCTTGGAGTAGTGAATTAATTAATTATGTTTTGCATGCAAAAGGGTCAGAACGAACATCTCAAGTTTGAATGCAAGAGTGACACAGAGTCTCCCAGGCAGCAGTTTTACAGAACAGAGCTTTTGTGCTCGTTAGATAAAATAACCTGCAGTTCTGAAAACAACATGTTTGCAGCTCTGGTAGTCAGCTAAACCCAAACTGCACAGAAACAATACTGGTCTGACCTGAGTGGACTCATAGTGACCTCACAGAGGGACTGAACATTTCCATCACAATTCCACCCTTTTTTTTCTGTAACTAAAAATTATGTCTCCATGCAACACCGATTGACATATAGAGAATAATCAATGTCACAACGAGTAATGATCAACCAGTGTAATAGCCTGAACATTTGAGTCCAGGATTAAAATAAAGAGGAGCTCATGTTCCAATCAGTGTCACGTGAATGTCAAAATAAGACCAAATTATTACCCCTCCACCACCGTGTTTGACAGCTGGTATGAGGTGTTAGAGCTGAGAGGCTCTTTGATTTACGCATTTTGGCCAAACAACTTGACTCTCATCTTTTGATGACATAGTTTTAGAAATTGTGTTCTCATGTTCTTTTAATAAGAATATTTTCTTTTTTTCCTGCAATCCCTCCAAACATGGAGTGTTTTTCCAGTCATGCACGTTAACATTTCATCTGCTGACTGAGGCCTGTAGATTTGTAGATGTAGCTCTGGGGGTTTGTGCAATTTCTTCAAACAGATCTTGAGGTGAACTTCCTGGTACATCCACTGCTGAGAAGTTTTTCACTTTGGAATAAACTCTCCTGTAGAATGATGGACTCCGAATTAGCACTGTATTGACACACACCTAAATGCTCAAGACTGGCAGTGATCACACCCGCTGATAATCAATGAATCAAGTGCAATTCATAGACAGCAACTGGCAGCTATATACCTACTTAAAGGCTGTTACAGACTCCACAAGAGCAAAGCAATTTGTCCATTTTCTCTGGGTTACAAGAAGAAGAACAAAGTTTGTTCTGCACAGGACATTTCGTTCTTGAAGTGAAACTCAGGTGCAGAACTCCTGGAGGTGCTCGGAGGCCCCTCCAATGTAGCACCTGTTTGCAGCTCACGTAAAGGGTTGCCTGATCAGAAAAATAAGCATCAGTCATATGAATGCTGAAAACACTAGTGTGGAGAAATCATGTGGTTATGTATAATGACAAGAGTATGGATCAGTAAGACAAGTACGTCAAGATTCCAGGCGGGGAAAATGAGAGGCAGCAGACATGGTCATCCCTGAAACAAGGCAGTCCTCAGAAAATCAAGCCCAAAACCTGCAGCCGGTGATTTGATCCACGCACCAGCAGAAAGGCAGGGATGATGCTTCCTATTCTCCACATTAACCACGCCTGCTTTACATTTCTGACCAATCACAAATGAGTTAGGGGACACCGCCAGGGTTGCAAGAACAAATGCCACCTCGAGAACAACAGCGCATTTCTCTTTTCTTGTGGATTATGTCTTTATTCTGTAGCAGCAGTTGGAGTATAGTTCCTTTTTCACACATTGCTTCTACATTTGTGATTAATTATGGTGTTTTATTCATCTTTGTTTATCTTAAGTACTATTTACTTAATTTCAAAACTTGGCAATAAAAATAAATTTTTGTCTTCATGTCTAAAATATTAGAATTGAAAGGCATTTTTTTGTTTTTATTTGTCTGTAGGCAGTAATTTTTGGACAGGTAAATAAACTCTTCTCCAAAATCCAATCTAAAAAAAGTTATTACACAATTTCAGGAACATTGTTAATTTTTTAACAAATATAATCCCAAATGCCATTTCCCAACACCATCGAGTATAAACCTTGTTTTCTGAGAACTTGGACACAAATTTTAAAGCAAAGTACTGGAGAACTCTGAACCTGCTTTAATCGGATTTTTGGCAACAAAGTGTCTCTACAGTAAAAAGAAGAATAAAGGTTAGATAAAGTTCACTTCACTGAGTTGTATTCGGTCTTTGGTCTGGTTTCTGTCTCGTTTCTTTCTAGGGACTGCACACTCTGAGACATGTCCTGACTGAACTCTCATACATTTTGCCTTCTGTGGGTGAAATTGTGATTTTTCTTTGATATAAGCTGGTAGACTGGAAAGGGTCTTTGTGAGGAGCGCTAGACTTTAGATCATTCACTAACCCTTGTGGGTGTGCTGGCTAGGGTTTTGATGAATGCAGCTGCCCTTTAGTTGGATGCCCTCAAAAGTCAGTCCTGATCAAATTAATACTAATGATCCCTCCCCCTTCCAACTCATTTACCAAAATAAAGCATTAGAGGCCTGATGTGCTCTTTTGGTATCTTTGGGCTGACTAACAAGTCTTTCAACATTATCTCTGAGGTCAGTGCTGTCTTTCAGTGTATCCTTCTCAGAATACAAATGCTTCACACTGAGCTCAGTATTTGGGTGAAATGAATGGAGATGAGTGCAGTACCAAAGTATTTGTAACTGCAAAAGTATTTCCCCTGTAATAAATAATTTCTGTGGTTCTTCTTTTTAGTTTTTTTTTTAGGTCCAGAAGTATTTGCACATTGACATAGTTTTATTAATTTTGCCTTAATACAACAGTACATTGAATTAATAAAACTGTCCAGATGTGATCAAAGTATAGACTTTTGGCTTTAATTTTAGAGGGTTTGCAAAAATATTACTTGTACATTTTTACAGGCATTTGAAGAAAAGTACAATTTTTCTGAGCTCAAAAGATTTTGGGCCAAATGTCATAATTATAGATATGACCGCAATTTAAAATAAGCAGCTGTTTATGGATGGATGGATGGGTGGATGGGTGGATGGATGGATGGATGGATGGATGGATGGATGGATGGATGGATGGATGGATGGATGGATGGATGGATGGATGGGTGGATGGGTGGGTGGATGGGTGGATGGATGCCTACCTCCTTCAGTGTCTTGACTTTTGTTGATGTTGTGAAGTGGTTTTTCTTTATGGATGATTTGGTCATCTACTTTAGCTGTCTTTTGTAGTTTTCCAGGTATTTTGATGTTGCTGAACTACTTGTGCTTATTTTCTTTTTAAAAACTGTTTGGCCACACTTTATGGGTCCCATAATTATGCAATTGTGATCCCACAGTAGAGTAATTTTGACCCTGATTGTGTCTAAAAACTCCCAGGGTTTGCGAGGTCATGCTGCCTGAAACTACTCTTTTCTTGTGTGCTCTGGCGAGGAACCGTTGCCTCCCCTTCCCTCGGCTCTTCCTCACTCTGTTGTTATTGGTTACCTTCCTAAACCAATCAGGCACACTACTGCCAGTCATGTGCCACAGCGACAGAGGTAATTGGAGTAATATTGACATAGGGTCAGCGTTGGTCTGTGCTTGGAGTTTACATGACAGTCTGCAGATACAGTCGATGCTTATGACTGCTATTTCAAAACTTTTATTTTTTTATTTGTACTGCTTAATCCATCCTGCACCTCTTGCAGTCAAAGCTAGACAGCCTGAAAACTGAGCTTACAGTTTAAGTCAATTTTGACCCTTTGACAATAAGAGAAAGCATAATATGGGACCCCTCAGATCCTTGCTCTCTCTTATAGATTTATGTTTTTTTCCTTTTTAAGTCTAATGATGGATGCCTTCATTTGCATTGAAATCTCCCTGGACTTGATATTGGTAGCTGCAGTCAAACATCTCCTTAATGTCAGCTCAATACCAGAGATCAACTCCAGACCTTTAATCTGCTTCATTTGTTTTGTATTATTGAGGGAACGGACGGCACCTGGACAACTGTGTTCAGCTGAGGAACATCTTTATTAGTGCATGACTTTAGGATATATTTTTTGTATCTCGTGCATCCAGTTATGCATACTCATGCTTGAAGAAGAGACATCCATTACCATCCCTGTTACTGTGTTTCAGCTGGCAGCGAGAAGAAAACACAGCTAATTATCCTGCTGATAGGACTTTTCTGGATGGTTACATTTTCATCATAACTAATCACTCTTCTCCCTTGAAACGGACGAGAAAAATTCCCTAAAATAAATTAAAGACTACTCATGGGTGCATAAAAATGCATCTTTGATACCCATTAATGAAAATTCAGTTAAGCAGCAGCGTTTGCAGGATGACAGACTATCTCTCAACATACTGTATCATTTCAGACTATGATAAAAACTGTTCCCTTACACAGATACATCAGCTTCACACCACATCAGACTTATAGTTGTTAGACTGTTGAGAGCAGATCTTCTGCTAAAGTTATGTACTGACCTTTCACATGATGTCCTGAGAAAACAAGCATTGAAAAATAGTGTTACACATCCTACATTGTTTTAAATCTGTAAATAGTTCCACAGATGTATTTTAACATAAAGTTCTAAGCACAGAGAAGAAAACAGGGTTTTTATTCTTTGCATTCTTTGCAACAAACAAGCAACACTGTCTACTACATCATCAGTGCAGTCTCAAGCCAGAATGAAGACCAACATTTCAGGGGCGTAATGATATATCGATCTACATCAGTACATCAGTCCAAAGACGAATAATCCAATAGCATTGACACAAAATAAAAAGATCGATACATGCATTCAGTACATCGTATTCATTGGCCTTTTTTTTGTCTATTCTTTCAAAAGCACAAATCTAGTAATACCCAGAAATAAAAATATGAGAGGATATTTTTGTTACTTGCTGCAATTCGAAACTAATTGAAGTGTCTGTGTTCGTCAACTCTTGAATCAAACTGGTCAACATTGTATCACCACAGACTCTGTGACACTGGCAAACCTTGAATCACCATCCACTTAATGAAATATCATATCATGGTGAAACCTTTGATTTACACTACTGCTGCACTTGCCCAGAGTGTAGTTTTTTTACAACCAAGGCTCAAAAGATACTAAACTACAACACTTTTTTGTTGCCAAATCACTTCATGACTTGGTCTGTTTTTTAAAGGCGTTAACATGTGTTGCTTAACCCTCTTATTCATTGTAGTCACGACAGTAACCAGCTAGTCATAGGACATATCAAGTTTATGCTCTGGTTTTAATGGTTTAGTTACTGTAAAAGTCGTGGTGAGATCAGGGTATCATCCGACGTGATGACAAGTTTTGTGATTGTTTTTATTTTAAATGAAACAATACATCTACTTGATGGGACTTGATGCACTTTTACCTTGTTATTCTTATTTTTAATGGAGTGCATGATGACCAATGAAGTGAACACATCAGTTTGCTGCTCAAAAATATGAATATGTAGAAAATAAAATACAAACATAACTTTGCATGTGCTACATAATTGTAGTGGGGGGGGGGGGGGGGGGGGGGGGGGGGCCAAATACCAAGCCAAGAAAGGAGTGAGAAAATGCCTTGAAAAACAGATGAGGAGGGGTTTCTGAATTAAAGAATTGTAGTGCAAATAGTTTTTTTTTTTTTTTTAAGAATAACACTGTAAACTATCAAGGGATTCAATTGTTTAGTGTGGATATGCTCAGTAAAGGAATCAAGAGAAATCTCTGTGCGCATGGGACAAGGATGAAAACTGATGATGAAAGGCTGAATGGCGACGTTTCAGTCAGACACTGTAAACCACTTTATTTAACGCATCACAACAGTAAAGGTGTGCGGTTAGACACTGGATTCTTTTTGCAGTTTTGCTGATCAGTCTCTGCACCATTTCACATTCAATGAAATTATGGTTCTTTGCTGTAACTACTTGAGATACATGTATACATTTAAATGTAATAAAAATAATCTATATGTTTCTGCCTTTGTTTATTGTAGTGCAAAATGTCATGCATTTAGCACTGAAATAATGTCACATGTTGCTTATGTCACAAATGTTTCTGAGACTCCTCTGACTTCTGTGGGCTTATGCAGACAGCAAATGTTCAGTATTTGATAGAAGGGAGTTCTTCTATTCTCCCATGTGGAAGGGCTTAGGGAGCTGACTGGGATAGCATAAAAGGGAGAAGCAGCTGCTTTTATCCACACAAGCCTGAGAGACGAACTCAGGAGAGCTTCTTGTTGTGTAGCCTAGTTCCCTGCCTCTGTACCGCGAGTCTGGAATGGCTGACGGGGTCTGAGGAAGCCTTGAAAGTCCCTGATGAGTGAGAGAATAATCTCTGAATATGAGAGCAGCAGCGACTTCTCTTAAATCCCATTTCACAGCAGCAAAAAAAGAATATTCTCTGTTAGAGAAGAAAGGAAGACATTTAATGCATCCTGACAGGCGAGGTATCCAGTATAAGTCCAACATTTCATGCACACCTGGATGATTAAACTAATGTTGTATGTTTTAGGTGTTACACCAAGCAGCCTGTCCAAAAAACGATGGATGCCTCTGTTACTCATGAGCTACAAAACACAAAGGTAATCTGCATTTGAAATCTGAGAGCAGTATAATTTTGACCCTGAATGAAGAAGAAATGAACCAGTTTCTATGGATCCCCAATGGAACTGGTGCTATGAATTAAGATGGAAATGTCATTAGTTCTTAAAATATGAAGAAGCTTGAATTTCAGACATTGAAGGACAGCTGAGGGCTTGCCTCCTTTAATATGGTGTGCTGAATAAGTAATCCACATGCATGCATGATGAAGACATAATCTGCAGAATTTGAAGCAGGCCCCCAATGGGGAATTGCTCCATTTAGCACATAATACAAGTGTGATTAAATGCACTGAGTTATTCTACTGATAAAATGAACGAGTACAAAATAATAAACAACTAGAAGGTCGGTTGTAGAGTACAGTCCTCCACCTAGACTATTAACCTGTCTGGCAAGTTCAAAGCCCCCACCTCTCAACCAAATTTGAAATTTTTTCAAGCTCATCCAGATATATTTTACATGATTCTGCTAGGAGACGGCCAAAAAACTAAATCTCATCCCCCTCAAGATCCCTTTGTTGCTACTTTGAACCAATGTGGTTAAATGTAGCGTGCCTCAGTCTTATCAAACCCCAATTTAGCTACTTTGCACATGTACCTGAGAATATTCCGTCAAACAAGGGGAGGAGGCGCAGTTTAGGGAGCGTGTGGAGTGAGTAGAGCAGGGAGAATGGCGAAACATGAGTGAGAAAGAAGTCCGGTGAGAGCGTTACTCAGCTCTCCAGGGGTTATGCTCAAATGAATTAATGTGTTGTGAACTGTGCAAGAGCTGCCTAGGCCTATGCTTCGTTTGGAGATTGGGAAGGAGAAAATGGGTAGGCAGATCTGTGGAGAGACTATGTCTTGAAACTAAATCTGAAAAGGCAAATTCTGCCAGAGGGTTTGATTCCCTCATTCCAAGCTACCCTGTCACTGTTGTATTACTCTGAAACCATTTCTTGCTGTATCAAAGCACAAACCATATTAACATTGTTTATAGCTCACAGGCAAAGAAGCCATGGTGGTAGAGGTCACTGGTGTTCACAGATGACTGTGATGACTGTTTTTTTATACTGTTTGACCATCCTGGGAATTTACCATGGCACAATTGAGGACATCTTGATAAATGTTATGTTACAGAACATCTCTTAAAGTAGCCCAAAGGAACTTTTGCAAGTTTTAGCTCAGTGGGTCTTCCTAGGCAAAGAGATTAAATCGCATTCATGACACTGTACAAGATTACTCTTGGGCATTACATGGAAATGTGCAGTAGATGGCATGAGCAATATCACCACACCAACGCCGAGCTTGCATTTCCAAGAGAGTTGGGCCCAGACTATGAGGATGCCATTGTCGACAGTCTATCAAGCACTTGGAGACCAGTCTGGAGTGGGGTGGGGAGGGGAGGGTATTGACGGTTGTAAGTAGCTGGTAGTCAGTTTAGGAGGAGGCAACATGGGCAACTGGAAGGTGCTGTTATACTGTGAATAGCCACAGAACCAGACAGCTCAAGAACAAAAGATATTCTGACTTTTCCTTTTTCTATTTCATTAGCAGTTTAGGTTGTTTAGGGTCATGTATTAAAAAAAAGCATGGTTACAAATTAAAAGAATAAACCTTTATTCTGACTCTATTATGTGACCAAATGTATTACACATTTTATTGTGAGCAAACGTTTTGGTGGACACCATTGGATTTTCCATGAGGACAATTTAACTACAGTCAATAAAACTTAATTGATTCCCAAAGGGAAACTATACATTGTAGTAACCATCTTTATCCAAGTTCAGAGTGGTTATAGATGGTCTAACTTCAGAGTTTTCATTGATGATTGTGGCTGTGGGCAACAAGGATCTTCTATAGTGGTCTGTTACAGTGGTGTTGAATCACTGTCTTGTGAAGAGGACACTCAGGGTTGCCCATTATTCTTTTTTTATTTATTGACATCCTTTTTTGCAGCTCTAAAGGATCCAGAACAGAGCCAGCCTTCTTTATTAGTTTGTTCATATTGTTTAAGTAAATGGCTCTGATGCTGCTCCCCAACAAATGACTGCAGATATAATTTCATTCGTCACGACATACAACCGTTTGCTGCAAACACATAAGCACATACACGTCCTCAAGAAGTACAGTGTGTTATGTGCCTTCTTAAAGACAGGAGAGAAGTTTTTATACTCCTCCAACACATCCTTTTCTCTTCCTATGATGGAAATAGTGTTTAACTTATTCCTGTTCCTCCTAAAATTAGCAATCATCTCCTATGTCTTGTTCACACTTAAGATGAGTTGATTGTTCCTACACCTTGCCACAACATGCTCCACCAGTTCTCTGTACTCAGTCGCTTTTCCATCTCTGATAGACCCCACAACTGCAGAATCATCTGAGTATTTCTGCAGATGTCAGGAGTCCAACTTGTACTGGAAGTCTGAGGTGTACAGCGTGAAGAGGAGTGGTGAGAGTACAGTTCCCTGTGGTGCTCCTGTGTTGCTGACCACCTGGTCAGACACACACACATTCAGTCTTACAATCTGTGGTCTGTTTGTCAGGTAGTCAGTATTCGAGGTGATTGGGAGGCATCCACACCTGTGTCCTCTGGAGTTTCGCACACAGTAAAACAAGCTGAATTGTTTTAAATGCACTTGGAAAATCAAAGCATGTGACAAGAAGAAATTTCATTTTATAAAAAATCCCCAGTCAGGTCTCAAAACTAAATGCCATAAGGGCACATAAACCATAAAAAAAAGAATACCTCCAAGACAAATTTTGATCATGACAAGCAAAGGCAGACTGAAAATTGTCGTCTTTTCTCACTTCCTTTTCCATCCACCTCAGGGTCCACAAACAATTTTTGTGACAGGCCAATTAGCACATTACAGGGTGTTGTTTCTTTGACATGTTCATCTGCCTTTGCTGATAATGTTACCTCCACCGCTGTCATAACTGATTAATCCCTCGGAAATCAACTGTTGAAATGCAACAATGATGCGGGATTTGACATCCAGCTGTTTTATTTGCTGTAACAAGTCAGTCATAGCATCAGTTATATCCAGATAACGCAAGAAATATGGTAGATACAATGATTTTAAAATCTGCAGATCCACGCCATATTCTCAAACAGCACTTGTATTATTGAAGCTCATGAGAGACCGAAAACCTTTCCCAGCATGCACTGGAGTAGGAGGGAGGGTCTTTTCTGGACATGCTGTCAGTTCAATTACATTTCAATTCGTTTTATGTCTATGGTACCGATTCACAACAAATGATGTCAAAGCACTTAAATGAGAGGTAACCACTGAGGCTGGACAAGGGAAGTTCAATTATACTGCAGTTATTTTCCAAATAGATTCTTTTTTTCACAATCTATTTATAATCTAATTCATTCCAATTAAAAAAAAAAATCCAGTCCATCAGAGGCACTTTCAGTCAAAAAGAAAATACATTCACACCTCTTTTAAATCAACCTGCAGATGTTAACATGTGGAAAATAATGTTGGATACATTTTGTCGACAGCCGCTATCATTGTTCTTGAGCTAATTAATATTCACATTAAGTAAAACTAACATCTAATCTATGTTGGTGTTTTTGAAACATGCTGAAGCAAAGTGCAGGTGTCTCTCACTGGAAATGGCAGAAGCCCTCCTCTGCTCAGTTGTGGGCCGTGAGTGTGTCATCGTGTTATTCTTGATAGGCAGCAGGGCGGGCAGGTGTGGTGGGTCTGTCAGCACGCATTTTGGGAAAATGTGTACTCTACACACGGCTGGGGGTGCTACATTACATAAATATGAGTGTTGTTTGCAGGAGTGTGGATGACTGTGTGTTTGCTGTGTGTGTGAAGAGTGTGGCTTCTCGTATGGTCAGTCCAGTGACACAAAGACTCGTGTCCCCACTCTTGTCCTGCCTCGAAGATCCGATTAGCTGTAAGTATTACTGACCACCATGAGTCTTGGAGATTCAAAAGACCTTTTCCTCCCTATATTTTTTTTCCCTGTCTCTTTTTTTAACTGTCAGGGCTCAGTGGATAGCGACTGTTTGGCAGATCGGAAAGCTTATCCCCACCTGCAGCTGAAGGTTCAGACAGCCAAAACTCATCGTCTTGGGATTTAAAGTGATTGATAGAATGAGAGGAGATGAGAGCTCTTTGTACACATTCTGTCAAAGAGGCTGTAATATCAAAAACATCAAAGAGGAAACGGATGTTGCTATCATTAAGTCTTTTAGTGGAAATCAATAACCTTGATGTATGGCACCTATTTTTATGGTTTCTGTTTCTGCCTCACTTTGATGTCGTTTAGAATATTTTCTTTTCCTATCAAAGGTTGTCATTTCAATGTCCTTGTCAAATTTAGATCTCTGAAATTAGCTTTAGTGATTTGTTCTGATGCTTTTATCTATGCTACTTTACAGTATTTTTGCTTCCACACCCTCTCTCTCTCTCTCTCTCTCTCTCTCTCTAACACACACAAACACACACACACACACCTGCTCACATGAAGGCAAAACCATTTGTGCAGGTAAGCAGGGTCACACAGCGAGACCCAAAATGATAATGCAGTGTGCTAGAAGGGGAGTGTTGTCAGTACCGTTGCTAACATGGCTTACCCATACGAGGCTGCTGCCAACTGAAAAAACAGGCTGCAAGCCATGCAAGTGAGACTTTAAACAACATAGCAGCAGTCACCCCACCGGCTAAACCAATTTCACACAGTGAGGTGAAACAAGCATCATTTTCTGTAAAATAGCTTTTTTTTCTTTTTCTTTTTTTTTAACATGTTTTTCCTTTTCTGTATTTTTGTATTTGTGTAAGTGCTCTGGTCAGGTATGAGGTGGATTATCACCAGGCAGATTATTCTTTTGTGGAAAAGGTAACAAGAGTTGGTATCGGAAGTGGCTATGTCATGGATATTCATAGCTTTTCACCCAGCATAACTTCAAAGGTCTCTAATTATTTAACACATAAAGACATAGAGTAAGTTTTACAAGCAGAGGCTCTTAATGAAAGTGACCATATTCAGTTCAAATAGTTTTTGACTGGATGAATTCCCGGAGGCTGTGTGAGCTGATGCACAGAGCTAATGGTTCATAAACACACACAACTCCTATTTGCTGGTGAGACACCTCACGTCCTTCCTGGCACCTTAGAGCCAGATTGGATTCAGAATAATAAAGTGGGGAAATTAATTGTAGCAGTACTCATGATTTCGGTCTCCCCAGAGGTTAATTGTAGAGCTTTATAGCTGTGGGCATCTTTATTGCTGTGGGCATCTTGAGTTCATACTCAAGATGAGATGATTGTTCCTACACCATGGCACAAAACAGTCCACCAGTTCTCTGTTCTCAGTCTCTTTTCCATCTCTGATAGACCCCACAACTGCAGAATCATCTGAGTATTTCTGCAGATGTCAGGACTCCAAATAGATCTGGAAGTCTGAGGTGTACAGTGTGAAGAGGAGTGGTGAGAGTACAGTTCCCTGTGGTGCTCCTGTGTTGCTGACCACCGGGTCAGACACACAAACATTCAGTCTTACAAACTGTGGTCTGTTTGTCAGGTAGTCAGTAATCTAGGTAATTTATTTTGTATGGATAGTTGAAGACCCGCTGATAATTGTATATAGATCTACAAGAGTGCTTTAGCCAATCAACAGCAGACAGAGGATCTGACAAGTTGATTAGTCACAGGAAATTTACAGAAACATTAATAATAGGTCACGTAAACATGCAAATAAGTGTGCAAAACCACATTTTCAGTTTAAAAGCTGCAGGTACAGTAACTTAAAAGCTGCAGCTAGTTGCCTTTAAGCATCACAGTGCTTTCCAGTCATTTGCTCGTTGCCTTCTGTATTAATGAGCAAGGAGTTCAGGAGAGGACCCCTTATACAAGAGAGAAAAAATTACAATATGAAGAAAAGTCTCTGCAGGAAGACAGATGCATAAACGGAAGATGGCAAGACAGAGCTATATACACACACAGAGGGACTGATGAAACGCAGAAGGCAACCATTAGAGTAGAGCAGGCAATCACAGGGGTGTGAAACAAAGGAACTGAGGGAGCCGTGCGCACCTCAGACTTAAAAATTAGTTTCATGAATTTTAAAACACTGATATAAATATAATTTGAAGCACCTATATTTGTTTATATAGTTTTATGGGAAACATCTCCAAAATTGAGGATTTGATTTAAAGGGCAGGGTGTGTATGTGTCATGTATGCACTGTGGCTCTCACACTAATGGCACTGAATCCCTGCGTGTCATGTCAGCACATTGAAACCCGCTGTGAAGAATACTAACCAGAGAATGCTGAGGATGTGCTGGTTTTACTCAGTCGGTAATGCACTCAGCGTTCAGCAGCAGGATTAGCATTTCATTTCCTGGTTCTTGGCTTTCCAGATAGATTATCTGTATTTTCACAAATTTCGCATTATCACATATTTAGTGTCACATATTTAAATAAATCCACCACTGTGGTGTGACAAAACAAATAAAGGGACAGTAGTTTTCAACAGATTTATTTCATCACTTACAGAGAGGTTTAGTAATTGGAAAAACAATGTACAACACTGTGTATTATCCTTCTTATCTCCTTTACTGTCAGGGTGGAGTTACATTTTATACAAATTGTGTAAATAGTAAATGACAGTACAATTACAATGCTGAACAAATGCAGTTTGTTTGGAAGGATTGCCAGAAGAAAGCCTCTTTTGTCTAAAAGAAGATAGAACCTTGGCTCACAACACTGCATCTTAAAAAAGAAACCACACAACTTTTGGAACGATGTCTTATGGAGAGATGAGTTCAGATGGTAGATGTTTGGTGTTTAAGCACAGCACCATGTTCAGTGAGAAACAGAAAACTGTTTTCTGATTTCTGTCAAACACAGTGATGGGGATGATGATTTGGGATTGTTTTGCAGCAGCAAGATATGTATACAAGTGGGTCGACCACAAACTCCTGTGTAAATCAGAACATTTTAACGGCATCTGTGAAGCATCTCTCCAACGAGGTTGGACCATGCCATTGGACATCGCTCGTGGGTGTTGCTGTCAGGGGTCAGGGTGCTTGTGTTGGCGTGGTGTCTTGTGCAGGCCGACCGGGTCAGGGGACCTGGTTCTGCTCTCATACCGTCATTATAGGGTGCTGGGTGAGGGCAATGTTGTGCAGTGTAGTGTATGTAGTATGATATATGTAGGATAACAGGATATATGTGTTATGTGCATTGTTATGTGTGTGCATGTATATAGGTATGTATATATAGGCAGGTGAGTGCACACTGGGTATAGATTTATTATATAGTTTTGTTTAATATGTACACATAAATTTATAACAGAATTTTTTCTTATATAGGTTTACTTTCAAGGGGTTCTATATGTTCAAATGCGTGTGTATGCATCTGTGTATATGAATTTGTATTTATTTACAGATTCATACTAGTGTTAACGATTTTATGCGTTATACAGTGGTTTTGACATGTCTGGAATGAACCAATAAAAATGAATAAAAATGAATTAATGAATTTTGGGTTGGGGTCGTGTTGGTAATATTAACACTCACTTTGATCAGATCAGTTGTCTTATGCGTCACAAAATAAACATGACATTAACAGAGGGGGTTTTAACTTTTGGACATGATTGTATGGTCAAAGTTGTCTGGTAAAAGCAAAAGACATCCTGCAATGTACACTGGAAGCATGTTAGCATAAATAAACGTCAGTGAGAAACGACGGATGATGCTGCATCTCGACTACAAGGATGATCGTGGGAGTCAAAAGATGTCGTGGTTAGTCATCCACCAAAGTCCACACAGAAGTTATTTTACTAGACCTGGAGGGTTTGGGGGGATATAAAACAACAAAACAAAACAGAAGCAGAGTGTCATGATTCCAGCATGATGCATCCTCCTCCCATCCCACAATGCCATCTGGGGTTTTATGTCGAAACAAATACTGGACGCATTTTGATGAAGTTATATTTGTGAGTGCACCCATAACGTTTTAGAATATGTTTGTTTACAGTTAAATGTCTTGAGCACAATTGTATTTGCAGTCAGGTACATATAAAATGCATCAATGCTTCTTCAAAAGTCATTACCGGGCTGGAAGTAAAAAAATTATGTTTTTTTATTTTTTTTATTTAATGACTGTCTGTGTTTGTATGTTGAGTTGTTGTACGTTGCCATGGTAATATAATCTACCCTTTGTAAAAGCTTCACACAATGTTTTGGTCAAAACACCACAGAGAAACAGTACAACAGCTCTCTTCTGAACCAGGTCTTTCCAGCTGTGGTTATGGCAGCTGGTTTACGGCGGTGGAGTTAGCCCCTCCCTCCTCCGCCGGGTGTCTGTTTTTTTTAAATCAGCAGCTGCAGTATGATGTGGAGACGTTTAGAGATGAAGATGGCCAAGCAGGATAATTCTACTCTGATGTGGGTCTGTGTTGTCGTAGTACCTTGCAAATCCAAACGGCGCACTGAAAGATGTTTTCAGACCTCAGCAACCCCAAACAAAGTGAAGGAGTCATTTGAGCTGGCAGTCACTTAAGACAGCTAAATTTACATCCTCAAGAACAAGTAATTTATTTCAAGCTTCTGCCTCATAAGGTAACAATACTGTTTTAGTTTTTACATGCTGTTAACAAAGCCAGATATGTTTTTTTTATAGAACTGGATCATTAATAAATAAATATCCTTCTCACTAATGTTTCTACCATTACCACTGAGTATTGGTTATTTATTTCCTAATGTCCCGCAGGGCCACATATAGCTGAGACAGCTACTGGATTACTAAAAAACGCAGAAAAAAGTTACTTATGCAGAGAAGAAAAAAAGATTTTTTTTGCAAAAATGTACTTTGGGAAGATGCTACCAGCAGTTACACGTGTATGAGTTTGCAAATGTAATTATGTTGATGCAATATAGTTTGCTTAGTTATGGGTTTTTTCATCAACATGTGCCGTACATTCATTTATAATGAATCATGGATTATTTTAAAAGATGTAGCATATTCAGTCTACAGACGAATCATGGACAAAAGTGTTGATGACACTGGGATAGAAATAAGTATTTACCCATTTTGCTGCTAGTTCTGCTTCTCAGTTGTTTGACTGCAGCAGTACAAGTGACAAGCGGGAACTACTGCCAGTGTATGGAGATGAATGCTTTGTGCCTCTGCACATGGCCTGATCTGTCTTGCTTCAGCCTCTTACATCATGGCACGTGCCACAGGGCTTTCTCGCTACAGAGCAGCCGTTCTGTATTTAGAACCTGATTTATCCACAAACACACATACACACAACCATGGAAGGCGAAATGAACGCTCTTTACCCTCTGCTGCAATTGCCAGCAATGTAATAGTCTTCTCACTCATCAGTGTGCTTTTATGATCATTCAAATGAGGGAAAAAAGTTAATGAAAGCAAGCAATAATTTCAACTGCATGCATGAACAGGAATAAACAAAACAAAGAAAAAAACATCATAAAAATGGATGTTTTACAATGTCCCTAACCTGGTATATTTAAAGGAGTGTGGTTTGTGTTCTTCGCAGCTCATCGTTTAGTTCCAGGTGGTTCATGTTAATCTCCTGCCTTTTCTTTTACTCAGCGGGGCCGGTAAGAATTTCTGTAGCGCTCAATAGACGTCCTGGAGACTCTATGAGCGGTGAAGACGACTCCATCTGGTAATGGGAGGGGAAACAAAAAAAGAAAAATCTTACACCAGCTCTTCTTTGTGTTTTTGTTCTCAGGTTGTTAGAGAGCTCCATGCTCAATGCAGAAGTGAAGGAAGGGGAGATTCTACCTCCTACCATTCAGAGGTTGATGAAAGGATACAACAAGTACCTGAGGCCTTTCTTTGACAGTAAGGAACCTGCAGAGACATACAGACATAGAACTGACAGAACAGTCTGGGTACATGTGCGTTTGACAGAAGCAGATAGGTGCTTATTGCAAAGTCTTGCTGGATGTCTTTTCTAAATATCACACATTAGTATAGATTTAAATAAAACTGAATTCTGTTTATATGTTTCTGTTACATTACTTTAGTTACATATGTGAGGCCAGTGATTAAGTGTAACTGCATAAAGTGCTTATAAACATGCTCATTTTAAATTATATTATTAGTTATCAGAGCAAAATTAGACCGTGACTTTGTGTTGTGGTTTGCTTTTGACTTCCACCAGGCAGCTCATTTGCATTCAGTAGACACAAAGTCTATCCCAGTGTACGATTTCCGAAAAAACAATGTTACGTAATTATCAGCAAATCCTCTGCTGCTGTTATTGCTCTTGGCTCTAGAATCCATCACAGTATGATTATGTTGTTGTTTTTACCCATTATCTGATAACACTTTTATAAAACTTTTTATAATGCTTTTCAGCATCGTCTAAAGTCCTTCCTCCTAAAAACAGGTTTTGTAATTACTGACAAAGAAGACACTGGTAAACGTGCATGATCACATCTTCGCTCATGTATTTGCATTAACGTTAATGTGATACATGGGATCATTTTATGAATATTCCAGGTTTCAGGGTTCAGTGCGTGCCAGCATCATTCTGGTTCTGTAAATCCTTGGGGACAGCTGGCAGGTTTGCACAGTGAACTATTACAGAAATGTTGTCATTTAAGCTGCATTTTTATTCATGGCGCATAAAAAAAAAAGTAAAGTGGTTTAAAGTTGGAACTCTAACAAGCCCATCAATGCTATAAGAAGAACTGGACCACCCGCTTGTGACAGCTCCCACAGCAATTGAATTTTTCAATTACTGCATGGCGCGACGCTGCAAGTGGGTGGGACAAGAAGTCCTGGAAACCGGTTGTGACATGCCCGTCTTTGTTTAGTTACTTAAAGTTGGCTTGGCTGGGTTGATTGACGCCAACTAATATACATTTACTTTAATTTGTGTTAAAAGGGTGCCAAAAACCCTTTATTTTAGTTATTGCTGCCAACATGAAGTAGCAACATGAACTAGCAGAACTCTGCTGGGACCAGGTCACCAGACCAGCACCAGCAGTCCGATTAACTGCAGGTCCCATCTACTAATGTTCATATCTAATTCTGGCAGCACTGGTTTCAGATGTCATTGGCCAGTGTCCTGGTTAGTCAACTTGGAAAGGTCAATAAGTGATCCAAGGCTAAAGTTGCTGGTCTGGAGAAACCCAGCTCCTACAAGAAGTAGAAACTGATGAGATCATAAAAAAACTGTTGCCTAAGCTTTTGGAGTGAAGATGACTACTTTTTTGCTGCTTTGCTTCGGCTCCAGGCCAACCCATAACCTGTCTCAGCAGTCCTTTGATAGTTAATGTTAAAGCAAGCCAAACTATCTTTAAAATAAGAATGACCATCCTCTATTAGGTCTTGTTGCATCACTAAGAAGTCAGTTCTGTGCATAAAATTGCTAAAATGATGACAGCTAACCAATTGCTTCCACTGTATGTTAGACTGTGACGCCTGAATGAACTTTAAGACGTTTTTGTCAATGATGATCTCCCAGAGGTGTTTCCCGGCAGTCCCCCGGACTCATACACAGGTTTTCTGTCCACCAGCGGCTGATGGTAATGTAACAATGACGGCACAGAGTGAACCAGTATATTAATCTCAGATCATTCTGGCTCCCACATGCCATCTGGAGCTCTATCAAATCTTCAGTTGCATAATTCTCTCCTCTAAAATGAATGGCAAGCGTTTGTTGTCATGGAAGCGTCAGTGATGATCTTTTCACCTGCGCTGGACCCAGACATGAACCCAGACTGGAAAACTAGTTTTGTTAGTGCAATAGAACAAGTTAAGTGTGCGTCATTCAAAGCAGAAGATTTTCACCCTGTAATAAATCAATATATAAATAATATTTGTACAGATAAAAAGCAACAAAAATTAAAATGAAATAAAAAAAGTAAGGGTTATAAAAAGGAAACACACAGGCAAGGAAGGTGAGCCAGGACAGGAAACACAAAGAAGTATGCCTTGGAATACAAGTATCTAACAAAATAGGATAAAAACACATAAAAACAGACGTCAGAGTTTGTGACTGAACAACAATAAACCTGCTGATGAAACTAGGATTTATATACAGAAAAGCCAAAGGTAAACCACCATTAATCCCTAAACAGAGAAAAGCAAAGTCACAGTGGGCCAAAGAGAAGCAAAAATGACATGTTAGTGATGAATCACAAATCTGCATTGTGGAAGGAGGTGATGCTCAAGCTTTGGTTTGGTGTAGGTCCAATGAAATTCAATGAAAATAGATGACTTTCAGGGAAAGAAAAGCAAATGTCTACTGTCTCTGATGAAATCAGCGCATCTCTAGTAAAAGACCAGTCATTAACTCTGCACTAAATGCATAGGTGTATGTTAAAATTTAAATTTGATAATGCTATGAACACCCAAAGGAAAATTAATTGTTGCAGAAGTTATGATTTAAGTCTCTCCAGGGAGTCATTGTAGAGGATTTGTTGTATCGGTGTGAAGCATCGTTTGTAGCGGTCTCTGCCGCAGTGGATGTAGGACGTCAAGTGGATCTGAAGAAGCCTCTGACTAAGGACACTGTCGCTGAATCACTGTGTTGTGACGAGGATGCTCAGGGTTGTCCATGATCTTTTTCATTTTGTGAAGTATCCATCTTCACAATTATCTCCAGAGGCCCCAGAACAAAGCCAGCCTTTTTTATCACTTTGTTCAGTATCTTTAACTGGCTGGCTGTGATGCTGCTCTCCAACAGATGACTGCAGAACATTTTGGACATTTTTCTTATTTCATCAGTCAAAAATAGGTTTGATGATTAGGTCATTTTCTTTTTTGCAGGCAAACAGTCCACATCAAAATATGCTTGAAAATGTATAAGAGACACTGAAAAAAAATAAAAATGGTTGATGGCAAGGCTGAAAATCTGATCTTTGAGATGCTATTTCGGAAAGCTGGAACTGGACTGATGGAATTACTCTATGGTTATAGGAAAGCATACAATTCTATATGTGATAAAAAAAACAATTGGAGTAAAGAACACGAATGCATCACGCTAGTGAGTAAAAGTCCAAAAGGTCAAAGTTTGTTCAGCACAATCAAAACTGGTTCTAGCTCAGGAGTTCAAATTATACAAACAAGGAGTGAAAATAAAGCAAAACCTTCAAACAGTATAAGAACTGAGAACATTCAGGTTCAAAACAGAACTGTGATAGATTATGTGACAAACCAGACCTACTAAAAGGAAAAACAATTCATACGTTTCCATTACCCTTTCAGCTGTTCAAACCTCCCATATATTGTAAAAAAAAAAAAAAAAAAAAGGTTTTTACATTTGGGTTTTTCTCATGACTTAAAATATAACCTGCAAAATAAAGACCCTTTTTGCATCTTCAGGGCACCAAGAAGAGTCACATTCACTATTTTTGTGGGAGAACTGGCTTCCTTGACATGATGTTGTTGCAAAAAGAGAAGAATAGCTGCATACTGTATATTTCAGCAAAAGTTGAACAAGTCATCTTTAAGTGTTGAATCCACAGCATCCCTGTGCTTCAATAAATTGCGGAGAAGTGCTCTTACAGATTTGTTGGTACACTTCTATAAAAGCAAGAAAAATCATGGTCACTGAAATATTCTTGAAACGCTCAAACGCAATCATGAATAACTATTTACTAAAAACTGACGAGTGAAAATCAATTGCTGTTTTTGAATTATTTTTTAACAGAATAATTATTTAAAGAAAAAACAAACAAAAAAACCTCCATGTTTGTAACCCTCAGATGGGTTAAAGCGGCTTGCATTGCAAGAGTTCGTTTGATATTTCTGCATCTCTCTCAAGTACAAATATGGCAGCTGGAGTTCTTGCAGAGACAGAAACCTGACAAAACTGAAGGGGTTCTGGAAATCTATCACCATCGTTCGTGGAAGCACTTATCATAAAAGGAGCAAACAACTAACTTTTGTCAATATTCTGAACTCATGAAAGTTTTGTTCCACACCGAGATAAAAATGTGGTGAAAGGTACAAAAATAATGTAACAAAAAGCAATATAAACCAGTGAGTGTGTCATCCTACTGAGTAATGACCAATTATCATGAGGTGCCGGTGACAGGAACATAGACTACATTATAAGAATTAGACTTAAGAGTCCCATCTTAGTTCAGTCACTGCAAGTCAGAGACTTCAGTTTAATTAATTGAATTGCACTGGATTGAAATCTGATCATATTTGTGCGTACATCCTCATTTCAAATGATGCTACTGAAAAAGCCTCTGAAACGAGGGCTGCCAGAGCTGAAATAAGGAGCTCTGCTTGGGACTCAGCCTCGCCCGGCCTACTGCTCACGGGGCCAGGACTGGTTGATGTGGCCTGCAGGTCAGGCATCTTACTGCCGTATGACCGGGAGTCCCGAGCTGGTCCCAGCGTATCTCCCACTACTTCCCATTTCAACTCTGGCACCACTTCTTTATGATGTATTTTGTTAGTGGCCCGGTCAACGAGTAAGACTCCAGAAATGATCCGAGGTGAAAGTTGCTCAACTGGAGGACCCAGCTGCTGCGAGAAGAAGAGGCCAATAAACTAGACGCAGTCCAGCTGGTGTCCTGTGCAGTGACGTAGCGTCCACTCCAAGGTGCAAAGACAGCTCAGCATGGTACACCAAAACAAGCCACGTTATATTTGCTTTAAAAATGACTTTTTACCTCACAGCTCAAAAATCAAGTCCAGACAAGCTCCAAATAGATAGTGAAAATGACAGCTAATCATTCGCTATGCCCAGGATCAATCACAAGACCATGCCAATACTTTTACATAAATGTGTTGCTTTTTATAATTTCAACTTATGTGGTAATAAAAAAATATCAAACTAGCAAGGCTGATGTCACTGTATGAGCAGGAACAGCGCAGGGAGCTTATCAAGTGAACAAAAAAAAGACAAAACTAACAGAAATATTCACAAAACTAAAAATGCATCCAAAATAAGACAACATGAATGTAAACCATTTACTAATAAACAAAATAAAGACACCATATGTGTCCCTCTAGAATGAACCCAAGTCGAAGCAAATATGAAAATCCTAAATCGAGGCTTATGCTACTCTAGGCTCATGCGTCTGCATGATGATAAGAGGCTCATTAATCTCTCTCAGTAACAGAAGACAGATAAGCAAGAGCGACCGAGAGCAGGAAGATGAATCATTGGGGAATAGAGACCTTGCTTTTGTTTTTGATAGCGAATCAGGGAGAACTAATTCCCTCATGGAGGTTCACACTAAGCGTAAAGCAGTTTCTGAGCGATACGGGAGTCTTCAGGGTTTCTAATCATCTACTTCAAACTGTGGCGATCATGCGGCCTGTGAACGTGGTGTCGGGCTTTAGGTAAAAGTTTCTTTCTTGTTTCTAGATGGTCCTGTAACAGTGGGCATGAGTTTGGATATTGCCAGCATTGACACCATCTCCGAGATAAATATGGTAAGATTATCACACTCTAATAGCACTCAACATTTTCCTTGTCATACAGTCAGTTTATTAGTTTGTTCACTCACTAAAAGCCTCATTATTTGTTTTTCTACATGAAACTAATGAAACTGTGAAACTGAAACTGTTGGTTTCAGGTGGAGCTGATTGAGGCAACGACTACTGGCTGACCCTCTTTGGACAGAAGTAGCCTAAGATCACAATATCGTACATTAAAAACTTTAAAAAATCCGCATATTAATTACTCAAGGCTAAAAATGGAAAAATGTAAACGAGTGAAAGATTTGATCACAACTCGCTTACACACAATCCCTGCAATTCTGTGTATCGAATGTTTCACAATCAAACAATAAGAAAGCAGTCTAATTATAGGACTAACGCTATTACAAAACACAAAAAAATGTATTAATGATGACAAGGGCAAGGCCTGGTGACCGTGTACGCCTGTGTACTCCTGTCTTTTGCCCAAAGAAAGCTTGGATAGGCCCCAGCAAACCGCCATGACCAGTAGGTGGGGGGCACAAAACACCAAAACGTCTCTCTCCTTGCTTTATTTGGATTTTGGGGAATGCCAAATAAACTTGCCGCAGTTACCTGTGGTGTTGTGGATATTTTATAATAAATAGGTCAACTCTAGCAGTTGGTTGAAGTGTTACGTGAGAGACTATTTCCTGCTTTATAGACAAGCATTAAAATGTCAAAACTAACCATGTGGCGCACGTGAAGCCAGAACAGGAATTTCAGGAGCAGTGTGCTCCACTCACTCACTCGCTGGGGAGGATTATGTCAGCTGCACGGCATGCGGCTGCGGCTGGTTCACTCCTGAACAGAAACCACGATAAAAAGTCTGGTGGAAAAGGAACCAACAGCCAAGTCCTGTCAGAACAGATACCTTTGAAATCTTAGTGTGAATTTAAATGGAAGTTGCAGGCTGTTTCTGGTATTGTCTTTGTCTGCAGGGACAAAAGGAGATTTCATAGAATCAAAACTGCACGTTCATCTGTTTTCTACAACAGTTTTGGTGTAGGAGGAGTTTTAATTTCCGTCAGTACATGCAGTCATTAAAAACGATCCTGGCGAGGACCAACACGGCGACCCCATGTGGAACCCCGTTTTTGAACTCATTTATATCTCAGACAGGTCCCACATACATATGCCGGCCTGGCAAGTAGAACAATTGTTTCATTTGAGAAGGAGTTACAGTCAAATATAAAACTGTCTTTCCACGCTCTTATGGGCCATATAAAAAAAAAGAAAGGCGGCGGAGCAGATTTGAGTTTGGTACGTGTGATATAGATTTTACTCAGTGAGGAGGCTGAACTTTCATTAGTATATTGATTGTCTGATGATATGAGCGCCACAGAAAGATGATTATCCTTCAAAGTGCATCAAACCTCAATATGAAACACACGCAAAAAAAAAATCCTTAAACACAATAACAGAGTAACATCTTTTGAATTATCTAAATATGATTACAATGAAACTTTATCACATTTTATGAAAAACTCAAATGTGCTAGGACAACAATGATTGATCAGAAATGTACTACTCTGACAACCAGAGGCTTATTTCTTTGTGGGTTTGAAGAAACTGTTCACATTATATCTGCTTACATAGTCACATGTGATTCAAAAACAGATGGATTTATGGTCCGTGTAAAGATGTGTAGATATGAGGTCAGTGTTTACTTGCCATGCTTGTTTGAATAGTTAATTACTCTTCACTGTGATCTCTGGGCTTTGATCCTGCAGGACTACACGGCCACCATATTTCTCCGTCAGCGCTGGACCGACGAGCGTTTGGTGTTTGAGGGCAACAAGAGTCTGAGCCTCGACGGGCGGCTAGTGGAGCTCCTTTGGGTCCCTGATACATTTATTGTCGACTCCAAGAAATCCTTCCTCCATGATATCACCGTGGAGAACAGGCTGATCCGCATCTTCCCCAATGGGACTGTCCTGTATGCGCTAAGGTGGTATAACACACCGGCATTGTTGGTGATTGTGTGTGTGTGTGTGTGTGTGTGTGTGTGTGTGTGTGTGTGTGTGTGTGTGTGTGTGTGTGTGTGTGTGTGTGTGTGTGTGTTTCTGCTTAAAAAAAAGTAGGACAGGGAATAAAGAAGAAATAGGCAGAGGGAGGAAGCGTGGGTTGAATTTGAGATAATATGATTGCAGTGCAGAGAATTGTGTCACACTGTTGCTTGACGATTGGATTGTACGAGTACAGCAGCTTGTGATCTGTCGACACAAAGAGACGTGGGCTATCGAAATATAATAAGCATCTATGAAACAGATATTGTGCCGTTTGCAAAACAAGCTCTTGGCAGTTTCTCAATCATACATTTTCTTGCCACATCTATTTGATATTCAGCCAAGTAGACAGGATGTTGGTAGGGAGGCATGAGAACATGCTGGTCTGCATGTTCTGATCTCCTTTTTTATTAAGTTCATGGCACTGTGGACAAGAGGAAGACTTCATATAACGATATGCGTGGGTGTCCATCTCCAGGGACTGAGCCTCTGCACAGGGCACTGCATACTCTCTACGCCATAGTGTGACAGAGTAAATGTGGAGGAGAATAGAGCTCATCAGCAAGTAAAACTAGTGAGAATAAAACCATTTAAAACAGACAGTCAAACTGAGGAATGGCCTCCTCGGGCTGTTGTGGATGTGAACGGGGACAGAGTGAAGAGAGAAAAATCAAGTACTAGAAGAAAAAGACAGCTGTGGTAAATATTTCCCTGCTGTGATAGAGGTAGGTGATAAATGTTAAAACAGTGGGGCGACTGTAGCCAAAGGCTGAGCAGATAAAAAGATAGAAGTGAGCAGTTCAATGAGAACTTCACCTCATTTATTTCTGCAGACTGACCTTTTTATTTTTTATTTTTGAAAACATGTAAAAATGTTAGAAGTCTGAAATCAAGGTTTCAGCACAACGAGGACTTGAGATACTAGATATAAAAAGCCTTTTGGCAAACTCATCAAGTTAAGGTTCCTGTTAGACTGTTGTTTCTTGTTTTTTGTGGATGACGTCAGTATTTTAACTTGAAAGTAAGTCTGCAACAACTCATGCTTATTAACAATCTAGAAAGATCTATTTATATGTAAAATTAGGGTCTCGTTCAATAGCATCACATAGCAGAACATATAATAAAAGGCAGGATTAAAATGATCCAATTAAAAGTCTTGAAAATGGAAAATTCTTGCAAACAAAAACAAACAAATAAAGAGAGTAAAAAGGCTCAAAATAACTTTCAGAACAGTAAATCTATTTCCAAAGTTTTGACTGCATTCATTTCAAAGATGAACTCTACATTCTTGTCCAAAAGATGCAACAAATAACATGCAGAAGTGACGTTCCAGACGTGTCATAGTTGTTTTGTATCATTCATTGTTATGCTTAAATGCAAAAATCCTCATTACACTTCCATGTCTATACCCTAAATGTCTACAAACCTACGTTTATAAACGACCTGGCCATGCTGCCTGTGACTGGACCGATGCATTACAACCTGTAAATGATTTGTTCCTGGTATTTTTGGAGTGAGCCCAGTGCCTTATGGGACACGTGGAGCTAGAAACCTTCTGTTAGGTGGATGTGCCTGTTGTTGAGACATTTCGAGCCAATCCCAGTTCTCATTTGTAGGTGGCCGGTCCGTTTGCAACCCCGTCATGTTCTCGTGCTCTCCCCTGCAGCATGGTTGGTTTTCCTGCAGTGGTTGTTTTGGCTCAGGGTCATAACAGACCGGACACACACTGGTCTAGCAGGGGAAATTATTATACTTGCTTAGTATTTTCGGAGCAAATCTGAAAAGAAGATGCAGTGGGCTCAGGAGTTCTCTCAGGAGGGGGCGCCACATTGTGACACACTGACTCGTGTGCAAGGCCGTCGATGTGGTCCTCCTCCTCAGCCAGTCGGGCCCCGGGTTCCCAGCAGTCGGTGGGAGCCTGACTCGGCGCCTCCAGGTGGTGAGACAAGGCTCCCAGTGTGGCTCATCAGAGTCCATGCTACCTCACAGCTCCTCAGCACCTGTTCAGGTAGTCAGGGATGGACCTCATCCTGACACCAGGGTCCAAAATGCTCTATTGTCAAGAAGACTTTCCCTCTCCCTACTCTTTTATTTCCCAAAAGGTTTCCCCCTGGAAAGGTTAAAAGGTGCACATCCTGGTTTTGATTTATCTTTGTACAGGTTTGCACAGCACAAAGTAAAGAGGCTGTAAGACTAAACGACTTCCTGAATAAAGACTCCAAAATGGACATTACTGGAGTTCAACTGCTGCACATGTGTTGGAACGCTGAGAACCTCCTCACAGCAGGGTGCAAGTTCAAATTACGTTTGGAATTGATGTTTTTAAGGACTGCTTAATAAAAAAGATAAAAGAGGAAAAGTCCAGCTATCATGAACTGTGGGCTGAAGAAAAGGGTAGAGACAAATTTAGTACTTGGTCTTTAATCTGAGTCTGGTTACACAAATCTGCTAATGCTCAATTAAAAACCATAAAAGGTAGTTGAGGTGTTATGTAACCAGAGACTGTGCATGCTGTTGGGCAAGATATATTAAATAACTCTGGTCGGAAAGCCCAATTCTTCAAAAGCAAAATGCACAGGTCTTGATAATGAGTGCAAGAGAAAAGCGAAGCGCATGTGACCGCAGTGTGTGGAAGCCGAGGACACAACAATGGGGGAAAAGAAGACGTCTAGCCAAGAGTAAACAATGCCTTTTAAAGGAATTTAACTTCCCGGACAGAGTAATGGCCTGTATGTTGATGCTATTATACACAGTGGACAAAACAGCAAAAAATAACAGACCATAAAACTCGCAGAGGAATCATCTAAACTCATGACCTTTAACATCAAATTTGGATTTCATCTTCTTCATGTTATCGTATGGTCTAGTTCAGGCTCCAGATGACCTTCAGAGAAAAAGAAATGAAGAACTTGACGGTATCACAACCATCATTGATCATATATCAGTACAAATATCTGTGTGTGAGCATGGCAGGGCCATCAGATAACCTTCAAATCAGTGACTGTTTGGTTCGAACATTTTCATCACTGTGTGCACGGCCAGCACGTTATTGTGAAAAGTGATCAGAAATCACTTGAGTCCATCATACAGAAACCACCTGGAACAGCGCTTCCTAGACTTCAAAGGATGAAACTGGCGCTCCAAAGGTGCAGTTTTATCATCCCACAACGCCCTGGAAAAACAAACCACTTGCAGACATTTTGTCATGGAAATCACTCTCTGACTATTACAACAGCCTCAGCAGAGTCCATGTTCAGGTGCACGCTGTGCCTATCTGCCAGTGACATCACCTAGAGGGAGATCAAAGAGAAAGCATGTGTGCATGCTCAGATATCTGGAGCTGACCATACTCAGGCACAGAAAGCTGGAGAGAGGAGATGATGCCCACTAATTTAAACACAATCTGCACAAGTCTGTTAATGACACGGTCATTTGTATCAGGGTCTGCTGAAGAGGGGAAGCATCTAAAATACGCAGGACAGTGACCTTCGAGGCCTTAAAAAAAATAAAAGAGAGACTATTATATCAGATAATGACTCACAACGTGCATCTCGTGTGCAACATTTGCAACGATGAGGAGGTTTCAGTAAAACCACCACAAGTCCATGTTGGCTGTCAAGGTGGACATGCAGGTACATGTAATCCTCCACCACCTCCACCTCTTCTACCAGAATGGGAATACTGTGCCACTCCTTCTTCGTCCTTCTAAGATCAGGTCTTTTGACTTGTCCTCTCTAAAGGTTTGGTGTTTTTTGTTTTTTTCTCTCCACAACAGTCCTCCTGTCCACCACTGATACAGTCCACAACAGCTGGGTCACCTGAAGATTTCTGAAGCCATAAGAGTCCTTAATTTCACAGTTCCATCTTTATGTGCCGGTGCACTTTTTTCATGTTACATACCAAGTGCGGGTAATATCTCCTCATCTTGACATCAAATATAGTTAAAATTGTGTAGCCAGTCCCTTGTTGGCGTCACGCAACAGATTTACGAGGATCTGAAAGTCTCATTTTCACATCTCCTACCTCAGTGCTCAACACCTTCTGTATTTTCCGGATATTTCCTTTGAAAAATATTGTTTCTCTCTTTCAGGATCACCACCACTGTGGCCTGCAACATGGATCTGACAAAGTATCCCATGGACAAGCAGACGTGCACGTTACAACTGGAGAGCTGTGAGTAAACTTGATCCCTAATAAAGCAAACACGAGCGTTTCTGCTTGAAGTAGTGGCTGGAAGCTGGTGAGTGGGTTTGACTTCAAGTAAATCTGATCAGGTTTAAGGAACAAACACATCTTCACACACACACACATTGCTTGTGTGTGTGTGCGTGTGTGTGCGTGTGTATGTGTGTGTGTGTGTGTTATTAAGAAGACAAACTAATAGCCTCCTGAGAAAAATTGTCACAAACGACTTAATTCTTTCATAAAAATGAACACAATTTAAAAATGTGGCTTGTGAAGGTAAAATATGGTAAGGTTAAAATCAATCCTTTTGATATATATGTAGAGAATATTATAAATGTATCTATATATTGCGGTTTTATTTTCTTCTTTGATTTGATTTTATCAGCACTACTAACCAGAGAAACTTCAGTGAAAAACGTAAATAAACACAGAGGGATGTGTGTCTGCTGAAACTCCAGCCACTAAACTCACTCTGGCTCCTCGGCCTGTCTCTGCTGCTAAAGTCACAGCTCGGACGGCCAAGTTCACCAGGATATTTTGGCCACCAAAGTCATTTCAATGAGCAGACTGCGTCGCTGCTTTCTCTGGCGACCGCTTTTGCACTTCAGTTCATTCCCACTGAAAAACCACCTGCTACATTCACAGTTAAACTGGTAAAATCCTCTGAATTCATCTACACATAATGTAAAGGTATTCTGAGGACTGTCCTGGGCTTCTTTTCTGTGTCTGTGCATGAGCACAAATATCATGCCGCTGGGTCGCTGAACTCTATTGTCTCATTAAATCCATCGCACTTTGTTTTTGCGTCCTACTGTAGAGCCAGGGTTGAGTACAGGCACTGGAAGTTATTTTACAGAAAACGAAGAGAACGAGCTGCAGATGTCTGATAAAGTAAACACATTTCTTGTTTATGCGATAAGCAGCGGTAGAAAACTAAAGCGGTGGGAGAAAATAACTCCATCCTGTTGGAAACTGCTGAACTTCAGGCCTCTTGTGTGCAGAAGTTACGTAACGCACTGGAGGTGAGGAAAGAGCCCTGAAAGCGTAATTTCGTCCCTGTAATGCCTTGACACTTCAAACGTCTGCTGGCAAACTCACAATCCAAACTTTAATTTCAACAGTTCTTGCCATGTAAGAGGATCAATCGGCATATGGATTACATGTTTCCAGCAGTTTCAAGAAGAAGTGCTGTCACAGTGTGTTTATGATTCCAGCAAACTATTAAGATTAAATTAAAGGAGAGGAGCTCTTCTTTTTCTTTATTTTTTTAGGCAGTGGAGGAGAAGGTAGGAGGGAAAAGCCTCCTCCCCCTCTTCTTGCTCTCAACTGCCATCTTTGCTCTCCAGTTTGCTTTTGCTCAGTCCTATTTTTTTTATTTATTTCTTTTTTAAATGACAGCCAGCCAGGCTAAGCCAAGTCTGATCCCTGCCAGAAACCCCCCACAACTCCAGTTGCAAATGAAACGTTTGGCTTGAACGTCAGTGCTGCTGAGCAAATAAAAAGACACCTGGAGGTTAAAGTTGGGTAACTGAGATGTTCTGCCTCAGTAATCCCACACTACATATCTGCTATTTATTTATTTTTTCCTCGCTTGTCTCTGTTTTTCACCCGCCCTCACGATCTCTCTCTCATGCAGCTGCTGTCGTTCTGCTGCTTTCTGCGTCTCCATTATCTCCTGCACTTCTCTCCCTCAGTCTCCATCTCCCTCTTGCTCTGTCCCTGTGTCACTTTATGAAGATGTATGTTCAAGGATTTATTTCTTTTAATGCTGTGCCAAAAGTGGATCCCCAGCACAGGCGGAAGCTTTAAACAGCATTGTTGTGGGAGTGTGTGGGGGGGGTTTAAATTGGTATTACTCTAAAATATTTACTGAGTTCTGACAGCGAATGGATTTAGAGGACATTGTCATTCTCTTGTGATATTTGCCCCCTTTTTCCTAATATAAATATTCCTACTGGGGTTTTTGTCAGAAAAATAATGAGAGCTTTTGTGGGAAAATGATGAATTCTCTGACCCGTTCAGCGTCAAAGTCACTTGTTCTGCCTTTATTAACTCTCTTCTCAGGATCGTGCTGTAGACATTAATTCATGACTCCACATGGTTTTAGATACAGAGATTCTGACCAAATGTATAAAAAATTCACGCTGGAGGTTACTGAGGTCTGTTCCAGCTTTAGACGCCAGCGCATCTTCGCATTTTTCTTGTTCTCTTACTCCCTCTGCAGATAAATGAGGAAAGTTCACCAAAGACGTTGCTTGGTAGATTTTTTCCAAGTGAACCTCACTAGTTTTAACTAACATTAACATACATTATATGACTGGTCTATCAAAAGCCCCACCACTTTTTAAGCCTGGCATCTTTGATCATAATAATTTTGCATGCCTTCTTATTCCAAGCTTTATTTGGGTTATCTCTGCTCTTCGGGGCCCAGTGTAATATGCATGATTAGTCTGTTATGGTACCAGGCGAGAGTAATGCTCTTCAAGATGACGTCTTTACACTCTTTGGTTACCCTCTTTGATGAACTGCATGAACGCTGGAAACACACTCAGCAATTTCTGATGGATCTCTGTCACACTACGTTAAAGCGGATAATCTAAATGAAACTTTTGCATATATAATTAGGTGTTGGACTGTAGATCTTATGCAATTGCTTTCTCAGAGTTAACATGAGGTTTCATACTGGCGGTTGTTTTAACATTCCCTTTGAGAGCACAGCATAGCTTTTAACAATTACCATTCCCCTTTGTTCCTACCATTGCTCTGGACGACAACGAAGCATCATCAATAGATCGTAATGCACCACTCATAATGTTACCTTCACGTGTTCTGTTGTGCATTGGTCATTTGAAGAACATGCAATACCGTTAACTGTCTTCAAATCTTCAACTGTTTGCTTTGTTTTGTTGTGTGCATAAAAACATCTAATCAAATATTAGTGAGTCTCATTTTCAGGCAAATTCAATCTGAGATGAGCAACAGCAACATACTTTTTCCACTTTTTCCACTTTGCCATAATTTAACAAAGTTGAAGCCAATAAAAAAAAAAAAAAGGATGTGGGCAATACTAAGTACTCCCATGGTTCAGTGGCTTGACCAAGCTTTACCAGCAATAACTTGAAGCAGTTGTTTCCTGTATGACTTCATCATCAGCACCTGGCATGGTTGTGCAGGAACTTTGGCCCATTTTTCGCTGAAATCTTTGATCATTTGTGCAGCTCTCTTACACACAGCAGCACCGCGGCAACGTTTGACGGTGGATCTATCCAATGTGAGGTTCACACTACCATAAACAACCAATCAAATGTATTTATGGTATGAGTAAGCCTCATGCTCACAAACGGTCATGTGTGTCCACGATATAATTGGCTGACGCTTGCATCAAACCACGAAAACCTGAAGATTTCCTGCATTGAATATTCGAATATTCTTGAATATTCATCACCAACTCTGTTCACATTTAAAGTGAACGGGCCGTGGCACTGAGAACATTTCCAGTGCATACATGTGAGCGAGGGGTTAAGGGCCCATAGCAGCATATCTATAGGTTGAAGTCCGGATATCGACGAGGCCATTCCAAATCTTTGGTTCTTTTATTTTTCAGCCATTTCGATGCAGGTTCTCTGGTGTGCTTGTCTTGACCCAATTCCAGCCAAGCCTTAACTGTTGAACGGATGGCTTCACGGCTGTCTGAGTACTCTGGTGTAGAGGAGCCCCATGTCGAATCAATGAGTCCAAGGTACCCAGGTGCACGTCTCCAGTAGGATTCTCGATAGTGGGTCATTGTTCCAGTCAGCATTAATGCGAAACAAACCCGCACTGGCTTCAGTTGTCCATAAGATATTATTCCTGAAGTCTTGTGGGTTATTGATATGCAGTTTTGCACACTTCTGCTCATCTTGCATCGTCTAGTCAAACAGAAAAGGCTTCGTCCTTCATCCTTTCAAACAAATCGTACTTGTTCAGTCTTCTTCTCTTTGAGGTGTGATGGATTTTAACATTTAACAGCCAATCTGCAACATTTGGGCGCAGTTTGAGTTTCTATGGAATCATATCATTCACTCCCATTTTATCTGACATAAACAAAAACAAAACAATTGCAGGACAAAAAGCCGGACAACAGAGTCTCTTGGAAAAAGTCAAATCTATGTGTGAAAGAATAATGCAGAGCTAAATAGAACAAACAAAGCAACTCTCTTTGACCTAATTTCTAATTATAAACCATCTTATTTAGTCTACTTTTATTACAGACATACTGATTAATTCAGCTTGCGTCATTTGATCTGTCTTTTTGATGTTTCATTTTTGCAGGGGGCTACAACATCAATGACGTTATGTTCTACTGGACGAGAGGAAATGAGTCTGTGAGCGGTTTGGACACCCTTCAGCTGGCCCAGTACACTGTAGAGGACCACTACACATCTGTCTCAGAAGCCATCTATGAAACTGGTAACAATGAGACATTAAACTGTTCATTAATGTTACAGTCTGGGCTCTGCTTATCCTTAAACAGTAATTATTTGTTGTAAAATATAATGAAAGTAACTCTCCAGGCTACCTGACTGATTTCTGTTCCTCATCTCAAAGGCCATTATCCCAAACTAGTTTTCCACTTTGAGCTGAAAAGGAGCATTCTGTATTTCATCCTGGAGACTTATGTCCCCTCAAGCCTGCTGGTGGTCCTCTCGTGGGTTTCCTTCTGGATTTCCCTGTCCTCTGTTCCAGCTCGTATTTGCATAGGTAGGTATCTTGTTTGTTTACTCATGCTGGAAAATGAGACTCTGTTAAATGTTAAATATTGTACATTTAAACTGTATCAATCCTCTTCTATTGTCACGTGAAAAACTAAGTGCATGGACTGCTTATGACAAGAGAGTATTTTGAAACAGGGGTCTCCTAAATTGTCCTGTTTTAAAAACATACATAGATCCTTTGGCTCTGAAGATAAGATTTCCCTTTTAGCAGGAACAAGCTACTTTTACAAAGGTTTCAAAGGTCAAGAATGCGGAGCAGTGACTGCACTTCCTGAGGGTCCTGAAGAACCACGCGCTGGCCAAGGAGGTTCTGGTGGCCCTGTACAGATGCTCTGTTGAAAATGTACTGGCATACCGCATCCCAGTGTGGTTTGCCAGCTGCTCTGCTCAGGAAGAGGCAGCGCTCCAGAGTGTCGTCAACATGGCGCAGACGATGTGCTGTCCTGTGCTTCTCTGATTAGAGTAGCTGCACAGGTTACAGAGCCACAGAAAAGTCTGCAGCATTCTGAAGGACACCCAGTACATCAGCTGTTTTAACGGTTCCCCTCAGTTAGCCACAGTCCAATGAACGGGAATCAAATCCACTTCAATAATATTCCGATTCAAACCAGTTTATTACTGAAACTCACTTCAGAGCATTTCCCCATCATGAGCAAGCACATGCACAGTGAAGACCAAAAAAATGTCAAGCAGAACCAGACTGATAGAGGGCAACATCTGCCTCGACCAGTTGGAGGTCTAAGATGACAGGAAAGAGAGACAAACGGTACTTAGTCTAAGGATCTTAAGGATCTTAATGTCCTAATGACATACACATACAAGACCAGTAAAGAGAACAGTGCAAGGAAGGATCCCAGTGCATGATGGGAGGTCCCCCAGCAGCCCCAACTAACAGCAGCATAATTAAAGTAAATGGTTCAGAGCACGTGAGCTAAATCCAATACCTCGGTGGCCCTGCACCAGTTTTGCAGTGGTCTGCTCTGTCTTCAAGTCTCAGCTGGAGTGTCTCAAAAGTGGAACACCTGCTGGTTTCATGAGATAACTAGTTTACCTGAAGGTCACATGAGAATCGCAGCGTAATCTGCCCCTTTAAAGACTTTACCTGTCACCCATAAAGTTCAAATGAAACATTTATTACACTTTCTCATGAAATTGTTGTAAATGATAAGAGGGGTGTTTCTGAAACCAAAATGATTTCCACTTTCTGGGCAGCAGTGTAAATTGCTATGTCGTCATCTTTCTGGAATAATACATATAAAAAGGAAAAGTCGTGTCAATGATCTTTTCAACCTCTCCCTGTACAGGTACCCCATCCCCATCTGACATTTGAATAATGTCACTGCAGTGTCCTACTCTATCATGTAATTAATATACACATAATAGCTGTTGCTTTTGCTCCTTCCCAGTCCTTTGATCATTATATATTAATTTTAAAGGTCTTTTACAGAGGAGTACATTTTATTCTGAAGTTGACGCAGTAGTTTAATGACATTATGTTGTCAAAATAACACAAGGACGCAGTACAACAACTCCATTTTCAATCATATTTTCACACTTCTGGTTATAACATTTGATTTTAATAGGCAAGGTGATCAGCTTCTGTGCAAAATCCTTAAAGAACAGCATTGCATAGAGGGCATTTAACATGAGAGCTCACCCAGACAGACAGCCAAACACCAAAATGGCAGAGACATGCCTGAGTGCTAATCGTATTACAGGTAATTTCCATTTCGCTCATTTGCAGTCCCGCCACAGGCAGCTGCTACTGGTCCCTCTTCAGGCTTTTGCAAGTCTTGTTGAAGTGAGCCGTGCTTTTAAAGCATCTCATAGCAGCCAAGAGGCAGGTGGCAGATGAGTTAAGATCTCATCGCTATTCCTCCGTCATATAAAAGCTCGATAAACTCTTTGCTTCACTTGCGGATTAATTCCTTTGTTGTTGTTGTTCGTTTTTTTTTTTTTTGCTTCTTTTTTTAGAGACTAACGCAAAGAATAATTGCTTCGCTGCAGAAGTATTACTAGTCTGTTTTAGTAAAAGTGGCTTCCGGGGCTTTATTGATGGAAATTCTTAACTAACGACTGAGGGAAAAATATTCAAAGACCCATAACCCTAAGTCAGATGAGCGTTTAAAGCTTTAAGCAGAGCACTGGTTCAGCATTATTAGCTCATTTCTTTTCTTCCATTAAGTGAATTTGCTTCAACAACAAAGCAATTAAAGAGTTTTAACTTGTATTACCTTGTACTTCTGTGGTCCAGTGAACACAGCACGATAGGCTCATAGGTGCGGAGAAAGAAAGGATGGCTTCATAATTCCACCTTGAGCTGGATCAGAGATCGACCAGTACCCTGCACACCTGAAGGACTCGCTCATGTTTTCAGATCTAGGCCACCATAAACCTTTTTGACAGGCAGCTGTACACAAGTGCTTCTTGGTTTATGGCGTGACTAACAACCAGTCTTTGATTGTTGATATATGTATTAAAAAAATCATACCCGATCTCTTTGTTCGTTCTCTGACAGGGGTGACGACAGTACTTACCATGACCACACTCATGATGGGAGCCCGGACGTCACTACCCAATGCCAACTGCTTCATCAAGGCCATCGATGTCTACTTGGGAATCTGCTTTAGTTTTATTTTTGGAGCACTCATTGAGTATGCTGTGGCTCACTTCTGCATCCTCTCTAGCAGTGACGCTCACATGCTCATGGTGAGACCCTCTCGTATATACTGTTCTTCTTAAATCTTCCTCGTTGTCGTCATTCTTGTTGCTGTGGTCACAGTGATTGTGTTCATCATGGTGGTCTCTGCCATTCTCGTCATAATCATCATCATGTCATCAAGCTCCTTTAAGTAAGTTCAGCAATAGCTATAAACTCTCACTTGTGTATGTTTTTGCTTATATTCAAAGCTTATTCTCCTTTTGGCTTTCCCACTTGTATATAGTACGGCCACCACATGCACGACATGGACGATGACATAAATGGCATCGTCACCACCATTTCACGCCACCCCAGCAGAGCCAAGAGACGCAAGGAGCCTCCAGTCACGCCTCCCGCCGCTCCTGCCTCGACAGAACTCGCTGTCAGGCCCTCCAGCCCCTCAGGCAGTGAGCCCAAGCCTGAGGCGTCACCTCCAGAACCCACCAACTGGTGCCTCACTGCTTTGTCCATCCTCCGCAAACTCCTTCGCTCTATAAACTGCTGTCATGTGGAGAACCCTCACCACATAGACAACTACTCCAGAGTCACTTTCCCCCTTTCTTTTGTCATGGTCAACCTGCTCTACTGGACATATTATCTGTACTTCTAGTATTTGTCTGAGTGCAGCATGTGTCCATGTGAGAGCGTGAAAAAGAGACTGTTTGTGGACAAAAGGTGTATTTTATTGTAGTTATGTACAGGAAGTGTTAACTCAGTGTGTTGTGAGTTGGATTTATACAATTTCTACATTTGGATTTATGACTGAAGTAGCATACTCCAATGAAGGTTGATAATTGTTTTTGTTTTGTTTTTTTCTCATCAGCTTGACTCAGTTTGTTAATTTACATTAATTGTTGCATTTCAGACCTGTTTCAAATTTCAAAAACAGCCAGGACAGTTTTACGTTTTAATCTTGCCAGTGCTTCTCACAACATTTGTGACATTGTGATCAAACGGTTCAAGCGTTATTTTGTCCTATTTTTTGTGCAAACACATCTGAAGGTGTGCAACAATAGCAGGTCTCACTGCAGTTTTGCTGCATGGGGACAGGTCATGCAGGACTGCATGCAAACGCTGTTCTTCATCATCTATGCCTTTGCAATATGTGCAGGATGTGACTTTGCATTGTCTTGTTGAAAAATGCATGTTAAGTCCCTGGAACAGACGCTGGTTTGTTGGCAGCACATGCTGCTCTGATATCTCTGCGTGCTTTTCTGCATTAATGCTTCCAGCACAGAAATAACTTTTGCCAGCCTCGTACCTTCACAGATTCTGTCTTTAAGACTTGTTCCCAAAAGCAGTTTGGATGGCTCTTTTCATCTTTCATCTGGAGCACATGGTGCAAATCTCCTCTCTTTCTTTTAGACAAGGTTGCCATAGGTCATGCCACAGGAGACTCAAGCATTACGAGGTTTAGTGGCTTCTTTGAATACACGTCTATATTGTAGTGCTTGACAAAGATTTCCCTAAGTTATCCCTTTCCCGTGTTGTTGTATCAGTTACTGATGAGTGATCGAAGAGATTTGAATAGAAGGTAGTTCACTGCTCGTCTTTCCTCCTCAAAGAATCTGCCTTGCTTGAGTATGGTTTTCCTACCAAATAACATAATTATGTTTTCTTTCTGCTCCTTACTGGCACTAAATCGCCTGCATACCAACCTTTTCTTGGAATGTGTTGCAGGTCTGAAATGCTAAAATGGATGTACAGTCTATTAATATATAAATTGAAGCTGATGACAAAAAACATGTCTCTCGCTCATAGTGTCTGCAAAGAACAGTTGAAGAAATGTAAAACAATGTCCTTTTGCATTTCCTTATTGTTTTAACCTTCTCTGAGTTGGGGTTTTATGTTCTCCAGCATAATTTCACATACTTTTTTAACTAAAAATTGACATACCTGAGGCAAAAAAAAATCTTTGATTCTCTTTGGGGATTAAATGTTGACATTTTATAACTTCATCCTCACTTTCTTCCTGCTGATAGAAAATATGGGTGAAAAAGACACATGGCAGTCATGTAAAGGCCACTGCGTTTACATGGCTGTAAATGCAGTGGCCTTTGGTCCTTTTACTTGTATTTTATAGATCCAATCTGTCCTGTGTCACTAGTCGGAAAACAAATCTGTTCAGCTGTTTCAGAGGGGAAGTTCTCCCCAATATACAGAAAACTGAAGGGATCATACAATCCAACAATGATATGGTATATTATGAGATTCATATGTTATTTTTCAATAGAATGAAAGCTAAAACTGAAGTCTGAATCAGTTTTCTCTCATGAACGGTGGAGGTTTTTACGGGGAATGTGTGGCCAGTATGAGACTGGTAAGCTGTCCAGGGTGTATCCTGCCTCGCTGAAGACCTAGATACTCTGACCTGCCAGTCCCCTCCCAAGTGCGTGGGTCTGCAAAGAACTGTTGCAGAGGAAAAAAACGAGTGACAGAGCTAGAGTCCGCTTTTCCCTTCTGGGTTATTGTAAAAACATGATATTCAGTGGAGAACAAGGACAAGAACCTCTGCAGTATTAGGTTATTAATTGTTAATTTTAAGGTGGAGACAGTTCTGCAAGTTAATGATTTCTCTAAATGTTACTCACTGGAACCTCGTCTTTAATATGTATTTCAAAATCCTTTCTTTCTCTTTCCCCTGAGTCCCACTGTGCTTGGAAGTGTCACGCTCCGGCAGTGCCACCGCATAGCTCCGACCTCAGCGAGACCTCCAATCCCACCAGGAGCGTATTAGAAGCTGAATGCTTCCAAATGCTGCCCGTTTGGTTGGATTCGTGAAACTGCAAGTTTACCCAAAAGTTGTAAGATCATGTGAGAATCACCCTGTAATCTGCTTGTTTAAAGACATGTTGTGCTGTTTTTATTATCCTTATAGAATGGATGAGGGTTGCCACTTAAAATGTGCTCTTAACTTCTTAAATGAACCCCTAGTGCACGTTGCTGACACCCTCGATTTGTTTAGCTGCAGTTTATACTGTTAACGTACGAGTCGGACTGTCCTTGTGCTGTTTTATTATAAATATATACCAGATAAATCTGTGTCTGACTCCCTGCTAGCTCGATCTAACGTTCAAGAGCCGGCCCAGTTGAGCTAAAAAACAGACCAAACTCATCTTGCACACTTTTCAAATGCACTGTGGTGCTTTAGGTGGGACCACTCTCTTTGATGAGCACTGTGCAGCACAGCTGGACCACGGAGCTTCTGCACACAGTGGGACCCAGGGGTTAGTCAGGCTTTCCTATGCGCCGCTACTTTTATTCATCATGAGCTTTTCACTTGCAATCATGTAGCTATCACTACCTGTTTATATCAGTTTCTGGCTAATCGTACTCATCTTGACTCTAAAACAGAGCTTGTTACTGCAAAACCAATATTTTATGTGTACTCCTTGGTTTTCCATGCTGACTGGGCAGGCGTGTTGCAAAAGGTCGATATGCAAGATTGCAACACGTGGAAAGACAAGCATAATTTTACGCTGATTAATTTATACATAGTATATGCAGTATATGCAGTATATTTGTCTTCATAGGCTGCTGGTAGGGTCTCTCTGCGCTTGTGGGATACATAAAGCAGCTGCTAGAACCTGATGTTTTGGATATTGTTGACTAATTTCACCTCATCACCTGTGAAGTTTCCAAATGCAGAAATAATTACGGATGTGGTGTGGTTGTTTTTTTTTAACTATGGTATTTTCCTTCTTCGTTGATATTTAGTGTGTCAGTTTGGGTGATAAAGTTCAGTCACTAACAGTGACGTGAACCAAAGAACCAAAGACTCCAGTGAAATTGAATTTTTGTTCTTGGTTTCTCTTTAGCTCCAAGGAGGTTTTAAGTGCATTTTCAAATGTTTATAACATATTTGTTACTATATTCATAGAACTCTGAAATAGCATGCAGTCAGTGAGCAGATGAACGTGACACTTTATATTTCTGACTGAAAACAGGATTCAGTTGAACAACAGAGATGCATGTTTATTTATTGCTGTATTCAGTATTGCTGTGGCATACGTCCACTCATTAAAATAAAAGCATCAAGTTTCCCAGGGTTCCTTTTTTAAGAACCAGCCTTGAGTGCATCATGACAACCTCAGCTGTTACAACACAATATATTTACATCATTCAATTATTCCAGCTTCATGGCTTCTCATACATAAGCCTATTTATGAGTATGCCTTTTACTAACCTACATTCAGTTTGCTCTCTTTGCCTGATGTTATTTAAAACGTAGCATTTTCTTTAGTTTATGTTCTTGTTGCATGATTATCAAGCGTAACCTTTTGTTTTTACTGCTTTTTTAAATTCTGTTTTGGTTTCATTTGATGTAGAATAATCATCATGAAATCCTAAACTGGTGTTGTTGCAAATGTCGGATGAATATTTTGTTTAATTCGGAGTCTCACTTGGATCCAGACATAAAGGAGGCTACACTTTGTATTCATTTTCATTTTGTTTTGTTTTGGGTTTTTTTATATTTGAAAGAATGGATCATCAGTGATAATCAGTGACTGACATGTCTGTGGATGATGTCTGTAATGATGACCACTGGTATGTTTAAAAGGTTTGCTTGTAAACTCAACGAAGAGAAGGAGAAAGGAACGCCAACATGGAGCCAAAGAACTACAAGAGCAACCACTGGAGCTTCGTGTGGGCGTGGAAGCAGATTCAAAGCAAAACTCAAGAATCCTAATTTTCCTTGAAAGCGACTGCATGATTCAACCACATTGTCAGTGCCGGAAGGTCTTAATGAACAGTTTTTGTAAGGTTACGTACACCCGAGGAGGGTGTGGACACGACATTGCCAGGATGTATCAAATATAATCTTTCTGCACCTTTTGACAACATAAATAAAAGGGGAGAAGTTTCGGACTGCCTTATCAGTCAGTTAAAGCTTCACTCCCAGATGGGCTAACAACCTGTTTCCTGGGACATATTCATGTGAAATATATTTACACTGTAGTAACATGTTATTATAGACATCTGTTCACTAACCTGTTGTAAATAATTAATTCTATGCATGTTTATTTGCTGTATGAATATGGACAATAGCAATAAAACAAGGTTTAATGTGGTTATTGTTGACTGTCTGCACATTGAGCTCATTTTATCACTGAAGTTGGTACAGAACACTGTAGGAGCAAGATGTGTGTGTGTGTGTGTGTGTGTGTGTGTGTGTGTGTGTGTGTGTGTGTGTGTGTGTGTGTGTGTGTGTCTGTGTGTCTGTGTGTGTGACACACACAGACACAACAGTACTGTCTATGGGTGAATTCCAAGAGACACTTTCAGTTTACAGTATATGAGGACACTTTGCTCTCAAAATGATTAGGATTTAATTACTCAGAGGTGGGTGAAAGACTTAAGTTGGGGGGCAGCTGATGGCCTAATCAAACTCCAGACCACAACCCTGTAGAAATCCTCTGGCAGGACCTTCGGAGAATTGTCGCAGCACCCCGTTGCTGTTCTTGTATTATAAGGGGTAGATAGCCTCATTTTTTTTTTTCAATAGAGTGGTACGTTACATTTAAGTAGTAAATCTCCTTTAACTGCTTTTTAACTTAATACCATATGCGCAGACTTGTCAGCCTCCCTGGGAAAGTCTACACCAGGGTACCGGAGAGGAGAATTCGGCTGATAGTCAAACCTCGGATTCAGGAGGAACAATGCGGCTTTCGTCCTGGTCGTGGACCACTGGACCAGCTCTATACCCTCCGCAGGGTGTTTGAGGGTTTCTGGGAGTCAGCCAGTCTATATGTGCTTTGTGGATCTGGAGAAGGCCTGCAATGTAACCTGTAATGAGCCCATCCCGGCTCATTGCAGAATCTACATTGCGGAACCTTCTTGCTGAGAGGCGACAGTGCTAACCACTAAGCCACCGTGCAGCCCCAACTGACCATACGATCAAAAATACAATTCAAATACGAGCAAAAGAACGATCAATACTACATCCTACATGCTTGGAAATGTCAGTGTAGACGGTGCAGGCCTGAATCATCACACAGCAAACTATTAGATCGGGTTATTGTTGTTAAAGCTGGATGGTCAAGCTACTGACTCATGCGGGTACTTAGTATTCCCAGCATTATTATTTTTCTTTTCTTTTCTGCAGGTCCAGATGATTTAATTCCTGGACACGAAAACCTACGTGAACCAGCTTCATGAGCTTGTGCAGGACCTCTTCAACCTGTCCCCGAGCTACGAGAAGCTTCCAGATCTGTGGAGAGCATCCTGGACAGCTGCCAGTGTTAAATTAACACTATAGTATTTCCACACCGATGCAGTCACAGTTATACTTGTTTTTAAACAAATGTGACCATCAACTTTGCTATATAATGAAGTAAAACCTAAAAAAGCCATCTGCACAAACTGGAAGGCTCTCTTTTAAGCAGACGTGAGAGTGAGGTTTATTTTTGGTGTTGGTGTATCTCTTTAAAGTAACAACAAAATCTCATCCATCTGCCTTCTTTTATTATAGACTAGTTGGACAAAACTGTACATTTGCTACACAACATAGGGATGGGGGAGAAAGTGTCCTCTGCAATAAGTACAGGAAATCACAGCTATAACCTTCCACGATGACGGTGTGTATTTAATTTAAAATGCCAACTTACTGATTTTCAACAACAAAACTATAATTTCCCTCCTCAGTAGAATCTGTGACACTTCAAGATCGTGTGGGAGATGAGGTCCATATCCAAGTTGCAGATTCTGACCCTCTCAAATATCCTTCCTTCAAAGACTTTCCTCCGCTGTGATAATAAATAGGCTGTCCACTGGAGAGACAGACTTTAAGGGTTTTTGCACCCTGTCAACAGAAGCTGAAAAGCAACTGCAATGCTGGCAGAAAAAGTATGACAGAAGCATCCTGCAGAGGAGTTCTAGATACTTAACTAAAGTGTCAAAAAAGTTGCTCAAAGCAATAATTCAAAAGGATGTGTAAAGTGCACAAGATACAGTTTTTGCAAGATCAAATGCAGCACATAGATGCCACCATGTCTGTCTCACATGCACGAGGAGGAGTGGCTCCATGTTTGTTCTTGAGTGTCACTGCAAGCCGGTCCACAGAGCCTCCACGCCTCCATCTCAGTGGTAGAGCACGCCTCTGCTGGAGACAGCCAGCAATGATCATACCCACCAAAACAGTTAACAACCCGATCAGCTCAGGGCTCCGGTTCCTCAGGGAGGAAACACTGGCTGACGCACTGCTGCAGCGTTTTTAGTGTCCCCGAACAGACTGATTCAGTGGAGGAGAAGCAGAAGTACCACTGCGAGGAGCAAGCTTCATAACTGAGGACGAGGAGTGGGAGGGTGTCTGGAAGGTGTGGCATAAATGTTTCAGTGGGCCAACCTGGAGAGAATTTAGCTGGAAGCTGAGAATGACACTTCCTTTTTTTTTAGACAGCATCAATATTATCCAGCTAGAAAATACTCCCCCTCCCCCAGAAACTCCTCATTAGGACGATGCGTATTAATATCTGCCATGTGTTGACATGTTGATTTCGGACCACAATGGACTTGATGTCAAGGAAAATAAATTGTCACTGTAAAAGTACAACAAAATTGAGGTATCAGCTCTTAAATTCAATGCATTTAAAAAAGAATAGATAAAAGCAACAACAACAAATGGAAATGAAAAGGCTCCAAAGAGTCCAGATGTGTCGAGTTCAATAGTGTGGGTGTGTGCAGCATTCAGTGCAGTAGCAGCTCTAAGATAGAGACTGTTCATTTAGTTTGTCTTATTTATTGCTCTAAAGCACGTCTAAGAGGGCAGCAGCTCAAAAAAAGATAGATGAGGATGTGGGAGGAATCTCTGAGGATTCTGGCTCTGTTTTAGATTCCCTCAAGAGAGCCGTGAGTTTAATTTACTTACCAGTTTAAAATAAGTGTTAGCAGAATTGGATCAGCCGGCACTTTTTACCTTATCCATCGTGCACGCATGTCTTATGGGTCACTCACCACAGGATCTGACAGGGACTCGGCCCCACATGTGTCAAAAAAGGGTCAAAACACCAGAATAAGGTGTGTCTGTGGTGAAGTTTCAAAGTGAGAATTATCTCGGGTTAGGGGATGAATTAGAGCGTCAAAGCAGCAGGCGGTCTGTGCTACAGAGCAGGGAGTGCTTTCAGGAAAAGACAGTGGTTACTTGAATGGCACCGTCGCCTTGCATTGGGAGGCTCCTTTCCTCCCGGTGACATCAGCCCGATCCTTTCGCTCTCACTGGCTGAAGCGTCAGTGCGGGTTCCCTAAAAGCTCCAGATACTGGCATTCTGGCATACTGAAAGATCTGTCAGCAGTCTGAGAAAGCTTGGCCTTGTGCAGGAAAATGCCAATGAGCTGTCCACGTATAATGATCAAGTGGAGCAATTTGCCCCCTGGCCAGTCTACGAGCGGAGCCTGAGTGATTTATCTGGGTGATATTCTGACCATGATTGACATGCCAATAGAGTACCGGCTCAGCTGCTGTAACGTTCTCTTCTTCTTTTAAATGCACAAAAATAACATCAGATGTATTAGGTCAAAGTGGTACTACAAGGCTTGACATCCATCCCACCTCGTCAACGCAGTATTTTCAGTGAGTCTGTCGTCAAACAGCAGATATTCTTTCAAAGTAGCTTTGATTAATAAATATAAAATAAACATTTACCAACATATCAGTGTTTTTGAGGATTAAGGTGTTTTCTGAATAAAACATCCTCGTTGTGATGCATTTTCAAAACAACAATAGCCAGAAGAACATCACTATGTGTGATCCACACTTGTTTATGTTGTCTTTGTCTTTTGTTGAATTCATTGTTCTACGTGCTTATACGTGCACATATAGCTGTACGTGCACGTCTGATAATATAACTTATTATTTCATTTATTTACTGCACTTTCAAATGGAATACCTATTACAAAAATGCTTTTTAAAATGTAAATACAAACAGAATGCAACGATTTTCAAACCAGTGCCATGTCCCGACTCTATTCCCGTTCCCTCCATAGACGTCTGTGAACGGATGAGACCAGATGTTTGATGTCAGATAAAGGTGCCATGTCATCATATTTCTGTTCCCATGATGCACCAAATGTTTGCAGTGTGTGACAGATTAACCCGAAGGCACAATTTTGTAATGCTTTCGCGTTGTCTCTTTAAAAGATGCAAAGATGCGAAAGAAAACATAAAACGGGAGCATATACGTGCTGCTGAAACGTATAAACGTATACCTTTTCAGGTTTGATGTTTTCTTTCCAGATGTGCCCCTCTGCACCATCACTAGTGCAGGTTTTTGAACCGACTACTGAGAATTAGCTGGATGGTCCCTCTCATGTTTAGTCTACAGGACGTGGAATCCATGGTTTCCAAAAGAAATTAGAAGTTTCATCTTGTCCGATCACAGGATAGTTTTCCACTGTTTCTCAATCAGTTTTAAATGAGCCTTGTGTCCAGAGAAGACAAGAGCGTGTCTCGATCATGTTCACAAATGCCTCCCTCGTTGAACGACAGAGCTTCAACCTGCATTTGTGACTTGTCACTTCCAGAAGTGTCCCTGAGTCCATGTAGGGACTTCCCTTTGAGAGTGATGTCTGTTTTTAATGCGGTGCTGCCAAAAGGCCAAAAGGTAAATGGATTTCAAATGTTGTTTTTCATCCTTCAGATTCTCTGAGTGTTGTGATGACATCATGTAAAGATGCTCAAAGTCTGCACCATTTCTGAGGAACATTTGACTGAAACTGTGTTTTTATGGAGAAACTTGTAGCTGTTGTTTTCCTCTCAGACTGGTGAACTTCTGGTGAACATCGGATGAAGGGTTGACACCTGATCCTTCCACACTTCCTCCAGGTGTTTCCGTTTAGTTCCCCTTAGGTCTTCTTCTCCAAGTCCTGACTTTTTTTTTCAACATTTTGTCAATCATCAAATTCAAAATGAGATTCAAAATTCCAAATGTCACCTTCATCATTTGATATACATTTTCTTTTCTATTGTGAATAAACTGTGGCATTGAGATGTCTGAAAAGCTGCATTCTGTTTCAATTTATTTACATTAGTTACAGTCATTAATAGAATTTCCCCCTTTATTTTAAATGTGGGCTATGAAAGTTGCTTTTCAAAAATACTCTGAAACATCTATTTAATTTTCTTGAAAAATTACCATAAAAACAACCTACAAGCCTCATACTTGTCCTTATGGTAAGTTTGCTCAACCAGAAATGAGAAAGTTCATCAGCTTTGCACAGTATATTAATTAATAAATAACAGCAAAAATGATGATTGTGACCGTATTTCACCATATTTCACTATATTTCACCATATTTCACCATATTTCACCATATTCCGTAATTATATCAGTCTCTTTTTGTCTTCTTGGACATTTATTACACCTCAGTTTTCACTCTGATCAGCATCTGCATCGTATCTCTGGGACATATATAAATGTATAAATATATACGATGCCCCATAATGCAGATCCTGTTACTCTCCCTTCAGGACGCCAAGTCTGAATCTGGTTTGGAGCCTGAAAGTTATCAGAGCAACATAGCAGGTCTCTGGGTGTCAAAGCCAAGTGAGAGTGAGACCAGTGCACCATTTGTCCAGAAGAAATATCCACCACAAATGTGCAATAATGTGTTCAATTGTCATTGATTTGTCTCTCACTGTCCATGAAATATAATTTCAGGTCCAGTCAAATGCAGATCGGCAGAAACTAGAGGTCACAATCAATTAAAACCTCACCGAGCTGATAACTGCCTGAAATAACTGAGATCACGGAAAAAGATTGATTTTACAAGAAGCAGTGAAGTGATGTTTGGAGGATCTACGGTATCTGTTGCTGTTTGTACAAGACAAATATATTTACCAACCAATCACAGTGGCCTCGGGTTTGTCTTGACAGATACATTTTACAGGTTCCTATAGCTGGTTTTAATATCGATGAATCAAAGGCATGAGAATCATGTCAATACACACGATCCTGCAACTGCTGACGCATTTCAACTAAGCACCAGCAAAGCACCATTAGGTAGAAAAGTAGTTACATTAAGTTACACTTTTTTGTGTAGTTGTGCTTTTAAGAGTAGTTTTCCATTTTTCCCAGGCAGCACTAATTTCTTCAAAATCTGGACTAGTTTTGGCACTTATGACTCAATTACGGCACTGACTAATGCTATGTGGGAAAGATGTGTCTCAAACGTCATGAACTGGTCCAAACCTGGTTTTTGGCGTGAGATACATCAGCCAGATAAAGCCCAAATTTCATAAATAATAAATGCCAGCCTCAACGGTTAAACTGTATGAAACTGTATTACGATATAGTCTGCATTATGTCCCCTTTCTCCATCAACAGTTTAAATTTTGTGTGTTGGCTTGTTTTACTTTACTATACTTGAATTTCTTAAAGTGTGTAAAAAAAAAAAACTGCTCTGAATAAATCTAAGACATTTTAAATGAGAGTCTTTGTAAACTCAAGTACATTTTTATAAAACTGGAAAATTACTTTTGGTCAATTAACATTAAATCAAAGTTACAGTTCGTTTCCCCGAGTTTATAATGTGATATAATAAAGCTGAAGCGCACCAAACAGCCAGCGGAGCAGCAGCATGCGCCGCTCTGACCCGCCGCCAGATGGCAGTATGAAACCAAGTATTTCTTTCTAGTCCACTGCAGCATTAACGAGCCAAGCACAGTTACAGAGAGGGATGAGATGAGGGTATGTGATGATGCACTCTCAGAATGGCTGCTGTCCGAATTGAATGGCAATCCTAGATTTTAACGTTTCATTCTGTCATGTGTGCGTTTCTTGTTCAGCTGTTTTTTTATTCCCAGTCTTCAGGTATCAGCCAGCAATGATCACGAAGAAAAGGCAAGCTTATTATTAAAATGGCATGTAGCTTGTGTGGAACAGCAAACTCCAAAACTGTGAAAGTGGATTGTTACATTGTTAAAGAGAAATCCATCCACAGGGTCCGGGGGTCTGCTGGAGCCTATCCCGGGCAGAGGTATTCCCTGGAAAAACTGCCAGTCCAATGAAAACCCAATAAACAGAAGAGACCGACATGTTTTTGGATCCTAATGTGATGGGACTGTGTATTTAATTAGATAATTTAAAAAAAAACTGCTTTTTTTTAAAGAAAAAAATCATAAAGAAGTTTTACAGTCATTAAAAGTTCTGTTTTTCATAATTACTAAATATTTATAATCCATAATTATGCATATCTTTGTCACTGTTTAGCATACTTCTTGCATTTAGTCAGAATTAAAACTTGACTGAACAACTCTATGGTTGTTATGCTGACATGTACAGTTTATGAGTTATTTTAGTTTATAAAGTTTTTAAAGTCAAAAGAAGGCTTGTTTACACCAGTTAGGTATTTATAACTACACCCCAGGATACATTACATAGTTGATTTAATTTCTAAACTGCAGTGTAACAATAATAATACTCTCATTACAGCAATATCTGTGCATAATTACACTTAAAAAGAAATATATTTCTGTATATTTCCTATATTTCATGTTACTGACACCATCAAACTGTCCAGCTAAAAACAAAGAAATGACAGTGATCAGTAGTTACTCATTTTTACTATATAGGTACAAGTTTATGACAACAAAGCTGAAAATAATTACCAACGATAAAGAGGGCTGGATTTCTTTCTTTTTTTTAAAAAAAGTGAAGAAAAACAATAATATTTGAACTGAAACAAGCTACAATCATCGACAAGAAGATTATAACCGCAGAGCCGCAAAAATAGATGCAGCTCAAGAAAGTACCTGCAAACCAGTCTGTGCTGCAGCACTTGAACCAAATATAATTTCCTTCATCCCTTAAGAGCCATTCCATGTCAATCAGATTTGCTTGTAATTTGCAAATTTGGACCAATGGGACCATTATTCTGCAAATTAAATTCTTAATCAAACCTTCTAAGCCCAGCCATTTAGCTATGTTTAAAACACTTACCCAGTTTTTCATGAAGCTCATGTTATAAACCACTGCTCTCCAAGTCGGGGTTTCGCAATTATCCCCCAGTTTGACTTGACATTCATTGTTGCTTTATAATATTAAAGCGCAGCTTGTCACTGTATAAAGTGCAGGTATCACATGAATCTGCTTTAGCCATTTTTTCATGACAGGAAAAATAAGCCATCATCCATAATAGTGAGACGATCAACCTGCAGCTGCTAAAAAGTCATCTTTCTTTTTATTATTGACGCCTGTTTTCTTACAATATGATGAAAGAAACCCAGAATGTCCTCTGTGAAAGAACACAGCTGCTGTTTCACTGCACCTGCACCGCGTGAGCCTTGGTCTCCTCAGAAATGACATGTCCTTTCTCCAAACTGAGAACTGAGGCGGCGCATTTGATCAGTGTTGACTGTGTCTGTCAATGTCTCTGTCAGCAAAATGACCTGAAACGACCTGATAAATGTAAGAAAACTTGATGAAGAGATGGAGCATGGGCAACAGAAAAACTCCAGCACCAGAAGCATGAATATATATATGTGTTTGCAAGTATTTAACATGGACTGCCGGGGTTTGCCTCTATCTATTTGTTTGTCTGTAATTTGGGTTTGATAATCAATTGACCCACCTGAAAACGGTCCTTCCTGAGCTGAACACGTCCGTTAAAAACATGATCAGTTACCTTAACACAAGCTCTCAACTTGAGTGCATACACATGCAGACATATCCTGCTCCTTTTTCTAAAGTTGACCCACTTTCCTAATGTCTTGATGATGTGTTACAGCTTTGCCCAACCCACTTCTGAAGTACATCAAACGTACTTTCGAGTGGTGATGGGGATGAGGAAACTGGATCATTTGACTCTGATCTGGGTCTGTGATGTCACAGTACCTTACAAATTTAAATAACTCAGTGGACAACTTATTTTCAGACCTGTGTGTTCCCACATAAAATAACGTTGTGTTATTTCAAGTTTGCACTAATGGAAGTCACTTCAGACACTTTGAAGCACAAAAGAATTTTTTCTAATAACATGTCCCCTTTGCTATTACAATTAAAATCGAGCGCGCTGGGATGCAGTAAAAATTTCAGAAAGGGAGAAATGACAAATGTTCCTGATCAAAAGTACTGAAAAGCTAGTGTACTGATACATTTAGACATTACAGTACATACACCTTATTGAAGTTATTGTGAGAGCAGATTTAAGTAAAAACAGCATAGATGAAAATGAGATGGTGCAAGGGCCGACAGAGCTGGCGTGGATGCTCAGTCATGCAGGTCATAGTAACCCCAAAAAGCTTGAAACATCCCTTAAGAAGGTGTGGCACATCAGAATGTAAAGAACAACAGACTAATGGCATTACAGTTTGTTCAGAAGGAAGAACCATGCTGTTAAATGCATGTACGTGTAACATTAATGATGGCTGCATTGTACTCAGGGAAAACCTGGATTAGGTTCGAATTGTGTATTTTTTTTCCTTCTGGGTCATTTTTAGCTTTTGGAGGGCTCTATAAGAACTTGTTAAGATGATCCAGTGATTTGTTAATCTGTTACACTCTAAGAAAATAACAGGTTAGATTTGTAAATATAATGACCAAGGGCAATATAGTGTGTATCTTGGGGTCCTCTAGTGGCTGTAGCAGTGCTATGCATTTCTACACTGCATATGGCAAGAAATGCCATATCTGGGTTATCATATAAGTAACTAAGACCTAGTGAGTCAACCATTTTCAACAATATAGGTAGCTTTTAGAAGCTGTAAGTTACATTTCTTGCTATGAAGTGTCACTACGGCCTGGAGGCAGCAGCTAGGAGCTAACAGAGTAGCTAACGCTAACATCTGCAGCTTTTTAGTGTAATTTTCTTGGCCGCTAAGAATAGCGATGTTATGGGAGTAATTATCAGTAAAGTATGTTTTAGAAACACATTTGAAACTTAAGCTTTTCAGTCTAAATAGCTAAACAAATGCTAGGGGTACAAATCATGTGACTTTTTCAGAAAGTTGTTCCATTTTGATATATTTGTTTGCTTTTCAAGTGCAATTCATTCATACACACCGACATTGCAAATAGTTTTTTAGTTGCAGCAGCATTCTGTGCTTGTGTAGATGGATGCATCTTGATGGATGGATCATCTGACCTTCATAGGTGATCTACACTTCTATGTCAAACCAAAAGCATATGTCTGTTTTAGCTGAGAACCCCACGTGCATGTCCCAAGAAATTTGACCATGTGACCATGTGTCGGGCCTTGGGTTGTAAAAAAAAATCAAGTGTAATTTGTGTTTCTTTGAGCAACATCCATCCATCCATTATCTATACCCGCTTAATCTGTCTCTGGGTCACGGGGGTCCGTCGGAGCCTATCCCAACGCTTAGAAGGCGAAAGGCAGGGGTCCACCCCGGACAGGCTGCCAGTCCATCGCAGGGCCACATAGAAAGACAGACAAAGCTGAGACGCAGGTCCTGTATGTAGCTTACATGTGTAGTAGCTACAGGTGCACATTTGAGTCATGGAGATTTACGCCAGTGTCGTGGGGTGAGGTGTCGGTTACAAGATGTGTTCAACTAAATAAAAAAAAAAAAAGGGGTTATCCATCACCTTGTAACTACAGCTATCCAGCAACATGCAACAGTGAATATTCATAAGTATGAAACACCACTACGCTCAAGCGGTAAGCATTAGCAGCTGTACAGAGACCGCTGCTTAGTGGAGGAGTGAACGAGTGGACCGCCCGAGCACAGCCCTGGTATTCAACATGCTGACTCATTGGAACTGCTTCCTTTGACGCGAGATGGAAGCAAGGCATTGTTAATGTCAGCAATTACACCAGTGCCTCAGATGCTTGAACAATTAAAATGTCTCCACAGAAAAGCATGATTGTCCCACGTTGCAACACAAAACACCAGCAATGGAAGGATATAAAGAAAAAAGGCAGTGTTCAGTACTCTTCCTGTGTGAAATGTTTATGGCCATCCTGAATGCAGCTCCAATGATGCACAGTGGTTGTTTTATCCTTCATCTAATCTAAGTTGATCTTGTTTGCTTGATCTTTTTTTTTCCACATAGACAACATCATTAGCCACTCCCTTTGTAAATCACTGGGACGGTCCTTACTGGCCCCATATATAAATATATGTAATTATACGTTTTCACAACAACAAAATCAATTGTTTGGCACATAAATGGCACACATCTTCGAGTATGTTCATGTTGCAAATACGACACTGATTTTCAGCTTAATCAGATTGTATCTATATCGGTCTTGTGTAATCCTGGGCCTCAAGACCTGCAGTCCAGCATGTTTAAGGTGAGTCCCTGCTCCAGCACACCTGATTCAAATGAGTGGATCGTCACCCGCATTCAGTTCATTTGATCCAGGTGAGCTGGAGCATGGAAACATCTTATATATCGTATACAGGACAGTTAGGTCCTGAGGACAGAGTGGTAAAAGTGTGAAGCATAAATTTGCTTCATGAACACGTGAAAAATAACAAATAAAAGAATCTTTTTGGTGTATGATGCCAATTCACAACAAAAGTCATCTCAATGTATTTTACTCAGAAAACAAGATCAGTACAGTCCAAACATGGAGAATCCAGTTCAATCTCTTTGTATTTGCATCTGATGGAGTCAACAGACAGTTTTATTGATGATCTCAGCATCCAAAAACCACAATTAAATATCCTTTTTCCAAATTTCCCAAATATCTTCATATTAAAAGGTCCACTTTTGCTTCAAAAATAAACATATTTATAGCCTGTTTGAAAAACAGCGTTGGTTTCTAGTACATTTCCCATCTTTGCCTGTATTGGACGGCAGGTAATTTGTTTTATGTTTTTTTTTAGTGTACCACTGCAAGTAAAATGAAATAAAGCAACAAAATGATGTAGCCGATGGTAGCTGTCGTCACTGTTGCTGCTGGGCTGTTAATAAAGAAGTAAACGAGTATTGTTCATATTTAAAAGAGAGTATATTTTGTACTGTTAGTCTAGTACGGAGCCTAGTTAAGCAGCAGGCAGCTTGTGCAGGTCATGCATTGGCTAAACGCCACTGAAATGACATTTGAAGTAGGAGGTCCAACTTACCAAAGCAGCCATAAGGATCAGGGAACGTCAGCAACGGCACGCAGATAGGATCAGTTGTAATATCTGATAGAGAGATCAGATTGTAATAAAATAAAAACAGATTTGGCCTGGCAGTCAGCCTTAGAGAAGTTAAACTTTAGGTACATTGTTTATGATACTACTGAGAAGGAGACGTCAAAGTGCCTGCACTGCCTTCTCCATCTCACGACACAGTGACGACAAGCCATGGGAGGGACCTGGCCCAATAGTGTAACCAGAGTAACCAGCAGTGAGTCAGAATATGGCCAGTATCCAGGTTACTACATGCAGACCGAGGAAGGAGTGTCACAGTAGCTGCTGTGGTTGTCATGGCGCCTTCACTTATTTAGTTCTGCACAATCAGACATAACAGATGGGGCTGTTTAGCACAAAATCTTATCAAATGTGCTTCTTAACTCCTTCTCACATGGAGTCAAACACATGAAAAAAGACTCACACTCATGACTTTGTCTCCTACACACACACACACACACACAGATACCTCTATCAGTCTCCCACTTTGGCCATCTGTGAGATCACTGGCAGCATTTAGCCTCTATTGAAAGCCCCCGTGCTGGGCGTGTTGGAGTGATCCCTAATCTGCCCTAAGATCTGTGTTTCCCCCTATGGCCCGTGAGCACCGTGTAATTGGGCTCAAATTGAGCTTGTTTATGTAACAGCATTTTGTGCGATAACACCGCTGTGATGTTTGTTAGTTCTGTCTGCTAAAACAGACAAAACAAACAAAAAAAAAAAAAAACTCGGGAGGAAGGAAGGCAGCTGAGGTCACGCTTCAAGTGTTGGCAAAATTAAGGTTTCTGAGGTGCTGCAATCCGCACGGTAACAACCAGTTCAAATTCAAAGGAAGCTGTATGGTCTTCTTTCACCTTTTCTGCAGGACCAGTGTAGATTTAGTCAATTCCAAGGGTCTTATTCGTGTTAAAGCTAATTCTCTTTCTAGTCTTGTGAGATGGCGTCGATCTTGCAATGGATTTTAAGCCATGTGCTTTTTAACTGTACTCCTCTTGGTGTGTATCCGTCCCTCTCTGTCTGTCTGTATTCTATTGTGTATGACCTCAGAGATGTCGCTTCGAGCCCATGATGAGTCATGGCTCAGTCTGGAGCCTCTACATCACGGTGGGGAGTTGAGCATACAGAGCAGTTCCAGTGTTTCGCCAACACACATCTATGCACGTTCCCATGCCACATGCGTTTGGACAAACATAAATCCAGATGCAGTGACAGCAGAGGCGACAGACTCACTGACCACTCGTGCACAGGTGCCATGACCATGCATACATTATGTGTGTGCAAACACACTCATAGATTGTATTAGAAAAATGTGTGTCTGCATTTGTGTGTGTGTGTGTGTGTGTGTGTGTGTGTGTGTGTGTGTGTGTGTGTGTGTGTGTGTGTGTGTGTGTGCGTGTGTGTGTGTGTGTGTGTGTGTGTGAGGGGGGATGTTAAGCTTATGAGTCCTACATTTAAATTAACAAAAAGAAACCTCATGGAAAAAAGAAAAGAAAACACAAACACACTCCCAAACACTCTCTCAGACATTGTTTTTCACAATAATACCTCATCCTGGGCAGCAGATTATCCTATTGTCTATCCTTGATCCTGTATTATGCAGCTCTGTGACATTCCTGTGATCTTCTCCACTTTTGCTGGAATCGTCAAGAGTCCTCCGCATCCCTGATTAATTTTACCCTGCACTGTGACTAAAATTCACGCTCCAACCAAGCACACTGCTACATTAACCCAGCTTCCGCTTTTGTATCCCTGCCATTTCTTGCAGCACTGTGTTTGAGTTTCACCTCTCTGTGACTAAAGAGTGTGCTTTCCATTATCCCGCCCCTGCACCTCCTGAGACTGCAGCAAGATCTCAAAAGAACAGCATTCTCTGATCTATATTTCAGCAGCTTCCTTCGGCAAACCCCATCTTTAAAAGCCATATTTTATTTTTCTCCCACTCTCTTGTCTGTGTTCTATCATGTGTTGCAGTGGTAGTTATGCAGTCGTGACATGGACCCTGGACAATGTCAGCTGGGGAGCTCCAGCGTCAACAGCTTTTTTCTTTTTTTTTTACTTCCCTTCTTAAACAAGTTTCTGCTGCTCCCCTGATCAATGATTTGAGTTTAGGCTTTTTTATACTGCACATCAGAGGTGCAAAATGGAGCGCGCAGAGGAGGAACCGTCTCCACTTTGCCCAGGTGAGCCTCACCAGGAGTCTGAATCCACTTGGCATTTCAGCAAAGCTTTTGGGATGAGTCATGGTTGTGAGGCATGTTCTGGCTCAAAGGAAAACAAACAAACAAACAAACAAAAAAAAACAATCTACATGTCCTGCAGAAACAGAGAGCAGTACATGAATAATGTCAAGTAGTCTGCTCGCATTTATGAAAATGATCAGTGTTTTTTGGACATTCGGAACCAGTGCTGCTGCTGTGGAAGTGACACTGCCTTGTGAATTTGCTGCAACTCTGCAGTAATTGTGCAGGACAGGATGGGGAAAAAAAAAAAAGAAAAAAGTTGAAAGTCTGGATTTCAATTTCTCCTGTCCAAGAGAGTTTTTTCTGCTTCTCATATGAGAGAGGCAGTGCTCTTACCCTCTGCATGAAGTACATTTTAAACTCAAAACATTATCCAAAAAAACAAAAACAAAACAAACTCTAAAGCAAATAAACACCTTAACACAAAAGTCCTATATGTAGCTGTGTACATTGCAGTTATATTGAGCTGTGTGGTGTCTCCGGTTGTCACACTGCTGGAATGGAAGGTGTGTTATTCTGTCCCTTAAAAATAAGGTTATTATTCTTTTCTATACGCAACCTGTACGTCCAACTCAAGGAAGTAAATTCAGCTTTTGTTTTGCAGGATCATGTTTGCGGGGTCGAAAGGAACCAGATCCTTCTGTGCTATCCTTGCTGACTTAGCACTCAGTTCAAACTTGCATGCTCCGTTGCTGTAAAGTCAGCTCAAAGGCCGTGTTGCTGCAGGTACCAAAATGGTTAATATTCAGATAAAGAGCTGAGCTGGCCCTCGTGCCAGAGGGTCAGAGAAGAAAGAAACAGAAGCAGCAGAGGATGCTGCAGTTTGAATTTGTTCTGAGGGTGTAGTAGTTATGATAGCAGCATGTTCCTCCTCCAGGAAGTGAACAGTTGCAGGGCGCAACTGTTGACTGCTGCAGCTGTTGTTCAACTAGAATTGCACTTGTAGATGCCCTTGTTGTACTTGCTAAGTTTTCTGTGTTTTCTAAGCCTTGGAGAGGAGTTGAAAGTGAATCTAGGATTCTATGGACAGTAGCTCCGGAGTACAAGTACAGGGTCCTGTGTCATGTTCACTCACGATTGAAAGCTATGTTGGAATATTCCGCATGAAATCAGACCTGTTCATCGGAACATCAGACCGGGGGCCTCACCTTGCTCCTGCGTCGCAATTTCATTTTCTTAAATTATCATAGTATAGTTGATTTTAGAAAATCAGGTGTTTGTAATGATGCTTCATGTTCCCAATGAGAATTTCATAAAAAACATTCAGTTTTAAAAGCAGACGTGGAGTGATGTGGATCATAAACAAACTGTCCACTTCTCATCTGAAACTGTTTATACAGCAAAAATACCTAGGAATATGTATGTGTGAGTGCATGCGTGTGTGTATATGTAGGTATGTATGTATATGCATGTGTATGTTTATTGTATGGCATGCGGATGTGAAATTATGTCAATATATATTATATAATATATATATATATAATATATATAATTATATCTATATAGTATATATATATGTATATTTATATATATGTATATATCTGTATATATATATATATATATGCATATATATATATATATATATATATATCTATATATATTATTATCTTCTCTCTTGTATTATCTATGCATATATATCTTCTATATCATTATCTATCTCTATCATTCTATCTCTCTACTCTCTCTCTCTGTCTCTTACCTCTCCTACCTCTCTACTCTCTCTCTCTATTCTCTCTTCTCCTCTCTCTCTCTCTTCTCTCTCTCTCTCTCTCTCTCTCTCTCTCTCTCTCCTCTTCTATATCTATCTATATCTTGACTACACCACTGAGCTGTTTATTAGAGCAAAGAGAGCCTAACAAGCACTCATTTTTTAACACAATATGGCTTTGTGTGTTATTAATCGTACTAACAGTCTGCCTGCCAGCACCAGCTCAGCCTGTCAGCAGCCCTTCCAGGTTGTTTCCAGGTCGACCTGCTGCAGGTAGATCAGACTGAGCCACCAAGCTGGACTTCATCTGGAGCTCCAGCAATCCTTGTTTCAACTCCGCCTGCCCTTGTTTAGATATTGTGTTGGTAGCAACATCTGACTTGTGGATGGATAGACAAATTCAATCAGATCGGTCAATGGACGTAAGGTGACATCGGTCAGCTTCCCTCATGATGTTATGTAACTTATGGTAGCAAAAATGTTATGGGCATCCTACAATTGACTGACAGGGTTGTTTTTTTTCCATCCTTAATTTACTTTAGAAAACTAACAGTCACCTAACGCAAAGGGAAACTTGTATGGTACAAAGTAGAATTTATTGAATACGACAGCAGCAGAAAGCAACCTGATCAATACTCAAACTGGTTCGTTGTAGGATGAATCATTCACGTACCAAGTTAATCAAGTGCAGAAAATCTTGGAGGCTACTATGATGCAATTCCTGGATCATTCAAATTATTTGTAAAACTGCTCTGGAATAGACATTTGTATTAATGGGTAGTTTATGTAGTTCTGCTCAACACACATATCCATTACCAGCATATACAAGCATGAACGTCCTATAAAAAACAGCAGTCCCCATCTTCTATTGTCTGACTCTAAGTGGCTTCGGAATAGAAATCTACACATTTGAGCTTCTCTAGAGCTAGATTTCAATCTGAGGCCCTCTTAGAGATGGACTCTCCTTGTATGGGCTTTAATTATACTAAATAAATCTAATATATTTTTATTATAATTTAATATGGCAATACTTATATATTATTATTATTATTTGCTGAACAGTGTTGGAGCCAACATACACTTTTACTATAGGAACTGAATAGGTAAATAGTCTGATTCTGTTACTCTAATGTACTAGATTAATTGATCATCAGCAAGTATGATCACCTCTGGAAGGAGGAGGTGTCAAAGTTTGTTGGTCTGGAGCACTGTAGTGTGCTCAATACCAAGGAGGAAAGTCATCAGCAATTATCTTGGAAAAGCTATTTCTGCTGCCAACTGTGGTTAGGCCATTTCCAAGTAATTTATAGTCCATAATTTTATAGTTAACACATTTGATCAAGGAAGGAAGTAAAGGAAGTGGAAGTCCCAGCAAGTCCACCCCCCAGCTCAAATACTATGAGAAACCCAAGGCCCACATCTGAGACCCTACAGGCCTCAGTTCACATGTAAAACAGTGAAATCATAGACAGCACAACTACATAAAGACTGGAGAACCTTGACTTGTTTGAAGGGGTTGTCAGGAGAAAGCCACATCTCTAAAATACACAAGGCAGCAATACAGGTTTACAAAGGTTACAGATGAATAAATACGTTTTCCGGAACAATCTCTTTTGGACAGATAAGATGTGGAGTTGTTTGACTAATACACAGCACCACATTTGACAAAAAATAAAAGCAGAATATCAGCAAAAACACTTCAAATCAATCAAGCACAGGTGCTGATTTGGCCTTGTTTTGTAGCCTCACTACCTGGACTCCTTGTATTTGGTCAGCCATAAACTCTTACTCATATCCACTACCTAGTACGTGTGTGTGTGTGTGATTTCCCTTTGAAAATGAATAAAGTATTGCATTGAACTGAACTGAAAGGAGAAAATTGTAATGACTACATGTGTAGAGCCAGTGCTCCTCCACATCGAGAGGAGCCAGATGACGTGGCTCGGGCACGCCTCCCTGGTGAGGTCTTCCAGGCATGTCCCACTGGGAGGAGACCTCAGGGAAGACCCAGGACACGCTGGAGGGACTATGTTTCTCAGCTGGGACGCCCTGGGAACCGCCCGGTAATTGGACTAAGTTGCTGGGGAGAGGGAAGTCTAGGCCTCCCTGCTTAGGCTACTGCCCCCGTGACCCGACCGCAGATAAGCAGAAGAAAACGGACGGATGGATGAGCATCAGAATTAAAATCAAATGGTTGAAGAAAGAGTTATACTACACCTGCTGCGTTTCTTTTTTGATATTCGTTTCATCTTATGCAAGGACAAAGTGATAAGGTCAAAAAGAAGCACCAACAGAAGAAAAACTGTTCTTCATAATTTTACAACAATATTCTGCCCACAGTAGCCACAGAGAGTGGACAGAGCAGGTTTTTATGGCATGCCCCTGAAGAGTAATCAGAAGTGTTGTCTAAGCAGAGGTGACAGCAGCGGTTTGGGATTAGGGTCAGCAGCAGCACACAGATCACTGCTGAGGGAGCGAGAGAGCGACAGAGAAAGAGCGAGAGAGAGTGAAGTGTATAGGAGGAGGAGGTGTGTATCGGTGAGCAGGAGCCAGCTGGCATAAGGACAGCCCCGGGCTTGGGTAACATCAGAAAGTTTCTTTCCTGTATCTATTAGAAATAACACATCTGCAGCTTAGGCTGATTAACTACCCACTCGCCCGGAAAGGGACGCAGTGCGGCTCTGACTCATGCGTGGGGCCACATTAATTAGCAGGTGTCAGAGGACTGCTTATTAAAGGAGAGATTACAACAGAACCCTATTTCACTCTGGACTCTGTGTGACCTTGTGCTCATTAATAGTCTGCGGCAACCAATGTTAATACTCTTCTGAGTTTTTGGATAATTTTGTATCTGTAATCAGGGTCCTGATGTAATGCAGCCATAAATGCTTATGTCTGGCTTTCAGCTGCATTTTTAATGGGTCTAAATCCTTTTGCGCGCAGTTCACTTTGGATCCCAAAGAGCACAAGTTCAACCATGTGACAGAGTGGACAGCTCTGGGCTGGTGTTTGTTTCTTCTGCCTCTACACAGACCACACTACACAACATTTCTGCTAGTTTTCTTTTCTTTCTTCCTATACAAAAATACTAGACAAACATGGTCAATAAAAGGCCTGGGGAAGAGTCTAGTGTCTGGTGGCCCAAATGAGTGACAAAGGTTTGCCTTTCAGGGGAACTCACCACTTGCAAGAAGTGCCCTTTGGGTCACATGTATTGGGGTTTGGGCAGTAGCCCAAGGCATGGCCCTTTGTGTGCTGATCCTCAGCTTCCAAAACTGCTTCTTAGGACGTTGAATGTCGCTTTTCTAGGCAGAAAGGAGCCTGAAATTGTGTGTGAGGTTGAGCAGTAATGGCTAGATATAGCTCACCTTAGTGCATAGTACAGGCTCTGGACCCTTCTTGAGAGGGGCTCAACCTTTTTCCCATCTGAAGTTGTCTATGGTGAGAGGCGTCAGGCTTATAGTCACTTATAGCTCCCCGGTTCGGAGCATGTATCCCTAGCTTTTCCCTAGTGGATGAGAGGGCAGCATCCCTGTGTTACGGGTCAGAGAGTGGGTTCTAACTGTTGCTTTTGGTTGTGTAACAAACAACAATGTAGAATACTCAGCCTTCTCATAGTCCATGGTGGGGTGCTGGAAAGTGGTTCTAAGGACTTAAATGTTCTTTTTGGGGGACTTCAGTTCTGACGTGCGAAATGACAATGTTATAAGGAAGGGTGTAACTGGACAGGCTCTCTTAGCTGAGTCCGTGCGGTGTTCTGTTATTGGACTTCTGTGCTAGTCACAGTTTTGTACATAACGAACACTATGTTTGAACATAAGGGTGCTTATAAGTGCATATGGCACCGGGAAACCCTGGGTCAAAGTTTGATGACTGATTTTTTTGTGTATCATTAAATTTGCAGTCATATGTTCTGGACACTTGAGTGAAGAGAGGAGCTGAGCTGTCAACTAAACACCATCTGGTTGGACAAGACGAAGGGGAAAGAAACCGTGCAGACCCGGCAGGCCCAAATATGTAATGAGGCTTTGCTTGAAACGTCTGGACGATGTCCAGACATCGGGAGGATAACAAGTTGAAGAAGTTGTCTAACATCACAGCACTTGTGCACCTATTAAATCGTTTAAAATGTCATAACATGAAAATATTAAAAATCTTGAAATTCCATAGAACATCTTACCATTTTTTTCGGCCATCACAGTTGAACCTCCTGTTTAGTGGCTTATAAATGTATATGGTACATCATATACTTCCAATACACAAGCATCAAAACTTTGCCACCTCCTGGCTTACCTGAAGGATCAAACAAATGCATTAGAAGTCCTTTTTACCTGCCTATTTCATCAATAAAAGTCATATACAACACATAGGAAGTTGAATAACTTAACAGTTAGGAATCTTTACATCCGCTACAAGTATTAATAAATATTGTAGTAGTACAATACATTAAGCACAACACAAATTACACAATTCCATTAGCCCACCAGATGGAAAGATGAGATGTGGTTGTACATTTTTTTTTCGTGTGTGCAAACTGTACGCCACCTGCTTAACAGAAGGCGTGGGCTACTCCATGACAGCCTCCCTGAACACTTATCCCAGCAAGTGTTTTTCAGGCATTTCCATCTGAGGCAGAACCAGGACACCCTGGAGGAGTTGGCCAAGGAGAGGGAGGTCTGGGCCTCGCTACACTGGCTGCTGCCCCCACAAAGTTAATGGATGGTTGGATGAATTATATAAAAATAGTACCCCCACCTCCAAAAAAGAAAAAAAAAAACCCTCTTTTCTTTTGCAATTTAATTTGCAGAGAAAATGGAGCAGCAAAGACAGACACATATTGACATATTTAGTGTGCAAGAGGAATTACCTCAGAACAGCATTCAGCTGGTGTGACCTTACCGGGGACGTGTGACACAAAAGTTCTTTCTCTGCTTGAGAGCAATTATTTGGATGCCTGAAGTTACCCCCAACTCAAAATCCCTGCGATGATGCAACCCTTTCACTTTGTGTGCGGTTAACAGTCTGAAAGTTTCTTATTTCGTGAGCTGTTCAGGTTTACAGGGACCTGTGACATTACAGACCCAGATCAGTGAAATAATCCAGCTTCACAATCTTTATCTGCACACAATTTCATGTCATTCTGTGGTTACTGAAACTTGGAAGAGATCCTGACCCTAACACCGACCGATGGGAAACAGTTCTACATTATCTCTCTTCCATTGGGTTGACTACACTTTTGTCTGAAAACAAATGCTGTGTCTATATGTTTACTGGCGGCAAGTTTGAAACACCAGTTCTATCATACCTAAGAGATGCCCCGGAGCCTTTCGACAATATTTTCAAAAATAAATAAATGAAAAAAAACAGTCCCCACCCCCCAGCTCGAAGGAGAGGTGGCTTTTGGCAATCTGCAGAGATAATGTAAAGAGGAAATTGAAACCGGCAATCTGTTACATTCATGTATTTTGTGGTCATCTCTTCTCGTTCTTATGTTAAAGTCACAGTAGTCAAATATGATGCTTCAACGAAGGGACAACATTTGAAATGCATTACCTGGAGATCCAAATATGTAAATGTAGAAATAGGGATTTGGCACCTCTGGTCACTTGGTGGCAATTTTCTTCCACTCTAATGGAGGCAGAGTGAAAAGTCATTCCTCCATACTAATATCTGAAGGTTTTTCTATATCATGCTGGCCATCATGGGTCAGTACGGACGGTATATAATTATTTGCTTGACAGACAGTATGATTTGGTCACTAACTATATACAAAACAACACAGCAGTCTTATGTAACACCTCAAATGTTGTATTTACAGCCATTAAAATTTAGTGGGATGTTTGCATAAAAAAGGGGTGGGGACATTGGGCAAAGGCAAAGTAGAAGAAACTAGAAGAAAGAGGGGAAGTGACTCCACCCCTAAAACTGCCTACTGTGAACAGAACTGTGAAGACATGGTCATAAACAAAGCTGTTGTACTGTATTTCCGTACTATTTTGACTGAAATTTCTCACAGCCATTTTATTAAGACCTGGAGAAACTGTCAACTTTTAAAAAAGGTTATACAATGTCATATTTAACAACAGTTTTAAACTCAGTATGATCATACTTTTTTCTTCTCAGATACAACAATGTTTCACTGAAAATAATCATAAAAGATCAAGCTTTGCCTTTTTACAAAAAAAAAAAAGATCATAATAAAGGTCAGAGACATGGATGTGGTGAGTGGATATGTTGACGTCACATCTGCAGCGGCTTGCTGGGTTTGTATTAGAGTTACTCACAATGTCAGTTATTTAAGAAAAAGCAGGATTCTTGCAAGGCACACAAGTATTAAAACCAACAAACATGCAAGAAGAACAGGTGGATCTTATTACTCATTAGCAGCATCATGTGGCGCCACTGTTTGGCTTAGGTAAAGTCACAGGAGTTCCAATTTCACCTCTATTTGTTTATTGTAAATCATAAGGGAAATACATTTAATCCAATATAGTATTGTGAAGTTGTTTTAAAGTATAGCATCTGAGTAAAGGCGTAGCAAACCATCCGTCACTGTAAAAGGTCACAACAGTGCAAGTGTTGACGCTAGCATGCTTGGAAACAAGTCCAGACACTGTTTTACTCTTAATTCGTCTTCTTAAGAGTCATGCTTCATTGTGAATCATGCTTTGCCTTGGACGGTTTATTTAACACTTCAACTTTGACAGCGCAGAATGATCTTGTGTTTTGAAAGCAGACTGTTTTCACATTTCACAACTTAAGCACACAGTTCAACGCATGGAAATAGAAGTAGGGCTGTGGGCTTCTGTCTCAATAAAAGGAGCTTGGTTTGTTTGATCTTCTGGTTTTCCTCATATCTTTTTTGTAATTTTTTGTTTTTTCTTTTTCAAAGTCTATGACTGGTGTTTTTTCTGCTCTTTCTTTGGATATTTTTCCAGAAGAAACATATCAGCTGGGTATTTTTCACATACCACAGATTGTGCAATTGTTTGTATACAGTACGTGACATTTTGCCAAAATCCCTAAGCAGCACTAGTACAGCAGGCAGTTTTGATGGCCTTGGTCCATTGTCTCTTTTTCCAGTTGTTAAAGTGTCTGCTGTGTTGATCTGGATCAATCCTTTTGATTTGTTGCTTTTCTACATCTGTTTTTGTTTTAGGTTTCAGGATTTTCCTGCGTCAGCAGCAGGCTTTGTTTGAACTTGTTTTTTTTGTTTTTTTAAAGTAAAGATTTTTTTGGAGTTAAGGTTTACATTAAACTAGTTAATGACTGTTACATGTCTTACACTATCTTTTTTTGGCAACCAAAGAACCTGTCCATTCAGAGTTGTCTATAAAAATTACTGCCTACATCCTCTCTAAAATGTAAATCCATCACTAATTTTATGAATATGTCTTTGCGTGCTGTTATTTTTTTTAACCTTGTTTTTATAAGTTGTCAAGTGGTGCCTTCTTCAAAGTTGGCATGCATGCTTTAATATGCAGTGCAGAATTTTAATGTTATATTTCATTGCTCTCTCAGACAAGTCCTGTAAGACATGTCAAAATAGGTGCTTAGATCCCAGTGATCAGCGTGGGAACATGCAAATGCTGAGTCACACATAAAAGCTCCCAAAGGTCGTGTAAGAATTTCTGAGGCAAGTTTGGGGACTGTTGAAGCTGTGACTGGTCTTGTTGCTTTTTCTGCCACACAGCTGGATGTGTGGATCACATAAAAATATGCCTACTTCTAATTCAACATGAGCAGCCAGGTTTTGTCAATGCAGAGGAGGCAGATTTTTACTGTGAAAATAAGAAATTATACTAAAAAAAGCTCAAAGGCATGAATATGGTGACTTTATTTGCACAGAATCTACATCTAACTTGTGTGTGTATGTGTGTATGTGTGCGTGTGTGTGTGTGTGTGTGTGTGTGTGTGCGTACACGTCTTGTGCCCTGTGCTTTCATTCAAATGAGAAAGTAAAACAGACTTTCAGAATGATGAGATGTGGCAGGCCATTTAAAATCTCCAACGGCCTTGACGAATTGTGAATTTGAAGAGGGTTGACATGAGCAAGACAGACTCTCATTTGTCCAATGTATAAAATCTTCATTTTAAAATTACTAATAACTAAAGCTGTTGAATCTGTATCATAGAAATGAAATTATTTCTTTCTGACATCAGGTTTTTACTCCCATGAATTAGAGCGAAGTGAGGTTAAAGTCCATAGGAGCAATCCATAATTACACAGAGTATTTTTGCAGAAATGCTTCAAAATGTGTAATGCAATATAGCATAAAATGTTTTTTTATTTTATTATTCATTTATTTGTGACCCTTAATTATAGCGTGGTGCTTGTGATGACATTTACATTAAAAAAAACACCTGTGTTGTTGCTATGAGATGACAACTGTTGTGTATCACTGGATTCACCTGTGACATATTGTACATGTTCCTTGTTGCTGATTTCCTCTTTAATTAGGAGGAGGAGGACTGAAGGGCGGCATTAATCCCTACATGGAGTTACGTGACATATTACTTCCCACTCACTCACTAATAAGTCATAACTAAGAAGTTCTTGCAAACTAATAGTTTGGCTTTGAGTTAAAATGGATGGGCTGTGTTTCAAATTGTGCTCTTTTGCCATGACACTTGCTGTTTTGGGTTAGGGCTAAAAAAGTAATAAGACTGCAGAAATATATACATGTTTGCTGTAAACAGTAATATCCTACAAATCTAGACATACCACCAGTAAACTTAAATTTTCTTTGCAAACAGTATACAAACTAGTATAAAACAATATACAAACTAGTATAAAACAATATACAAACTAGTATAAAACAGTATACAAACTAGTATAAAATGTATACAAACTAGTATAAAACAATATACAAACTAGTATAAAACAATATACAAACTAATATAAAACAGTATACAAACTTATATAAAACAATATACAAACTGGTATAAAACAGTATACAAACTAGAATAAAACAGTATACAAACTGGTATAAAACAGTATACAAACTAATATAAAACAGTATACAAACTAATATAAAACAATATACAAACTAGTATAAAACAATATACAAACTAATATAAAACAGTATACAAACTTATATAAAACAATATACAAACTAGTATAAAACAGTATACAAACTAGAATAAAACAGTATACAAACTAGTATAAAACAGTATACAAACTAATATAAAACAGTATACAAACTAGAATAAAACAGTATACAAACTAGTATAAAACAGTATACACACTAGTATAAAACAGTATACAAACTAATATAAAACAGTATACAAACTAGAATAAAACAGTATACAAACTAGTATAAAACAGTATACAAACTAATATAAAACAGTATACAAACTAATATAAAACAGTATACAAACTAATATAAAACAGTATACACACTAATATAAAACAGTATACAAACTAATATAAAACCGTATACACACTAATATAAAACAGTATACAAACTAGAATAAAACAATATACAAACTAATATAAAACTGTATACACACTAGTATAAAACTGTATACAAACTAATATAAAACAGAATACAAACTAGAATAAAACAGTATACAAACTAATATAAAACAGTATACAAACTAGAATAAAACAATATACAAACTAATATAAAACTGTATACACACTAGTATAAAACCGTATACAAACTAATATAAAACAGTATACAAACTAATATAAAACAGTATACAAACTAATATAAAACAATATACAAACTAGTATAAAACAGTATACAAACTAATATAAAACAGTATACAAACTAGAATAAAACAGTATACAAACTAGTATAAAACAGTATACAAACTAATATAAAACAGTATACACACTAATATAAAACAGTATACAAACTAATATAAAACCGTATACACACTAGTATAAAACAATATACAAACTAATATAAAACTGTATACACACTAGTATAAAACTGTATACAAACTAATATAAAACAGAATACAAACTAGAATAAAACAGTATACAAACTAATATAAAACAGTATACAAACTAGAATAAAACAATATACAAACTAATATAAAACTGTATACACACTAGTATAAAACCGTATACAAACTAATATAAAACAGTATACAAACTAGAATAAAACAGTATACAAACTAGTATAAAACAGTATACAAACTAATATAAAACAGTATACAAACTAATATAAAACAGTATACAAACTAATATAAAACAGTATACACACTAATATAAAACAGTATACAAACTAATATAAAACCGTATACACACTAATATAAAACAGTATACAAACTAGAATAAAACAATATACAAACTAATATAAAACTGTATACACACTAGTATAAAACTGTATACAAACTAATATAAAACAGAATACAAACTAGAATAAAACAGTATACAAACTAATATAAAACAGTATACAAACTGGAAAAAAACAATATACAAACTAATATAAAACTGTATACACACTAGTATAAAACCGGATACACACTAGTATAAAACAATATACAAACTAATATAAAACAATATACTAACTAATATAAAACAGTATACAAACTAATATAAAACAATATACAAACTAATATAAAACAATATACAATGTAATATAAAACCGTATACAAACTAATAAAAAACCGTATACAAACTAATATAAAACCGTATACAAACTAGTATAAAACAGTATACAAACTAATATAAAACCGTATACACACTAATAAAAAACCGTATACAAACTAATATAAAACCGTATACACACTAATATAAAACCGTATACAAACTAATATAAAACAGTATACAAACTAATAAAAAACCGTATACAAACTAATATAAAACAGTATACAAACTAGAATAAAACCGTATACAAACTAATATAAAACAATATACAAACTAATATAAAACCATATACACACTAATATAAAACAGTATACACACTAGTATAAAACAATATACAAACTAATATAAAACAGTGTACAAACTAATATAAAACAATATACAAACTAATATAAAACAGTATACAAACTAGTATAAAACAGTATACAAACTAATATAAAACAATATACAAACTAATATAAAACAGTATACAAACTAGTATAAAACCGTATACAAACTAATATAAAACAATATACAAACTAATATAAAACCATATACAAACTAATATAAAACAGTATACACACTAGTATAAAACAGTATACACACTAGTATAAAACAATATACAAACTAATATAAAACAGTATACAAACTAGAATAAAACAGTATACAAACTAATATAAAACAGTATACAAACTAATATAAAACAGTATACACACTAGTATAAAACAATATACAAACTAATATAAAACAGTATACAAACTAATATAAAACTGTATACACACTAGTATAAAACAATATACAAACTAATATAAAACAATATACAAACTAATATAAAACAATATACAAACTAATATAAAACAATATACAATGTAATATAAAACCGTATACAAACTAATATAAAACGGTATACAAACTAATATAAAACCGTATACAAACTAATATAAAACCGTATACAAACTAGTATAAAACAGTATACAAACTAATATAAAACCGTATACACACTAATATAAAACCGTATACAAACTAATATAAAACCGTATACACACTAATATAAAACCGTATACAAACTAATATAAAACAGTATACAAACTAATAAAAAACAGTATACAAACTAATATAAAACAGTATACAAACTATAATAAAACAGTATACAAACTAGTATAAAACCGGGTACAAACTAATATAGTCAGAGTCAGAGTCAGAGTCAGAGTCAAGTTTATTGTCAATTCTACCACATGTGAGATACATACAGAGAATCGAAATTGCGTTACTCTCAAACCCTCGGTGCTACACAATGGATACATTTTAAACACAAAGTGCAGGTTAAAAAGAGACAAGAAACAAGTTATGACATGACAACAACAGTTTTTCGGTTTGTTTAAAGTGACATGGTGCAAAGCAAGCGGTCCAGATCTGCCAAAATACAGATACTGAGATCAGAGAGAGTGAGGGGGGGGCAAGGCGGGAAACGGTGGAAGAGAAGGGAGAGTGTTAAGTGTCCTGACAGCCTGGTGGACGAAGCTGTCCTTCAGTCTGCTGGTTCTGGCCCGGAGGGTCCGCAGCCTCCTCCCTGAAGGCAGCAGACTGAAGAGGCTGTGTGACGGGCGGGTGGGGTCTCTCACGATGCTGAGGGCTTTGCGAGTCAGACGGCTGCTGTAAATGTCCTGAAGTGAGGGGAGAGAGACACCAACGATCTTCTCAGCTGCTCTCACGACGCGTTGGAGAGATTTGCGGCAGGTTGCGGTGCAGGATCCGTACCACACGGTGATGCAGCTGGTCAGGATGCTCTCGATGGTGCCTCTGTAAAAGGTGTACCTGATGGGGGCCGGGGCTCTGGCTCTTCGCAGTTTGCGGAGGAAGTAGAGGCGCTGCTGTGCCTTCTTGGCGAGTGATGCGGTGTTAACAGTCCAGGAGAGGTCCTCTGAGATGTGGACAACCAGGAATATAAAACCATATACACACTAATATAAAACAGTATACACACTAGTATAAAACAATATACAAACTAATATAAAACAGTGTACAAACTAATATAAAACAATATACAAACTAGAATAAAACAGTATACAAACTAGTATAAAACAGTATACAAACTAGTATAAAACAATATACAAACTAATATAAAACAGTATACAAACTAGAATAAAACAGTATACAAACTAATATAAAACAGTATACAAACTAATATAAAACAGTATACAAACTAGTATAAAACTGTATACACACTAGTATAAAACAATATACAAACTAATATAAAACAATATACAAACTAATATAAAACCGTATACACACTAATATAAAACCGTATACAAACTAATATAAAACCGTATACACACTAATATAAAACCGTATACAAACTAATATAAAACAGTATACAAACTAATAAAAAACAGTATACAAACTAATATAAAACAGTATACAAACTATAATAAGACAGTATACAAACTAGTATAAAACCGTGTACAAACTAATATAAAACAATATACAAACTAATATAAAACCATATACACACTAATATAAAACAGTATACACACTAGTATAAAACAATATACAAACTAATATAAAACAGTGTACAAACTAATATAAAACAATATACAAACTAGAATAAAACAGTATACAAACTAGTATAAAACAGTATACAAACTAGTATAAAACAATATACAAACTAATATAAAACAGTATACAAACTAGAATAAAACAGTATACAAACTAATATAAAACAGTATACAAACTAATATAAAACAGTATACAAACTAATATAAAACTGTATACACACTAGTATAAAACAATATACAAACTAATATAAAACAGTATACAAACTAATATAAAACAGTATACAAACTAATATAAAACTGTATACACACTAGTATAAAACAATATACAAACTAATATAAAACAATATATAAACTAATATAAAACAATATACAAACTAATATAAAACAATATACAATGTAATATAAAACCGTATACAAACTAATATAAAACAATATACAATGTAATATAAAACAATATATAAACTAATATAAAACAATATACAAACTAATATAAAACAATATACAATGTAATATAAAACCGTATACAAACTAATATAAAACAATATACAATGTAATATAAAACCGTATACAAACTAATATAAAACCGTATACAAACTAATATAAAACCGTATACAAACTAATATAAAACCGTATACAAACTAGTATAAAACAGTATACAAACTAATATAAAACCGTATACACACTAATATAAAACCGTATACAAACTAATATAAAACCGTATACACACTAATATAAAACCGTATACAAACTAATATAAAACCGTATACAAACTAATAAAAAACAGTATACAAACTAATATAAAACAGTATACAAACTATAATAAAACAGTATACAAACTAGTATAAAACCGTGTACAAACTAATATAAAACAATATACAAACTAATATAAAACCATATACACACTAATATAAAACAGTATACACACTAGTATAAAACAATATACAAACTAATATAAAACAGTGTACAAACTAATATAAAACAATATACAAACTAGAATAAAACAGTATACAAACTAGTATAAAACAGTATACAAACTAGTATAAAACAATATACAAACTAATATAAAACAGTATACAAACTAGAATAAAACAGTATACAAACTAATATAAAACAGTATACAAACTAATATAAAACAGTATACAAACTAATATAAAACAATATACAAACTAATATAAAACAGTATACAAACTAGTATAAAACAGTATACACACTAATATAAAACCGTATACACACTAATATAAAACCGTATACAAACTAATATAAAACCGTATACACACTAGTATAAAACAATATACAAACTAATATAAAACAGTATACAAACTAGAATAAAACAGTATCCAAACTAGTATAAAACAATATACAAACTAATATAAAACAGTATACAAACTAATATAAAACAGTATACAAACTAATATAAAACAGTATACAAAGTAGAATAAAACAGTACACAAACTAGTATAAAACAGTATACAAACTAGTATAAAACCGTATACAAACTAATATAAAACAATATACAAACTAATATAAAACAATATACAATGTAATATAAAACCGTATACAAACTAATATAAAACCGTATACAAACTAATATAAAACCGTATACAAACTAGTATAAAACAGTATACAAACTAATATAAAACCGTATACACACTAATATAAAACCGTATACAAACTAATATAAAACCGTATACACACTAATATAAAACCGGATACAAACTAATATAAAATGGGTATACAAACTATAATAAAACAGTATACAAACTAGTATAAAACCGTATACAAACTAATATAAAACAGTATACAAACTATAATAAAACAGTATACAAACTAGTATAAAACCGTATACAAACTAATATAAAACATTATACAAACTAGTATAAAACCGTATACAAACTAATATAAAACATTATACAAACTAATATAAAACCATATACACACTAATATAAAACAGTATAAACACTAGTATAAAACAATATACAAACTAATATAAAACAGTGTACAAACTAATATAAAACAATATACAAACTAGAATAAAACAGTATACAAACTAGTATAAAACAGTATACAAACTAATATAAAACAGTATACAAACTAATATAAAACAGTATACAAACTAATATAAAACAATATACAAACTAATATAAAACAATATACAAACTAATATAAAACAGTATACAAACTAATATAAAACAATATACAAACTAGTATAAAACAGTATACAAACTAGTATAAAACAGTATACAAACTAATTTAAAACAATATACAAACTAATATAAAACTGTATACACACTAGTATAAAACAATATACAAACTAATATAAAACAATATACAAACTAATATAAAACAGTATACAAACTAGTATAAAACAGTATACAAACTAATATAAAACAATATACAAACTAATATAAAACAATATACAAACTAATATAAAACCATATACACACTAATATAAAACAGTATACACACTAGAATAAAACAGTATACACACTAGTATAAAACAATATACAAACTAATATAAAACAGTATACAAACTAGAATAAAACAGTATACAAACTAATATAAAACAGTATACAAACTAATATAAAACAATATACAAACTAATATAAAACAATATACAAACTAATATAAAACCGTATACACACTAATATAAAACCGTATACAAACTAATATAAAACTGTATACAAACTAATATAAAACCGTATACAAACTAGTATAAAACAGTATACAAACTAATATAAAACCGTATACACACTAATATAAAACCGTATACAAACTAATATAAAACCGTATACACACTAATATAAAACCGTATACAAACTAATATAAAACCATATACACGCTAATATAAAACCGTATACAAACTACTATAAAACAGTATACAAACTAATAAAAAACAGTATACAAACTAATATAAAACAGTATACAAACTAATATAAAACCGTATACACACTAATATAAAACCGTATACAAACTAATATAAAACAGTATACAAACTAATAAAAAACAGTATACAAACTAATAAAAAACAGTATACAAACTAATATAAAACAATATACAAACTAATATAAAACCGTATACAAACTAATATAAAACCATATACACACTAATATAAAACCGTATACACACTAATATAAAACCGTATACAAACTAATATAAAAGAGTATACAAACTAATATAAAACAGTATACAAACTAATAAAAAACAGTATACAAACTAATAGAAAACAGTATACAAACTAATATAAAACCGTATACACACTAATATAAAACCGTATACAAACTAATATAAAACAGTATACAAACTAATATAAAACCGTATACAAACTAATATAAAACCGTATACACACTAATATAAAACCGTATACAAACTAATATAAAACCGTATACAAACTAATATAAAACCGTATACACACTAATATAAAACCGTATACAAACTAATATAAAACCATATACACGCTAATATAAAACCGTATACAAACTACTATAAAACAGTATACAAACTAATAAAAAACAGTATACAAACTAATATAAAACAGTATACAAACTAATATAAAACCGTATACACACTAATATAAAACCGTATACAAACTAATATAAAACAGTATACAAACTAATAAAAAACAGTATACAAACTAATAAAAAACAGTATACAAACTAATATAAAACAATATACAAACTAATATAAAACCGTATACAAACTAATATAAAACCATATACACACTAATATAAAACCGTATACACACTAATATAAAACCGTATACAAACTAATATAAAAGAGTATACAAACTAATATAAAACAGTATACAAACTAATAAAAAACAGTATACAAACTAATAGAAAACAGTATACAAACTAATATAAAACCGTATACACACTAATATAAAACCGTATACAAACTAATATAAAACAGTATACAAACTAATATAAAACCGTATACACACTAATATAAAACCGTATACAAACTAATATAAAACAGTATACAAACTAATATAAAACCGTATACAAACTAATATAAAACCGTATACACACTAATATAAAACCGTATACAAACTAATATAAAACAATATACAAACTAATATAAAACAATATACAAACTAATATAAAACCATATACACACTAATATAAAACAGTATACACACTAGTATAAAACAGTATACACACTAGTATAAAACAGTATACAAACTAGAATAGAACAGTATACAAACTAATATAAAACAGTATACAAACTAATATAAAACAATATACAAACTAATATAAAACAATATACAAACTAATATAAAACCGTATACACACTAATATAAAACCGTATACAAACTAATATAAAACCGTATACAAACTAATATAAAACCGTATACAAACTAGTATAAAACAGTATACAAACTAATATAAAACCGTATACACACTAATATAAAACCGTATACAAACTAATATAAAACCGTATACACACTAATATAAAACCGTATACAAACTAATATAAAACCATATACACGCTAATATAAAACCGTATACAAACTACTATAAAACAGTATACAAACTAATAAAAAACAGTATACAAACTAATATAAAACAGTATACAAACTAATATAAAACCGTATACACACTAATATAAAACCGTATACAAACTAATATAAAAGAGTATACAAACTAATATAAAACCGTATACACACTAATATAAAACCGTATACAAACTAATATAAAACCGTATACAAACTAATATAAAACCGTATACACACTAATATAAAACCGTATACAAACTAATATAAAACCATATACACGCTAATATAAAACCGTATACAAACTACTATAAAACAGTATACAAACTAATAAAAAACAGTATACAAACTAATATAAAACAGTATACAAACTAATATAAAACCGTATACACACTAATATAAAACCGTATACAAACTAATATAAAAGAGTATACAAACTAATAAAAAACAGTATACAAACTAATAAAAAACAGTATACAAACTAATATAAAACAATATACAAACTAATATAAAACCGTATACAAACTAATATAAAACCATATACACACTAATGTAAAACCGTATACAAACTAATATAAAACCGTATACACACTAATATAAAACCGTATACAAACTAGTATAAAACCGTATACACACTAATATAAAACCGTATACAAACTAATAAAAAACAGTATACAAACTAATATAAAACAGTATACAAACTAATATAAAACCGTATACAAACTAAATTAAACCGTATACACACTAATATAAAACCGTATACAAACTAATATAAAACTGTATACACACTAGTATAAAACAGTCTTCTAACTTTCAGAAAACGTTTTTTCATGAAACCTTTTTTTTTATTTACTTAGATACGAGATTTCGCAGTGTAAAGATTTGGACTTTTCCTTCGACGATTCAACGGAAGACATCTCTCAAATTTCCTTTGCAAGATTGATGCATTTGCTTTTCTGCTGGCAGGCTACGGCAAAAGTAAAAGTTACTCTTCTAAACAACACGTTCTCCTGTTGACTTGTTGTTGTTGCTCTGAATATGACACCTTGTTCATGGTTCTGGTCGTAGCATTAACCAACTGCCTTTGCATGCAGTTGGTTAATGCTACTGTCGGTGTCACCCCTTGGATCAGAAGGCCCTATGCATCGTTTTCAGACCCTACATCTTTGGCAATATGGGTCTGATCTATCAGGCTAGTAATAACAAATATACTATCAGAGTTTAGGTAACTTTATACAACCTACAATCTCATTGTAAGGTGCCTACCTTACAATGTATTTTAATACAAAATGGACTCTTGTAGTATTTTGGGAATTCCCCAAAACGCCGGACATAAATATGCTCCATAAATAATAAATTTTGTGGTTAAAATTGTGGCTCAGTTTCTGTTGGTGGAATTCCATGGTTGACATGAAAAGATTAAACAGGTTCAACATCTGTCCCAACCCACTCCTTGATCTAAGTTCCTATAACACTCAACAATTAATGTTGTAATAATGATAATAACAATAATAATACAGCTTAATTTTCATGAGTAGTGAGAGAACTGTGTAGGTTTTTATTTTCTTTCAGCTTTTGTTCCCTTAGCAGGGGTTGCCACAGCGGATCATTGTTGTTCCACATATTGATTTGGAATAGGTTTTATGTCAGATGCCCTTTGGATGGTGGCAATTAGTTATTCGGATAATGACTTTACACATTATTGTGTCTCCCAGCGTCATTCAGTTCAAAAATAAAATAAAAACTAAACTTATGTGTTTCAACATCTTCACTGCATAATATTGTTAAAGTATTCAGAGAGTCTTGGGAAATGTCAGCGTGTAAAGGCCAAAGCCAGAAACCTCTGTTGGATAGGTGTGACCTTCAAGCCCTCAGGCAGGGCTGGATGAGAAACTGCCATGCCACCTCGTTTGCTATAGCCACATGGGCTCTGGAGTACCTTGGAAAATGAGTGTCACTCAACACAGATTGCTGCTGCATTCAGAAATGTGGCCAGAAATTATATTACCCAAAGAGTAAGCCATATATCAGGTGTGCACAGAAACGCTGCTGGGTACTGTGGAAACAAATGCATGTCAAATGGACCGAAAGACAGCAGACCAAGTTATATTTGTTGTAAAATGAGTCCAGTTTAGTTTTGATTTTGGGTCATACACACCTTGGACAATGTGAAACATGGACACATATGCTCCAATGTTATCTTGATTTCTTGATGGACTAGACCAGAGTATCAAATCATTGTAAACCCCCACAGAGAGGGCTTTTATGCAGAGGATATAGAAGAAACATGTTATGGCAAGGAAGAGCCAGGACAAAGGGTCAGAGGGAATGCATAACCATCTGAGAATGGACAGAAGTCTCTTCAGCAGGTCCTGATAATCTTAATATAATGGCAGCTCACTTGAGATGCAGGATCCTCTATAAGATGGAAACCGTGAGGCTCTCTGACCCCTTACTGAGACTAACAACACACTATATATGCTGGGACTACTAGAGTCCAAATAACTAATGCACAACTCATTAGCAGTTATCTGAGATTCTAGGATGCAAGATGAACGCCACAAGCCTTATGTGAAAACGTCCTCCATAGAGAAGAAGGTTGGAAGCCACGATAGGCCTTCGCTGGACGGTTAAGTGTGAGCTATGCTTCTATGAAGCAAAAATACTTGTTAGTTGTTTGCATTGCGCTGTAATTACACCACCAAACACCAGATGGTGATGTGCGCTCTCTTCTGCTGCGCTGTTGCTGAGCTTCATTTTCTTTACGTCTTTTACGAAGCTCAGCTATAACAGCTAAGCAAATGAAAGATATGTTATCAGTGAGTTGGAGCTGATAAATATTTAGCAACAACAACTTTTACTGACGTATCAGCAGACTGTCAGTCTGTTCAGTTTGAAAATTATGAGTAACTCTTTATACAGTCCACAGTAGTCGTTAAAATATGTAGAAGGGAGCACTGGTACCACCTGGTACCAGTCACATTTGTTGCAGTTTCAATTTGACCCAATGCGAGTTAAATGAAAACAATTATACTTATATATAACCTCACCCACCTCTGTGGGGTATCGCTCTCTAAAAGCTTGGGTCCTCTACCAGATGCCTGTGAGCGTAACGGTTATCAACGCTGTCTCAGCTGATGGTAGGACTGCTCTCTTCCTAACAGACCTGCGATGCTAGTTCCTGGAATACCAGGAAGTCACTTTCTCAGTGTGGGGATCACAACTCCCAGCGCTCCTATTACACCAGACAACACTGTTGACGGTACATTCCACAACGTTTCTACTTCTTCCTTAAAGCCTTGGTATTTTTCCAGCTTCTCGTATTCCTTCTTCTATACATTGGCGTCACCTGGGATTGCTACATCTGTCACTTCTGCTTTCCTCTGGAGTTTGTCGAAAGCCACAATGTCCGTTTGGTTTTGGTTATAACCAGTTTATCAGTTAAGAAAATCCAATAGGATCTTTGCTTTTTAATTCTTCTACACCCCCAGAGGTGCGTCGTTTTGTTGACTTTTGGGACGTCCAAACCGTTCCTGGCACACGCATTTCCAGCCACGTGGTTAAGGCACACTGTTGGTGAACTCTCTTGGGAGCATCTGTGAACAACTTACACCGGCGGCCGCTTCAGGAGTAGTAGACCCCGGTCTCTACTGCTTTTCTCTGTAGGGCCTTTTGTTGCCTTGCCATGATTAGTGTGTCAGTACTGTCTTCTGAACCAACCTTTTGCACCCAGCAGTAGGGCTTCTAGATATCAGGCTTTCTGAAATATATTTAATATTTACCCATTGTTTGATAAGGGAGCAGTTTTCCCATTAAAAACCTATTTCTTGTTCTGACTGTCATTTTCTGTAATACAAAGACTGTATGAAAGCTCAGATGTATTCCAAATAAACACAACTCCCTGATACTATTCAGCTCATCCATTGTATTTTGCAGGGGTGCTACAACAGCCTGCAGGTTTAAATATTTTTCTGTTTGCAGCGGAATAAATGGTCTTAGATATTGTCATTGGAATAGTTTGAAGTAAATGGCGCTCTACTGCACATTATAACTGCTACTGATTCTTTATAGCATTCCCAGAGAATGATTGGGGTGTTGCATTAAGCAGAACATTTCCCAGCTAGCTTTAAAATTGTGTTTTTAGGTGAAAGTTAAAGAAGACTGAAGGGGTTAAAATAACGATCAGTCTCAACAGTCTACCATGCTTGCATTCGTGTACAATTGAACATATTATTATCTGATAACATATATAAGAACTTCAACTGCAGCCTCATTGGCATCAGACACTCATTGAACTTTTTTTTAATTTTAAGCAGTGCAACGCCTACTGTGGAGACAGAGATCTCATACACATTTAATATTATCCACCACTGTGTTCTGATGCAGAGAAACAAGTCATTATTTCTTCTCTGGCTCTGTCACTCCTCGCTGTTGCCATCTAGACTATGATCTAAGTGAGATTTGGCAGCCGCAGGGCTGCACTCGCCTCACCTCGCTGAATCACGATGTATGATGTTTATATAGCCATAAAATCCCCTCCAGAGGTGAAATGCTCACTGCTTCCCCTAATTAAGAGCAAGCAGACATAAACATAGACACAAGCACACACCGTAGAGGCACACATACACATAAAAAAAAGAAATAAACACTACAGATTAACACTCACATAGACACACAGAGGCAGAAGCTGAGCTTCATGCAAAGTCCCAGTAAAACACACCGACACTCATTCCCACAACATATTTTATTACGAGTTTTACTGCAGGCAAATGAAAGCTAGATCTGAAGCTTAGTGAACATCAGGTTGTAAATCTATAAGCGCCAAGAAAAATTTCAGATGAGACAAATGTATCCCCTGGTGCTATTTATACTCAAACACATAACGCAAAGCTGTAGATCAATTAAAAACAAAAATGGTCATATATCTACTGAGATAACACTACCTGACTGTCTCTTCACTTCATTGTTGGGGAATGCAGGCATCTGGGGACAGTAACAGCAGGATCACTGAATCAAATGTAAGTAAGGAGGGTAAGGTGCTGAGTGAGAGCTATGATTTCACTGTCCGAGCTCACGGTTAAATGTTCGTACATCGGAGATACGCGGTGCAGACCCATTTTGACGCGTATGCTCAAAGGAACAAGTCCAGGAGAAAAACAGCTGGCTCTAGATTAACTTGTCACTGAAGCTGAGGACCACAGTCCTCAGGGGCTGTCTTATCCTCGAGCAGATTGGCCTGCTGGCTGCTCGTTGTTATTTAGTGAGCTCTTATCTTCCTCTCAGCGCCGAGGCAAGTCAAACATGAATGAGCACGCATCGTTGCTATCGCTGCACCAAAATGGCACTTGAAGAAGCATTCAATCTGAATGCCTTAATTGGACGCAGCAAATTTTTTTCAAAGAAGCCTGAAAACATCCTTTAAATGTATAAGCCGCATAACCCAGGTGCTAGCAGGGACTCAACATCGTGACACATCCAGAGGCCAAATCTCCTCCTGTCTCCGGGGGACAAGAGACACTGATGGGTGATAGGATACATGAAAAGCCACTGAGCTGGAATACTGTCAACTATGACCTTGGCTAAAACTGACAGGTGTCTAAAAGCACATGTGCGACTGAGATTTAGCAGGTTAATAACATTTCAATAAAACATGAGCTGCACAGGTAAAAGGTCAAGCTGATCTCACTGTCTTAAAAAGCTAGAGGGGAGTAGTATTAGAACAACTACAAATCCTGCACTGGGAGTGAAAAAATGTCACTGTGGGAACATGGTTTTTCATATTTATGAACAGCCATTTGAAATGCGAGAACTAAGCTGTAGTGTAAATATCCATAGGTGTAAATTTTGGGAAGAAGGGGCACAGCCACAGTAATATTTTCAGCATATGCATTTGTCCTGTTGAAAGAAGCCATGTCCTTGTTTTGAAAAGTCTTTGTCACTGAATTGTAAATTATTCAGACCATCCATGAGGAAATTTGATGATTCCCATGAAAGTATTGGAGAGAATCCATGTTTTGTTCTGCTTAACCTTTAAAAGAAAAGGAAACTTAAATCCTTTATTCTGGCCTCAAATTTAAATCTTCTGCATTTTAAATTCTGACCAGACACAAAAGAGTGGCCGGAATTTCACAGTAAATAATAATGTAATTTACCAAGAAAAGAGAACAAACTGAGTCAGTAGTTGCTATGGTGACTCTAGCCTTTTCTGTAGAACAGAGGGGAGGGGTGTGTGTGTGTGTGTGTGTGTGTGTGGGGGGGGGGGGGGGGGGGGGGGGGCTAAACACCACAACAGACTGTATAAAAAGAACTGGACAAATCCTCAGGATGAACAAGCTTAGCCGGTGTTTGGAATATGCTCACCTGTCTTCTAGCTGGCTCATACCTTTGCTTAGTTCACCCTAACCTATCACACTAACTAACGGTGTGTTTCAAGTCCTGGTGGAAACCGCTAGAAGCCTAAGAGGGTCGTTCCTGATCTGGGGGCAAAGGCGACTTGGCCTGAGCAGCTGCTGAAGCTAGCGATAGATAAGCCGCCAGCGAGCCACTGGACTACTGTCCGGCCAGCACCGTTTAGTGACCTTCGACTGGCATGACCAGAGCAGCTGGCAGCCTCCGCCTGCATCAAAATTGATAACAGACAGTCATTTAACATAGTAGAATATCACTCAAAAAATAAATAAAACACACCTATAATTCTGCATATATTTGTTACCGTATCTGCATAATGTTAATTATTAAGGTATATTACTACCCATAACCCCACCCCCACCCCCATCCTTCCTCTCCAACTCCTGTGCTCCCATGACCTGCAACCACAGCCTTGTTGCCTCTTCAGACCTACAGGGAAACAAGTTTCATGTGTGGCAGTTGCAGACAAACAGTTCACACACAGCCACATGTAAAAAATATGCCAGTTTAAGCTGCTTGAATCAACACAAAAAAAGATAAAGTATCTAAAGATGTAAGAGCGAAAACAGATTCATAAAAGCACACTGATCTGGAGAGCTAAAGGCACCAAACCAGTTCTGCTCACATTAACAATTTCATTTACTGACTCAGACAACTGCAGCAGAACTGAAAATGTTACAAGAAAACAGGCAATAACCACCGTTGATGTTGCTCCCCTAACTGTTACTACTGTTTTCCTTCTGTTCTCCTTGTTACAGTTCAGGTAAAAGCCTTCATTGGGAGGTTATTTGCTCAGTTTCTCAACGGTTTTAATCTGCGCTCTCAGAACAATGACAGGATGTGATGTCACATGCTGCCAGTCTTGAGACTGCAGTTGGCCTGGGACAGCGCCTGCTGGCATTTAGGATGCAGTGGGAATCAGCGGTCCTCAAATGAAAAATATGTGGGGCTTATTCACAAACAAACCCAGACAGAGAAACGAGGCTGTTTCTCATTCCATGTTTACAGAATGTGAATATGACTGTAAAAATGTGGGACAATTGTTTATATTGGACTTTTTGGTGAACATTCTTTGACACAAGGGTTGGTAGCTGATAGGAGATCAAATGTGCTCATTTGTCTTTTTTTTTCTCTGTTTGAAGGTTCTAAAAATAGCTTGACCCCTTGGTGGCTGGCCATCAGTCATGTGACATAGACGAGACTCTTAAAAAATAAATCTAGCTGGACTGTCTCCTCTGAGACTAAAACATAGCCACTGCGGATGTTATTGCAAAAAAGTAAATGAAAACAAGAAAAAAATCAATTCTGTCCACTGTCAAGTGGCAAATTGTGTCCTTAGTCCGTCATCAAAGTTTCTAGGGAGTGCTATCTGTGGGCTCATGACTGCAGCGAGGCTCAGCAGTGTCGCTGGCCAGAGCTCGGACCCTGCAGAACCGGCTTCATGAGTGACGCCGTGCATCAACATTTTGCTTGGCATGCATCCAGTGTCATGAACTGTGGGGTGAAAAGGGAAGGGATTGGAATGAGAAGGCAAAAAATAAATAAATAAATAAAGAGAGACCAGGAAAGAGAGCTAATATTTTTAACCTGCGGTGCGTCACAGAGATGTACATCTGCTCAGGATAAAGGCATTCAGAAAGAGAAATATCCTGAACTATAATCAGCTTCTGATGTCATTCTCAGCATACATTTTGTCAAACATTAATATTCCATGTTGTCCATAAGAAGTAGTAAATATATCCCTGTCTATTTTGCTAGCTATTTTTAATGCTTTTCTTTTCAACGCATATAAACAAAAGAGACCGACATGCGGTGCATGTGTGTGTGGTTGAGTTGGCTGTTCTGTTGAGAGACTGTTGATTCAGCTGGAGTCTCCCGAATGCCTGACAGCCAACTGACATCCTCTGTCACTGGGCGCCGCTGCGCAATCATGACTCAATAAGCCCAGGAAATCAGGAGAGAGCACACACACACACACACACACACACACACACACACACACACACACACACACACACACACACACAGGCCTGAGCAGAGTGCAGAGCAGCTGAGCAGAGGTTAACCTGCCTCAGGGGTTTGTGGGCTCTGGAGTCAAACTTCAACTTACATCCAAGACCTCCCAGGAGATTACAGTATGTGTGATCATGAGAAACCCTTTAGGGTTAGTGGGTTTTAACCGTGGGGGTTATTCTGCTCTACATTAAAACTTTCTACCAGACAAACATAATAAAATATTTGGCCACCTTTTCCACCTTGCGTGCCGGTCTTAAGGATGTGTTTCTGTTGAAATATGATTTTTACCAAACATGGTGCTGAGGATTAAGACCAAACAGCTTTACTTTGGTCTCATCTGTCCATTGGACATTGTTCCAGAAATCCTAATAATTTAAGTTACGCTAACCTCAGAATCTGTCCCAATCTCTTTTCCTAAAGAATTAAGAAATGGTTTTACATCTTTTTTTCAGATTGAAGTGTCGCCACAGTTGCTTCTCTAATACCTTTACTTACTTCTTTCCCTGTTGGCATTGTGTTAACACATACCTGAATACTCAAGACCAGCAAACCGCCAAAACGTCTGGCATATCCAAGGTCTGCACAAGTGCCGAGGGTCAGTTAGTCAAGGGCTGATGATTAGCAGCACGTGGCTGCAGTTTACTCTGCGGAAGAAGAAAGGGTGCACTTAGTGTAGAACACATTCTTTCTTTCTTTTTTCTTTGTTACTTAGGTTTTGTTTAATAGATATTGGCACATTTAAAAAAAAAAAAGTTGTTTGTCTTCAGTTTTGTTTGTCGACTACTAATACCAATTACTATCAAGTGATCTTTGTTGTTAGTACACTAACTGCTGTGCTGCAGGCATTGTATTGATCTTCACCTTTATAGGTCAGCATACAATGCAGGCACGTTTCCACAAACCCACCCAGTTGTTTTGAATGAATAAGTGTGACCTAACTTTTAACTGATACTCTATGTGGAAAAGCAGGACACGATCAGAAAAAAAAAAATCTTAAGTCTAAGAACTGAGGAAGTTGTTTTCCCAGAGACCTAACCCTGTTCCCATTTCTTAAAGTAGCTCTTGCTTTCACTCCTTCATTAAAGCAGGGTCAGGCAGTTATTTCTGGCACATTTGGGCAACTATTCCATAATGACCTCTCAGCTCATTCAAGTGGTTTTTTTTTTTAGACAAAACTACTTGCACCAACTCTTAAATCTGCTGGGCTTTAGAAAATCTAACCTGAAGGAGAAAATTTAGGGACAAAATAAGAGTTTTAAGAACTGTTTTTCCTGCTGACTGTTAAAAAAAAAATGAGAAGAGAGTCTTATTTCATTGTCAAAACAATATGCAGAAAAAGAAATCACTTGCCAGAAACAATAAATTCAGAAGACTTTATGTACGTATCAACAAAACATATACACAAATTGAAGTTACATCAAGGAAATATTTTCTTCCAAGATTGCTGTTCTCTTTGACAGGTAAACTATTAAACTTCAGTCACTAAATTCTCAATACCTGCCTATTCCTATTAAAGGTGACGGGGATCTGCTGGATCCTGTCCCAGCCCTCTACGGACCCTGGTCAGGTTGATGGTTATTACTAAATGCGTTTATATTTTACTTTTTCCTGTGGTATGTAAGTATGCAGTAGTAAGGTAGAATTTGTCAGCAGATTTAACTGCTGAAAGAGGCTCAAGACAGACAAAGTGAAAAAAAAAACAGTGTGACCTCCATTATTAAGTTATAAACTTTAAATTGAGACAATATGTCGTGCTTGATAATTCTAACAAAAAAAGGCTTTTAACGTCATCAATATTGTTTGAGCCAAAGCACCAGCTGTTTTTGAATCTGATAACTAGAACAAAAGATGTTTTCATATAATATGAGCAAAGTCTGACATAAACTATGGATGAGGGTTCCTGCTTTGGAGAGCTAAAGGCACCATCAAGTTTTCCTCACATCTTCAGAGTGCCACCTACTGTCTGAGAAAGACAACGTCAGACAGCTTCAGTAGAAGCTGATCACACGCTCATTCCCCTATGAATGACTGAAATGAAGGTTTAATAAAATATAAGACAAAGTTACCTATATGTGCAGGACACAGTAGAGACAAGGAGGAAAAGCTATTTGGTGTGTTTTACTCTTGCTGTTATGATGGCAGACCTGGCAAGTTCAGCTTATACCTTTGATGGCGCAAAGTCAGTTTCTTTAAAACACACACACACACACACACACACACACACACACACACACACACACACACACACACACACACACACACACACACACACACTGGGTTTTGAGTCAAGCAGTTCCAGCTAGGACTGAAAATGGGCAGCATTTAGATGAACAAGTAAATGTATTCATTTTGAACATGTTTTCCTGCATTTTTAAAGTTCTAGTTCAGTTAGGTTGTTAGTTGAAGTTTATACCTCAAACCTGCAGGGAAGCGTGGCTTGGTGGTGTCACTGCACTCATAACTGAAACTGAGTTGATTTAAAGAAATTATCGTCTCTTGCATGAATCGGTCACAGCCTTGGCACTCACTGTGTGATGTGAGCGTAGTAACCCTACTAAACTTTATCTGAAAAACAATTAAAACCAAATATCATTTTGATGCTTCCATTTGCAGGGAGCCGTGCACCTCTCCGCTTCACTTATCGTCTTGCTGTTCATAAGAGCGGTGCGGCTCAGCTAGTTAAAACTTTTATGGTTGAGGTGCTCTAGTATTAGGAATGGTCTCTGCATGTAAAAGGATGTGAGTAGCTTATTCGTAGATCTCTATTTATTGGATGAGGAAAATGGAGTAAAATCCTAAGCATTTTAAGGCCATGAGAGGGTTGGGGTTTTTTTTACAGCAAGAACTTTGAAATGTACAACTTGTAGGAACACAGATGAGTTTTTAGGGGATTTATAACTTCTGAGTGGGACTTTAAATGTCATGCAGTTGCTCTGAGGCCTTCTGTTACCACATTCAAAAAGCTGACGAACTGAGATCTTTGTTGCCGTTGTGCAGTTGTGTAATAAAGGTTATAAATCCCTACACTGGTGTAGTTAAGATAACAGTAATCCTAATCTTTGGTCTGGACTTGTTGAAAGATACAGTATGTTAAACTGAAACCCTTTACAAAGTGCAGGAACTTCAGTCTGTAAAATATGGCAATATCTCAATAGACTTGTAAGTGAAACATTTAGCACTGTTGTCCAGACATCGGTCAATAGAAAGCCACAAATTATATGTGGAGACATGGGAGGCGAACAAAAGACACTTGAATGAAACAAAAAGTCCAGCTAGACACAAATTATATAACACAAAGGTTTAAATGTCATTTTTTGGAAGGGAGCTTTGGGGTCACACGGTTGCCGACTTCAATATATATTTCTTAAATCTTCATAACTGTGCAATCATCTAGGTAGCTTACTTGCACAGGGCCCTCAGCTGTCTCAAAAGATGAAAGTTGGACAAACAGTCTGCCCGGTCTGTCCAACTTTGTCCATCTCTGTCCCAACAGACCCAAAGACAGGAGATCTTCAACTTCCACCTCCGGGAGAACTTCTCCCAGATTCCGAAGGAGGCTGGGGACGATGAGTCTGAGTGGACCATGTTCTCCGATCCCACCAACATGCCTTTCACTGAGAAGGCAAAGGCTGGGGACTCTGGTGAACTCTTCCATCACCCAAGCAGAAGTCAGTGAGGCAGTTCGTAAGCTCTTCAGTGGTAAGGCACCTGGGTTGGATGAGAAAAAATACATTTTCCGTCCCAGTCATGGAACACTGGACCAGCTCTATACCCTCCACAGGGTGCTTTAGGTTGAGGGTTTATGCGAGTACGCCCAACCAGTCCACATGTGCTTTGTGAATCTGGAGAAGGCCAATGTTCCTCGTGGCATTTAGTGGCAAATGTACCATGATTATGGGGTCTGGGGCCTTTTGCTAAGGGCTGTTCTGTCTCTGTACGACCAGAGCAGGAGCTTGGTTTGCATTACCGGCAGTAAGTCAGACCTGTTCCCAGTGTATGTTGGACTTGGCAGGGATGCCCTTTGTCACCAGATCTGTTCATAATTTTTATGGACAGGATTTCTAGGTGTAGCCAGGGGCCAGAAGGGGTCCAGTTCGGGAACCACAGGATTTCATCTCTGCTTTTTGCAGATGATGCTGTGTTGTTGGTTTCATTGGGCCAGGACCTTCAGCATGTGCTGGGGAGGTTTGCAACCAAGTGTGAAGCAGCTGGGATGAGAATCAGCACCTCCAAATCTGAAAAGGGTGGCCCTCTCCAGGTAGGTGGAGTGGTTCTGCCTCAAGTGGAGGAGTTTAAGTTTCTTGGGGAGATAATTGCTGCTCCCATCAAGAGGAGTCCTCTGAGGTGGCTTTGGCATAGGTATCAGATGTAAAAATCTCCTTGGAGAAAGTTCCAGGCATGTCCCACTGAGAGGAGACCCCAGGGAAGACCCAGGACACGCTGGAGACATTGTTTCTCACCTGGCCTGGGAATGCCTTGGAATCCCAGCGGAAGAGCTAGAGGAAGTGTCTGGAGTGAGAGAGGTCTGGGCATCTCCGCTCAGACTGCTGCCCCCGCAACCTGGTCCTAGATAAGCAGATGACAATGGATGGGGGGGGTGGATGTTTTATTCTTATTTTCTTCACTTTCTTCGTCTCTTGTTTTGTATTAAGTTTGCTGCTTGTTTAACTTCATTTTGTAGTTTGAACACGTGTGTTTAGTCTTGGTTTGACTTTTCTTGTTCCCATCTTTTCTGATTGTTCACAACTGTGTCTAGTCAGCGCCTGTAAGTTTATACTTTATAATCTTCTTTTCTCTGCACATCTGTCATGCTCTTATGTTCTGCATTGCTCTTCAGTTCTTCACTCTAGTGGTTGGTTTTGTTTCTCTTCTGGATGTCCTGCCTGTGCAGCATTTTTGTGTAAATAAAGGACCATTAATTGTTAGTTTAACTTCTCCAATGGTCTAATGAATTGGGGGCCAGCTCTTTAAATTGTAACAGAAGTGGTGTAATTAGATCTGAGATTGAGATTGTACAAACATTTTAGAGATTTCGGCTCACTTACTTCAAATATTATTTTCTTCATTTGTCTTAATTTGACACTGGTTGATTATTATTTCAAAATCATTTGAGGAAACTTGCTTAAAACCTACCATTTCATTGAAAACATCATTTTCCAATAGTTTGTTTTGAAAGATGTACGTTAGCAGGTTTCAGTATAACATTTTCTTCCCTTTTCTTCTTCCTGCCACTAAGCTAAGTGGCTGTTTGAATGAATATAAATGAATAAATCAAAAAACCAAGGCTGCCTATCTACTAGGTAAAATGATTAACAGAAAAAAAGGTATTTTGTTAGGGTATGAATGTTTTCTTGTGAAATTTAGAATATTACCAATCACGACCGGCCACATTAAGAACAATAACTGTAATGATGTACATTGTTCTGGGCTGATGAAATTGAGACCAGTGTCTCAATTTATCCCCCTTTTTAACCCTGTCTGTACATTCACAAAACGTAAAGGTACTGGCACAGTTGTACACAAGCAGTGGCAAGGAAGGCCACCAGCAGGTCCTGACCATGAAATGTCCATGAGAGTGTGCCGCTAAGAAGTTCCTTCTGCCTTTTTCTCATGACAAATGATCGTTTGGTGAAGCAGAGCTTAGCTGGAGGTTTCTGTGGTCAGGAACATACGCTTTCTTGATTTCCTCCTGTCGATCCCCTTTGATGCGGTCCGGAAACAGAAAAAAAGATGTTTCTGTCTGAAGGCCATGTCAAAGACGATGGGTTTGCGATGAGTTATGGATGGTTAAAAAAAGAAGCCCTTTCTGGCTGCTCACTGTCTTGTAACAGGGACGGAGCCTGGCCTGCCCTGCGCCTAAGTGTCCAACTGTAAGCCACTCTAAGCAGTCGTAAAGAAGACATCAAGACCAGCCAAAGAGTGTCTTTTTAATGGGGAAGGTTGCAGAGCGATAAAGAGGCGTCTACTGACAGGCGTGAAATATCTGCCGTGGGAGAGCTTCAGCTCTGAGATGACCTATGTGACCGATGAGAACAAGTAGCAATTATTCCACAAAAAGGGGCATGATAGGGCAGGATATGGGAGCCTTGCTTGTTACCCCTTGCTATTCTAAGTTTACAGCCAGTCAGGGCAGGGTTCACATGAAAGAAGCCCCGAGGGGCTGCTCTTAGATTCATCCTATCATACAATAGATCTTTGTTAGAAATAAGTCCAAAATAGACTCTGGTAATGTAAGCGCAAATGAAACATGCTGTAGTCTGTCCACTGCTCTCACAGGGCACAACCAGGGAGCCCAGTGTATAAAACTCCAGTGGAATTTTCTAAGGAAAAGGGACATAATCTGCACATCTGCTGAGAAGGAGACAGAATTACATACAACCCCAGAATAGTTTAGAGGACATGTAAAAGGCAGCAGGAAAGTGTTTTTTTTTTTTCTTTTTCTTTAGTGTTGCATATAAGAAAGTCCTCAGAAATATATCTGCTTATGCAAAGGATTTGGAAAAAACAGAGAAGCCACAGGAAGGCATAACTTTACACCTTACAATCATTGTTATAGTTTCCGAAATATTGTTTTCAAAGAGACGTGAGATGAGCTGGAGGGTGCGGGTTAACATTGGATCCCTGTAGGCCGATTGTTTTCAGAGTTTTATTACAAAAATCGAGATGAAAAACATGCTAAAAAAAAACCTTGTTGAAGGTGGTTTTGTTCCTTACTTTTCATTTACATTTTTTTCACACTGCTAGTCTGTGAAGAATGTTCCCATGGTACCTCATCTCCTCACTGGGTTCCCCCTCATGCAGTCCAGATTGTGGATGAAGGATGGAGAACATGTAATGCCTAGTTTAGAGCTGCACCACAGGCATCACTGGACATTTGCCTGGACTTAAATAAAAGCCACAGTACATCAGTCCCATCAGAACTTCTTGCTGAGGATGGGCAGATGGGAGCAGAACAGCTTACATCAATGCTAATGATGACAAATGAGTGGGCTGATTACATTTCAGAAGATCAAACCAGAATGTAAAAACAAGTTTGTAGTTAATACTTCACATTTATGAGACTCAAGGGAAACCAGTGCCTACGAATGAGTGCACCATTTTTTTTAACTGTGGCTACCTTAGAAAACAATAATACTTAATAAGTTTGCATGTGTCTGCTTTGTAAATGAGGCTTTACAAAATACAAAAACAACAACCGGACCTCAAATGCATCATTGGCATCTGGTTTTTCATATGTTCATATTCTCAGATGAGGGAAAGTGGAAGAGGATGTGAGGCTGAAGCAAGTCCACACCCTCATACATGATTCGTTACAGTAGTCTCTGTTTAGATCGTTATACATGCTCCAAACCTTTCCTGTAACCCTTGAGCAGTACCGTGGTGGTTGGTGGTCAGTGGGTCCACCCAGTTGCTGGAACACTAACATGCCAGCTTATACCACATCATCCTACTTTCTCAAGCTTAAAGTAGCACTGGTTTCCCAAATCCTCTTGGCACCTTTTTATAGCGAGTCTTCGTTTATTGATGGTAAATTCATCCCAGGGCCCGGTTTAACTGGGAAAAGAAGCCATAACACATAGTTACTCCTTTATACTGGGTTGTTGTTGTACTTCTTGGTCTCTTGTTAGAATTATTATTACTTTCTTTCTTTTTTTTTTAATTTGCGGGAACTATCTCATGTGTCTCTCACAGGCCACGCTTTCTTTTCTGGTTTTACGTAGAGTGGTAAAACACTTTCTGCAAAGTGCGGGCCAAGACATTTGCCCCTGCACTAAAATCTACACTTTCAAGTTCCACTAAGGTTCAAAGCTGAACACACGGACAAAGGAGAAGCATCTTAGAGGATAGCTCCATCACCACCGAAGAAAAGGGTTGGGTTTTTGGGACATGTTAGCGGTATGACTGTCGGAGTAAAGGTGAGGGCTTCAAACCAAAGAACACATGGTACAAGTGCCTTCTTTGAAGGTGTTACCTGCCAGTGGAACTGGTAGAATTCAAAAAGTGAAAGGAATTATTCAGAATGAACTCAAACCGTCAGATAATCAGATGAAACATGGACACAGCTGGATGTTTCATCCGGAGAGTAACAAGATTTTCACGCTCACTTTTAGTTTAGGTGGCCACAAAAAAGCATCAGGTCAAGATGCAACTTGTTAATATAGATTTAAGCAAAGTTGGGACTCGATTCTGTTCAATAAACTGAACAGGTTGACATGTATGTAATTGGTCAGTGAATATAAACTTCTACAGGAACAATAAGTAAAATGTTTTAGGTTGCTCCTGTGCACATCTGAAATGGAGGCTGAGATCGTTTTCTGGTACTGTGAAGATGGACAGAGATGACATGGTCTGGTTTGAAGGAGACTTCTGATACTTTTCAAATGTCTTTAAATCTGTCATATATATATATGTATATATATATGACAGATATATATATATATATATATATATATATATATATATATTATATATATATATATATAATATATATATATATATATATATATATATATATATATGTATATATATATGACAGATATATATATCTATCTATATATATATATATATATATATATATATATATATATATAAAAAGCTTATATTTTGATGCGTGGCTGCATGGAATATGGATGAACTCTGCTGGTTAAAGCCCTGAACAAAGGCCTCACTAGGTTAAAACATAAAACTCTACTTAAAAATCACACATAGGATTATTTAAAGTTCTTTTCAACCTCACCTCTTTTCTGCGGGCCAAAACAGAAGTTTGTTATGGTACAATTTTGACTATTTTTCCCCTTCAGATAACACAAACATTAATGATGGCGCCACAACAGACCACCTGCCACATTTCCCCAAAACAGCATCTCTCACCTTCCTTGATACACAATCAGCAACATGATGAGAGCGCCATGAAACCAGAGTTACTTTACATGCCTTTAGCCACTATCCCAAAAGCCATGGAGTAATAATGAGAGTCTGTCATTCTGCCGTATTCCAGCCCCTACAAGTGAAGCAGGTAAATATTTAGCGAGGACTTTGATTGCTGCTGGCCATGGTCTATTCATCTCTGTCACTAAGTAATAATGAAGAGCTGTGAACACTAATGTGGAGAGGAGAAAACTGCAGAACATCCTCTTCAGAAAAACACTGTTTGCACAGTGTCAGTACGATTGTCTTCATCTCTCGTCTGTGCACTAATGAGACTTTATTTCCAGATGATACCACTGTCTGGAGTTGTTTTGACAATTATCACTAGAAAGCTTAGTATGTATATATATATATATATATATATATATATATATATATATATATATATATATATATATATATATATATATATATATATATTCTTTTCCTCTTTTTTTTTTTTTTTGCTGATTACAGCTCTAATTCTAAACTGGTTGTTGGTTTGAAAATACAGCCCCCCTACCATAAAAAGAGACTTTGCAGAACAGGCTCATGTGCATCGGTCTGTTTTCCATTAAGACTATACAAGTAGCTCAATGAACAGCCATGGCTTGTATCCAAGGAAAAATGTTTCAGCAGGGTCCATTAAAGATGGATCACTTGAAACGGTGAAGTCAGCTACGACGGATAACTTTCCTTGAGGCTTGCTAAGGGTCAGCTGGCTGGACGATCCTCCTCTGCCCTTACAGGAGGTACAAGGTAAATATACATCTGTGTAAACAGGCATGACTGACAGTCTGAGGGAGTGTCATGGGAGCGCAATAAGGAGGGAAAAAGTCCTCCATATGTGGATAAACACAGAGTGGAGGGATGTGTCCTGCCCTGCGTAGCTGGCTCCTATAGAGTGAAGGGACTCTGTGTTTGTCGGACAGGCAGAAGAATAGGAAACGTGGGTTACTTGCAGGGTCAGTGGGAGAGGCTTCGAATCCTCCTTTGTGCTCCTGGGTCTGCAACAGAGACAATGTGGGTAAGAAGGGAGCAGTTTGGTGCAGGGGGCCATGCACTAAGGCAAGAGAAGCACCTCACCCAGATGTCTCAGTTTGTCTTCTTGGGGGCCATCTCTTTCCACAGACAATCCAACATCAACAGACGGGGTGGATGTTACTGAACACGTTGTGTGGGATGTTCAAACTCTATTCTCTGATGAAAACAAATACCAATTGTGGGATTATAGGACAGATATCAGTGTGGATTGTTTGTTTTCTTTGTTGAGATGAATCCAAGGGCATTAAATAGTGTGAGGGAGAGCTAAAACACTACTCATGCTACATTTTACTGTCACGCTTTTTGTTTTTGGCACTGGAAAAACATAAATACAATAAACGATTGCCTCCATGGAGTCCAATATTGCATTACTGTGTAAATCTGATCTCTTGCCAGTTTGGTTAAATGTGTGCAAATGATGCCTCGTGTACCCTGATCCACTCTTTCACAATTTAAGGTTGATAAATCCCAGCTTTGTCGTCTTGGATGATGGCCATGCCATCAGGGAAGGAAAAAAAATGCATTGATTGGAAAATCTGGTCATTCAGGAAATTCAGGTAGTCAGATTATTTAAACTTTTGGCCACATCATTTTGCTGACCCTAAACCTGACCAACTGCAGAGCCCCTAGACCATAATACTACCCTCTACCATCTTGTGCACTTAGCACTATGCTTGATGGTTGCATCCGCTCCTTTTCGTATCCCGATTCTCCCGTCGCTGTGGAACAGGGTTTCCGAGCATGTGACCTTCCATCACTGCCGCAAAGTTCAATTTTGATGCTACCTACCAAACTCAGTCATTTATGTTTGGATTCACCTCACTTAACGTTTCTGTAAGGTTGCACAGCTGTTTTATCCCAAAACCTTTAATTGTCTTGACATTATATCAATAATATTACATGAAATTTAAAAAAAAAAACATAATAAAATAATAGTGCATGTCTTGATGTCTAGCCAGCTAAAAAGCCTCAGATATGTGCAGTCTGGACACACTTGTGAAAATCAGACTTCATACAGTCACAAGGAAGTACAGATCTTTTAGCATTATGCAGGAGTTTTTTCTCATAAACTCTGTTGTTCATTTTCTTGCAGATTTGTGAGTTTTTAAAGTACTAAATGCTGATTTTCGTTAGGCAATTTGTAAGCATATTGTAATGCAATATGAGTTTTTGTTTTCTTTGTGGAATTTGACTCTCCGCTTGCATCATTTTTATTTTCTTGCAGTTGTGTTACCTGAAATCACATCAGCTTAATTCATGTTCACTCATAGATGGGTTTAGTTTGCTCGTTCAACTTAAACTTGCACATTAGATACACTACCCTGTTTTCTTCTTAAACTGTAACAGATTAAAGCTCCACCACTGATGATCTCAGAGGGTTTAAACTCCCCAATGTACAGTTCCTGACTTTATTAAAATAGGGGTCCCAAACAGAATCTCGTGTGGGACCTCCAAAAAGCTAGAAGCTGCCCTGTTTGATGCAGACCAAATACCAAATACTTTGAACCTTTTGAAGTAGAGTAAAAGCTTTTCCTGACCACAGGACAAGTCTTCCCACATGGTTCGTTAACGAAAGAGAAGCTCCTCACTGTGTGAGTTAAAATGACAAATTAAACATTCATTACTTCTCCAGTGGGAGGCTGTTACCCGTTTGCTTATCCAGGTGATGGCTTATTTTAGTTATATTAATTTATTCTGTATTATATTATCCCAGCTAATCATAACCTTGAAAGATGAAGCTGAGTGCTGTAACACTGAAACTCTGAAGCTTAAAATCTTAATTTTACTTTAAGCCTTTGTGTATAGCCAGAGTGCATTTTGGAAATGCTGTAAAACGGAACGAGTATACAAATATCATAAAATAATAGCATACAAATACTATAAAACTGGTTTCTGTTTGTGAAAAGCCCACAGGAAATGGATACAAACAGTTTCCTTTCAGCCGTCCCACAGTAAGTGAAGACAGTAAAACAAACATCACTGCTTTTCAGTCTAAATGTTTGTGTTTGAGAAATCATGGGTTCTAGGAACTTTCAGGGAGTCTTGGATGCGGAGCTGTGCTTTCACCCTTTAATGACAGTTTACTTTCACTCTGTTTCTTTCTGGTAAAAATAACTGTTGGCTGGAAGAGAGGGAATGAGGCAGTCTTAATAAGTATAATAAAGTGAAAGCATGTCATGGAATGGGTGTCCACCGGAGAGTCCAAGCTAGAGCCTGCCTGGACTCAGTGGGGAGGGACTTTGCAGGACTCTGCGTGCAACAAGTCCACGCGGCTGAAACGCATGCTGACTGAGAATGACAAGCCGGCGTGCAGCAGAGAGATGATTACAGCCAGGATCCACTCGGATTTCTTGATTGGCTGATTGCTCCTGAAAGACGAGTCAGGGTAAAGTTTATGGGGACTCTGGAAACACGTCGTCGGACTTTATCTTTGCGCATTCAGACGGCGCAGGCGATATGGAAAAGATACTGAGGTTCTCACTCGTGACCGAGAACTTTATTCCCGCTTTTAAAGGCAGAAGTACCGCAGAGGATTTGAAGCTCTCCAGGACGCAGCAGGTAACCAGCACGCCGTGACACTCGGGTCCCGCGCTGCGCCTGAGATGGTCCGGACCTGTCACAGGAGCTGGGATGACATAACTGGTGTTGTAAAACAGCGTGAGCCCGCAATGCGAGAACTTAGTTTCCTTTGCCTGACGGTCCTGCTGTGGGGTTCGAGCCTGAGCAGCAGAAACTGTCCAGACCTGGTCGTGGACAGCTGTCACTGCTCGGCAGAGAGGTCCAAGGAGCCGAGCAGGCTGCACGTCCGAGTCAGGGTGGTGTGTGAAGATGTGGACCTGATGGACACCCTGCCGCCCGCCTTCCTACCCAACAGAACGGTGTCCCTGTAAGTACTGGACCCTTGCAGAGGGAAGGGTGGGAGTGTGTCACGTCCACCTGTATGAACACACTTTCCTGCACCATGCGGGAAGAAAATGTCTAAATAATAATAACGTAACACTATTAGAGTGTGGTTTATGGAGGACGAAATGTTGCACTGATACACATGTGAGAAAGATAAAACGTCATTTTTGTAATAATAATAATAATAATACATTATTATTATGCAGACTTACAACCAAGCCTTGATCAAGAACCATAACACACGCTCAAACCTGGATGGCATTATCTCTAGAGTAAAAACCATGTTTGAGACAAACTTTAGAAGAAGAAGCCTTCATTTTATTTTCAAAAATGTAACAAGGTCATTTTAAAATGTTTTCTTTGGTGTTTTATGCAGCTAAAACACCCAATGGTGCTCTACATTTACGTTGGAGGTCAGAACTGACGTCGCACCCAGGTTGTCCGCTTTGCAGGTGCAAAGTCAGGAAATCTTTCCAAGCGTCAGACTCATCTTTTTTTTTTTTTAGAATTTGTTAGCAATAAAAGCAAACAGCACTATTTTTATGTCTGCCAATATGATGTACATAACATGCACACATGGAAGCTCCGGCGGACCCCTGTGACCCTGTACACTAGTAAACAGATACAGCAAAAGGATGGCTGGACGTGCACATGGAGCACGATATTAGACCAGGTTAAAATCTGTAATACCTAGACTGCTGCATGAGTATAAAGACTATATGCCACACAGTTTGTGATTTGTAAAGCTTAATCTATTAACTTAAATAACTAAAATAATAATAATAGTAAAAGAGGCAGGTTTCCTGGGTGTTTGGCAGTTAGTCCACTTTAGACGAACTGCTAACAGGTCCAGTTTAAAATCCATAACCTGTTTTTATTTAGTGTCTGAGAAATAATTGAATCCAGGTTTGAGTAGTTTCAGTGTTGTGGTTTTTGATCAGGACCGGGTTGTAAGCCTGTGTGACCACAATGCTAAAACAAATAAATAAAATAAACAAAAGTGGAAGGGCTTTTGGGCTTCTGTAAACTGGACACTACAAATCAGAAGCTACTGTGATCTTCAAGTTTCTGTTGGGGACTTTACTGGAGAAACAAGAGTATTAACTGTAATAAACCGATTCCTTAAGACTTTAAAACATTTACCAGTACTTCAGTTACCCAACATAAATTTGTTTCAGAAGTCTACTACACATTGATAAAAGGAAATGGATGTCTTTTATTATGCAGTATATTTTTCAAGTCCTGCGCTAATGTTACACTGCATTTCATATCAGTGTAAGATCATTAAAGCCACATACACACTGCGCTTTTATCACGACGATCTACTTCTATTTTTAAAGCACTGTTACAAAGTGCTTTACAAAATGAAACTGAGATGAAATAGATTAAAAGAGAATTTGTCAGCAGGATACGGACACAGAAGAACCTAAGACAATACTATGAATATGAGCTCACGAATCGGAATAAAAGATCACAAATAAACAAGGAAAGCAGCAGACATGAAGACGCTGTAAACCATTATGGTATTTACCGGAAAAGTGCAGTAACATTCCTGCAAAGCAACGAGAGAACAAAATCAAAGATGACCTACATTTCAAACTCATTACTACTACTGATTAATCATGCCTATTTGCTATTTTTAGATGACCAATACTCTCACCAATCATTTCACAAAGGTGATAAACAAAACAAGAGTTCAAACACACGAAGAGCCGTGTATATGCAGTAAAACCGATGTTTTTGGTTCCTTGTGAATCTCTATGAACATTTAATATATGCAGTTCAGAAAGAGGAAAAATTTAAGCAATATGTTCAGAAAATATTATAAATCTTTACTGAAGTTCAAAAGTTCTTTTAATTTTTTTTATATGTAATAAATCAAATGGATAAAAGGGTAACATACTTTTCCTTTTATACTAAGCAATATTGAAATATCAGCATCAAAGAATTATTATGAAGTTTCCTCCTAGTGTAAATAACTGACCTGCATACTAAATAATAAGGAATGGTGGGTATTTTTTTAAGCTGATTAATTTCTCTGAACACCTAAAATAAACCCGCCTGCACCAATAACATGGAATCATTGTTTTATTCCCAGTTAAACTCAGTTTCTTTATCCAGCATAAATGAAATGCATTATTATGATACAGTTAATGATTGATTCATTGATTCATTACTTTCACCAAAAATGTATCAGTGACTTTGATGATGAATTGTCTGGATTAATTAATCAACCAATACTGGGTATATATTTACTGGAATTAGCAATTAAATAAGAACTGTCTGATCTCAGTCTAGTTAGCTCTTCGGAACGTTTACTTCAACATATCCTAAGATTTTAAGATTTCTTTAAAATTAATTTTTGCAAAAGATCAGCAGCAGAAACGGATATCTGAAAACATGCTTGGTTGAAAACCTCTGCAACATACAGGGATATCTTAACGATGACTGCTAACTACGGTCAACTTTAAAAGCACACATTATTCAAAGGATAATGATTCCTTTGGGAAAAACAATTCCGAGCCACACCTTTTTATGAGGTAGAATTAAAGGATTTGGAAGCTGGTTTGAAACCATGAGCTACCTAGTTGATAAGACTTCACTTACTTCTCAAAACCCGGCAACAGCGCCGGCAGTCACTGCGCCCACATAGTGGCACTTCACCAAAGTGTGGTCCCTTTTGTGTATCCGTTTGAGTTTATTACATCTCATTCACATAGTTGTTCCTACAAAAGGTAAAAGCACAAGTCACAACATTTAAATATGGAGTTGTTACAAAGTTTATTTTGTAACCTAGGCTACGTGTAGCAATCCACCTCCAATGACCCGGCCTTTCTGAAGAGCAGTTTTGATTGGGAAGCCAATGGGAACACGCCCACCATATGTCTGTCAAAGTTAGCTGTGGCTCCAGCCAATTCCCACTGAAATAGCGGCCGAGCTGCTGGTAGACGTTTACAGTGAAATATCCTGTTTTTAAATGTTGACTCAGTAGCTGAATTGTGTAGCTGATACTGGGCTAGTGAAAATGGCTGGTTCTTTCACTAAGCAGTTCGGTTTCGGTAGCAGGAAAATTATGGATCAGGACGTTGTAATGGCTAGACATTGGCTGAGCTGGCTGTCAGTCAATCATATTAGAAATAAATGTATGGTTTTATATAAACTATTGCTTTATATATAACTCACCCCTTCATAGTTGTCATGGATGTGAAATCAGATGACGGAGACCAAAATGGTTTTTTGAACCAGGCTGTAAATATGTTTTATTTGTGCTCTAGAACTTCGACTGGCCTCTAGTGGCCAGTCGAGGAAATGCAACAACTCCGGAAGTTGGTTGGTGCTTGGTTATTCAAACCCCGGCGTTGACAGCAAATAAGCTAATTCCCAAAATGTTAGGTGTCCCTTTAAACAAGGAATTTACTCAGTTGGTTGAAACAATTTCAAAAGTCCTTCATATTTGTTTTTTGTACATTTCTAAAAGCTCTGGAAAGCATTGTATGTTCTCCAATTTTGACTAATGTGGTATCTAGTGTCGTCCAGACCTGGAATCTGCTCTGACCAACATCAGTTTCATATTTAGGGAAGGAAATGATGCTCATATGCAGGTATAGCGAGACGCACGCCGTTTTCTTCATGTTGCTGTGATGAGGACCAGTCGTCTTCTTCACATCCCAATAATTTACAAGGGTGGCATTTGCCCTCTGTGGCATGGATAGCAAAATTTGGGGCAGCAATTTGTTTTTACCTGTTAAAATAAAGGAAAAAAAGAGAGATCTTCCCTCTTTTGCCCTTCTTGTTGCCACTTTTTTAACCACAACACACATGTGAGCTGCAGTCCAGCCTCACCTGTCTTGTGTTGTTACACTAAGCACATCTGCATAAATCACTTGCCTTTCCCTCTGTGCTCTTCAGGGATGCTATTTGCATTGCATTTAAATTTATTCAAACATAGATATTTCACTTTCATAAGAACTTTGAGAAACCTCTTTTAGCATTCATTTGTGCTCATCTTGTAGATCAAATAGCACTTCAAACACTCAAAGCCTTGATAACTTTACCCACACATCCCCCTCTCTGCCGCTACAGGTGCACAGACTACTGGATTAAAGACTGCTTTTCTTTTCTTGGAAATTTGAGGCCTGTATTTGGAGTTTAAAGGCAAATGTTAACTGTAAAGCCCTTGACAAGTTCCAGGGGGCGACTGCTCATTCTGAATTACCAGCCCTGTGGATTAATGGCAGCACTTTGCTTACTGCAATCTATTTAGAGTTTTTTGTTTCTGTAGGCAAGTTGTTCCTTTTTCAATGGAGAATTGTGAAATTCTTTGTTTTATTTTACACATTCCTCAAAATTGAACTGTTTTGTACCTGCAGTAACAAAGCGTGTCTTTCAAACGTTGTCTTTACGGATAGATTGTGCAGCTGCTCCATGTTTTCCTTAAAGTTGTTCCTCAAGTATCATATTAAGAACAGCTTGAGGTGTCTCTGTCTTTTCTCAGGTCTCACGAGAGATTTGAGGAAGTGTGTGTGTGTGCGTGTGTGTGTGTGTGTGTGTGTGTGTGTGTGTGTGTGTGTGAGATGATTAGACCACTACGAATGGGTCTGCACCTCAGCCAGTACTATGCCTCGGTGAACTTGATCCAGCAGCAGAGCTCTGGCTGGACAGGAAACAGTTTTCCTGCGTTAGGAAATGTGACCTTTGTCGGGCTGAAGTGGCCTCCTCGCTCGCTCTTTTGTTTAGATGTGCTGCTCAAATAAACACTTGTATGAAGGGAAGTATGCACTATTCCAAATCTGAGTAAGCTGGGATGATAAGGAAAATGCAGAAGAAAAAAGAAGTGATTCTTATATTTAGCTTGACTCGGATTCTTTGCTGACAGTATGAACCCAAGATATTTAATGATTTTCCTCATCAACTCTAATTAATTTGTTTAAATACAGCCATTTTGCGTTTCAGGCAACCCTCGGTGTGATGTGAACATATTGACAAGGCTGTCAATGTGTTCACATCACTCTCCAAACAAGTTCAGACAGTTGCTATTCCTTTACATAAAACTTAAAATCTTTTCTATCAGTGTGTGTGTGTGTGTGTGTGTGTGTGTGTGTGTGTGTGTGTGTGTGTGTGTGTGTGTGTGTGTGTGTGTGTGTGTGTGTGTGTGTGTGTGTGTGTGTGTGTGTGTGTGTGTGTGTGTGTGTGTGTGTGTGTCGTTCATCCTGCTATGTATTTGAAAGTGTGCAACAATACGTGGATGTTTTTGTTACAGTTTTCATTTTAAAATTCTCCACACATTCCCTGTTTGGGACAAGCCAGTCTGGTACCTTTAACCTCTTTTTCCTTGGCCTTGCCTTTTGCCATTTGTGCAGAATGTGGTTTTGGTTTCTCCTTAAAAGAATCCATAGACATCCCTGGAAAAGTTGTGCTCCTGAAGTCTCAGTGTAGCCTACTTTTCTGCATTAATGCTGCCATCACAGGAGTGGAACTGACCATTGCTAAGAGCACTGATGAAACCTCAGATCCATCACGGAGGCAGGCTGTAAGTTATTAACAGTCTTGATGGTCCATACCGGCTGCTTCTAAGCCCGGGATGCTGATGCCACTTCAAGACAAGGCCAACATAAGTCTTCTTTTTTGCACAGTAAATTTTGAAGTGACGCTGGTGAAAGCAATGCTTTATTACGTTGCCAAAAGTTTCCCAGCGTAATTCCTTGCCCGTGTGGTTTTATCAGCTCTTTCTGAGTGACGGCTCTTGATGCGGTTCTGTCTGAGAAATACTGTAGGAAATCACGGGTGTCTACCTTAAGCTCCTGTTCTTGCAAACTGAAATCCTTCCTGCAGAATGCCATTATTAGATTCAGTGAGTTAATATCATCAAAGTGATGGAGTTTTTTTGAAGTATTTTTCACATCAGTTTCAATTTAATTTGTAGGAACATTTGATTATTTCATTTAGGAAGAAGAAGTGTGTCGTTCTTGCAGCATCAGAAATATCCTCCCGAAGTAACCCAGACTCCTGTTCTGGTCGCCTCTTGTGAAAACTGCTTAACTGCACAGCAGCAGCAATTAGCTCACAGATGTACAGCAGATGTTATGTTAGAGGCAACTAAGAGACTCAAGAAAGAGATGATGGCAGAGAAAACGAGAGGGTGACCAAGCAAGAGACCAAACAAGGGGAGAAAAGATCCTGGACAAATGAATATCCTCCACAACTTTAGGAGGATGTGCTGAGCAAGCACTTTTAAAAGGTTCTTTTTCTGTCACTTAAAAATTCCTTAAGTTTATTTATGTTTTTTGCATTTCAGAATAAAAAAATGCAACCGCATTTCAACCTTTGGATAACTTCAAAATCTTTAAATTAGGATAAAAAAGGGAGATGGTAATGAACAAGAGTGTATCAGTAACGACACCTGTGTCCATGTTCCTTATCATCCACGCTGGGAGGAGAATGGGAGTGGTGGAGTTTGGAGCTCGGCCTGACAGCTCGGTTGACCTTGGGACCTATCTTTTTTTAATCTTTTCAGCAGTGTGGAGCTGCACAGCCAAAAGCTCTCTGCAGAGAGCAGCAGCTGAAATTGTAGCTGACACCTGTCTCCGGTAGTTCTCCAACAGGAGGATGCATCGTTCGTTCAGAGATACAGAGGGACCGAAAGCTGAAGAGACAAGGGGATGGACTCAAGATGGGAGGCAAAGACAGGCAGCTAAACGAGCAACAAGAGGAGTGGATGGAGTGACAGAGGGGATGATGGGAAAGTGAGGATGGTAACTGGTGAACTGAGGTGAGTGCTTTTAGAAAGCACGCAAGCCAAGAGATTTAAAATGTTATCCACAAGTCATCTTGGTGTTGTTTTCACCTGGTTTTACTTCTTCTGGTCAGTGTTCTGGCAAACGTTTGGAAAATAGAAACATAGTGAAGTCATAATCATTTATTAGATATAAGTCCAGTCAGCTCCACCCTGTTGATCAAATAGTCTCTTTTGTCTAGAGACTCAATGATGGAAACTTTCTGGGCCTGTTGGCTATGAATTCTTTTTTTTTTTTTTTAAGAATAAGTATAACCATTTGTTCAATGTACCATAATCGACCAGCTAGAGATAGCAGAGGCTGCAGTTGTGCACGTTACTGGCTTTATTATTATTTTTATTTATTTATTTAGTTAGTTAGTGCTTATATTTCTTGCTGGCTTTATAACATTGGGCGTGATTTTCACAGCTTTTTTAGTGTCTGATTAAGTTTGTTGTCCCAAACAGTTTAGTTTATTAATCTTCAATGGGTTATTTTATTATCTGACAGACTGTACAAATTTGTACAAAAATTAGGGTGTTTTGCAATCACAGTGGTACCTTACACGCTGCAAAATATATATATAGGGAGTGGTGGCCTAGTGGTTACAGTGGTGGGCTTGGGCGTGGAGGACCCAGGTTCCAGCCCAGGGCTGCCCACAATGGTAAATCACTGGGGGCCCCTGAGCAAGGCCCTTAACCCCCAATTGCTCCCCGGGGCGCTGCCCTGCTAGCAGCCCCACTGCTCACTAGTGAAACTAGTTGATGGGTTAAAAGCAGAGACTAATTTCGGTGTGCATCGTACATACAGCGTGTGCACGATGTCCACACTGACAAGAAAGGGAAGAAAAAAAAATATATATCTCCCAGAAAAATGCCCCACGGTCGATAGTAATAGTTATAATAGTTAATAGCTGTAACATTTAGTTAATCTACTTTGTGTTTTTCTGTGGTGATTCTTAGATTTACTTTTATGCCTTTGCACCCAGAATTAATATTTTCTGTCAGCCAACTTAATTTCATATGAAAGGATATTCATCTTTTCCATTTCAGGCCTGTATCACATTCCAAAAAAAGAAAATAAAAAGTTGGGACAATAAAGCTCTTAAAACCTTGTAATGTTGCCATTTCTTCCCACAACTCTTAAAAGGTCTTTTGGCATTGAGGATGTCATGTCTGATCCTACACTTTTAACTGAAACAATATTTTTTACTAAGCCTTTCCTTGAGATGTCATGAATTGGTGAGGATTATGACTTTTTGCATCAGAGAGGTGCTTCAGCCTCTCTCCTCTAGGATTTCCCCTTCCAGCCTATATTTAAGACCTCGGCTACATTTCTACTACTGCTCTCACCATAAAACTCATCCACTGACAGTAATGTGAACTGACTTTTGGGAAGTTATGTTTGCATAAATGGCTAGTTAACCAGGTGAAAAGGCAGTCTTTTATTATTGGCATTTCTGCTTTACTGCAGTTTCATCTGCAGAAATTGACTGTCTTGATTTGTAGATCTCTTTGATGCCAAGCTCCCGACTGGCCTGACCGAGCTCCAGTTTGCAGGATAGTAAAAAAAAAACAAAAAAAAAACGCCCTTATGGTTTGGGCCATTGCCAAATCTGGCATTTCCTATTTTGTGAGCCTTTGCTCTCATAATAATGATCCTTTTCAGAGACAGTGTGTGGTTGTGGTGTCAAGAGGGACTACCACTACCACTACATGTCACAGTGCAAAGAACCCACCAGGAGACATTGCAGGGCACGTGGCAGTAAAATAGTTTGTGCATGTTGAATAATGTAGCACCTTACTGAAGACTGACGCTCTGAGATAAGATGGACAGAATGTTTAGTAGAAATCATGTTTTTTTTTTTTTTTTATCTCTGTTTTAAAAAAAATATAGTATGTCAGACCATTTTACAGCTGCTACTCTGAAAAAGGTTGGGACAGCTCGGAAATTGTAACTAAACGTTGCCTTTTAAGGTGTGCAACAGTACAAGGTTGTCTTTGAGGCATTTTGTAGTTTAAAATTGCACAGAATGGTCTGTGAGGGACAGGGCAGGACGAGAAGCAGGCCCGTCCAGTGTCCACACCCTCTTCTTCCCAGTGTTTGTCAATGATGTTTTATTATGTACAGAGTGGCTTTGCATTTTCTTTTTGAGAAATGCATTGCTGTTGGATTCATTTTGAAAAGATGTGGTCTTGAAGGTAGCGCAGATTTCTGTAAAAACTCTTTCTGCATTAATGCTGCATTAACAGAAAAGTAAATGACCTTTACCAAGGTCACTAATACTGCGCGTAATAACACAGGGGCTTTTGGGCTGGCAGTCTGGATGGCCTTTTTTGTCTTTTGTCCAAGGCACATTGTGTCCATTTCTTCCAAAACAATAAATATATGAAATAATTAATCATTTCAACGGTTTTTTATAACGGATTAAATTTTTAAGAAACTTTTTTTTTCTTAGTTTATTTCTCAATTCTAATGTTTGACAAAGATTAGCCAGTGCAGCTACTTGCCCGTGTGGTTATATCAGCTATTGATGAGTCATGCCCTCAGCTGTCTCCAGCTTAGCGTTGTGCTGCACCTCCAGACGGCTGTAGTTCTATAATCTTAAAGAAAGAAAAGTTAATGTAATAGCACTGTTTCTTTCTTCTTTCTTTTTTTTTTTTTTACAGTTTTCTATATTGTACCTTCCTAAATCTTTTATTTGCAGTTGATTTTTTTTTAATTGTAATTATAATTTTCATGATTAAAGTTCTCCCTTTTTCCCTGTGTCCAGCTTGCTACCTGGGTGCTGTTTGTACTCTGCCCTCTTGAGACTTCTGAGTATTTGTGTATTAATGTTAAATTGCACACACAGTCCGTCTATACATCCCCGTGAATGATCTCATTGGCAAACCTTGTGAGCATGAAGCAGATCAGACATTTATACATAGATAACTGGGCATTCATCTTCAGAGACATAACCAAAATGACTAAAAAATAAAAATGTTGCATCTACTGTCAAACACTGAGTAGGCATCCCAACATCTTTTCTCCTTCTCGCTCTCTCTCTCTCTCTCTCTGTTTTTCCTCTACTTTTCTCCAATTATACGGACGGTTTTAGGAAACCAAGTGTTTTATCTTTAGATAACTGCGCTCTCCAGTATCAGTCATCTAAGCTCGAAGGATGGAATAGTTTTAGATCCCCTACACTTATCCCTCTGTGATAGCTCAAGCCAGGAACATCCAGCCTTGTGTTATCCCTCTGCTCGAGAACAATTGAGGTCAAGGGCTGAGCTGCTGCTGCAGTTTTTTAAAATTTAACCATTAATAGTAGTTCCTCTGACCCTCAGATGGACTGCCTGAAAATGTGCCGTCATCATTCATGTGGCGTGCAGAAAAGAAACAGCCAGTCAGTCTTGCTTTAGAAAACAATTATTCAGTGATCCAGAGTTCGCGACCGCTGGGGGAGAGACGCGTTCGTAAATTATGTTTGTAAAACCAAGAATGTGTCGAAACCCAGACTCAGCATGTAAAAATATTAGGCAAAGATAAATACAGAGTCTGCCATGGAGACTTGCTTCTGCTATTATCCCAACCCCCTACCTACACCGCTAAGTAAATACTTAGGTTACTTAAAATGGCATAAATTGGAGGGAGCAGAGGAGGCCAGTTTGGAAGCACACTGTCTTTTCCCTGTTTTCTGACACAGCGTAAAGCATGCTGATAAAGACACTGATGTATGCTGCTTCTGTTGCACTATGTGATCTCAGTGGGGAACATATTAGCTGTCCTGTCTTTCTGACAGCAGCCCTGCAGGCCTTTATCAGCACTGTGTGCTGGTCCGAGTACAAAACTCGGACTGTGTGTGAGAATCTGGGAGACGCAATGTTTCAGATTGTTTCCATATTTACAGAAGCACCGGTGTGTGCAAGTTCATATACAAGTCATTCAGAAAGTCATCTCAGGCTGTGTGGAGGAGGTCACCTGTGTGCCTTCAGTATGCTGAGGCCTTGAGACAAGAAGATACCAGTTTCACAAAGCCTCTGCAAATGAGTTTGATTGTTTAAACCTTCTCTGATAAGGTACATCTCTTTGTGAAACCTAACAAATCTCGTATAGCCTTGACTTGTTCTATTACAAATGTTGCAGCTAGTGGTTATTTTAGTGCTTTTTTAAATATATTTAGCGACTCTTTCAAGAAAACAGTACTGGTTCAATCTTCTTCTAATCGCACTGCCTTGGACTTCAACATTTAGCATTCACAGTCAAGCTGCTAGTTGTTGCTCTTGTTGGTTTTTTTTTTTCTTTCTTTTGTTTTATGGTAGTTGGGTCTTACGCAGGGGTATATTTGCTTGGGCGTCCACTCCTGCGGGGAAATCAACAGCTTTCTTGAATCCTTTGCACTTGTGAAATATCTTTCTCACTGTCAAATGGTTGATTATGTTTCATAGGTATTTCCAGACTCATGCACAGCAACAGTGGCTTCTCTAAGACACCTGAATGCTCCAAACCAGTAAATTGCTAAGATGTCTGCTTTAATAGAGGTCCATAATAAGTGCGACAATATGTTGACGGGACATGAAATTGTTGCTGCAAGTGAAACGGCAAACTATTCAAATTCTGGTTTGTTTGTCAGAGCTAAGCTCCGAAGTAGTGGTGACAAGGCAGTTAAGTGTACCAATGGCCAAATATGTGGAGTGAAAATGGTTCAGTGTTCTGAAGGGATTACAGCCCTTTTGCCAGGGCAAAAGATGGTTTTGGATTCATTCCAGTAAAATGGAGGACTGTCCTGCGAGTCACTCCAGTGCTTACTCTGTCTTAAAATGCAGCTTTTTTTTAACCTTAATTCCCTGCAAGAGAGCATCAATTAATTACATGCATCCAAGATTTGTTTGCATGCAAGCGTGCAGATTTGCCTTTGTATCAAAACGAGACTTCTGCAGGGCATGCACAGTCTATCAGTACTTGGAATTACTGACTTGAAAACTTCGAATCATTCAGTGTCAAAATTGATGGAATCTGGTGTTTTCTCAGAATATATGATAACAAAGTCATTTACATAGTTGGTCAATGTGGCTTATTGAGCCCAGTAAAACCAACATTACCAGTACGCTTCTGATGTTGTCCAAACAGGTAGAAAAGTAGGACAAATATAACTCCAAAACCTGGTAAGACAATTTAACAATATTTTCAGATTATATTATTATTATTATTATATATAAGAATGTATTAAATCTGAACTGCAAGGTAGTGGTTTAGGATGAGTTAATGCGATGGACTGGCCAGCTGTCCAAGGTGCGCCTCTCCCCTCATCTGTTGACAATTGGGATAGACTCCAGCAGACCCCCGTGAACCTGGACGGGACTGAAGCGCGTACAGATAATGGATGAATGGATGAATAGATAACTGGGGCATTTCATTATTGGGTCAACAAGAATTTTAAAACAATGCAAAATGTTATATATTGGATAATATTGGCTACTGTCCTTTTGAAAGGAATACATAATTAGTTATATTACAGCACAATCTCTGAATTGTAATGTGGGGTTGCTTTCATCAAAATAAACACAGCATCCTGGAATGATAATGTGTAATGTTTTGCAGGTCTGGGGCAGGATGATATGTTTCAGTGAAAGCAGTTGTTTTTTCATATTACATTGTATTAGTAAAAAGCAAATGAATGTATTGTGATGTGAAGTACACATGGGACAGTAGATCAGACTGTGGTCAAGAAATAATATGAAATAATAATAAAAAAAAATGAAACCACAATTGTGAATAGAGGCATCGCTGGCAGATTGTTTTCGCCGTCATCTAAAGGCCATGCAAACATCTGTGACTGCACCCAGAGGCTGGGTTTCTGTGTATTGTTTCCCATATAAAGTCAATTGTAGTAGATGCTAAATGTAACTGTATTTAAAATTTAAAAAGGCATCCTTGGCTTGAAAAAGGCCAGAGGTCTAAAATGTTTGTAATACTTCACATAGTAATCTTTACTGCCCTATTCCTCGCGACTGGTGCAGTGAAGGGCATCTGTGGAAGCTATTTTTGTCCGTCTTCTCCTATAATAATACACTGTAGTTGAACGTCTCCGGTGCAGAGCAGCCACACCAGTTTCTCTGACAGGGAACTTTTTTTGTTGGACTTCACTGATTTATCTGAGCTGTGGTGTGGAGTGACAATCAAAACCAGTATTTATGGTTCAAGGAAAAAATTGGTGTAAATGTCATCAGCATCACCCCCCACCCCAAAAAGAAAAAAAAGGTTTTTTTGTTTCTAGGATCTCACGAAAAACAAAAATGACCACCATAAGTCTACCTTTAGTCATATCCAGCTTAACCTCCTATTGAAATCTTTACATTGAGCAAGCTGTAATTTGAGAATGCTGACGGAGAAGTACAGGTAAGAAAAGAGGGAGTGGCTTTGTCTCACTTTAGAGTGAAATAAAGTGTATTAACGGGTGCTGAGGGAAGAATCGTTGTATTGCACGTGGAAGTCAGGACATGCACAGTACGAGGGCATAGCAGCAGTGAGGTGTGTACGTTGAATAACGGATAGATTTCAGGTGGAAGTGGGACTCTGCATCGAGGACCTGAGCCCCTTCTCATTTTCCATGTTGGCAGACAATGTCAAACAGATGGTCTATGATGTTTGCTGATGACGGTGAGATCTGCAGTGATCGTGGGGGGAAAAAAGCAGGAGAGGAGAAGTGCTGGAGGTGGCAGAGTATTTTCAGGGAGTGAGCAGGATGGATTGGATCTAAAGTAAGCACAGTCGACGAACAGCGAGGGTTGGTTGTCTTGGAGATCAAGTAAAGGAGGTTGGATAGAGATGGTTAGGGCACATAAAATGGAGGCTTTAGCAGAAGGATGCTGTAGTTGAAGCTGTCAGACAGGAGAAAAGGGGCATTTCTGATTTCTGGATGCCATTAAAGAGGTTAACCACTTGGCCTGTTGGTTGGTGTGAAGATGCAGAAAACAGGTTAAGATGGAAGCAGATGATCTGCTGTGGTGACCGGAGAGCAAAAAAGCTGAAAGACAAAGAGACAAAGAGAGGGAGCAACCTGGAATTGGCAAATTATTCCATCGGCAATGTCCTGTTGAATGTGTGTCAGGCTACTCAACTTATTAACAGCAAAAATATAAAAAAAATAGTTATGCAGAAATGAATCTGCCCCTTTTGTAACTGACTGTGGAAATGAATAAGGCCATTCCCTGCAGCCTGCAGATTCAGAACTGATTCTGTCCACTCTGGTCTCACTGAAAGTGGCTTATCTGCACAGAACATAATTTAGAATGTAAATATACAGTTGGATGGCTCTTCCAGAAGTTTGTGATGGGCTGTTTACACAATGTTCAATTCTGTTTTTCCTGTGATTTCCTGGACATTACGCAGAGGCCTGAGATAGGCACGTATGGGTCGGGAAGAAGGCGCACACACACACACACACACACACACACACACACACACACACACACACACACACACACACACACACACACACACACACATATTCAGTATTAGGACAGGACACGCTTGAGTGTGCACAAACAGAAGCTGCCTGTCTATGAGCGGTAGGTCTGTCTGCACAGGGATGTGGTGCAAACTGGGGGACAGAGGGGAGATGTGGGACAGGACACAGCCGCAGCACTGGTATCCAAGGATCTCAGTGACGGCCATCTACATTCATTTACACCCCCCAAATAAGCGGCAGTTTTTCCACAGTTTGATTTGTTAGGTTTACAGAGAAAAAAAAAAAGAGTAAACTAGTTGGAATTTAAACATGACAGCATGAAGACTATTTATTTTTTCTTCTTTGTAGTGAACTATTCAAATAGAGCTGCTCAGCTTTCCAAACTTTCTCTCTGTGTCCAGCTGACTTGGCTCTGGCTTATGTCAATGTCATTTTTTTAATGTATCCAAGCTGACAGAATCACTATAATACATTGATGTGTGAATCATTATTAATTCAAATCCATAACATGTTTCTTTCATTTAAAACAGTAAAGATCATCTGATCGTAGTGGATTTTACTATTAGGTAAATACAATCTAAAATGAACAACATTTGGCTTATATCACTGCATCTTTATTTCACAGGAAGAAAACTAGAAAGAAAAAATAAATGTAAGGGGAATATTAAGTACCCCCATGATTGAAGTGCTTGTTGATCCTCCTTTCACAGCGCTAACTTGAAGTAATTGTTTCCTGCATGGCATTATCAGTCTTATCAGAAACGTCTTTCATATAATCATTTTTGTCAAATGAATAATGGTGAAATAATTATGATCTTGTTTGTGTGCTTGTCTGTACTTGCCAAATACTAAGGCCAACTATAATTACATAACACAGAGGATCAAAAGAGGGGATAATACATTTTCCCATGAATGTAAGTATATTAAATATATTAACTAAAGCCCTGATCATATGTTGGATTCACATCTTTCACACCTGGCATCAAAATGCCTCTTAGTGGTCAGCACTGTTGCCTCACAGCAAGACCGGACCGGTGGGTCTTTCTGTGTGGAGTTTGCATGTTCTCCCCGTGCTTGTGTGGGTTCCCTCCGGGTACTCCGGCTTCCTCCCACGGTCCAAAAACATGCAGGGTAGGTTAATTGATTGCTCTAAATTGCCCGTAGGTGTGAATGTGCGTGTGCATGATTGTTAGTCTTGTATGTGGCCCTGCGACAGACTGGCGACCTGTCCAGGGTGGACCCCTGCCTTCCGCCTACTATGCGTCGGGATAGGCTCCAACAGACCACCGTGACCCGGTAACGGATTAAGCGGGAATAGATAATGGATGGATGGATGGATCAAAATGCCTCCTTATGTGTCTGGTGTGACTTTATTTCAGAATCCCACTCTGTATGGAAATAAACTGTCAGCCTGACTGCCTCTTAGCGTGGCCTGAGTGATCACATCTGTATATATTCACAGCTGGATTTAGATTTTTTGATCTTATCACTCAGAACGCCTGTTAATACCAGGTCTGAACAGGGCTTATAGCAACTTGTAGCACAATGCCGCAAAACAGGATCAGGCTAAATTATTGACCATCTTATATTAATTATGGTACTGATATACCCTGATGGGAGTGGCATCTTTCGTCAGGAAAATGCCTTATACCACAATTATTGTGATTTTGAGGAACATGATCTCCTGAACCAACCACATGGCTGCGGGATGCTCCATTGAATGCTCACGGCTCTACCTTGCCACTCACAAGACATGAGGATCTCTTGCCGACGTCAGGTGTTGGATGTAACGTCGGCAAAAACCTGACACTTTCAAGGTCTTGTAGAGTCCATGCCACTTTGATGTTGAGCTGTTTTGGTGATACCCAGAGGACTTAAACAATATTTGGCAGGTGGCTAATAGGTATGAAATGTTGTTTAAGACAGTGGAGAGCTTGGAAGGCCAACCAGTACTAACTGCATGGAAAGACTTGGTGGAAATAAGTCCTGATACTACTATCAGTCCTATGTCTGTTGTTTAGGCTTTGCTGATTTTGTCCTGGATAAATTTCCAACTGTAATTTACTGTTAACATAAACAGAAACATGTTGTCCAAGGACCTTTTGCTTTTCAAAGCTTCAGTTTTAGATATAAACTTTGACATTGAACAGAATTGGCTAAAATTCTTTCATAGAGGCAAAAGGCATCATATCAGTACCTTTTATTTTCCCGTCAAGAGAGCTCCTAAGACAAGAGGGGGAAAAAGGTTTCCACAGTGAGTGTGAATGATAATTATTAATTACACTGAAAGTAAGCTTTATTCTGACACAAGTATTTCTTCTTATTTGGAGTTCTTGACCAAAATGTCAAAATGGCTCTTCAGCAAACTTCATTGTGGGATCCTACTGGTTAATCCTAGGGCTAAAATTCAGTATTATGTTGCCTGCAGCCATAACAAACGCTCTGTTGTCACAGAGGAGAGCAGAAACACATCCCAATTACCCTTCTCTCAACCTGTCCAATCATTCCCACAGCCCGGTTTGATAATAAAAACACTGTGGAGGAGGCTGATGAAAGACTCTGACCTTGTGCAAATCTCGGTGTCTCCCGGCATGGGTAGGTGGTCGGGTGGGGGTGGTCGTTTGCTGACAGGAGATATGCAACATCACACATGTAAAGGAGTGCTCAAGGCAAGCTGATCACATGGGCTTGCACATACCCACAACATCACTGAGAGGGAGAGCAGCCATGCAGCGGATGATGTAAGAGCTGGCCTGAACAATCAATATTTTAGTCAAAATCATATTCAGAACCATCCAGTGTGAATTTAAAATGAAGTAAATCTGACCTGTAGAATAGGTGCAGCGTGTCATCAGCCACTTGCCCTGTAGGACCGTCAACTGTTTGACCCAGGCTATCAGAAGAAAGATCCCCCAAAATTTCTTTCACAATAAAAATGTCTAAAGTTCAAACAGACAATGTTTTAAGCCTTAATGGAATTGCAGACAACTATGTTATGTGGCGATACAACCATGTACTGATGCTCTTACTGAGGTGTGCAGCCTGTCACCTCCACTTAGGCATTGTATTTCCAGCTCATAAGCTCTCTGTTAAGCTGAGATGTCATGCATCAGATGTCACGTTAAACATGCACGGATAATGCCTGTCGGAACTCCGGAGTGAAGTTCTGGTTTTTTCTCTACTAAATAGCTTTCTTTAATTAAAAAATGATGCCCACAAAAATGTGCCATAAGTGGAGTTGAGAATGGATACCTTTTATTTGACAGGGAGAGAGAGATTTAGGAGCTGTTTACAGGCTTCTCTTTAAACCCGTGTTTGGTTTTGGCTGAGATGAGCCTCTCAGTTGTGACACGTGGAGGTAATAGAGATGGATGGTAGCAGAGATGCAGCCGTTACAATTTTTTTCTGCAGCTCCAATTTCCCAAATTTCCTAAAGGACTCACCTGCTCGATTCAGATTTTCTTTCTAAGAAGTATAATCTACGAACTGTAACGTAATCACGTAATGAAATGCTGCAGCAGCTGCAGGCGGTAAGTTTTACTAGCTTTGTTTTTAGCTCCTCTGTTAGCGTCGTCCTGTTCAATAAATTTCTTCCACAAATGTTTTGGTTATTTTTCCGTAATTGAGGTACCTATTTTTTTAATGCTTTTCCACCAAGCAGTGCAGTCTAGTTAAGTGCAGTACACAGTTATTTGTGCTTCTATCATCAGAAATGGCAAAGGTTACCAAAAAGTGTAGCATACCATGCATGTCCTTCTGTTGGGCTACCAAAAGCAGTGTTGCAGTATGCTCCAGGTGGAGGAAGAACAAATGCTGCAAGTTGAGTGCATTTGCATTTGAGTGATGATCTTGTTGTCCATTTTGACATAGCGATACATTAAAGATGTACGCATCTCAAACCCATGAGTAAGAATATGATGTGCTGGATGTTGTTTACTGTTGTCCTTTCTTAGGTGAGTTGTGCTTTTCTTACTTGATTTTACAGCTTGGAGACCAACACACGTGCTACCTCTGGGCTTGCCGTTCTAAGCTGTACTGTACTCTGCTGTACTGCTTGGTGGAAACGTGGCTTTATTCACAAGACAAAAAACTGGATTTGAAGTCCTGAACTGTGCTCGAAGTTGGTGCATCTCTACATAGATGTTATGTAGGTTGTTATACATTTAGGTATTCATTTTGAATCATTTTAAGAATTGTGTTCTTTAACTAAGTTTTCATTTTTTGCAACTTGGTATCAGTGCATTATTATTCATACAGCAGTGACTTATCAGTACATATTAAATCTGTTGATCTGGCATTATTTTGCATATTCAGCAGACACCGCATGCATCAGCATTCATAGTTTGTGATTGTTCTTGCTCCCCAATGAACATGAAATCAGGAAGGTTATCTGTGTTTTACCATCCATTGCTAAGGGAATGACCTGTTACATTATTTTTGTGCGCTATTTGATGCTGGGATTTGCTCATTTAGTCACTGTAGCTTATGTTGTGAGTATACGTGCATGTTATAATGTTGACAATAGTGAGATTTAATCAAAAGCAAAGACTACTAGTAAAAGATGGATCTATGCCCTGTTACATCAACCACTAAGCTGTGGATGCTGGAGTTAGTAGTTCTCCGTGACTGTTCTGGGATTTCTCATTCAGTAATCAAAGGCAGGTCATGGAAGTAACCGAAAACAAAAAGGTGCAATGCACATCCGCTGGACGGTGGCTGTAGCACTCATCCGTCTGTCTAAACTACACAGGGGCTAAATGGGCAAAATGTGACCTGAGGGCCACAACTGCACCGTGTCTATCTGCCCCCCCTGAAAAGAAAAGAAAACTCCAAAAATTAATGTATGCAATGCTTACTGAGCATGGACACTGTGTACTGCCATTCTACTTGACTACAGAAGAGGACCAAGCTCAGAATTAATTGAGGCTAACTCAAGGTTATGTTTTTTTTTTTTTTGTTTGGACTTCTGGTCCAATTCCGAAATGTACCATCTAATTCTGATATCAGAGAGGGCAGTGGGGGGCTGTGAATATTTTCCATTGATTGGCAATAGTTAACTACTTGGTATCTTTCACGCTTGCGAAAACAACAGCGTAAACCTTTGTTGGATATAGATTTTTTGGAAAGCAAGATGATTGAAGTATCTGGTAAAGTCTGCCTGTGTTTAAATGATCCTGTGTAATGTGTGGTGCTTTGAGTATTTCAACTGCATCAACGTAATCCTTTGTTAGATGTGGAGGAGGGCTACATTTCTTTTCCAGTCACAATTAATCATGACCACAAGTTTCATACTGAGACTAGCAGAATATCGCTCATCTCACGTCCCTTTGATAAACATTACGGAGAAACTTTCCTACCAGTGCAGCTTTCTTTAATTATGTGCATTATTTTTTTAGTCGTTGTTGGTATAAAAGTTTGATTCTGAGTTTCACAGCTTAAATTGAATGTCTCAGCCAGGCGTCTATGGCAGCATTGTGCTGTGAGATGGCAAATTGAGACGCCATCTCTTGTTATCACATTTTCGCTTAAAAGCAAAAAGGTAAATGCCAGGGCTGTCAAAGTTAATAAATCACTAATTCATTAGCGCAATCTCACTTGAACACTTTTAAAATTGTTTCAGTAAGCCATCTCACACTCACAATCATTATTTTAACAATGCTTCTAGCTTGGTGTCTACACCGTGACTTCATCACTCCCTGCAGATAACACCTACATTGGAATACGGGGAACGATGACAACAACGTAAGCCCCTCGTCCTTGCGAGTCAGCCCCACAGGTTTGATATTAGAGATGTGCTGGTGGAAATTTTGAACATGGGCAAGCCTGGCAAGGCAGAGATGAGCACCGTCTGCTCCTTCGATGGAAACATGAGCTAGAGGCTGTCACTGGAATGACTGTACCACAGGGATCTCTGAGGGGTTCGTGTAGATCGAGTAGAGGGGTGTATGTCAATACAAAATGTGATTTGAGATTTCATTGAACCAAAATTCAAAAGCAATATCTGATTTCCACTAGTCAATTTTCAGTAAATGATTGTTCACGATTACTTTGGTCAGTTTCAGGTTATTTCAGAGCCATCGTGGGTTTTTCTTTCTTTAATGGAAGGGTACCGACATATGTGTCCATGTGTGTAGAAGACAGATGTTTCTTTACAGCGGTTCAACACCTGTCATAAGTGTCTTTACGCTGCAATAATAGACCTGAAAGAAATAGACCCGAGCCCTCTTCTAAGATGTCTCTGGCACTAGCATCAGGTAATACAGGCTTTATGGGTTTTTTTTTTTTTTTATTGTTTTTATTTTTATCTGCGCAATGGATTTTATTTTTTTTCCTCTAGAGTAACAAAACACCTGAACGCACGTGTTGTCTGGCAGTGTGGAGGTTGAAGTAACTACCTACTCAAAAGCTCTTATATGAAAGAATCCTGTCACTTTTTGGGTCAACATTTAAAAAAAGGTCATATTATGTTTTCTTTAGCGAAATGTTAAGTTCCTTGGCCCACTGTGTTGAATAAATACTACGTTTGTATTTTTCTCAGATTAATGCATCACTCAGAGAAACAAATAGTTTTGCATTTTACATAAGCACCGCCATAATTCATCCCAAAAAGATTAAGAAAAAGGGAAATGTAGTGATGGCTGCCGCACAAATAATCAAGATGGAGGCGCGGCATCTCCTGAATATGAATTTATCAGCCGGAGATCCCTGTGGTGCATTTCATTGATTTGTTTGGTGTTATGAAATGTGCGATGGGTGATTGAATTGTGCTGAAGCTGCTTTTCTTCGAGCTCTTCCATTACCCAGATATTTTGACATGGAGAAGCGTAGGACGGCCGCAGCTTGGATCATTACCCCTCTTAAACACAAAAAGCAATAAACAAGATAGAAACGTGGCTTGGATGAGTAATTTACAACTGCAATCTCATCAGACCTAAATCCTTATCTCTTGGCAGCATATTGACAGTCAGAGGATAAACAATTTATCAGCTATTTGAATAAGTAATTTTGCCCAGCTCCATTTTTGTGGTATTTACAAATGCACCTCCACTCACTTGTTCTGCTTGCTTACCTTGTCTTCTCTCCTTTCTCTTTTTTTCAACCTCATCAGAAACCTGAGTAATAACAAGATCTCTCTGCTAAGGAATGGCTCCTTCTATGGCTTGGCTGCCCTGGAAAAGCTGTGAGTACTTAAATCAAGCACTCTTAACTGTTTTGTCCTCTCCTGAGTCCTAATAGCTGTCATCACAGCAGCAGTAATGTGCTTTAGCACAGGGAAAAGGCAAACAGGGACATGTTGGGGAATTAGGAGATCCTTGTCAGTTTTTACCCTGCAGGAGGCTTCTCGGTTTTTTTTTTTTTTTTTTTTTTAAACTCAGCCTGTGCTTTACTTCAACTGCCACAGTAAATGTCAGAAAAGGGATAATATGTAGCGTCATATAAAAGACTAATGCAGCGTGGGATCAGGGAGATTTGACAGTATGACTGACGAGCCAAGTCTGTGTTGATGAATCTCACACCACATGTGTCGTCCCCGGGGTTGTATTCAAGACGCCTGATTATAGGCCATGTGAGGGCTGCCCCTGCTCTGCCCCCTGAAGCCAACTATTGATTGCTTTCGCCTTCGTCTAGCCTGATGATCACTGCTTTTCTACCTGATGGTGATGCTAACATTGGCTTTTGATGAGGAAATGAGAGAGGAGCTAAAATCCCACGGACAGCCTCCCTTTTCAGTTATTTATCCTCTCATGTCTGCATACACACATGTGGAAGGACGCCTAATACACACCAAAGCTACATTAGTGACTGCTGTGAAAATGATTACTGTCAGTTGGGCCCCCGTCTCCCTGACAACGTGTGACAGTTAGGTTCAGGATGGAAGAGAGACAGAAGAGCAATTCGCAACTCCTCTTCCTCTCCTCTTCGTTTTCCTTGTGGAACTAGAAGATGACGTCACATTTCAGTGATGGAGGGATGAGTACATGACGGCTAAGCGCATTCAGCCAAGGCTTCATTGTGGCTGCCCTTGTGGTGAGGCAGGTTGCGTGGCCTGTCCCTACCTGTACGTACCACCCTGGGTACGATCACACAATCCACGCCAAGACACTCAGCCTTTGTCTTGGCTGTTTGAACCAAGTGCCAACCATCTCACTTCCGGATTGACGCGGAGATAGGTGGTTGTTGCAGTTCCTCAACCGACCGGTGGAGTCTGGAGTCCAAAAACTAGTCGATCTTTACAGCAGAGACAAACATATTTCCAGCCTGGTTTAAAAAAAATATATTTTGGTCCTAATCGCTTAATTTCACATCCATGACATCTCTGAGGGGGGTGATTTTTTTTTTTTTTTTTTTTTTTTTTTTTTTTTTTTTTGTACCACACCAGGAGAATTTATATCAAGCAATCAATTTATTTATTTCTAATATGATTGATTGGCAATCAGCTCAGCCAATGCCTACCGTCATCACTTCCTTAATCGTAATCATCACACTACCTGACGTGGCTTTGAAATAGGTTAACTGCAGATGCAGTGAAAGCCACTTGCCCAAAAGGGTCCAAAGCAAACAGATGAGAGCACTGCCTGCTTCATGATTTTATATTCTTATTTCCAGGTTTTAATGGTGCAATAAAAATTATGGACATGCTGACATTTGTAAATTGCTGTTTGCAAAAACCAAATAAAGAGAGAAAAAGAAAAAAGTTTAGATTGGATAACAAAGTTATTATCTTTTCCTTTTAATTGACATTGTGATAGCAGGGAGCAGATGGAAGAAAGCTGGAGAGGCTGCGATGCAGAGAGAAAATAGGAATGAAGGTCAGTTGCAGCAAAACCCAACACACTTGGTGACAGAGTTTAATGGCCAGTGTGGGCAAGAGGTGAAGGAGAGAGTGCAGGCAGGGTCAAGTGGCTGGAGAAGAGTGTCTGGAGTTATCTCTGATAGAAAAGTATCAGCAAGAGTTTAGGGAGATGTCTACAAGACAGTGCTGAGACCAGCGCCCGTGACCAGCGAGACCAGGAAGCGGAGATAGAGGTGGCAGAGGTGAAAATGTTAAGATTTTCTTTGCAAGTGATGAGGATGGATAGCACTAAGAGTGCTGGAGATGGAGCTGCCAGGGGGAGAAAAAGGGGAACACCAAAAGATTTGTGCATGTGGTGACAGAGGAGGTAAGTTGCTGGTATGACAGCAGAAGATGCAGAAATACGTGATCCACTGGGTCGACCCCTTCAAATTCAGATGTTCTTCTGTGGTGTTACAATTCATCTTATTGTGAAACTAGTTTAAATTCCTCATCTGGACCAAGATGAAAAGAAAAGCGTATTTTTGTACTTTGGTGGTAGTTTTTGCTTTTCATCTCAGTCTTTCCCCTTTATCTGCTCCTTTACAATCCTTTTATAACGTTCATCATCATCTTCATCATCATGATGGATCAGTGTGGCATCTATGCTCCTCAGGAGAGTTGGTTTAGATGAGATTTTTCACTATGGCCCAGATAGTGTCCTTATAAAGGAGGGTCCCTGTATATTGGATGGTGGCCTGAATCTCCCCCATATGGCCACAGGCCCATTATCGTCAGCCAAACTGGGTCTCCTGGGAGCAAAGCAGCAACAAAGCTCATCACTGTTCTCTGTTTAGGACAGTGATTCAAAGGTTCCCAATGCAGAAGGTCTCACTGTATTAAAGGCTTCTTTGAAACCGATGACGTTATTCTCAGATCTCATTCTACTGCATGTTGAAACTGTGATATGAAGATATTTTCACAGACAGTGGAAGCTAAATAGAATAAGTTTCATTTGATCTGCAGCAAATGCGTTGTGGTCAGTACTCTCTTCACTCTCTTTGCCAGCTCAGGACGGATTTGTTTTCTCTTGCAATTCCAAATTGCACAAACTTCCTCTGAAATAAAGATATCAGAATTCAAATGCTCTTTTTTGTAGGTAGATGTCCTTTAAGCCAAGTTTTGCAACTCCTTCTGTTCCCAGTGACAAAGTGACGTTTGTTCAGTCTTCCTCGTGAGTGCATCTCCATGGTGAATGAGGGATGGGCAGATCGCAGACGGAACCATCCTCGGTTGCTTATGCATGAAAACCCTGGCTAGAGCAGAGCACAGGCGTGAAAGGGTTATTGGTTATGTAATCATAAACCAACCTGACCCTGAGGTTATTGTCAGCAGGTGAGAGCAGAGTTTTGCAGACGGAACTGCAACAAATAATGATGGTGTAAATATGCTTACATAGGTCAATTAACTTGACTGCAGAGGGAAAAATCCTGTTGTCATGTTGTCAATGTTCTCATATTTGGCTGTCACCTTTAACATAATTTAAAGAACATACACATTTTAAAAGCAAATTCATACACTTTTCTCATAAATGGTGATTTCTTTACATCTTGCATAAAACCATGATAATCCATGTTCTTTTATCAACTTATTTTCACAGTCTGTAATAAACCTTGAATATTGTATTTCAAACCCAGAAATTTATCCACCAAAAAATTGTTGCGAAGTTTAGTGCTAGTAAAGAGAAGAAAGGAAACAATATCAACTGTTACGGGCTCATATTTTAGGAACGGATGCACATGTAAGAATCACTGTGTCATTTTTTCCTTTTTATTTCCATTTTCTTTAACGTTCCAGCCTTTTCCGATTTAGGGTTGTATTTCAGTACAGTGATGTCTCTCCTCATGTTTTCTAAATTTCCCCTCATCACATATAACCCGCTTATTTTTCTCCCCCCTGTCAACTGAAGAGAGGACACAAAGTAAGATGAAGCTTAAATGGATCAGGGCACGGTCTTGAAATATGACCGGTTTTATAGTTATTCTACAGGAGATCATTGCTGGCCCACAGCAGACTAAGAACATGTAAGCACCTAGTTGTGATCAATTTACTGACCACGTTTGGAGAGGCCCATGGCACATGACTCATCGTCTTTCTTTCTCGGTTGTTGATCATAGATTGTCTCAGATGGAACCTTTAAGCTTTATTGTAGTGCAATAAAAACATTTCAGGGTTTTTTTTTCCTTATCTTGGTAGTATTGGGAGTTGTATTCTTACTATTTTGTGTAATGCTATTTAATGAGTGGCAAGAGAGCAATGAGCGCTTGGATCAAAGCCACATCTGAGAAGCAATTGCTTCATATTCTCCTTGACCCTTTGTTTTGTTCTGATATTTCACACCGAGAAGAGCAGTAGCTCCAAAATAAGACACTGTCTCGAAGCTTTTGACAAAGAAGTCTTCCTCACAGTTCAGTTTCTCTGAGCCTTTTCTCCATCTGCTCTAAAATAGCCTCTTAAAAGTTTTTGACTGCGAGCTGAAATAAGGGTGGCTGCTTTTTATTTATTTATTTTACTATATTTTACTTTTGTTCTTCAAAGGCAGATTTGAAATCTGAGGAAAAACCACAGAAAATACTTAATAAGCACTGCTCATCACTGTGAATAATTTGCACTCCAGCAGGGTTTGAGAAATGTTTGCTCATTGCTAAAAATGGGTTACAACGGCAGAGATTTTAAGAGGCAGAAGCGTCCTTGACTTTTTTTTTTCTAACAAGCTGCACAGTTTTAAAAATACTGGAGGAACAAACACATCCCCAGTTAAAATAAGATTTTTTTTCTTTCTTTTTTTTTATCAATAAATGGGACTTAATTGATTTGGAAATTAGATTTTTCCAGTGTGCTTTGCCAAGAAGTTTATATAATTAATTTGAACCCAAGGGTCATGGAGTTTTTACTGTATGTAATATCTTCATTATGCATACACACACAGACAGCCCATTGTCATTCAGTGCTTGGGCAGCGGTAGCTACAAGCCGGTCACAGTGCATCACCAGTCACAGTTAAACTGACTTGAACTTTCTGTCTGCCTTTGTCTGTTCTTACCAAGCGTTAGTTTTTTTTGTTTGGGTGGCTATCCGTATCATATAGCGTTTGTTATAATTCAGAGTGTGACCAGCTCATAAATTATACAAAGAGAACTGAACAAACACATCTAGCAGTTAGCTGGAACCAATCGCCTACTGTTTGAAGGTCCAGGTTGAAGCCAACCAGTTCATCTCCATTGACCATGTTAACATTTCTAACTCTGCAGCAGAAGTAAACATATTTATAGGCTGGTTACAAAAAAACCCCAAAAAACATCTTTGTTACAATACATTTACAACCTGGTGCCAGCTTAGCTTAGCTCATACTTAGCTCAGCTAACCCAGGACAGCTTCTGGTGGTGTGTTCGTACAATTTACAGCAAAACAACCTGTAATATGTTAATTCACTAACTACCTATAGTGATGACAGCTAGCTATTAACTCCGTGGGCTGGTAGCTGTCTAATAATTATCTGTCACCTAATTACGCATTCATTTGCGGCTTTATATAATTTCGACATGATGAATATAAAAACGTATCCCTTATACAGTTATCGTGGATCTGAAATGTAGCTATGAAAGCCAAAACCCTGTGTTGTACTTTCTAAAAACAAAATATTTATGTCTGTTGTAAAGCTGGATGTTTGTTTGTTAGGGTCAGTGGCGACTCACCCGCTTCGGGAGCCTCCCTCCTGTGGTCATTTGATAACTTGCATTTCACCGCGCTATGGCAATGTTTTCCACTTTTAAAATGCTGGGAATGGTTTTTAGGTGTGACTTTTTGGTTTTACCCTTATGTTTATTGTGTTTAACATTCTTTTTGGTCATGTAAAATGTGTGCAAATTTACAGAGCCCAGATCCAAAAGTAAAGCAAAAGCTGGTGCCAGTACATGTAGTCAAGATTCTGACATGGACACAATTTCTACAGGAATTTATTCAGTTTTACCATGTTTAAATTAAGAAGGGATAATGTTTACTGTGCCCATCTTAGCATGCTAACATTTCCTAAGCGGCACGAAGGGCATCTAGAATACAAAACTGGTTCTTTGCTTTCATCGGCCTCCCTCTGTTCCTGCATTTCCTCCCTGTATCCCTACTGCAGTTTTCAAATAGCAGCAAAAATGCCAAAGGCATAATATTGACAAAGGCAGCAAATCCTCTCACATGAGTAGCTGGAACCAGCAAATATTTGCCACTTTTTGCTGGATTAAAAAGATTAAACAATTGAAGAATAGTCGAAATTGCTTCAGTTTTCTGTTAGAATGTGAATCTTGTTTAAAGCTTGTTTAACTGTGTGGCTGCACAGCTCGTGGATCTTCACTGAATATATATGTGATTTAGAGACAAGTGGGATCCTTTTTTGTTAGGTGAAAGAAGGATCCTTACTGACAGATGTGCTTCTGGACTCCGAGAAATGTGATGCAAGTCATACTAATGAATGAACTGGATGTCGTCTCATTTCATTACTTGTGCATATAATCTAGCATGTCATGCACTTTCCAGTCGGCTGAGTGCCCAAGTAGTCACAGCAAGTTGTTTTATTTGCTTCATGTTGAATTTGACCTTTAGTGAATCTCATGGTTTTCTAATAATTCCATCAAGGCGGAAATGTTTTTAATGAGACTGTACATGATTAAATACAATGCTATCAAAGCTTAGCTGTGTCTGCTGACGGTGCCTGCAGGATGTGTGCGGTCTGTCGGGTGTGGGCCTGTAAACGTCTAGTGAGCATATCAGCATGACAGTGTATGATTTAGAAATTCAGACTCTGGGAGAAACCAAGCAGGTTTAGATGTACAGTGCAGTTTAAATGAATTGGGACGCACTCCAGTAGCTTTTCAAACATAAACCACAAATGGTGGCGTTTTATTAAGAGGGCTGCTACTGCTCCTCAAACATGCAGGGCTGGGGGAGTAGAAAATAGTTATTGTTTACACATTTATCTCATTTGAGCTGTCACAGCTGTATCTACAGTGGATAAGTGGGACATTGTTGTATCATATTATATGTGTGTATAATAAATACTTGAATCGTGGCCACAACATTTGTTTACCTTACCTAAAGAGGCAGACACAGCGTTTTCTTTTTAAATAAAAGTCCATCCTCACATTTTATTTTCTCTTCTTTTAAAATTATATTTAATGCATCAGAGTTAGAGGACTCTGTTTTCTGATCTGCTTCATTTTGCTTTTTTAATGTTTCTACCATATGCCATATCAACCCAAAGGTGGTAAAACCTGTTTTTAATGGAAAGCCTTTATCGGGAAATTTCACACATGATTGGAGGGTGTCAATATAGCCTACAACTAAACAATCAAGTTGAATAAAAAGAACCCTTGAGTGTTTTTTTTTTTCCTTTTTAATAGCCTGATTGAAGCTGGGTTTTATCTGGCAATTTATGAGCATGCTTGTGAGTGCTTCATGTGTCGTAGTTGAAAAGGGCTCTGTTATCTGCTGTTGTCATCCAGCTGGGTGGTAAGGTTAATGGTAGTTGCCTAACTGATGGCTTGCACCCAGGGGATGGACCCTTGCTCCACTGGGAATGGATCCTGATGGACCACGAGAATAATGATTCACTTTGTATAAAAGAAACAGATGTTACACGTGTGGTATGCTGCAACTGTTTTGCCTCCTGATTGGAGCAGAAAGGAGTTTAAATAATAAAAAAAAAAACAACAAAAAACAAAAACAAAAATAACCCATCAGGGTGTGAGCAATCAAATGGTTATCGAGCTGAAAACTAGTGTGAAAATGTGTGTGTGCAGATGTAACTGTGACTTTTCTTCATCTGTCTTATTTATAAAGAATTACTGGATCGACCGTAATATTCCCTGTGACGTTTGCAGTTCTTGCACCATCCAAAATGTTGCATGTGAGTTATATTTATAAGTTTTGTCTTTAGGTGCCTGATCTTCGTTGTGGTCTAAGTTTTTCCTCAGTGAGTTGGTTCCATGAGCTAAATAATGAAATTATGTTTGGAGTAAACCTGAACAGGAGTTTGGCCAGTTAGGAACCACTAACAAGGAGCAGCACAGAGGGCAGGATATGTAGACCTTGCATCTGAACTCTTCTTTGTGTTTGTGTATGTGGAAAAGTGAAGGAGGGAAACACCAGTTTCCGTCCCTCTGGAAAATGTAAAACTGGAAAATGTGCAGGGACAGTTTCGCAGTAGTTTTAAAGCCTCTTAGAGTTATTTCTTAAGCTGCTTTTTTTTTTTTTTTTTTTTTTTTTAAAGGAAAGTATAATTCCAGTGCATAGATTCTGAGAAGTTATTTTTGCAGCCTCAAGTCAAGTCTTAATTCCCTAGTAGCTGTAATGAGCATATGTAATTTCTTGCATATAACCCGGTCCACCCAAAACATTGCATCGCCATGTCTAAGGAATTTAAATCCTGTATGGTGTTATCATGATTTATAACATCTACAAATCCAACTAATATCCCTGTAACCCCATTAGGTTACAAGTGCTGGCTTTATCAAATGAACCCGTTACATTACTTTCATTACATTAGATTAGATTATATTACACTTCGCAGACGCTTGTTTCGAAAGCGACTTACAATTGATCAATACCAATCAAGCTACAGTACAGACGGTAAATTACAGAGTGAGTTTAGTTAAGAGAACAAGTACGTTTGGGTTAAAAGTATGATCAATGAACAGATATGTGACATGCCCTTTGGGGTTGATTAAAGACCAGATGTGCTTCTGCATTCTGGACACATTGAGGTTTGAGCAAACCAGCAAGGAGGATGTAAGCACGGCCTGCATCAAGAGCGGAGGGGCATATTAAATCAGGAAAGTTGTGAGATTGATCCGCTTTTTGGAGCCAGCCCTCAGTGGCCAGTCAAGGAACAACTCATTTTTTTAACATCCACATTGAGGTGAACCCTGAAAAGCAGGTGTTGGTCCCTGGTCAAACAAACCCAGTACCCTTACAGGGTAAAGCCAAAGGTAGACAAGGTTTCAAATTGAGCCTTCACACATTGATTAGAAGGTTTAAATGTATTTTATCACAACTAACATAAACAAACGTGTGACACGAAGTTGCTGGTTGCTTTTACATATTTTACAGCTGCTGAGAAGGACTCCCTTTGTGGGATAAAAGACTCACTTAAGAAGCAGATGGACTGCATTGAAGTATTGCTTTTTCTCTTCAGTGTAATGCAAAGGACAAGTGACAAACAGCTGGGCTCAGTCAATCATTGGCCCATTGTACGAGCAGGTGAGGGTTCAGTTTAAACTGATTGGCTATGATCTATCAAATAACTGCACTTATGCCTAGCTTCTAGCCAGAGCTCCTCATGGGTTTATCACCTTTTCTTCTGTCACTCACACTCCAACTCCAGAATACATTTTAGATTAGATAAACAGCAGATGCTTAAAACGAATGGATTAAAACCAAAGGTTCAGCACCATATTAAAACGGTACTGAAAGGTTCAGGCATACAAACAGCAAAACGTTTTTGTCTGACACACTTTCCTCCTATCGTATTAGCAGATGGACGACACTCTGCCGTCTTCTGAACCCTGCTGGCCAGGCGTCTAATTCTGCTCAAATGTAAGGACACTTTTGATGGACAAGGCAGTCCTAGTTCTGTGTAATTTAAAGTGTAAGATTTTCTCCTAAAAGCTTTCTTCAGGACTTTGGTAAAACTTTGAACCCCTTGTTGTCCATCACTGATTTAATAGATATTGCACCTGAGGAGTTAAAGGGGAGTTGGATATCTAAGTCTTTCTCTCTTTGATCTACATTACTGTTCTAACTAATCCAGTTTGGCATTTTTTAAATGTATTTATTTTCCTTGATTGACCCTTTTGTCATCTTTGTCAGTGCGTTCTGTTTTTTCCTCTCCATTTTGCATGTTTGACACCCAGGTGGGGTTAGGAATGAGGGTTTTGTTTGAGGGGTAGGATGGTGTGGCTTTAAAAACTTGTATTTGGAAAACAGCAGAGGTCTTTCATGTTGTCCTCTTGTTGTCCATGTTGTGGAGATCTTGGAATGTAGATGCACAATAATATATTTCAAACAAAAGGATAAAAAAAAAATACAAAGGAAACAAAAACAGAAGGTACCTGGGAGAGGTGCGTTTAAACGTCTCAAAACCACAAACGTGGTCATTAAATTTGTTATTTTATATTTTCTTCTTTTCTCTTCTCCCTGCATATGGCATTGTGTAAATAAGAACATGCAGTGTCTCTTATATCTAGTTTTTATTTATAGGAATATGCAGGACAGAATAATCACTTTGCCAATGCTGGGTAAAAACAATCTCGGAAGAACAAGGTCACCTAACATGTATCGTATAGTTTATTTAGAAAACAAGAGATAAGGACAAATGTAGAATCACTGAATGATAGTCTAAGAACAACCATTTTAAAAGCTTTTAGGACAACTTTTAATGATAGCAACTTGAAGTATTAATTCTCAGTCTGACATAATCAGTCCCTTATCAGTATGAGTCCACGGCCCTGTGATGGACTAGCGACCTGTTTAGGGTGAACCCCTGCCTTTTGCCTGTAGTAAGCTACAATAGGCTCCAGCAGATTCCTGTGACCCTGTATAGGACTAAGCAGGAATAGCAAATGAGATCTTTACAACATCTTTACAACATTGCGTCACTTCATCAAAGCTTGCAGTATTTACACCGCCGTCTCAAGGTTTTGCCAAAGCATTTTGGTTGGGGTTAGGTTGTCAAGTCAAGTCAAAGTCAAAGTCAAGTTTATTGTCAATTCTACCACATGTGAGATACATACAGAGACTCAAAATTACGTTACTCTCAAACCCTCGGTGCTACACAATAAATACATTTTAAACACAAACTGTTTAGTGGTGACTAGGCCATTGCGACCTAGATTTTCTTTTTCACTCACTCCGATGTAGATTTGGGATCATTGTCCATTTGTCCTGTTCCACCTTTGTGTTAATTGGGCTACATCCCATCATTGTAGCAAACACTGCAGGCTATACTGCCCTCTGCACTTCCTGTGGTGCATTACAGTAATGAACATTCATCTCTAAGCTGGAAAGAGCTGATCCTTCATCACATTTATGCTTTATATATTGTGTTGATACTAAAAAGTATGCTTCAATGAATGTCCATTATCAATGTAACTGATTATGTTGACGGTTTGCTGCAGCCCTACTGTCCATGGGAACTTCTTCCAGATGACTTGTGGTTTGTTAAGATGCAATCTCACAATACTAAGCTGTGCTGCCATATTCTTCATGAAAGAGAGAGTTTTCTCCTGCCAGTTTTTTACAAACAAGCTGTACTGTCTTTTTCTCATTGTGAAAAATTGTAACATTTAATATGCTCACTGAGGCCTGTCAAGTTTCAGTTGCAGCTTAGTTACAGCAGGTTCACAGAGCATTGTGCAGTTTGACAGTTGGGTGGACTTGGTTGGATGGGGGCTCAAATCTCTCCCCAGGCTGATGGGCAGCAAGAGTTGCTTTTCTCATGTCATTCCTGATATCTTTCCTCTTAGGCATTGTGCTAACATTCATCTGAATGCTCCAGACGAGCAAACAACTAGTCTAGAAGATTTAACAGTTGTTCTCATGTTTACAGATGATCATGAATAATGACACGGTATGACATTTTATGTTGGCTGTCCATGTTCAGTCTGAGGTTGCCTTTACTGACCTTTCAACTCGGTAAGGAAAAGGTGATTATTTTACTGAGATACTTTTGATTTTAACTGGCTGTACAGTACTTTCCTTTTCATCACTGTAGCATTAATGGCAATACCATTTTATTCCATGTTCAGAGGACTTCAGCAAATTGATGGGCTGAAGTTTAATTGGATCAATGATCTATTAACATATAAATCAAAGATGTATGGTCTGTGCATCCACTGGGCTTAGGCTTCCATGTCTGAAATTCATTTACTCTGCTCAAGGGCTGCGGTGAGGTGATTATTTTAATTGAGAAGAGGTAGTCAGGTGTTTCTAATTTTGAAAATGTGTTTAAATGGCTCATTTCATGATGTTCTGGACTTGGATAAAAGAGTCGCGCGGGAACAGATTCCCAGGTCTTTTTTTCCCATCCTCTGTCCACAGATAAATGATGGACTGACTGCTACCCAGAGATCAAATTTAACCGTTGGTGGAGAACCTGGTTCACTTCCACACCCACGAGTGGATGACTACCTTCAGTAGATTACTGTCATATGATGGTAAAAACTAAAATGGGTCACCAATTATACCTGACTGACCCCACCAAGTAAAATGTACAGCATGAATTTAAAGTGCTGGGGGATGTTATAACATTTTTGTCTCATGTCCACACTAAATAAAGGCAAACTCATGAAACTAGTGACAGTGTAAAGCATCTCACGCACTTCACATCTGGAGTCAAACACAGACATCACATTTGTGTTTATATGCTGTACATATATGTCGGCAAGTAAATTGGATTTCATTTATGTTCAGTTTAATTCAGTACCAGGTTGCCGCCAGAGAACATTTGTCTGATAATAAATCAGAGAAAAGGATAAAGAAAATTATACAAAAAGTACTAACAATAGTTTCCTCTGATTGTTGAAAACTTTGGCACACATTCTAATGTATTATGAAGTAGACTCCACCTATCCTGAACCAGTACATGATACACAGCCATAATTTATATTCTTAATTTGTCGTCTTGGATCTGTTGTTTATAAAAGGGGTCACCTTCGATGCCATGGTTTGTTTTATGTGGCTTTAAAAGATAATCCCACGCAGGAAGTCTGTAGAGCAAACACTGCTAGCGTCAGTGCATGCCATAAAGCCAGGACAAGAGCAAACTGAATGAAAAGTGCTGCTGCTATTGTTAGAAAAGTGCAGTGAGATTTTTTAAAAATATTAACTTATTTTGAATTTGATTGCAGTAATATATCTCAAAAGAGTTGGGACATGGGTATCACAAGGTTGGGAAAGTAAGTGATACTAAAATTAAAGACCTGGAGAAACATTGAAACTGTCTATAGCCCAGTTTTCTGTATCATCCTTAACGGCAGTTTAAAGCTCTATCATGCAAAGAAGAACCCATATGTAAATACAATAAAAAAACAATGCCATAATTTTCTCTGGGTTAAAGTTAATTTAATGGGACTATAACAAAGAGGAATACTGACATTCTTCCTTGGAAGCTTGGATACTACATCCTCAGGACTAAATATGACTAATATACTAAAATACTAAATCTTCCTTCTTATCAGCACCACGGCCAATAACATGCATCTCTGATGGTATTAGGTGCATTAGTGCTCGTGGAATGAACAGCTTTCACATCTAGAAAGGAAACATGACTGTTGAAAGATGTGTACAGGTTTTATGGCAACATATGCTCCCATCCATAGAACATCTTTTCCAGGGAAGGCCTTGCATCTTTAAGCAAGACAATGTTAAGCTGTATACTGCATTCGTTACAAAACAACTTCATAGCAGAAGAGTCGTGGCACTGAAGTGGCCTGCCTGCAGTCCAGGTCTTTCACAAATCAAAAACATTCCTTTTAATCTTGTGTCTGGAAAAAAAAGGACAACATTCCTTTCCCAGAACATCAACTGATCTCTGTAATGAACTGTTGTTTATTTCTTTAGTAGGAACATTTCATCAGTTTGCTATATTTATGTTGAACTGTGAATATAATATGCATTTTGGTTTCAAATCATTTATTTCAGTTTTAATTTAATTTTTACATGGTGTTACAACTTTTATGGAATTTAAGTTGTGATATATGAAATTTACAAACACAAGAATACCCAGCAATCTCATTCAAACATACCATTTTTTTTAAAAAATCGTTAATCAGCAGTTGTTGATTATTGAATATTATATTACTGGAGATTATGTTGAATATTTGTATTGCTGTGCATTTTCTGAGTGTCAGCTCCGTGTGCAATGACCTCTGCACCTTGCTAAGGCAGTTGGTTGATGAGGTGCAAAATGTTGAGGATTCAGCGAATTCAGAGATGGCAGGGCACTTTGCTGCAAGGTGGTTCGGGATAAAATGAGGCGCTGCAGGCTTATCCACATGCTCCACTTGCTCTTTTGTAGCACTTCATGCATAATCAAAGAGAACTGTGAGTGAGAGCGGAGATGAAAGCAAGCCGCTGACTGACCTGACTGGACCAAGAGCTTAGGCTGTCAGGAAGGCAACTTCACTCCTTTTCCTCAAGTGTGCTGCTTGAATGAGAATCCATGAGTCAGTCCATAAAAAGTCTTAGTCGTGATTTTGATTTTGAAAAGTCACCAGACACCAAGCTCTACCATAGCTTTTCTTTTTTTTTTTTTTTTTTGTTCCAAAGTGCTTGGTCTTCAGCTGCATCCCAGAGATTTTTGGGGGAAATCAAAGCAGCGCTAATGCAAAGTGTGACCGTAGACCAAGAACCAAGACACAGATCATTAACCCCAGAAAGGAGTCATTTTTCTGCTAATGATGGCTCACGCGCTGTGTGAGCGTGAGCCATACAGAGTTTTACATCCTTAAAAATTAACATCAGTTACTGTTAAACAACCACAGCTGAAGCTTTTCATACGTCATATCTACAAGCAGCAACAATAGACACATCCATGCTTGCTGTCACTAAAGAAAATCTACATTCCTAAATACAAAAATACACATTCATTACTTTCATTTTTCACTTTGAGACAGTAACTGTGGCTAACATGATTTTTTTCTGATGGGGGTAGTCCGGATGTTGTGTTTGTGACTGTTTAAAAAGAGAACAAAATCCCAGCCTGAGCTGAGCTATAGCGGCGTTCCTATTTAGAAAAAAACCCCTAAGAAACAAAAAAATAAAAACAAAAACAAACAAACAAAAAAAAAAACAATTGCTGGGTTTCTTCTCGTCATCATCATACTGGATGTACAGAGCAGACTTTAAGGAAACCAGACCAGAGACACAATTTCAGGAAGTTTTCCTTGGCTTGAAGGGGGGAAAACATTTTTAGTATTATTACATCATTGAGAGTAGGAAGCGTGGGTGTGCGAGGACTGCCTGGCTTCGGCAGAAACATGCATGGGGTGGCTGAAGCCAGTCACTCTGGGTCTCCATCTATCAAGAAATGAACGGTGTGGTCCTGCTAACAGCATAACAATTCCTGGTTAAATAGAAAAAAAAACATTACTACACAGGCCGAACTCTGATGTGACTAGTAGAAACACCCTTACGCATGTTTTAAATGAAATATGTTTCTTTGCTGGTTTATGGACTCAGAAAGCACGAGCTCAATGTAAAACGCATTTCTGTGGATAGTTGGATGAATGGATGGATGGATAGATGGGTAGAACTGTCATCTCTAACTCTTTGTGTCTGTCTCTTCTCCAGGGATCTGAAGAATAATTTGATAAGTACAGTGGAGCCTGGAGCCTTCCGTGGTCTTCTAGCTCTGCGTAGACTGTAAGTATGATGGACCCTTGCAATAGCCTTCACCGGGGCAGCTTGGGGAAAAGTCCTCTGGCTTTAGGAATAATGGTAGGGGAAGACAGGACAAAGACTGGAGATATGTAGTGTCTGTGTCTCAGTGTCAGAATCGTGTAGCCCAGGATAATAATGTATGCATCCATAGGGTCATATCTAAAACGAAGCACTCTGTGACCACCTGACATTAGTGTTGAAAATATCCAGCAGTTGGCAGTTTTCTGGGCCAAAATGCCATGATGGTAGCAGAAGTTAGAGAAGAATGCCCAGATGAGTTTGAGATGAAGCAAAGAGAATAGTAAACCATCAGACCCCTTTTGAGAATCTGAGTATACAGAAGATAATCTCTGCACGCGCATCACGTCAAAACTTAAAACAGCTGACCGGTAGTGAAGACCAAACCAAGTACCACTCTTATGAGCAAGAACAGGAAACTACAAATTGACTACAATTGACAAAGGATCACCTGCACTGAACAGTGGAATATTGGGAAAAACACAGTTTGGTCTGGTGAATCTTGCAACACCGTGGATCCATCCTACTTGGTATCAGTGGGTCACGCTGCTGGTGCTGTGGTGATATGTGGGGCATTCTCTTGACACACTTTGGAACCCACTGAGCGAGCAGAGCGTTGTGTAAACACCGCGACCTACCTGAGCATTGTTGCAGGCCATATCCCCCTTTATGACCGCAGAGTACCCATGCAGGTTGACATATCTGAAGGGAATTGCATTTTAGGCCGTCATGGGTGGACGGAGATCCATGAGGAAAGTTTCAGTAATAGAATATAAAGACCATCTCTAAGCAGCACCAGGTCAAAACAGGTGAGAGGGTACACTTTAACGATTTTGAGTGGTCTTTTTATTTGTAAACATCAACAAACAAAAGAACATCGTCTTATAACTATTTGGAATATAAGTGATTTGAAAGTTATGTCAGTCTTTGAAACGTTTTCAAAGCTTATTTGCAATGTTATAACATGCCTGAAGTCATCGAAAGGTTTTAAAGGAAAGAATAAAATTGTACCACTACTTTTTTTTCTTTCTTTTTTTTTGTCTTTGTGGACATTTCTTTTTCTACTACTGAGGTAATTGACTCTCTATGACTGCTAACCCTGGTTGCAAAATAAAGGGTTCAGAAATGAGTGGCATGATTGCAGACTGAGAGATCGTGGTATCTGGACTGGCAGGGATGCAAACAGTGAGTTAACCGTGCTGATGGGAGGCACGTGTGCGTGAGGCTTTGGGAAAAAGAGGAGGCTAATTTAAGTGCTCCCCAACCTGTGATTATTGGAGTGCTTTGCTTATTTTCCCACAGCTGCTCCAGCACAGCAGCTCTTTAATTACAGTGTGCATGGGCACGAAGCTTCGGACACGACAGCACTCAGCCAGTCGCATGAATGAGTTTGTGTTTGATGGGATGTGTGTATGTCTGCAGTTGTCATATGAAGAGAAGAATTTTGCAAAGGGTCAGGACATATTTTCCAGGAAATTGAGTAGATGACAAAAGTTAAGCAACTTTTACAGCTTCTTTGATTCTTCGTGCAGGCAAGCATGCATGAAAACAGGCCGGCAGAGAAACATCATGATTTCTAATGTCACGTGTTCTCATGTCTCTAAATGAAGTGGGGTTTGCTTTCTTTGTGTCTGTTTGTCCATACAGGGATCTGTCAAACAACAGGATTGGTTGCCTCTCACCTGAAATGTTTGTTGATCTGAGCAGGCTTTCAAAACTGTAAGTGGCCCTTTTAATTTACATTGTGTCTGTGGAAATTGTGGTCTGAAATGAGTCTTTGATAATGTACAACCTCAAATCAGGAAAGCAGTAAGATTTATTAAAAAAAAGAAGAAAAGGAAAGAAAAAATAAACATTTGATGCAACTCCTCTGCAGTGAGAGTCACCCCAAGATGATTTTCCACTTTCCACTACATTCTGGGTGTCGTCCAGCACTGTTGTAAATACGAGTCACGAGTTGAGACCCCTACAGTACCATCAGACCCACGTAGACTGGTTTAACAGCTGAAGTCCAGTAAAACCGACATAGGAAGAGAACCCAGAGGAACAGGCAGACTGCTAAGAAATGCCAACTAGACAACTGCAACGGGTGCTGGAATCCTAGTTTTGAATGCAGCCACGGAGTTCGCTGTAATGTAGTCTGCTCACCACACTTCTTTATTTTACAACGGATTCTCCGGAATATTCTCCCATGATGTGCCCAAACTGTGCAAGCGCAGTGCACACACCTCATAACACCATCCCAAAACAGTTAAAGCTGAAGAGAAAGAAAGAACGAAGCAAACAATTGGCAAACAGGTATAAGGACATGGACAGTTTTACAGCTGTAAAAACCAGTCCAAGATCCTCTCTTGCTCTTCCTCTGACCTGGCCCTTGGTTTTTGAAGCGTTCGGTGTTAGAACTTGTTTGGCATGATGTAGTGGACGACTTTAGACCCGTAGCATGATGCACACTGGAGGACAAAGTTAAAGTTTGCAATTCCCGGGCAGGCAGCTGTGTGAGCTGTGTGTGTAGGGCAGGTCCCTTTTATCCTGATGTAAGCCAAAGAAATCGCAGAAGGATTTTGAAACTATAAGCGTAATAAAGGTTATAAAGTTAAGTGGTGTTGCCTTAAATTGTGGTCTTACACCATATTCAAAGAATCATTGGGATAGTAAAGCTTTTACCTTTTTAATGCTGCTGTAACGGTTTAGAGTTTCTATCAATTCTGCTCACATCAGTGTGCATGTACCTGAACTACCTTGATAGTAGAGGGAACAGCATTTATGTTTGACATTATTTCAAATTTTGCGGGTGATAAACACACAAACAACTTTCCAGTGAAAAGCATGACGGTGTTTGCAGTGTAAAACTGTATTTCAGATCTGAAGAAGCGCCTGCAGGTGAAGCGCCGCTGTACAACGCTGCCGATGCTGCTGATGCTGCTGGTGCTGCTGGTGCTGCTGATGCTGCTGATGCTGCTGGTGCTGCAGCCCGAAAATGAAACTAATGATGGTTGTGTGGCGGAGGAAATACTGAAAATATTCACTGTATAGTTGCTTTTTTCGATAAGATTATTAGTAAAATCCCTACTGTTCATTTGGTTAGACTATATGCAGTGAGCAATGTGTCCAAAGGAAGATGTACTCTGACATTATAACTAAATTGTACAATAAATTTAAAAGGACGCAGGAGAAAACTAATCTACTCCATAATGCTTCTCACAAAAACAGAACCTTGGGGAGGGAGCCTGTTTTTCAGAGAGGTGATGTAACCTGATTTTTACTACTTTATGTTGCACTTACTCCTCAAAATCTTAAAAAGTATTTCTGCACTGTGGATTTTAGGCGATGCAATGTTGCAGGTTATATTTTCTCCCTTTCTTGTCTTCAGACACATCTTATGGTGTGCACCAGTAAAGGGTGGTCTTGATTGGATTTATTTCTGACATAATTCTCCAGTAATGGAGACAGGGCAATCCGGTTCATATAGCCTCTTCTCTAGGTTTTACATTAACATATTGCGGGGATGTCCCTGGAAAAGATGTTGTCCTAGAAGTAGTATATGTTAATTTAACATCACGTTATCTCAACAGTCTACATGACCTTTTCTGAGGGAACTGATACAGTTTGTACCATCAGTGTGCCTGGTCTTTGGACTTATATAATATATAATAACCATGTGGATGATGTGGAGCACACAGTTCATACTACTTCCAAATAAAGTGAGGTATACTAATATATAAGGCCACAGTACAGTTTTCACCATGTGATGGTCCATCCCAGATGCCTCCAAGCCCAGAGGTGTTGGTATCACATCTTGAAGGAGTTGACATTAGGCTTCTTTTTTGTACGGTAAAGCTTGTGGTATTTGTGAATATAGCTCTTTATTAGTCACTTTTTACTTTCAAAAAAGCTCTTTAAAACAATGACTTAGTTAGATAGTTGTGTCAAGCATTAATAAATAATGCTTTTTGATACAGTGGCGTCTGCAGCATCGGACAACACGTGTGTACAGCTTAGGCTTGCGCCCTTGTTCTTAATGCACTGCAATTCCTCCAGATTCAATGACACCTTTTAAATATGTCATGCATTGTAGGGCAAATGTGTATAATCCTTATTCTCAAACATATGTCGACGATGTGAAGATCCTCTGCCCCTGTTTGCTCTTTAAGATTAAGGCTTTTGTGGATACTGCTTTCATACCTAATCGTCATTATAGTCAACTGTTAGCGTCAGCTGTTTGATATTATCTTATTACCTTTAACTGCAGTATTAACACTAAAATGCGCCAACCTAATGTTTTGGAATGTGTTGCAAGTGTAAAACCCAGGAGTGGAGGTGAACATTAATAAATGGCATGACCAAACGGGTATCTTGGGTTAGACTGCCTGCAATGAAACAAAAGTAGATGTTAATTATACAACTTTTTTAAAAATCTGTTCCAACTGTTTCTTATTTGGGGTTGCCCGAACAATACAGTGATGTAGATTTATAGTTTGTGAGGAGTAATCTGTTTGTCTGTGTGTGCTTTATTTTCTTCCCAAATAGGAATTTATCTGGAAACATCTTCTCCACTCTGACCGCGAGACTCTTCACACACCTAGTGGCTCTGAAAGTGCTGTAAGGCAATTATACACTGCAAATACATTATTTGTTATTAAAAGGAGCAAACTAAGCAATTTTTTGGCTATTGCTTTGTGGGTATTTGGATTTGTTACATGGAAAAAGCACAGATGTCATTTATTAATCTTGGCTTGGTTTTAGCATAAAGGCGATTTTGTCCTGGAACTGAAACAAATATAATCCAATCACAATCCACTTTCTCGGCTGCACCTGCTTTCCTGACACGTTGAAAATCTGCCAAATGAAAGGCCTGCTTGGTTGTAACTGTGCGGTGTTATTTTCACCAGGCACTTCAGCACTGAGACGTTGTTCTGTGACTGTCAGCTGAAGTGGCTGCTACTTTGGGCTCAGCGTAACTCCGTGAGAATTGGCAATGACACAGTCTGCATTTTCCCTACCCACCTGAACGGCCTGGAGTTTCGTAATCTACGAGAACATCAGCTCAGCTGTGGTAAGAACTTCGTCTTCATAACGGTGTGAGGCTGAGGTAGCAGCCCTGTTGTGTACGACAAAGATATATCTACAAAAAGTAATTACAAAACACAGTACACACTACAGTAATTACAGCGTAAAACCTGTTCCTAATCGATGCGTGGACTATGCTGATCGCCGTGGCGACCCCTCTGGTTAAAGGGAATTTGGTGAAATGGTACAGCGAGAAAAAACAAATAGATAAAGATTTTGTTTTAATGGAGAAACTCTTTAAGGGGACATATGTTTTTTTTTTTTTTGTGCTTCAGAGTTTGAATTGGGTTGTCTGAAATGGCAGCCAGTCATTAAAACAGTAAAACAATCCTGTCGTTAATGCAGGCTCATCGAAGAGTCAGAATTTCTTTTGTTCAATTAGCTGCTCAGATTTGCAGGTTCTGTGACATCACAGGCCCAGATCACAATAGAAATACCCACCTTCCTGGTCTTTCACTTCACCCAACTTCAAATCATACCACTTTCCCCCCCTGTATTTTAGAAGTTGGTAAAAAAGCTGAAAAACTGTTAAAAGCGCTGCTGGAAGATGAGGTGGAGTGGGTTCAAGTAGCTGGCTCCTCCCCCAAAAAACTGGCTGCTATGGAGGACAGACATAGAAAATACATGCTTCAAAACAGTGCTCTTGGGTAGTGGGCTTTCGGGTATTTTGTCCACACCATGTCATTTGATAAATTCCTCAGGAAATTGAATTTTGGAAAAAGAAAAGCACTACATGTCTCTTTTATTGCTTGCTTATCACGAGTGTCCTACATCATCTGCAACATTGAATTTCCGCACTCCCATTACAAAAGGCTCTGCAAAATTAGCCCTTTTCTTAATTAGGTGCAAAATATGGTTATATTACTTCCTGATCTACAATCTTGGAGGAGTTATGGTCTTAGTCTGCTCTTGTTATTGATCTGGAATATGGAGGATCTCTCATACAAACATATTCTGTGAGCTGTTAATTTACACCGCAACTAAAGCTGTCAGAAAAGCAATACGAATAAAGAACAAGAAGGATGATTTCATTCTGAGTCTATTTTTGACATGCACACAAGGTTTTTAATGGCATATATGAGTCTAAAGCCTAGAAAATGAAAACAAATGTTGATGTATGCTGCCTGTCAGCAGTGGGTGCATCAAACTGAGTTTTTTAAGCTGAAAAGATATGATTTTTTTACCGATTTAAAGCTTTTATCAAGAGTGATGGGAAATTCAACAATCTTTACTTGCTTTTATCTTAAAGAGTATGCAGACAGTGTAGTTTCCACCTACCTCTGTCACTGCTTCTCTTTGTATGCCTTCCACTTCTCCACTTCCTTTCTCTGCGCTGGAGTCCACAGGGGACTTGTATCTCATATGTTATAGGATCATCCTCCCCGTCTCCTTACATCTTGCATCAGGTGGGGGACAGTGCACTGCAATGAGAAAAATCCTGGGCTAATATTGGGGTGTGTGTTTCTAAATACGTGTGTGTTTCTGTGCAGTAAAGGCACGTTAAATAAGGATGTGACACAAGTAGCCGAGAACTGGTTCGGCGAAATGTATTCCAGTGTGCATTGTTACACATGAAGTTTACATTTTTGCATATACACGTTCTGCCATCCTGAAATGTCAGAGCCACAGCCATTCTGGAGTAATTCCTTCTAATCCTAACTGGATGCGTTTTTCATTTACACAAAACAATCCAAAGCAATTACAGGGTAATTCTGCACAGTCAACGGACAAAGAGCCAAGAGTGGAATCGGGTGGCAGCACAAAGAGCACTCCTTTCAGACCCTAAAACATCCATTATAGGATTACAGGGATAATGTTATGGGCTTCCTGCTCTCGCCATACTTGGCTTCCGTATGGTTCTCCACAGCACAACTCCATCTTACAGTACCTTATTCATTCCCTTGGAAACGAGCAATTTTCAGATGGATACAGTCTGGTACTTTGACAACCGGATTTTTAAATTTTCTTTGATGGTTGTTATTTTCACATAACTGCACTTTGTAAGGGGAAGTCATAAGGCTGCATACATCATCCAGAACCTTGTTAAGGTTGTGTAGCTATTACTCAGTAGCTGATACCACATTATTCTTATGTAGAAAAATGATGTGATAGGATATAAACATCCCTAATCCAAACTCATATACCATAGAAAATAATATTTCTTGACTGATGTTTCCTCCCAGTGCTTGTAGGAAGATAATATATTGAAGATGCAATTGTTTCTTTGTGCAGCTTCACTTTGATGGGTAACAGATGTCTGCCCCATACATTCCAGCTATGAGCCCTTGTCCCTCCAGTGAATCAGGTCGGGTGCTGCCTACAAATGAGCGGAAACGGAGGAGCGTGTGCTGCTTCCTGGCAGAATCAGGTGCTTCCTGTGTTGAGGTTGGATGCATCCGCTTGACTCTCCTAGATATGGCCCTTTGGTTCTGTAGCTCTGCTGGCAAGAACGCAACAGTCCAGACATGAAGTCCAGAACTAATTTGGCATTTAATGCACTGCAAAACACACCTCTCTGTAACGGCTTTTACTATACAATAATGCAGAAGTGAAACCGCACATTACAGATATCATGCCAATAAAATTCACGTGCATGCCTAAGCCTTTACATCTGTAGCATGCCTTCATGGCTTTTATTATCCAAAAATACAATCAAATACTGTGTAGCTCAACTTTTTTTCAGGAGGTAATGAAAATCTGTGCTGGTTATTTATATATATATATCAGGCTTATTTAATGTCACTGATTGAAAAAAGCTTTAGTTTAATAAAAATTTGGTGGGTTTTGACCAAATCTAAAAATTGAAGCCACTGTGAGAAATTAACTTTAAAACTGATTTAATCTCAATGTCACTCTGTGAGAATGTCGTCTTCATGCTACAAATGTAGTACTTAACATGCATGGTGCTCCACATACTGTGTTTGTTGTCCATATATTTTTTGCAACTGCAAAAGTTATTTATATTCTGGTCTACAGAGATTTTCTTGGCCAGTATCTTGTTTTGGAAAGTAGCAATAAACAATAGCAGGGCTGCATTCAGGATGATTAAATGTACAAAAGCACAAATTATAAACGTGAATTTATTTATTTATTTATACATTTTTTACCCATTGCTTGAATAAAGTTAAAGAATTTATCCTCAGGTTTATATGCACGTATTATTATTATTGTAACATTACACTGGTTTGGTCATGGTGGGCTATTGGCAGTAGTTTTGCAGTTGTATTGTTAAACACTTGAAAGGTCTTGCAATATTTTTTGTCTTTTTATTGATGGAAAAGTAAAGGTCAGAGACTGTTAGCCTGACAAATTAGATGTAAATAATGTGGAAAATGTATTTTAAAAGTCCTCAGTCAGCAGAAGAAAATAAGTCGAACCTGGCGTTTTTTAACTTTCCAAAATTTCAGGTCCTCCCTTCTTCATGAGCTGCATTTTTATATACTATACTTTATTCTCTATTTTAAAGAGCTTCAGCATGCATTGATCAAGTGACAAGGGCAGAGTATGGATCATTAAACAAACACCACAGTCCATGATGTCATCTGCTGACAAAGTATCCTGACTGTCAGAGCAATGTTCCCGCTGCACATGAGCTGCATGCATGGACCAACGCGAGCTTTGCTGGGCTGGTGGGGCGGCTCCAGCTTATCCTCATGAAAACTAGGTATTGACAGTGTCACGGTTTTTGTACACATCAAGACTTTATTCTCAGTTTAGCTCCGATTTGATATTAGTGCATTTATTTAAGGGTGAGATATTATGGAACGTTCACTTTTTTAAAGGCTAGAGCATGAAAGTTTGGTACCTGGGGCACCCATCGGACCATAAAAACTGTCCCGAATTAATTATGGATGGAGACGACCCCAATGCAGGACACAGAGGCAGCAGGATTCAACTAAAAAGCTGCATCCAGGAATCTGATGTCGGAGTGGACAGTATGCACTGGGTTTCAATGAACATTCATACTCATCATCATATTCAGATTGTTCTACTAGAGGGAGGAAACAAGCTGGAGTGTTGTGCTCATGCATGTGCATTTAATTTCAAGTTAATTGGGAAGTACTCGGAGTACGTGCGTGGATTCGGACGTACGTGCAGTTTTGTACATTGTACAAACACACAAGTGTTTGAAATGGAGGCCCCTGATGAGTGACCTACAACACTGATCTCTAGAAGCTTGGTGGAGAAACTGATGGGGTTGATGACAACCCAGAGAGCAGACTCTTCATCAAAGCTCTCAGGGTAAAAGCAATTGGGACGTGTGTCAGCGTTAATGCATGAGAAGCAAATGGGTTTACTATTTAGTATATTTCTATTTTACAAAAAACAATTACATTTCTTTAAAAACAACATAAAACCAAACTTTTTCCGCATAGTTTAGCTCGGTCCCCACCTGTGCTTTACTCCGTTTAATTTAGTCGATTTCTTGTTGGAGCCACGTGTGGAGGAGAAGACGGTGCAGGATGAGGAAGAGAACCTGCCAAACCAACCTGAAAGCCAGATGCCAGATAAAAACTTCAGAGATGGATCGTCGGCAGATGTTTTTCCTCCTGCTGCCGTCTTGCTGCACGGCAGCATCCTTCTGCACCGCAGAACTAAATATTTTCCTGGTGTCTCTGTTGGTGTTCATAAAATATTAACATATTTATAGGTTGAGGGTGTGGTTATTGCTATGATGTAGTAGTAGGACATATTATTTATGTATTGGGTGTATGTAACAGTTAGACCAGCCCGAAGCAGTCCTTCCTGTTTAAGTGTACTCACTCACAGGTCTAAGTATCTCTTAAACCTAGCCTAGAAATCAAAACATACCGCTAACGAATTAAAACTTGCTTTACAGGTTCCTGAAGCTATTAGTTGGAGTGTGGTAAATATCCCCAAAAGTCTTGGGGAGCCAGTCTAGCCTCGTAGAGAGTCCCTGGGTGGTCTTAACACGATGGCGACAGAGCAGCGTTGTAATCTGGATGTAAACGATGTAGAAGGCTGCAGCTGAGGATTAACGGCCGCTTGAATCGACAGTTTAAGAGTCAGACTTCTTCTTTGCATATTGAACAGAAGATGGCACTCAAATCTTTCCTTTGCAAGATAGATGTGTGTCCTGTTTTGCCAGAAGGCTACAGCAATAATTTATTTAGTTTAATTTACTGTTCTACACAACACACCCCCCTGTTCGTTGCTTGTTCACCTCGTTCGTTGCTCTGATTGGTCGTGGCGATAACCACCTGCGTGCAAAGCATCCGTTGGTGCTGCTCCTTGGGGAGGCCCTATGGATCATTTTCAGACCCTGCATCTTTTGTAGAAGTTGGTCTGATCTATCGGGCTAGATTAAATGAGAAAAAAAGGTACAATTTTCATATTTTCTGTCAGTTTCTCCACTAATGAAAAGACAACTGATATAATCAGGGTTGTTGAAACCACGTTTTGCAATAATGCATTGCAGGTTTAGATTCAGGCAAGTTATTAGTGTATAAGTGTGCAAATACCCACAAGTTCAAAGTTTGGTATTTTTACAATAGAATATAAAGCTACTGCTAAAGAATAAAAAGAATCCTATCAACAGTGGCATACATAACAGAAAACCTTTATTCTTTCTTTTGAGTAATTAGAATTAGAAAAAAAGGAGCAGTAATTAGAAAGATGACGCTGCAAATCTTTAGATTTTATTTTTATTTCAGTAAACAGGATTATTTTTTCACTGTTACAGTTTTAGTCTTAGTTTTTGTTAACTGTAATAGCTCTGGACCCTGTCCCCCAATGTGTCTTGCGTTGCCTCTCTCTAACAAACAACCAATAATCACATTTTTCTCTGACTGTGTCCGGGGGGTAAAAGCTCTGATCCTTGGCTCAAAGCGTTGATTCAACACTATCAGCCTGAGCCAAGTCAGCAGTCGATGGCCCCCATTATGTTTCTGCTGCCGTTTAAGCATCAGTTTCTGTTGCATTTATAATCTTAAGACTCTAACAGCGCCAACGAGTACAGATATGTCATAATAGAAGATCAGTTCTTAGTGATAAATTATTTTCAAGTCTCTCAAGTTACTTTTATATACCAATGATTATGACTGACCGATATTACTGTTACCAACGGCTGACATGTGTAAATGTCAGATCCATAATTATTTAAAAAACATCTACAGGAATGAATACAAATGAACCAGCTTTGTGAACTGAGAGTAACTCATTTAAATGCTGGATGTGACATTAAACCATAGGTGTTTTCAGCTCTGAGCATCCAGATTTGCAGCTTCCAGTACTTTTTGAAAACCCCTGGATCAGAGATGGAAAAAAAAACAACAGATTTCTTCCAGTGCCCACTGGGCTGGACTAAACCCTCAATAGTTAAGGGTCCCGACAACACACCTGCTTAATACATAATACCAAATCTACGACACCCTTCAATCATATTACTAGTTGAAGTTTTAGCAGGAACATTTGTTTTTTGTCTGTAGGTGTTAATTATTTCTGCTTCTTTGCCATTGGTCTATTCAGACTCCTAAAGGACACAACTCGTATCCTTTTTTTTTTAACTTAATTTTGTTAGAGTGCTTTGGTAAAAATACCACAGAAATAAAGTCCAACGTCTTCCCATGTTTGAGCCTTTGAGCTGGAGGACTGATGTCTCAGCTTCACTCCACTTCCCTCTTCCAGGAGGGGTGTGTTTTTTGAATTATGTTGTTGCGAGTGTTGCAGCTTTTCACTACACACCTCCAAGGTACAACAGGCAGAAAATGACATCAGGTTGAGTGTAAATATGGGAAGGCAGGCTGGGTAATTTCACTTTGGTCTGGTCTGTGGTGTCACAGTATCCTGCAAATCTGAACAGCTCACTTAATATCTTTCACAAGCAAAATTGCAAGTTAACATTTTTTTGTTGGTATTTTAACCTCTAAATACATATAATCTGTCTAACTGGGTTGGGAAATGTTATCTTTTTTCCATAGTACGTTTTTATGTCTTTAAGTTTGCGGGAACCTTTTTGGCAGTGAGAAGTTTCAGCTGTTTTTAAAAGTTTTTTTGTTTTTGTGGAATTTCAGTCAGGACTCACACAAATATGAACTTTCAACCTGTTTCCACCAGCCTCTGTGTTTTGGATGCTTTGGGGTTACGTGGAAGTCTTCACCTACAAACTACTTTTCTGTCACTGCTTGTCACTCTAAAATTCTTCTGAATTCATCATAATAAAAGTCCTTACATTAACAACCCAGTATGTGTGCAATATGTGGCATTACACGTAGGGTGGTCTTTCTGAATGGGCTTCTTTTTCTTTTTTCTTTTTTTTGATCCTCTCAATAAAACATAACTCCTGAAAGATTGGCTTGAGTGCTGTTTTATCCCCAACAACCTCCACAGACTATTCTCATGTTCTGTTTTTTTTTTTTTTTCATTTTCCGTGATGCCATGTGTCCTTTAAATTTCTCGATGGCATCTGAAACAGATTTCATGTCTAGCCTCTGGCATCTTCATATAATAGACAGTTAGACAGTTCATTGATCGCGTTCAGCATTTTTATCTTCGCCAGCGTGAAAAGGAAACTGCTGTTATGGCACTCTTTGTACTGTTAAACTGTCTTTCATTGGAACACTCATAATAAAGCACAAGACCTCATTGCTTTAACTTTTATGTTATTTTCAATTCTTAACTGACATTTCAGGAAAGTGGTCTACAGTCGGTGACAAACCTTTACATACGAGGATAACTGAGGGCATTGTGCCTTCTACAAATGTTTTACCATGACAACCCACACTACCAACTCACTCCTGCTCAACAATAATGGCAGCTTGTAAGCTGTGGACTATAAGCCACTGGGCAACATTGATATTTCAGTATTTCACTTTTTTCAGACCAGTGCAGGAAGCAATCAAAGCCTGTAGGGTTTACATTTTGGATTAAAAGACAGCTGCAACCTCCACAACCTTTTGTACAAGTGACGACAAAGTGGTTTGTGGAGCTGCTCTTTCGAGAATGCCCAAGGACATGGACGTATATAAGGAACCTCCGAGCTGGTGCGGCGAGCTGAAAGCCACCGAACAAGGTGCTGTGTGAAAATAAACAAACAAAATAACAGTTAATTCCAAATACGGCGACTCAGTGAGTTAATTATACATTAAATCATGTTATATAACACACTGTTATGCATTTTGTGTGAACTTATGAGATCAGAGTGGTACTTGTTTCCAAAAACGGTCATCTGTTCAACATTCTGGCATCAGAACATGGACACAGTCTTTTTATTTCATCCCTTTCGTGGCCTTATTTTTGTGGAGCTTGTGGACTTGGAGGGTAATCCTTTTGCACCACGCTTCCTTTGTGAGCACAGTTGGAGTCAAAGAGAGACTAGAGAGCGCTTAAGGCTGCAACCCTTTATCAGCTGGTGTTTGTCTCGCTCGGCAACAGCAACAACGTGGTCTAAATATGGGCGACGAGTGTGACCTTGAATGTATGAGCTCAATTAAGCCACTGTTGTCAGCTATTTTTAGGAGGCAGCATGAGTTTGTGTTTTCAGGGATGTTTGGGAGAAATAAGTGTTTTGAGGAGGAGTGTTTCTTTGATACGAGTCTCATTTCAGAGCATGTAATGATTTATTTGTTGATGTTAATACTACTGGTGACCCAGAGGTCCATCTCCTGATGCTTCCATTTGGCCTCTGTCATTTTCTTTTAAATATACATATGAACTTCCTACTTTTCCTCTGTCGCTGTCTATGTGAGTGTGAAGGGAGGGTTTACAAGCTGACCTCCGTAAAGATTAAGTAGGCAAGTAGGTAAATTGTATCTTTATAACACATTTAAGATGCACTATATGGCCAAAAGTATTCTCTCGGCTGGCTTGATTCACATATGAACTTAAGACACATCCCATTCCTAATCCATTAGGTTCAATATGACGTCCGTCCACCGTTTACAGCTATAACAGCAACTCTTCTAGGAAGGCTGTACACAAGGCTTAGGAATGCATTTATGAGAATTATTGACCATTATTCCGGAAGCGTATTTGTGAAGTCAGACACTGATGTTAGACGAGAAGGTCTGGCTCTCAGTCTCCGCTCTAATTCATCACAAAGGTGTTCTATCAGGTTGAGGTCAGGATTCTGCAGGCCAGTCAAGTTCATCCACACCAGACTCTGTCATCCAGGTCTTTATGGACCTTGATTTGGACCTTGCTTTGGTCATGTTGGAAGAGAAAAAGGCCACCTCCAAACTGTTCCCACACAGTTGGGAACATGGAATTGTACAAAATGTCTTGGTATGCTGAATAATTCAGAGTTCCTTTCACTGGAACTAAGAGGCCAAGCCCAACTTTACACTTGGCACAATGCAGTCAGACAAGTACCGTTGTCCTGGCAACCGCCAAACCCAGACTTAGATGGCCAGATGGAGAAGTGCGATTTGTGACTCCAGAGAACGCGTCTCCACTGCTCTAGAGTCCAGTAGCAGCGTGCTTTACACCACTGCATCAGACTCTTTGCGTTGCACTTGGTGATGTATGGCTTGGATGCAGCTGCTCGACCATGGAAACCCATCCATGAAGCTCTCTGCACACTGTTCTCAAGCTAATCTGAAGGCCACATGAAGTTTGGAGGTCTGTAGCGATTGACTCTGCAGAAAGTTGGTGACCTCTTTGTACTATGCGCCTCAGCATCTGGTGACCCCGCTCTGCCAGTTTGTGTCCTACCACTTTGTGGCTGAGTTTCTGCCGTTCCCAAACACTTCCATGTTCTTACAATACTTTTTGCAGTTGACTGTGGAATATTTAGGAGCGAGAAAATTTCAAGACTGGATTTCTTGCACAGGTGGCCTCCTGTGATAGTCTGCATGCCGAGGTGCTTGATTTTTCACACCCGTGGCCATGGAAGTGATTGGAACACCTGATTCCTATTATTTGGATGGGTGAGCAAATACTTTTGGCAATATAGTGTATTAAAAAAAATGAGTGCTTTGCAACAAAATACAATAAGAGATAAAAACATATTAAAGAGACAGTGATGGGAATAGTGAGAGAAGAGTACCATAAATGTATAAATGGAATAGTATGAGTATATAAATTGATAAAAACAATTGTTGACTGATGTTTTGTTTTATTTTATTTATTATGTGATTATTTTTTCAAGTGGTAGCAGTGCTGTAGTGTTGGTGTGAACCAAACACCACATGTTTTGGTGAATTGCTTTCTGTAAAATGTTTGATACATCATAAAGCTAACTTCTCACCTCTTACTCTTTTGTCGGCTGTATGACGTTGTGACAGAGTGGGGGAGCGAGGAAGGAGGAGCTATATACGTGTATATATATTTGTATATATATATATATATATATATATGCCCTGCCATTCCAGTAATATAAATGGAAGAAATCAACACGCGATGATGCTCTGACAGTAGTCTATTTAAAGTGACTCAAAGGAACATATACAAGTTTTAGCTCGCTTTAGTCATAGAGCTGAAGTTGCTTTCACAACTGAAACTTACTCTTGCTCAGTCTGTTGCTTGGTAACACTAGTTTTCTCTTCCTCACTACTTAAATCACTGCCTTTCTTGGGTGTCCTATTCATCTCTGCTATGATGTCCTCTGTAGCTCTGTGAGCTGACTTGTTCTTATATGCATCATTTACCAGCTTTGTTTATGTATGACGCAGGGCTGAAAGGTGATGTGCAGTTGTTGAGGGAGACTACTGGGATGAAGTCTGGTGTTGCTTTGGTTGGTTATTGCTCATAATAGTACTGGAGACCACAATAACTAGACTACATATTCCTTCAAATGAAATTCAAACTGAAAAGCTATACATATGTATATATAGTTATAAAACATTAAGTGGTCCAAGCTCACTTTTATTTTGGATCCCTCTCATCTTGCAGATAGTCCTTTGGAGTTGCCCCTCTTCCAGCTCATCCCCTCCCAGAGGCAGCTTGTTTTTCATGGAGACCGGCTTCCCCTGCAGTGCACCACCTCCTACGTGGATCCATCAATGGAGCTGCGATGGCGTCACAACGGCCACATCACGACCACGCAGGAGGACTGGGGCATCTACGTCGAGGAGACCCTGCTTCACGACTGTTGCTTGCTAACCAGGTACAAACCGAGGAGGAGGAGGAGGAGAGAGAGGGTGCATAGGGAGGATGGATGGGAGAATGTGAGCTGAGTGCTGATGAGCTGACATGCTGATGGCCTGTTGCACCGGCACACATCCACTCTACCAACGATGTGAGGAAGCAGATAAAGTTGACGTTTCGTGCTGCATAAATGCTACGTTTCATAGAGAATGCAGAGCAACTTTACTCTGCACAAATGAGGCACAGACACAGTGGTCAGCATGCACCCACATGCTCAAACACACAAGCATCCTTTCTGTCTCTCACTCACTCACTGACTCACAGGAGCTGTGATTTACCTTTTGTTACTGGCGCCCTTGATAAGGATCTGAAAGGACAGCGCAGAATTGGCTTGGCAGCACTCCAAAACCTAAGAGCAATCTGCAGCTCATCTCCAGAGATTGATCATCCAGCCGCCCCCAGAGCTCTAGTAGAGCTCTAGCTGATCACACGCTTAGACGAGCAGATGCTGAATCATAATTGCGCTGATAAAGTCGACCGGCATAGTGATGTTTGCACATTTTTTTTTTTTTTTTTTTTGCCACAAGCCCCTGTGGTCTTCCTGTCTTCTGTCTTCTTCCTATCTTTGTAATCACGGTGGTCTGCAGCACATGTGAACTTGTGTGCGCGTGTGTGTGCATCTGCGCGTGAGTGATCGAAGGTGCATTTGACAAAATAACGTAGCAATGCGGTTCAGATGCAGGAGCACACTGCTGTGGATCAGTTTAACTGCTGCCTGTTCTGAGTTGCCCACTCAAACATAAATATTGATGAAGAGCTGACAGAAATATGTTTCCCTGTGTCAACAGGGCCAGAATGCCTCTTGTTGTGTGGTTTATTTGGCAACAAGAACACCAGCTACTTTTCAGCTCAGGTTCTAGACAGCTCCATCAATCTATTTGTTATAAAGCCCACAGCGTCACAGTTTTTTTTTTCTTTTATTAGGTACCAGCTAGTGCTCAGATAATGTTTCTCAGTGGTCCTTGTGGTGCAGTGCCATAAATAATTGGATTAAAAGTAGTACTTATGTCTTAAATTTTTGCACATTGCTTTGCTGTTTGTATCAATCAAATCATTCATCAGCATGGATAATACTTTATGTCTGTCTTGTCAGAGTCTACTATTTCAAGAGGGTTAAAACGTAGATATTAGTAAGTTCATGCAATTTATATTGTGACTGTTATGGAAAAGTTAACACTGTTAAAGATGTCAACATCAAGCGATTTTGAAGTCTTTTTTTATTGCACATCTTGTTGGACATAGATTGTGACTCCTGATTTGCAGTACAGTGCTTAATGAATGCATACATTGTTGCTGTAGCGGCATGCTTTTAACCTCTTTCTTACCTATTTACTGTATGTTTTTCTTTCTTAGTACAAAGTACAAAGTGCAAATTTTGACTATTAAAGAAAAAAACAGTTTGTCACAGCTCTAAAATATCAAAAACCAACCAACCAACCAACCAACCAACCAACCAACCAACCAACCAACCAACCAACCAACCAACCAACCAACCAACCAACCAACCAACCAACCAACCAACCAACCAACCAACCAACCAACAAAACCGTATCGGCATGCACCTTCCCTGACTCTGGGCGAGCTGTCTCCGGCGAGCTGCGACTTTATAGGATCAGGGCAGAGTGCACGCCACGTTCAGAAGACTTATTCTGTTAATGGGGTCCAGAACAGCGAGCTTGATGAGCGAGCTTGAAAAAAAAAATCTTTTTGAGGGTTTGAAACATGTTGATTGATTATTTCATTAGAGTACCCACCAAAATAATAATGGATTACAAAAAAGATGAAGCTATAAATCACGTTTTGAGCTGTTACAAGTCATGACAAACATAAATACAGTCGTTCCCTGGAAACATCTACACATAATAAAGTAAGAGTCTGGACACAGTGGAACAGGAACACGTTGTGGATTTGTACTGAAAACCTGACGTTGTTGGGTGTTACTATATCGAGAGCACAAGTGGAGCCTTTAGGTTGCACTAACTGATGACAGCTGTTGCTCCTGCCTTCAGCCTCTTGAGTCCCATCACTTCAAACTGCGCTCCTTCCATCTCTCCTCCTCATCAAAAGTAATCCTCCAGAACTTTGACCTTAGTTTTCCAGCTCAGTGTCCCAGGGAATCTCTTCGCACTCCCATTCTGATTAAGGCTCACGTTTCCAATTACCCACGACTACACCATGTGTGCACACAAATAAAGCAGTTTTCTTCCCCAGGTGGAACTTATTTGGGTCATGTTTTGTTTGGCACTCGAGATTGTCTCCATCCTGTAGAAAAACCTGCAAAAGAGCAGACATTATTTCCAAAGCTGATGAGTGTATAACAGTGCTGGGTCCAACAAAAACAGCCGGCTGTGCACGAGCTTAACGTCACCTTTCACCTTCTGCTGTAACTTATATGACAGTGTTGATAGAGCCGAGTAGAGAAAATTGGTCCAGCAATGGTTGTGCCAAAACTAAATAAATGAAGTAGTGAATATATAAACCTCGATATATGTTTTGTCGATTGATTCGCTCTCAGTACTTGTTGAGCTACAGTGGACAATGTGTTCATCAGTGTTGGCCGCGTCTGTGTCGTTCACCTTGTGCGACCGTCCTCTGAGTCAGTCGGCCTTGCCCTGCATGGCCCAGCAGACTGGAGAGACCTAACACAGGATTTAGCGCGTGGCTTAAAGCCCCCGTCTGGATTTGTCGCGCAGCGTTGCAGTGAGCAGCGATGCCAACGCCTCCGGAAAGTTTCTTCCTTCAAGGTGAAACAAAATGTTTAGCAGCTATTCTCTTTATTCTAAATTCACATTTTTTTCAGACTTATACAGGGTCAGGCAAGTGTTAGATGTTTCTGTCTTTACTGAATTATAGATAACATTATGAAACAATATTATCCTTGCGGATCTTTTTTTTTTTTTGCGACGTCATATATTTGCTGTATGTGCTTCATCATAATGGGGCTGCTAAGCTCCTCCGTCTACATTTGTCGCTGGGAAAAGCAGAAACGAAGCGGTCCCCGTAAGACCTGATGCTGTCTACATGATGGGCCAGACTCCTGCTGGGTAATGGTGTCAGGCCAGACTCCTCACATTAGCTATGCTACAGACCGAGCTGGGACCAGCCTCTGATTCGTGTTTCATTAATCAAACATTTCCGAGCCCTGTTGCTGGGCACAGCAGACACTTTGGATGTATCTTTCTTAATCTCCTCCATTTTTAATCAGGCTAATCTCGCACAAAATGGACAACCTGGTTCAGAAATATTACTGAAGGTGAAGGAAACGTCATCCTTCATGCCTTTTCTTCAGAGTGTCCTCTTGATTTCTGTTTTAATAGGGAGTTCTCAGTTGTTGCTCATTAAATGTCTTTAAATTATAATCAAATATGTTTGTTTTATTTCATTCAACAGCATTTTTTAAAATCCCAGCCTTAATTGGACTTTCTGACCTTTTACTTATCTTATTTTCAGTAGTTTCTGTTTTCCGGCTGTGTTGCAGCATCAGTTGCTAAGGAGACCCAGTTTGATTATGTTCAAATATTCTGTGGAGCTTTTCCCATGCATTCAATATTTAACTGTTTCCCAGGTTTTGTCGATAACGAAGAATAAAACTTTTAGTAGCAGTAATTGAGGTTAAACAAGGGCAAAGCGGGCATGAAATATTAACAGTTTACCTTATAAACTTGTTCAAGTAATTGATAAGACTGAGGCAAGAAACTCCCGTAAGAAGAGGGGATCATGTTACCGCGCGTGTTTATGTGTCTGAGAAATGGATGTGTTTCTTTTGGCATAAAAACATTTTAAAAAAGAAAAAAGAGAAAAAAAAAACCTCTTTAGCTGAAAAATGTACCAATACTCTACAATGATGTTCAGCAACATTCAAAGCTGTGCGATAACACAAATCACAAAGTGGGGACAGCAAGCTTCAATTAAAATACCCCTGCTTTGGAGCATTTGTTGGTTAGTGAGGACAGATTGGAAGTTTACAGTCTCATAAGCAACATTATGTGAACAAATTGTTGAATATCTGCGCGCGAGAATAAATGTTCCTAATGAGTCTTTGGGGAGCTGCTCCACAATGGTGCAGTGTTACACTGGATGTAGGTCAGTGCCTTGTGTGAGCCTTGTGTGAGCCTTTGCCCTACTGATTCCAACTATAGAGTTAAGTCATTTCCTTTTATTTTTACTCTGTGAAATTACCTTTTTTTGTTTGTCCTGAAAGCTAAACTGGCTGCTTTGCTATATCCTGTTGTGTCTTTGTGCAGCAGGCCAACAAGGACTGTGTCTTCAGCGGTGAAAATTTCAATGGGGTGTGTGTGCGTGCGTGCGTGCGTGCGTGCGTGCGTGCGTGCGTGCGTGCGTGCGTGCGCGCGCGTGTGTGTGTGTGTGTGTGTTGGGGGGGGCATTTCCCAGCATTCAGACAGTTGGCACACATTCAACAATGATATAACTGTCCCCTCTGCAGACAATCCGTGCAGCGACACTGTCCCACACTTGCATACTTGTAATCACCCAGCTGTGTCGTCATTTGTAACATTGCCAGCACAGAGTAAAAACTGCTAAACATTGTTTTTAGCAGTATCTTTCAAAAGGCCATTTTGTAATATGTAGCAAATTTACAACAATTCACGTGAAACTAATTTGTTTTGTTATTAAGTTTTAATGTCAGCAAAAAGGGTTTTTTTTGTTGGTTTTTTTTTTTTTGCTTCTTACATAAGAATGTGCATTTGCTCATATTGCAGACTCTTTGATCTAAAGCTACGCACAAAAGAAGACCCACAATCAAACTTAGATGCATTGGAATGAGTAAAGGTACAGCATGTAAGGGGGCTTATAGAGAGTGTGGGTTATCATGTTGGGGTGTCTAGATTGATCAGGGAGAGGAGGTGATTAATCCTAAAGTGATTTTGGAAGGTGGAGAAGGATGCGTCTGCTTGCTAGTTGGCAGGACTGGCACTTCCAGTTAATGTTCCTGCTGTGGTCTTGAAGGCCACACGTTCATGTGCAGCTGAGTTTACTGCATTCTGGACCATCTGTAGGGGTTCCTCTGTGCATACTGGAAGACCTGGTAAAACAGAATGATAATAGAGGTGTTAGATAACACGTGGGTGGCATGCTGAGTCAGGTCAGTCACGATCTGATGATCATGATAGCTGTAACATGGGAGGAGAAGAACAAGTGATCATTGATCATGACATCTGCTTTTCGTGCATGCTTTGATATATTATATTAATATTGTGGTGCATGCATTTATTAGATAGGATGACTACTTGATCACCCGTTGACAGTGGACAATGTATTCATCAGTATTGTCCATCATACCTGTCCATTATGCCCAGAGGTGATTCTAGAGCCTCTTGGGGCCCCGGGCAAACATTCACAGTGGACCCTCCAACTAATTAATCAACCTTACCGAGTAAATAACCTGACACTAACAAAAATTTGAAAGAAAAACATGTTTTTAAAGCGCAATAGCATGTTGGATGAGGAACTGATAACGGTTGAGCCAACTTTCTATCAATCATATTAGAAATAAATGTAATGCTTTATATAAAATCTCCTTGCATTGTACACAAACATTCACCCCCTCTCAGAGATGTCATGGATATGAAATCAAACAATTGAGACCAACATTGTTTTTTGAACCAGGCTGTAAATATGTTTATTTCTGCTCTCAGGTCAGATGTTTTAACATGGGAGTCAGTGGAGATTGACTCGCTTTTGCAGCCAGCCTTTAGTGGTCAGTCGAGGAACTGCAACGACACTTAGTTCTGCATGAGCTTCAATGCGGAAGTGAGATGGTTGGCGCTTGATTGGCAAGCGGAGCCTCTGTTATCTAGCAGTGTCCAAGCATTCATTTTTCATTCCCTGCTTCCACTCTTGGGAACCACTGGGTTAACCCAACGCTACTTCAGTCACAAAAACCATCCAGTAACCTGCCTCCTATCGGACATCATAGCAACCAAAGACCAGTAGGAACCCGGATAAAGACATTAGCGAGGCTCAGAACGGCTTAGAAGTAATACCAGCGGAAACGAGCACCAGCTACAGACCAGTTGCTGAAGATCAACCAAATAAATCTGTGTACATTATATGGAGTCAATTGATGCAGCGCTCATGGATATTGGACTGTTTCTAACTGTAAAATGGACAAATAAAAGATATAAAAGGACATTAAGAGCCTTCGACACGTATTCAGTGTGGCTACAGAATACGACTCTGGAGGCCAATTTAAAGCCAATTCCACAAGTTACAATCAAGTGTAGTGTATACAAAAGTCTGATCTGTCCTGCTGCTGTTCTGCAAGTATAGGCCTGAACCCACATATACACACAGTTCTGCATATACACACTGGATATGTCCTTGTTATATTACTGTTTTATTGCAGGAACAGGCTGTTGGTTGGACTGAGCCCAGGAGGTTTCAGTCCAGTCCATTTACACTTTAAACTGACCCAGCACCCTGTGAATGATGTTTTAAAGAGGGATTGGCGAGCGACACTAACAGAGCATTTGTGATGGAAAGATTTTTATCCTGTGATAGACCCAGCATGCGTTGCAGATCTAAGAGCTGTAGTTTTCAGCCTAATCGTTAATCAAACCTTTGAGTTGATCATGAATATTAACAAACGCATACTTGTAGTTGGGAGACATTTATTTCATAGCCTAAACTCCTGTAAAATGTGTTGTATCCTGAGAGGAGGTTAAGCGTTTGCAGACTCTGCCTGTATGGCAGTGCTTCGAAAGCTTTCGAAAGCTCCTGTCCAAATTATTAAATGTCTGGGCCATAACCAACTAAAAACGCCCAGAGGTGTTTAAATCTTAGATTAGATAACGCTTGTATTCGTAGACAGTCACTCACAAACACACACTTACACACATGTTCTTTAGACCAGAATGTCATCATCTCAGTCAAGCATTCTAATCTGATTTAGGGCCTTTTAGAAAAGCAATCACAAAAGAGAGCTTTAGTGGGACACAGATGATGAAATCAGAACTCATTTTATTCATTTTCAGAATTCTCACACAGAAAGTCATCACAGCAAAGTCATCCAGCTGTCTGGTTCAGGGAATGATAACATCGTCCTATGATTGGCACTTTTCTTTTCTTACTAAACAACGAGCAGTGGAGATGATTTTTCATAAAAGCACAATGTGACTCCATTTGGAAATTTTATATAAACAGGTTATTGTTCCTGTAGACTCAGATCATAAATGCAGGGCAGTCACGAAACACGATGTGTTCGGTTTTCTCTGCTCTGGTTGTCTTCCTCTCACTATCCCTACTGAGGTTTCCACCTTGATGTGGAATTCAAAACTGAATAAATTAGAGTAGGGAATATGCAAACTGGGAGCTGGTGTGTTGATGTGGGTTTTGTGCTCCACTTTCTTTCCACACTTCACATGCATCCATGTCAAACAAATAAACCTTGATTTGAAGGGCAAGAGATTCGATTGTCTTCGGGCTTTTGGCTGTTAGGTAGTTTGTTTCACTGTCTTTCCAAAATACATGTAGGGAACGCTAAAGCCTTAAACGACTAGTAAGCTTATCAAGGAGAGTATCAGATAGGAAATTCATTTTCACGAATAAGGGCTTCCCTTTTATTTTAATTTTTTTAAGAATTCAAGCTTTGCAAATCTAGGCCACTACTAATCTTTACTGTAACAGCTGTCAGTTGTTATTTTTGTACCCCACCTGTCATACGGTCGTCACTTTTCCCTTGAATCCATGGGAAAACTTTCAGCAGTTCTCTGCAGCTCTCAGTAACTCAAAAGCTATGAGGCACTGCAGTTTTACTACAGCTGGATTGCATGTGAACAGCAAACAGCTGGCATTTCTCAAGGAAGTAGTATTTCCATGATGATTATGCACATTGACTTTTCTCCCCTCCTCATGAATGAGTAAAATCCTCAAGACACTTGGCAGATGGTTTTCTTGTCACTGTTTCACCGTGCTTTGTTTAATCAGTGTGACAAAATAGGATAGATAAGCCTGAGTAACGGTCGTGTTAAGGAACAGTTAATATTTAAAGCTGCCCATTTTCACACACATGATTTTTTTTAAATGATTACATGTTTTAAACTCATCTTTACCGAGTAAAGACTTTTTAGGATGTCACATTACTGTTAACCCTCATTGCTCTGATGGTTAACCATCAGGTTAACCCTGAATCGTCCACAAAAACCTGACCCCACAGACTCAGATTTCCATCTCTGCTTTCCTCCAGTGAGGTCATTCTCTCTAATATCGATGTGGGCATCACCGGCAACTGGGAATGCCTGGTGACCAGTTCCAGAGGGAATGCCTCCCAGCAAATGGAAATAGTCGTCGTGGAGACATCAGCACCGTACTGCGCAGCTGACAGAGTCACCAATAACAAGGGGGATTTCAGGTGAGTCGCTTTACAGCTACACCCGATTCACTGGAGCGCATGGACCGAACTTTAAGTTCTTAGTATTATTTTTGTTAATAAGGAATAGTTTGGCATTTTCTAGTGATTTCTAGATAAAGATAAGGACACTAATATCTCTCTAATCTTATGTGGAAAATAGAATAACAAATAGTTACAATCTCTATCATAACAGCATCATAGATCATCTTTTCAGACTTGAGATTCCAGGAATGTCGAGGCATTTACTCTTTTCATTGGAACATTACCAAGAACAGGCAGGTGGACTTTAGTTTAAATGTTTTCAAGAGGGATTTGCTGAAAGATTAACTGCAAGAAAATAATATCTGGTTGTCTTATAACCAATGTCCGATGAGAAAGTGATAATGGTATTAAAGAAGATGAGGATGCTGTCCTACTTACTGGTAACGAAACTGTTAATTCAATTTTTTTCAGTTTTCGTGGAATAAAAGAAGTTTCTCAAAAATATGTGAAAGAAGCAGAAAAAAAGATAAAAAAGAGAATATAAAGAAGAAGGAAAAATGTAATAGATTCAATAGCATCTAGTATTATGAATATACATTAATAAATAAATATGACAGTTTTTGAAAATGTTATTTAACTTTTTATATATAAATATATATTTAGTTTTGTTTGACTCTTCCTTTCATATTTCTTAATGTACTCTGTTATTCCGACCTTCAATGCACTTTTCCATTTCTCAAACACGGGTTCTCCAAAGATGAAGCGCAGTTACAGATTCCTGCAGACCTGTAATTTTCCACTTTCCAGTAATCAAAGCTAACCACCACATCATGCCTGACATTCAGTCTTTTGAACTAAAATCGGTGTTAAATACATAGATAATCCCACAACATGGCCTGCAGAAGCGAATCGATGACCGCCCTTTATGGCCACCACCTTACTGGGAAGGTTTTGATTAGTGTTGCCATGATGCATGTAAACAAATGTCTGAGCAAACATTTTCCTGCCCACAGAAGTGAGTCATTTTGTTTTTCTCCAGTAACTTTTTGTCCTAGAGCGTGTTATTAAAATTAATAACATTAATTAAAATTTGCATTAATATTCTCCTCTTAAAAAGAGGATCAGACATCAACTAACAATCACCTAAAGGAAACCAAAAAGGATCATTTAATTCATGAATTCAGATCTAGAAGCAGGAAGTTGTCAGCATCCTCATCCAACTATTTGTAGTTGACAGTAAACCACTCAGCTCTGCAGACACCAAGCAGGGTTTAACGTGTGATACTATCTACAGTCTCCATCTGTTATAGATCAGTTGGTGCTAGAAATGAATTTCTCCCAAATGGCCAAATATAACAAATTCTAAGGAGAAACACTGTTTCTACAAGTATATGTACACTGTTAGCGTACATAGATTTAGTTTGAAATCATTTTTTCTGTATAATAGTATTCTTTGATTCATTCATTTATGCAGCTGATTATTTTTTTCTAATAATTATTATGTTTTCTAAAGTGGAATACTTGGCGAACTTGGAAATGACACAATATACGCACATTTTTGTTAACTAGACATATTCTGTACAAAATACATTCACATTTTATGTCTAGGTGGTGTTTTCTTCATGAGGATGATTCAAGAAATAAGAAGTTTATTTACAACCCATAGTTTGCGTATTTGATGTAATAAAAAGGGCTGCAGCAGTCTCATCTGAATAATGATGTAATAAAGCTCATCTAGTACTGTAAAACGTTGTTGCATGCTGATGACAAGGTGCTTCCTGAGATGTCGCTGGCATTGATGCAGACAGATGGGTACTGTGCAACATCTGGTGGTGAAACCCCTCCGCCGGCTAGCTGAAGTTTTGAAAGCCATTATCTGAAATCCTCCAGCATTGTCCTTTCTTCGTATGTCCTTTATAAAAGTCCACCGTTTGTTTTTGCGACAAAGAATTGCCAGAGGAAGTAGTAATTGAAATGTACACTCTTTCTGGACTGAATAAGCCAGTGCTGGATGGAGTTTAGTAGTTAGCTCTGCTGAGAAATAACTGAAACGAACAATTAATTAAAAAAAAGAAAAGAAGAAAAGCCAATAGCACCATAGAATGAAGAAAGCAGGAGCAGCTAGGAAAAGAAGAAAGCAGTTGACAAATAAAAGCAAAACCAGCATGGACACGAGAAGAACTGAGAAACAGTGAATAAAGCGATAGAGAAAGAAAGAGCGAGAGCAAGATGGGAAAACATTAAACAGTAGTAATAATTGCATTTATAAAATCAGAAAATTCAGCGTGTATTCATTATTTCACTCATTCTTCTGTTTACGTCTTCATTCATTTTTTTCTTTAGATGGATTGTTTTCAACAGCACTCCAACTTGTTCATTTCAAATAGTTATGCAGCATGTTTTATATTATCGAGGAGCGAGCTGTGCCCGTACCGCAGCTACATCCCGAGCTCTGATTGGCAGCAGGTCTGCTTGTGTTTTGACTGCTGATCTGATCTGTGCTGCTCCTGTTCAGCTGCTGCCATTACTGCTATAAACCGAGGGCGGTTTCCAGACCGGATCCACAGAACTGGACACTCCCATTGGTTTTGTTTAGCAGCCACACTAATTTGATCAGTTTGGTAAATTATAGCTCAACTTTGGCTGCCTTTTATAAATAAGAGCTGTGTATTATTTTGTTTTCCAAGATATAAGCTTTAAGACAAAAACGGGAACAGAAATGACAAATCCCTTCTCCGTTCATCCGGCCTGCCTCTGTCCTCCTCTCCGTGTGACCACCTTGAAATCGTGTGGCGCTACAGACATTCACATCAGCCCCCTCTTTTCCCCTGTGGGTGTGTTGTTGTCATGTACGCTCCTTTGTAGCTGCTGTACTTTACAGCCCACTTTCAGCGCAGCAAACACAGACACTTTGTTTCTGACAGAGCATTGGCGTAATGGGCTGGAAAATGAGTCCCTTTTTTGTTGGAGGTGAAATTAACGCCATTTATTACTTAGCAGCTGCTGCTGTGGCAACGTGAATGGAGAGAGACGAGGAGGGGAAGGAGAATGAGGAGGGGAGCACCGAGATGGCAGGTCTCTAACTCCAGAGCAGATTACTAGCCTCTTGAGGGCAGTGCTTGTTTTTTTTTTTTTTTTTATTTCTTTTATATTTTATATTGCATTAAATGTATATTTCACAATAGGAAATACTTCAACTTCTTTTTGTTTTAAGGATTTTTGTTTTGCTTTAAGCATAAAATCTTCAAATTGAGGACACGTTTCCACAATCTTTTAAATCATTTTCCTCTGTGGTTATAGCACAAAAATAGGACTAGTTCCACCTTTATCAAGAAAAAAGACCAGGAGTTGTTCTCTCATCAGAGAAATGGAGGCTAGTTTTGTGGATCCAAAAAGGATTTAGTCCTGCATGTGTCTGCATGTATAAATACTCCACAGTCAAACTGCAGAGTCAGAGTCAGATCTGATGTCAGGCAGATTGGTGGAGGCTGCAGTCAATGAGCTGCCCATGAACTCCCCCGTGAGTGTTCTCACGTCAAATATGAGGTTATCTGTCATACTCGCCTGCAACAGGACCGTGATCTGTAGCACAACTGTAAATCAACTACTAATGACTGATAACAAGCAGGTAAGGTGTTAAAATGGCCCAGTCAAAGTCCAGACGTCGACCCAAATAAAATACTTTCGCTGTCTACGTAACAGAGCTGTGCATAAACAAATACCCAGTTACCTCAATAAACTAAAGCAATATTTTAAAGAATAGTGAACCACATTTCCTCCACGTCTGTTAATTGCTCCTAAAGGTGGTTCTGTACACTACTGAATCACTGAGTGTGACTAGTTTATCACAGTTCGTTTCTCCATGTTGGGTTGGTTTTTGCTCCTCTACTTGGAGATATCTAAGAATGAAAAGATGTCTGTCATTAAGCTTTTCAAATTTTCACAGTACCATGACATCACAGACTCAGATCCGATTATATTTATTCAGCTTCCCCATTTCCATGTTGTGTATTTAACTTTACATCAGGATGCATTGATTGTGTTTGGAAGTTGGTAGTGTGAAGTTGTAATGATTTAAAGAGGTACATCCGCATGGAATTTGGAACTGGCAGCCAATTGAAAGTGGGTAGAGTCAAGCACTTGACTTACAATTGGCTGCTTTAGACAAAGCAGTAAAGATATGACTGAAAGAGGAGCTGTTAGATGTGTCTCTGTGATTATCAGTCCAAAGAATGACAGACTTCAAATAAGGCCTCAGAAAACTCAATTTTTCAAAAACAGAAAAATGTGTCAACTTTAACACCTGATAACGCCTGATACGTCAAACACAAGCTTCTGTCTTTTATGCATGGCTGTTTGTTGAAATGCTCCTCAGAGTCACAGGAGGCCTAATCAATGGTCACCATCAACGTTTTTTAAATAGCACATTTAATAAATGACCAAAGTGCTTTGCGAGCAATTATCAAACATTATAACTAATGCACAAATACAAAAGCATACAGAGAATTACAATAATGCAGTCATGTGGTTATGAAAGCATGTGTGAGTCTTTTAAAAATTAAAAAAATCAAGGTAATTTTGGCTTCACTTTGGCCACACACTTTGTCAACTGGAAGAAGCTGCTTTTTACATCAACAGTCCCTCAGATTGTCAGCACAACCAATTATAGTAATTTCTGTTTTATTTTCACTGAGACGGAGAAAGGTTATGTCCAACCAGTACTTCAAATCTTTATGGCAGTTTAACAATGCCCACAGTGAATCAGATTGGCAGATACATTTGGATATTGTCTGCAAAACATTTAAAGTAATGAATAAAAGATTGCATTTGCTAAGAATTGACCTATGGTCACACAACCAAGAAACCAGTAAGAGGCCCAAAATAGAGCCTTGGAGTATCCCACAGGAGAGGGGAGTCACAGAAGAGGAAAACTTTCCAAAGTGTACAGTTCCTGTCAGTTAAGTCTGGCTTGAACCAAGCAAGGGCCGTCCATTTAACGCCTGCGCCAGGTTTCAAGATGGGATAAAATGATGGAATGGTTGAAAATCCGCAGTTGAATTGAAACAGACTAAAACAGCAGTTACCAGAATCTACAGTTGAAATAAGTTCATTAAAAACTTTTAAGGGCAGGGTTCATACAGTGACGAGGCTTAAAACCAGACTGAGGTTTGTCATAGAAACTCCTCTAAAAAAAACGATTGTAGTTTGGTAACAACTCCCTCCATGTAACATGAATCATGTTAAAAAGCCACTGGAACAATTCCTGATCCGAGAGATGGGTTCACCAAAGTTAAAATCAAAGACCAAATAGTTTCCAAAGCATCATTAAATAAAGCAGTAGGTATACTGTCCAGGGGCAGTTTGTTGGACATAAGTACGTGTGATTGATAAGGTAAGGGATTGGCTCAAACTGCTGAAAACAGCTGGACACAAACAGGAAACGAAGGAGTCAATAATAACAGAAATGGGAAAATGCATAAGGGCAGAAATTTGTATCAATAAAAAACTTGAGAAATTTCTCTCACAGCATGGTTGATGGTACCACATGTTCTGTGCTCCCAGGATTAAAAGGAGAGTTTAAAACATTAAAGAGGACCTGCGGTGTGGAGCTATTATTAGCTATGAGGTTGGAAAAAACTCAGTTTTTGCCTTTTTACAGCTCTCTGATAATTAAACAACGTGTCACGTAGAATCTCAAAGAAGACTTGGAGTTTGTCCTTTATCCATTTCCTTTCAACTTGTCTTCAGGCACATCTGATGGAGTGAGTAATGTCGTTCAGCCAAAGTTCATAAAGTGCTTTAGTGTGGTTTTTTTTCTTAGTCCAGAATCTCCCCATATTAGTTCTTCAACACTATAATCTTTGTGGTGCAGGATGTACAGAAAAAGAGCCCTTAAAACCACGAAAACCAAGAGACAATTAAAGAGTTGAATGTATCTTATAAGCATCCAAGAGGAAGAAGAAACCTCTGAGACGATGCTGGCGGTAAATTAAACAAGTGGTGCGAAAGACGAGTTGCAGATTTCACTGATGCCTGCACATTATGGATGTGTAAAACTGATGGAGTGCTCCTTTGTGTGTAGTCTCTTATAATCAAATGTTTATTGTGTTTATTTTATATGTGAATAAAGTGGAAAGACAATAAGAGTCATTAATAAAGCTGCTAAAATAAGTGAATTATGTTAAAAGTCATTAGTTAGCACATATTGTTACAACCAAGAACCAGAATCTGGCAGGCTGCTGCAAAGAAAAGAGAACAAAATAGACTTAGCTGTAAATCAGTTATGCAAATGAATGCTTTACTGAGTAAAGGGAGTATGAAATTGCCATCTGCTGCACTGAGTTTAGATTTCTAAATTTACTTCATTACTGATTATTCTGAGATTTCATTTTATTTCATTGTTTGATTTTTTTCTTTTTTAATGTCGTGGCAGATGGCCAAAGACGCTTGCAGGCATCCTGGCCTTCCTGCCCTGTGCTCCTGCCACCTTTGGTTCTGCCCCCCACCCCTCTGGCAGTGATCCTCAACGTTCCAGCCACAGGGAGAAGAAAGCATGGCGGCGCTGCGATCGGGCTGGCCGCTGGGCTGAAGAGGACTACACTCAGTGTCCTTACGCCAGTGAATCGACGCGTGTGCTGCATGAGCTCACCCAGGTATCAGGGAGATGGATTGTGGAGAACCAGGAATGAATGGATGGAATTTTAAAGAGCAGTGTTAATAATATTTTATATTCCTTAAATACAACAACTGTCATCTGCACTTATTTCATCTTTAGCTGGCATGTGTTTCGAAATCTTTTTTTATTTTTTCTTTGATATTCCAGATACCCATTAATACCACAAATGCACAGCCTTTAGGCAAGCAGTTGGTGGCCTTTACCAGCAGGGCCGCACACTTCACCGATGTCATGGATGTCATCTTTGTCACTCACCTGGTGGAGAGACTGACAAGACTGGTGGAGAAGCAGAAAGATGTAAGACTGAAAACGATTCTCTGCACATGTATTTACTTAGTACCATAAGATGGTGAATCACAGAAGTTCAGAATGACCACTGTCTTATACCGGGAGGACAACCTTGCTACACGTTTACAGAGCAAGTCAATATCTCTCATTTGTAGATCACATTGCAGTTTCTAATGGTTTAACTGTCATATGAAACTGCTCATTCAGAGCCTCCTGAAGGAAAAGGATTCCCATTGCTTCACAATCTCAAATTAGATGTTGGAATGATAATAATAATAAACAAAAATGTTTAAAAAATGAAGGACAGGGCACAAAAATAATGAAAAAAAAACTGTGTGAACTTAGGATACTTCCTGTTTGTTTGTTTGTTTGTTTATTTCAGATCAACTACATATTATTTGTTAATATACCTCCATTTTTATGTTTCGGACTTGAAACATGTCGGACAATAAAGGTTTTACAACTGTGTAATGTTGCCATTACTCACAACGCTTGAAAGGTGTTGAGGATACTCCGGGAAGAGGAGCTCAGCTGTTATTCCTATACTATAAAAAACAACAATCCAGTTTTGCTTTTTTTTACGTTTTTGGTTCACTGATGCAACCCCATATCATACCATCACTGACCCTGGCTGTCGGACCTGTTCTGATAGGAATCTGGATGGTCCTGGTCTTTAGTTTGGAGTACACAGTAAAATCTGGAATTCTGCTTCATCTGGCCGCGATACACATTTTCACCCACTGTCTGCTCTAAATCCCAGATGCCTCTCAGCCCAGAGATGTCGATGCTGCCTTAGCATAAGGTTACTTTTTTTTTGCAACAGTAAAATGTTAAGTGCCATTTTAGGATGAAACTGTATAATTGTACTTGGCAAAGGTTTCCCTGGTAGTCCCTGACACACGTGCTCCGATCAGCTGTAGATGGAGGCCATTCCTGGGAGATTTTTCTTTTACTTTTAATGCACTGAAATTCCTCCAGGTTCCTTGAATCATTTACTAATATTATTCACTGAAAAAGGAGCAATATGGATTTCCCTGTTAATCATTCTTTTCTTTTTTTTTTAATTTCATGGATTTTCATGAACAAAGTAGAGATCCTCTGCTTAGCTGTGCTCCTCAGAGACGCAGCTTTTCAAAGATACTGCTTCTATAATCACCTGTTGGCATCTTCTGTTTGAAGTAACATCACTAGTTTTTCTTTCATCTTTCAACTAGCTCTAAATTGCCCCCATAACAACTTTTTTTTTTTTTTAAATGGATTACAGACCTGAAATACAAAGAAACAAAAGTCAAAGTAAATTTAAGAACAGCTATTTTTTAATTCAGGTTGTTCAAAAATGATGAAATTTTGACAAGTAGCTCATTTAAAAGTAGGGCTAATACAATTTCTCAAGAGCCATACGTGAGCAAATAGGAATGAACCTTTCAGCGGAGCCGAGTCTGAGAAAAGAGATAAAGGCAACGCATGTCCTGCCTTCAGTCCTTCAGTCAACTCCAGACAAGCCAGCTGTTTATCTCGAGCCATTTCTCCCAGCTTACGTCAATTCTGGACCTGAATGACAGCCACAGTTATAAAGATGCATCACTTTTTGGGGAAGACCATGTATTTATCCTATTGAACTTCCGTGACCAGAGGCAGTTGGAGGGTTTTACATCATGTTGAAGCTCTGATTTTGTAAAAGGAATGGTTCTGAGCCCCGTAAGTGAGAAGAATCAATATCAACTCTCACTTGTGCAATTACTCATCATAGGTCACTTGGGAAAAGATATTATTAGAAGATACTTAAAGCTTTATCATTCCGAGGACAAAGCCTATGAGACCAACCTCATTCAACGAGTAAAGAACAGTCAAATTAAGGACAATGAAATGTGCAGTAAGTCAATGGTGAACCGCTGTCCCAAAGAAGCGATTATGCCCCATTGGAGATGTTAATCTAAATTAAATCTCTCTTTAATGAATAAAGCCACAATTGTCTCCCTCAGAATTCTGACGTGAGATTATAAATGTACCCATTGTTGTGGATCTGATTGATGCGCGGGACAAGTCTGTGTCGTTGGTGTTTTGTGCGCAGTTTTGGGTAATCCTGTGTGAATATACCTGTATATTTGCGTACATGTCTGCTTGTGTATCCTCAGCTGGGGGACTATATATCAGACATAGCCAGTAATATGATGCTGGTGGAAGAGCATATCTTGTGGATGGCTCAGAATGAGGCCAGGGCTTGTACGCGGATCGTCCAGTGTGTGGAGCGCATTGCCGACCTGGCGCTGACGGGAGACAATCAGGTCATTTCTAAGGTATGTGTTGGACTACCACTTACACCCACCCTCAAGGCAGCACTCAGCCAGGGCAGAGGTTGATTATCACACTAAATACTCCATAGCTTTACTTTTTCTTGTGGCTTAGAATAATCAGAAGTTAATTTGGCTCTAGGAGATAACTAGAATAATGTGAGAGAAAGATAAATAGCTTCCTCTCTTTGTTTCATCTTGCTTCTGCTATTTTCTTCTCCCTGTTGTCACTGGGGATAAAAGCATCTGCTAAAAGACTAATTTAAAAAGTTCTGCCCTCCTCTTTTCCACCCCTTCCTCCAACCCTAATCACCTCCTCCCTAATCTTGGGGGGGGGGCGTTCCATAGGTGTCCGCTAACATTGCTCTGGAGGCCTTCCTGATCAGGCCGTCAAACTTCCTGGGTTTGTCCTGCACGGTGGTCCAGTGGTCCCCCTCGTCTGCCACCTCGCCTGTCCCTCACAGCCCGTTCTACCCAGACAAGGACAAGAGCAGGGAGCGTGATGCCATGGAGGAGTCATTGCTGAATTTCAAATGCCACACTGTCAACAACAGTGGCTCACCCGCCAGTCAGCTCAGCAAGGTAAGGTCGACGTGAAGGCGCGGTGTGTAAAACTCACTGTCAAATATGCCGATGAAATCTTTTTCCGATCTGTGTTGGCAGGATTCACCAAATCTAGCCGGGGTGACGAAATAACAGTCCCAGTCAGACATTTATTTATTTATTTTTTTATATATTTTGAAACCATATTCAAGAGGTGTAGAAAAAAAAGGAGAAGAGATGCACTAACAGAGGAGAAAGAAGGAAAACATGGGAACAGCTCCCAGGCATCATAGACTGAACTCTCTAACATCATACGACTGAAGGCGATTTATCCTGGCAAGCTGTCAACTTGTTTGTCTTTGCTTATATGCTATAGATCAGCTCGTGATGGTTGGGGTTGTATTATGGGCTGGACCAGCGGAAATAGGGCAGCAATTTGAAAGGAAGCGAATGAAGATCAATCTCTTGTGATGGATATGACGGCCTTGTGTACTTGACGCTTTATATCAGCGACCCCCCACCATGGCCCCAGTTGTGGGTGTCCTAAATGACAAATAGATGTGGGCGCACTCCATCTGTGTACAGTAGAAAAAACACTTAACTTCCCTGGCATTCCACGTGCAACACTTAAACAGTAATTCACTCCACTGATGAATTTATGAGTGCACATGTACACGTCTATGCAGCAGCAGCAGAATGTCACAAAGATGTGTGTGTTTTTTTTGAGTTTCCTTGCTATAAAGTTTGGTCACAAACTACAGCACGTTGTTGTTGCTCCAGTGTTGTGTGGCTTGCATGCACGTGTGATTCAGAAGATTGTAAGGTGAGAATGGGTCAGAAAATGAAATGGCATGGATTGTTTTTATTCATCAAATACCAACAGATCAAGTGCATCAGCTGTGATGTTAAAATCAAGACTCTGTAGAGGCCACGCCATCTGCCGCCGGACTTTTATGGCTCTGGCTTTCACACAGTAACCTTGAATGCACATATCCCAGCATGCTGGCCTTCCATTCACAGATCATCATTCAATATTTCTATGAAAGGGAGTTGAAAAACAAATTAAACAATAAAGGATCTTATCATCTACGAGCTGAAAACAAAATCAGGTTTTGCCACCTTTCCCTATTTTTTTCATAGTGTGAAAAAAACCGTGTCACCCGTGTTTGTTTGACCTCTTATGCAGTAAAACTGGCGAAGAAGGTAACATCATTTCTAGATATGAACTGCTCATTCTAAGGTAATAAAACACAACCATTATTGCTTTTTGTGCTTTTCAGACCATTACCTTTCACAAACAACCAGCAACTGTATCTGCTTTGAAGGCGTTAGCTGTCTGTCAGTAGTTCTGTCCATAAGAAACCATTGTTTTCCTGAAACAGAAAGAAAAAAGGTTCGAGACACAAAAAACATACAGAATATCCAGAATTATAAATTATCTTTGACAGCTGCAAAGAGGATTTCATGAGCATCTAATGAAAATTGTTGTGGACTGAAACTTTGCATCCCAACATACAGTCTGGCTGGTAGTTGGAGCTTAAACTTTTTAAACTGCTTTATGGAGCATTGTGTTAATTTATAATACAGTTGAGAGTGGCTCATGGGAGGGAAACGTTTCTTTAAGGTTTTCATTAACACAGGGCAAGGTTAGGTAATTCCAGGATGATGATATATCTGCTGATATTTGAAACAAAATGTCAGCAGCACTGAGAGCTAGCCCCCCCCCCCCCCCCCCCCCCTCTTCCCAGAGCTCCGGAGAAAACTCGCCCAAGCCGGTATCCTCTGACCCACGTCATGTTCACAAACATGAACCCTCCTTCTGTGGGACTTGGGGGGCAGGCTAGAGCTACTGTCTTTGCAGTTCACAGGTCCTCGGCTGTGTATGCTTGTGTCAGCTTTAGTGTATTAATGTAATGAGATGGACAGCTAACAGATGAAGAGAAATACGCTGGATGTGAGTATTTCATGTAACTGTTTAGAATCTCTCACCCTGCCTTAATATACCTACAATAAAAAAAATAAAAAAAGTATCTCTACAGGTTTATTGGAGAATAAACAAGATTTTTTTTTCTTTTTACTTAGGATTTTTGATTAAATAAATGTCCAACAAGGTTCCTAGATATGATTCCTTGGGCAACAAAGGGTAAGCTTAAAGAACAACAAATGTGGCTCCAGCAGAGGTTCACACTTCTAAAACCTGCTCGTCTGCTGCTGCCGTTTGTCAAATTAGCTTTTCATCAAGGTTGTCGTGTATTATTAACACTGCCATAGATAATCACGTTCTTAATCTTTTACACCTTCGCCTCATGGTGGTTTTTCATGTGCTTGAATATTTTTTTAATAACCCGAGGTAACATTTGTACCTTTGAATTGCAGTATACCGATGGGTAGCAAGGTTTATTAATGTTGCCCTTAGCAACATGTTAACTGTCTTAACTGTCTCGACTCAGCTGTGGACTAGTTTAATTTGCTTGATAGTGACAGTCTCTCCTGCTGCTTCGCTATTCTGTTCTTATTCTGTTTCAGACATTAATGTGCGTGCGTGCGTGCGTGCGTGCGTGCGTGCGTGCGTGCGTGCGTGCGTGCCTACGCTGTACTGCTTGTCTGGACTCAGACTTGACATATATTGTTAGGTTGTTATTGCATGGATTACATTTAAACTGTGGCTGGTGAGAATGTTTTGATCTTTGGTGTATATCTGAGGAGAGTTCTCAGTTCAGATTTTATCTTTCTAAAACACAGATCTTATATTTTTAAGGGGGTGTACTAACAAGAGAAAAATGTTGAAAGCTATTTAGAATATTTTTTTATCTTTTTTTTCTTGACATAAAATGTCATAACAAATCAGATTCTGGAGCTTCAGGCCATAAATATGCTATATTTAAAGAATCAAAGCGTCAAGTGTGAGCACTGGCATGGCAGTAGATAAACTACAGCTCGTTCAGCTGAGACTATACCAACAATGTAGTAGGTGTTAAGTGCAAAAGGAGTACAGAGAGACGGTGAAAGAAGAATACTCTATCTAGTGCTTAAAGAGATGAATCTGATTTACACAAAACCACCATGTGTTTGAAGCATACAGACAAAGAATGTCGCAGTTTCGTTCAAGATGTACCGACTGGGCTTAAATAAGATGAGGCTTGAGTATAAACAGCAGCTATTTTGAAATGAGAGTAAAAGGCTTTTGTGTAAAAGGGACGTGGTTGTTGAGAGCGTGAATTTTGTGCATAAATAAAACCATCAGGAATACTTTATCAGGAAGCAAATACCAAAAAGATCAGCTAGTCCAATACCGGCTCAGGTTCACGTAATACTGTAGGAGCAGTGATAAAACCATCACACTACCAGCTTTTTATCAACAGGACACAATGGAAAAAAAAAGGTAAAAAATAAACCAATGAATGAACAGTTGTCTCACATTCAGTTATTCTCTACACAAATATGGTTAATGTTTTTTGTTAACATTAAAGCAGTGGTATCATTTTCAATCTTATGTGCTTAATACTTTCTTTTATGTCAAGCAGTTGAAGTTTTGCTTTTATGTTCACTGTGTGTACTCTTATGAAGAGAAAATACTTGGAATCATGATCATTATGTGACATTGTAAGGCAAGGTAAGTTTATTTGTACAGCACATTTCATGTACAAGACCATCAAAGTGGTTCACATAAAAGAGTAAAAAAATAGTTTTAAACCAGAAATTAAAGACAGACATAAGTTAAAAAGAATTAAACAAATGAAAAGCAGGAAAAAAGTTTGCAGTACATTATGATGATTACTGAAATGCAGCAGTAAATAAAAAGGTTTTCAACTTTGACTTAACGCAAGTGAGAGTTACAGCAGCCCTGATGCATTCTGGGAGTTTGTTCCACAGGTGAGATGCATAAAAACCGAACTCTGCAACAAATGAATGTTTTTTATTTTTAAAATTGTAGGTATTTAAAGGCAGGGTAAGTGATTCTAAACAGTTACATGAAATACTCACATCCAGTGTATTTCTCTTCATCATCTGTTAGCTGTCCATCTCATTACATTAATACACTGTTTAAAAAGAAAAAATTAAAAAAAAGCTGGTCTTTGGTTTGAATCAAGCACATCCATCCATTTTCTGTACCCGCTTTATCCATTGCATCCGTCACGGGGGTCCGGAGCCTATCCCGACTCATTACAGGTGAGAGGCAGGGGTCCACTCTGGACAGGTTGCCAGTCTATCACAGGACCACATGCACGCTCACTCTCACACCTACAGGCAGTTTAAATCAACCAATCAAGCTAACATGCATGTTTTTGGTATGTGGGAGGTAGCTGGAATACCCGGAGAAAACCCACGCAAGCACGGGGAGAACGTGCAAACTTTGATTGAAAATCACTGCTGGAGCTTTGTTTTCCAAGATCCACTGTGGATATGGACAGCAGCAGGTCCTGTGATTGCAGTGTAAAGTTTACATGTGACCACTTGTTTAAAGCCAAAACCCCTGAGAAATCCCTTCATCTCTCCTGGCCACAAGGCAAACAAGATGAATAACCTTGGTCATGTATGCCCGTGTTGTGAGGCTCTAAATCACTAACACCGTTGGTTCGATTGTTTTGTCAGTCGTGAGAATTGGCAGTAGAAGGAGGGTGAAATGGGCTGATAGATATGGGAGGAGGAGCACGTTATAAAAATACGATCCACTTCTTCGATCCACTTGTTTAGTCAGACGACCAGTCTTGACACCATGCAGGTCCATTTAAATACACGAAGCAAATCTCTCTTAAAAGCTGCACTAAACTTGGTTTCAAGACTTGCTGCATGCCGACCTGTTCACCTTCTGCTGTTGTCAAATTGTTTACTATTCTAGTCACTTTTCTCCCACATATTCCAGCAGAACCCCTTGACCCTGCAAAGAATTAAAAACGAGTATAGAAAATGGATGGATGGATGGATGGATGGATGATGGATATACATAATTAATTGGCCTTACATTACTCAAGCATACAGTATAGCATCTCATTTTATTTTTGAAGTCAGTTGTTATTATCTTTGAACTGAATTGTATATGGTTCATTAATGACGGTTTGGGACAATATTTGCTCATGTGGATCGTTCTTGTCCACAGTCATTGACAGGTAATTAGCGGATGGCTTCAGGCTCAACTGGTGGAGCATTTCCACCTCCCTCTTTCTGTGGATGGCGTCTTTCTGCTCCACAGAGGTCCAGCGCTTTTAGTCACAAAGTGTGTGTTTTTATTACTCTTTTCTTTTCTTTTCTTTTCTTTTCTTGTCTTGTCTTATGCTCGTTGGTAGGGTTATGTTTGTGCTTTTTGTTAGGGGCATGTTTTTGGATGTGCATGTGCAAATTGCCACCCAGGTTGGGGCTGTATCTGGTGGAAGATGTGGAGGAACGGAGCCAGGAGAACAGAGCCGGGGGCAGCCACACATTAAAATCCTCTTTGTCAGCAGAGGCATCTAATTCAGCAAAAGATGACCCAGTTTGTCCCAATTCAGTAAACATGGGGCTTTCTTAACATGAATGCTTAATATTGGAATAATTCACGTCTAATTGGAAAATGTTAGGCATGCATCGTATACAGTTCTTTCACAAGAATTTGAGATTTTAAGGCACTTAACTGTGCTATGAACACTGTATGGACTTTAAGACGGCTGCTGCAGAGGGGACCGATTGAGGGAATCTTTCCTCCTTTTTGATCTGAGGTTCATTGTATGACCGCTGAACTGGAGTTAAGGGCAGATCAAATGGCAGCTGGCATTAACGGTGGATAAATAATAAGGTTTTCCAAGTTCATGTCATGTTTTATAGTGAATAGTGGGTGTGTGAATCTTGAGAATCTAATTTAAGAGTAATACTGTAAATTTCATGCTTGTATAGGTGAATAAACCCCACCACGAACGCTTGCCTCATTTTTTTAATAGGAATTCACGACAGTGTAGTTGCAAAAGTGCGAATCTTAAGCATTTACAGCTTGTGTGTGTGGTTGCACATCCATGCGTCATTCTTCAGTGTGAAAGTACAGAGAAATTTCCCTCCCGCTCAGAGGAATCTCTTCTTCTCTCTTTGCAGCTCAGTGATACAAACACTCCTGCGATGCAGTAGTGGGAGGCCTTGAATGTTAAATGCATTGTGAGAGAGAGAGAGAGAGAGAGAGAGAGAGAGAGAGAGAGAGAGAGAGAGAGAGAGAGAGAGAGAGAGAGAGAGAGGAGTGGAGGTGGCGAGGAGAGAGATGAAGCGATGGTAGAGAGGGGGGGAGAGAGAGGGGGAGAGAGGGTGAGGGTGAGGGATGGGTTGGGGGGTGGTTGGGGGCGTTGTTTTTTTTTTTTTTTTTTGGTTATTGTTTTTAATTTTTAGTTTTTTTTTTTTTTTTGGAGGGGGTGGGGGGGGGTGTTTTCTCTCTCTCTTTGGGTTTTTCATGCCCGCACCCCCTCTGGGCACCAGGGGAGGATTCTTCTCAAGGACGGGTGATGTTGATCTCTCTGGACCTGATGAGGTAAAAAGTGGGATGGAGAGATTTAAGGCCAGATTTACTAAACGAGCTGAATTAGCATGCTGTCACCACTGGGAGTGTCTAGGTCACTAGGTAAGGGTCCTAAAACTGCACTGACTTTCAAACACATGAGCCCCAGCTCATGTCAGTAATGACCAAAAGATCTACCTGGACTCAGGACATTTGAGCATGATGCTGATCTCATGATCAGGTGACGTATTCACAATGCACTCTCTGTTCCTCTGCAAAATCTTTGGGTGTGGTGGATATTCCATAACATCGGTTTGGCAGAGATTCCAGGTCCATTCATATTCCGTCCAGTACATTAAAAATACTGTAAATAAAAACTGTTTTTCTGGCATTCCAAATACAAAAAAAAAGAATCTTTTTCTCCTATTGCGGCTGTTTTGCATAACCTGCATGTCCATCATGCAACAGCTATCCCGGCCATGTCCAAGCATAACATACAAGACAGGATTTATTTTATTTTATTTTTTTCTGAACTTAATAATAGCACAAGCAACACTAAGTTGTGTCACAATGGAGAGTAAATCTCTGGGCAAATACCATTTAAACTCTGCCGTCCTCACATTTTGCACTCTGAAAGGGAAACTCCCATAAGTAGACATGCAACGGGGCCAGGAGCAAAAAAAGTCTCTGTTCTCCTCTCTCAGGAGCTAATTTACCACTACACCTCTTTAGTTAATACCAGCAATTACTTTTTAACACCAAAAAGAGATTCTGCAACAGGTACAAAGTGATAGTAAATCAGAGCTTTAGTGGTACTAAAAGAGGATGATGCTAAGAACAGGAGCGGAGACAAATCAGCTAATCAATGAGTGAAGATCAGCACATTCTGAGGACCTCTGCCTATTTCTGCTGAATGAGAGACAAAGATTTATTTTGAGAAAATGATCTTCTACTTCAGCACTGTTGCCTCACAGCCAGAAGGTTCCTGGTTCAATTCCCGGGCGGGGGTCTTTCTATGTGGAGTTTGCATATTCTCCCCCTGCTTGCGTGGGTTTTCCCTGGAGACTCCAGCTTCCTCCCACAGTCCAAAAACATGCATACTAAGTTAATTGATTATTCTAAATTGCCTGTAGGTGTGAATGTGAGTGTGCATGGTTGTTTGTGTCTATATGTGGCCCTGTGATGGACTGGCGACCTGTCCAGGTGGACCCCTGCCTCTCACCTGTAATGAGTCGAGATAGGCTCCGGCAGACCCCCGTGACCCTGCAAAGGGTAAAGCGGGTATAGAAAATGGATGGATGGATGGATGGATGGATGGATGGATGGATGGATGGATGGATGGATGGATGGATGGATGGATGGATGGATGGATGGATGGATGGATGGATGGATGGATGGATCTCCTACTTCCTGCTTAGACTGTGTTGGACAAGTTGAATCAATCCCATCCAGTCTCCTCTTGAAAGACAACAATTACATGTAGGTAATTGTTGTCTTTTTTAAAATAAGAGCCTACAAAATACCTTCCTTTACATTATGCCTCTTCCTTGATTAACACTCGTCAGACATTTTGCTGAAGGACATAGGATCTTGTACTTGAGCAGTGTTTACAAAGTCTCTTTGTTGGCTGTGTTGTCCAATGCAGTCTCCTACTGCTGCATACCAACGATTTCCTCTTTCTCACTCTGCAGTCTAAAGATGAATGGGGGCATTTGCCCATTTCTGACAGTCCATTTTTTCATACATTTAGCCAACATCTCATTTTCTCTGTGGTGTGCTGCACACACATCAGCCAACCTTTATCATATACAGCCAGATACATTCTGACAGCTACAGTAGAAGTGACAGCTGTGGGCTTCACGGTGCTTAAGTGGAAATGAGCTATTAGAAGTAGGTCATTTTCAATAAAATACTATATCTGTTTTATAATGGTGTCTTCTGTCCAAGTTTCCTTTCCACATTAGCCATATAATCACTCATTTAAGCAACATTTTGCAAACACACAAGGCTTTTTTATTCACACTGACACACAGCAGATGTTTAAATTAGTGTATTTGCATCTTTTTTGCGTGTCTGCAGAGCATGTGCATCTTACAGGACTCCTCCTGTTGCACGCTAACAAAATTAGATGTTTAACATACATGCACTGAACTATAACCGGCAAGATCAAGTAATCCTTAAGTCTGCGTTATTTGGTAAACGTCGGTAATAATGTCTACTTACGGCTTTATCAAAGTTTATTGTCTGAAATTAAATGGAATACACATTAGTCAGCCATACCAGTGCTACACAGGCAGCTTAAACACAGCATATGAATCTTAAACAACATACCACAAAACAATAAGCAATGATTTTTTCTAGCTTACCAAGTGTTGTTTGCCGTGATCAGATTGGATCAAATACTTTATTGATTGCTATAAAACGATACCACACTGCGGAAGCATCCCTTAACATAAACATTAGTGCAAGTAAATGAGCAAATAAAGTGCATGCTGTGCAAAAGGCATGTAAAGTGTAAATGGGAGTAAATTGAGAGGGATAGATGGGGCAGTAGATCAAGAGCGAGGTTGCAACAATGCCAAGTCCAGTTCAGAGATGCTGTGTTTGGTGAGGTGAAAAGTTGGGGTAAATATTTCAACTTAGAGATGCAGGAATGTGCTATGGAGGTTGTGGCAGTGCAGAGGATGAGTGGGGTGTGAGCATGGGTGTGCTGCCACAGGCTTGATCAGAGAGGGCTGGGTGTCCTTTCAGCAGTTTGACTGCTTGGAAGAAGAAACTGTTTGCCTGATAGTTTAGGCAGCAGGTTGGTCTGGTAATGTGCTGGATGAGATTATTGTTTATGGATGTTTGCATACAGGCAACAGGAGGTGTGAGTAGCAGAGATGCATAGGAGCCTGATCCCAGTGGTTTTTTAATTTCATAGACACCTGGAGGGACTGTGACCCTGGTTCCTCTGCTGAACCAAGCATAGGAATGGTTTAATCCCTTAGTTATGATGGCATTGCTCTTCACAGGAGTAGATGTTAACGCTTTGTAGTCAGTAATCACTTTGATTCACTCGTATGAAGCTAAATGCAGCACTTTTATGACTATTATCAAAGCCTGTGCAAAATAACGACACACAAAAGGTGTTACGGATTTGCATTACAGTGGCTGTTTAAGGGCCACATCTGAAAAAAATCATCAATTATTTGGTTTGGAACATCAAAATGGCCACAATATAGGTTAATCAGTTAAAAAAAAACCAACTGAAACAGGTGTTTTCTTTAAGTAAAGTGAGCTAGAACTTTGTATTAAGTGTTTGTTAAGGGAAATCTGTATTTAAAAGCCAGATCCATAGCGATCTCACTATAGCAGTGATCATTTGGTAGTCGAAACCTGTTCTTCTGAATTAGAAGACACTTCTTAGACATTTGATTGTCATTCCAACTTCGTAACATGTTGCTGCAATTGCTCTTGTTTCCAGTGCTTTCATTTTTTAGATATCTAATAAGAAATGCTGTTGCTGTGTCAGGATTTTCTTTGGTACTTTGTATTAAAATGTTTCTTGTTGTTTCATTCCTTGTTGAGTAAGAGATAAAAACTCATAGCTCATCTGACACTGACTTTAGAAGTGCTAAACCGCGAGGCAAATTACTTTCGATACTTTATTCCTCTTTACAGACCACAAATACCAAGTTTATTAGAGTTGAAAAGAAAGTCAGAGTTTTCTCCATTTGTTCATTTTCTGCTGCCTGTAAGCGATCGGGTTACAGGGACCACAGCCCGAGCACAGATCCCCAGACAAGTCTCCCCCAGCCATCCCCTCTAACTCTATAAGAAGAACCAGGGGTGATCCCAAACCACCTGAGAGGGAGGGTGGGGTTAATCTCTCCAGCAAGTCCTGGGCCTGATCCAAGTCCTCATTCCAATGAGACATGTCTTATACACCTCCCTTTGAAGGCGTCAGGACATCCTGGTCAGATACTCAAGCCAAGTCTACTCTGAGACCTTCCCGAGCTGAGTTCCTTCTTTCAGTCACCGCTCACAGATCATGATGCAGAACTGTGAATTCGAGATGCATTTGCAACCTGACCCGATTCAGACTCGTCCTCGTCCTCAAAAGACTTGAGACTCAACTGGGAGACGTGAGAGAAGAGTCTGTAGTATTTCATTTTTCCACACTGATCTCTGTCCGTCAGAAAGGGATTCTCTTCCCTATCATCAGGTGTATTCTTGTGAGCAGTGGGTAGCATATACTGCCAAAGGAAAACAGGAATATGTAGACCTCTGGGAACCAAATACGGACAGTACAATAACTGGAAAGTAGGAAAGTAGGGATCATTTTTGCTTAAAAATATTGCACTGTATTAACATGTCATTTTGTGCATGTTTATGGTATGACTGTGTGTGTGTGTGTGTGTGTGTGTGTGTGTGTGTGTGTGTGTGTGTGTGTGTGTGTGTGTGTGTGTGTGTGTGTGTGTGTGTGTGTGTGTGTGTGTGTGTGAGAGAGAGAGAGAGAATTAGATTTATTGTGACCTCTGTTTTTGTTACAAGTTGTCCAAGTATGTTTTTACTCTTTGTGATTTAGTCAAGTAGAAAGGTCAAGAAAAACAATGGGAAAAACTAAAGGAGTGTAGCAACACGTAAGCATCTTACATGTGTGCCTTTTACTATAAAACATGTCCACAGCAAATAATAAATATGCCAATAAAGGTGCTTTTTTCATCAGTTGACTGATAAACGGACAGTCAATCAAAACGGATTGTTTATGAAAGCAGTTATCTGCTGAATTCTTGTCAAATCTGAGAAAGCCACTAAACGTCACTGCAACCGCTCTTCAAAGTAAAACGTCTGCATAACTTTAACTGGCATAACATCATCATTTATATGAAATGACAAAACTGAATCCAATTCCCACCACTTGAGATGGGAAATTCATATACAAAAATCCATGTCTGTGTTTCAACTGGAAAAGTTTCCTCGTTTAACTGCAAGTGCACAAACAACACATTTTCTTTCCAAATAACAAACGTAGCCAGAAATGTACGGCGCAACTAACAGCCATCTTTACATTTTAGACAAAACTTTACTGAAAAATCTCATCAGTGCTAAGAAACACTTTATCATGGTACATGAAATGTATAATAATATGTATCTTAATAATACATTTCTTAGCCTGGACGGTTTTAATGGCTTTGCCAACGTTATGACAGCTGTCATAACTGTCATATTTCATATCTACACCCAGTTATCTTGGACTCTGTTTTGACACGAGTTCATCCTGCACTTTGTTCTGCACTACAGTTGGACGTCATTCATCATTCTGCGCCCTCCCGTTTAAACTTATGTGACCCCTTCCTCCAGTAATAAAGAAAAAAAATTACATTTTACTGTCTTTATATCATTAACAATCTTGCATTTAAGATTTGACTTCTTTATCTCTTGAACACACACACACCATTGGAAACACACATGTTTTTCAGACTGGTGGAGGATGGAGGAAACCCACACCAGCACCGGGAAAACATGCAAGCTCCGGGCAGAAAGATTCCTGCCAGACCCGGGAATCTTCTTTCTGTAAGGCAACAGTGCTAACCGCTAAGCCACTGTGCTGCCCACATACACACACAGACACACATGAACTCATAATCAGCAAGACAGAATACATGAGTCCATGAGAGGGAACCAGGTGGAACAGTGAGGATGCAAAGAGTAGAGTTTGAATGGTTGGCCTCAACCGTTCAGACCAATGGTTAGTGTGGAAAAGAGATAAAGAAGAGAGGGCAGGCAGGGTGGAGTGGGTAGACAAGAGTGTCCAGGTTTATCTGTGATAGAATGATAGCCGCAAGAGTAAAGGGAAAGGTTTACAAGACAGCACTGAGGCGAGCATTTCTATGGGGCTTGGAGACAACAGCACTGATCAGGAGACAGGACGAGCGGCTGAAGGTAGCAGAGTTTAAGATGTTAAGATTTTCTCCTGCTCTCCTTCTCTCTGCAGTTTTCATGTTACCTGCAGCTGCAAATGTACCACAATTATGTGCTTCTTAATCTCTCTGACCTGCTTTATTTACCACCATTGCTTCTGGTGTACAAACCAAAGCTGAATTGTCTTCCATTTCCACCCTTCATTGTTTACCTCTGTCCTTCATCACATCCTACACTGGGTGCCTCCTAAAAGTGGGGTCTGGACGTAAATAGTCATTTGCATTTTATCGCTTTTGTTTCCTACTTCATTGTTGATGAGCTCAATCTGTTCGAAGATGTTTTCATACTTTTACCTTGCATCCTTTGCCATGAGGGGTGATTAGAGTGAAATTACCAAAAGATAAAGTTGTTATGAAAGTTTCCCAAGGTCAGAGAAAGGAGAGTATGGCAGACATGCAGGGAAACTTAAAAATAATCAATGGATTGTGCAGACTTGATAGGATATGGTGCCTAATGATGTATAAAGCAATGCAGCAAACTGACGTTCACCAGCTGTTAATATGACAGCCAATGCCAGTATCAAAATGTCACATAAATCTGACAACAGTAAAGCTAAAAAAGTTGAAAATGCTATTTGTTGTCACCTGCTATGTGCAGTTTTTTGGAGTCCTCCTCCACTGGTACACATTTCCACCCTCACCATATAAATATCTATCTGTAACCCCTAACGTCTTACAGTTTCATCAAGTCCTTCCGCGTCTCGTCTGAGGAGACAGTCTACCATGACACATGTGAAAAGAGAAGAGAAGAGGAGGATGGGGCGACAGAGCAACTCCTAATTACTGTGTAGTTTTTCCACGTCGGACCATCTGTGGAGCGTCGGCTGTCTGCTCAATTAAAATTTTTAGATCAACGAGATTTGAGTTTTCCTGCACAGCCAGTGTTTGCTCAGATGAAATCTGCTGCAAAAGCACCGGCTTTATCAAGTTATAATTACACCAACATTGTGTTGTGCTCTCAGCAGTAGGATATCTCTCTCTTTCACTCTGTATATTTCTCACTAATTATTGTTATTGCTTTTGTGGAAATAGTAGTTTTCACCCCCTGCTGTATCTGTTACTGCACTGTGTAACGCAGTAAATTTGGCATAGTACTCACAAGTCCTCCCACAGTGTCCATATTGTGCGTGCAAACACAGGAAGATACATACACAACTCAGTCGCTACCTTAAACTGGTTGTTTGGTTGCTGAACAAGCTGTCAGTCATATCGTGAATAAAAACGATGTTGCCAACCTTGCTGATGTTTCGGCAAAGTCTGCTCTTTTTTCATTTTAGCATATATTAAAAATGAAAACTTTGAATTAAAAGAAATGGAATTCATATGCACGTGCTGATCTTAACAACTGTTGTAACGTTTCATTAGTATTTGAAAGATGGAGGGTTCTGGTCCAACACAGTCCCACAAATCTTTGTGGAACTGTCATTAGGATTAAAAAAATATAAAGTATGGTTCCAAAAAATTTAAAGTTTTGCTGCTGGGTGGCCCAGAGAAAAGCCCAAAGCCTCCAGACCAGGTTTCGTGGTTAACTTAAGTCTCGTTGTTTGAATACAGCAGAATCAGACTTCTTTTTTTGTTTTCTGCCTAAATTGTATCTTTGTTCCAAGAGACTCATTTTTTTAATTATCTTCAAGAAACATCTGTAATATGAGGGTTTTTTTTTTTTGTTTTGTTTCGTTTTGTTTACAACAAACATGGACCTGTGCCTTATGCCCAAACATCTCCATTTTGGACTCAGCTGACACGTGGACATTATTTCAAATTATTTGGAAATGCTACTTTATAGCTTTTTTATTTCTACGCTAGCAGTTTTCACACATTTATCTCAGTTACTCTTAAATAAGGCAGCCCTGTACTTTAGTGGTTGGAGCTGTTGCCTCACAGCAAGAGTTCCTGGTTTTACTCCAAGCAGCGGCCTTTCTGTGTGGCGTTTCCATGTTCTCTATATTCTCGCTTGGGTTCTTCACATTATTAAAACATGTATCCTAAGTTATTTGGTGATTCTAAGTTATGGTTGTCTTTTATATGTGGCCCTGTGATGGACTGATGACCTGTCCAGGTTGTACCCCTGCCTTTCACCCAAAGAGAACTGGAGCACACACCAGCAGATCCCTGTGACCCTAACTTGGAATAGGAAGTGTACATTGATAAGAAATGAATAAATAATTAATAACAGTGTAAAGCAGGGTTCATTTTAGTTTATATTAGTAGCTAATAAGGAGCAGATAGTCTTTTTTGTTCCTTTTTATATTCTTATACACAAAACCATGGACTTCAGAGGAGGGGTTACAGTCATGTTTACTGTTTCGATTCATCCCTTTGTACTTCATAGCATGCAACTGCACTGAACTTACACGTTGTAATAAAGTGAAACATGAGCTATTTCTTTATACTCACTTCTACTGAACTTTAGTTTTTCTAAAAGACAAGTCACAAATCTCCTGTAGTATAAACATGAACTTTTAAAATCCTAAGTTCTTAGACAGTTTTGGTTTTTGACTTCCAGCTAGTTTCCATTCATTTGCAGTTATTTCTTTGTAAAAGAAATTCATATCATGCAGATCTAGCCTATTTATAGAAGGTAAAAGTCTTTATTGTAATGTATGACTCATCTATACACATTACGTTCGGGTAGACTTCCTGTGCTGGCACACTGGTAGTGATGCATTGTACATCCCCCAGCAATAGGGTTAGAGGTTTAAAGAGAAACAGATGTTGTCATGGAGACAATGCACTCCAGCAGCTAGAGGATGGAGGGGCCTAAGACAGAAAAACTATGAAGGGTTCAAAATTGTTGCTGATTAACACAGTAATAAAGAAAATTGTTGAAAAGTACACTCTAAAAAGGAAACTGATCTATGGTCGTTGAGAACAAAGATCATTTTCCATTGGTAATGCATTTTTTAGAGATCACTGAGGGCATTAAGAATGTCATCTCACTAATCTTAGATACGTTGGTCTTAGTGAAATATTTAGCAATGGCTATGTAACTATTTAATTTATTATATTTAAACAGTGGAAATTTTCTTTTAACCTTGCACATTTCTTAGTATTTCCTGTATAGGGATCACTGAGGACAGTTTCTCAGTTCCAGTCCTCAAATGCCACTGCCCTGCTTGTTTTAGGTGTTTCCCTGCTCCAGCACACCTGGCTCAAATTACGGGGCCATGGACAGACTTATGCAGACCTTGAAACCAAGTCGAAGAGGTAATCCATTCATTTGAATGAAGTGTGCTGACACAAGGAAACACCTAAAACATCCAGGGCAGTGGTGTTTGAGGACTGGAACTGAGAAACTGAAACACTGAGAAACTGACTTAAGATAGCTCTCCTGTAGGGTCTTCAGGACCTTAACTATCATTGAGTTGATCATGTGGGCAGTTAACCCTGTTTTATACTTACATGTCGCAGCTACAAATGTAGGCCACGCACAGTGGCTATGCCGTTTCTGACGTTTATGCTTCTGCGTTATTCTTTCTGTTATGCTGTGAATACACCACAAACCGCTGGGCGACAGTGTCTTTATCTGCAGTACCGTAGCTTGCAGTGCCAAGTTTCCTTTTGTGTACTTCCGGTATGTAGCACAGATAATATAGAAAATCAAGTATAATTTATGTGGGTTGGAGCTGATAAATGTTGAGCATCAATTGTTTGTACAGACATTGCACCAAACTGTTGTTCTCCCTGACTTGAAAATCACAATGCCACAGGAATTTTGAAGAAGAGCAAATCTAGCAATCAAGTCTCTTCCGGTCTGTGACAACGCGACACATGGTTACATTTGTAGAGAGGTGCTCGTCAGGCTGCAGCGCCTGCCATCGCGTGAAAACCTGAGGCAACATTTAAAGAGTGTTTCAGACTGTACACCTTTCAACGTTAGCAGATTTTGGTGCTTTTAAAACGACAGGACCTCCTGTCTTGTGACTGGGAGTCTTGAAGTCGTTGTAGTGTTCACACTACGTGACTGCTAGGCAGCTGGGGTGCTCACACACTGTAAAGCTTGAGAATGATGTGGCCCCCGAGTGACTTTCTCTGGAATCAAAACCATGTTTTATCCAAAAAAAGAGTTGCAGGAAGCAACACAGGAAATGACACAAAACCAACAAAGGATGAAGGATTTGTTTATTAAAAAATGTACCTACAGAAATGAGTGGTGCAGGCTGTTTGCACAATGATCTGTTGAAAAGTTGTTGCTTCTGCTGCTATAGCTCATTGCTGGATGTTTCAAAGGGTCTTCCCTTTGCTTCGATGGTTACGCTTTCTCAGTTACCTCACTCCATACCTTACTCTCTCACTTGTCAAAGCTTTGATTGAAGGTGCCAATCACTCACTGAATTGCTTCTGTTCAAGGGTTTTTCTCTGCATACTTGGCAACATCTGGTCTAAATTTGTGTAGTGTGAAGCTGCCAAACAACTGCAATAATACCTGTAGGATTACATTACAAGAGGTAACAAAAGGGGAGAAGTTTTGTGTTCTAAGTTTAAACTTGCACTGAAATAAAATAAAACATTTGACAGATAATTGTATTTCTTTTCACACTGCTGTCTAAACTTTTATCTGAAAATTTTCAGTGCTCTCACACCAAACTCTGTACCGTGGCCATGCATGATTGACCCATAAAGTCAGGTTCATTTGGCTGGAAGTCCTCTGTTTTATGCCCAACCATGGCATGATTCCTGGTTTCTGGTACGGTTGGAAGGGATGCACTTGGCTTGGGACTGAAATGAATGCATATATTTGTGTAGGAGGGTGTGCCCACAGCGTGAGCGTGATGTGTAGACGTGGCAGTTCTTTATGACAAATCGCTTAGCAACAAACAGCGTAGTCTAGAAATTCAAAGATGTGAAAGGGGTGTATCTGACCAGGAAAATACTCCGAAAAGACTCAAAAAACAAACAGACGCCTAATGTGATGATGTGATTATGTATGTACAGGCAGCAATTAAGCTGAAGCATGACTGAGACTGGGGTAATGTGAGCGCAGGCCAGGGTGGCGCCGGGATGGAGAGTCAGCCGTGCCTGGGCTCAGAATAGTGGAGCTTGGCTGGTGTGCGCGCCCCAAGAGTCTATCAGGAATACGAGTATGATCTGAGAAAATTGAAGTTTGTTGATGCTTGCTCTTAAATTAGAAAGATATTTATAACGCTTAGGAACAAGCAATGCAAATAGAAACATAGTTGGAGTTATGGCATTCGACTTTTCAAAAGGAGCAGGTATTTTTGGCCAGTTGTTTACAGCTGTAAAACAAAGACCAACAATGTTTACTTAATTGAACACATTTGAGCAGCACAGCGGCATACATTAACCACAGGGTGATGCTCAATCGGGTATTCACGATGCACGTATCATTATGTCAGGACATATATTAAATCCTGAATCCCCTTTCAACACTCACCTTCTGCCAGACACTCATTCATGAATATCCTGTTATTGTTTTGGATTCAAACACAAAAAAAACATATTGGTTTCCCTCCACTACACCCATCTGTTGTAATTTTATTGTAGTTTCAGGATATTCATACAATATAGGTTTTAGGACTACTCAGTATAATCAGTCTTTCTGCAGGTGGAAAGAAGTGCAACATACTGATACGAGTTGTGAATTGGTTTTGAAATTGATTTATTGTGATGCCAATTATTAAAATTTCTATTGCATATGTATTCAGACTAACCATTGTCCTGTTATGCTGCTGATACTTAATGTTAATTTCTCTCACTCCATGTGAGTGATTGTTTTTTCTGAGCTACATTCTTGTAAAACCTGTGTGAAAACAGCTAGTTTGTTAACTCTGCTTAGTTTAACAGCCATCTGCTGCAGATGTGAGGCAGTGGTGGACGGCCTCATTACAATTAGAGGAGGCTTGTCTTTCTCCACAAGCCAAGGATGGTAATACCATATCAAGGCAAGTGCGTCTGACTTACAGCTGCAGGAGGAGGCCAAGGAGGGCTGGAGAAGTTGTTCATGATTGTGTTGTGAGTGTTCGTGAGCACATGTGTCAAAAATGAATTAACTCACATGCAATGAACTGTGCTCTCACTTGCATTACAGCTAATCTGGTAAATATTCAAGTATGTCATCATTTCCCTTGACTGGCAAGTCTAAAGTTGAGATTGTGTTATTTTAGTGTTTCATTGTTTTTATTTATATATATATATATATATATACATAAAATGAATCATACCATTAAATACATAAGTAAATAGATAATTGAGGCAACTGAATCACATTCTAACACAGCCATGCTCATGACATGGAAACAATATGCAAGTTAATACAGCTATCATTTAATTATTATTTTTAAACTAAATCCATCACAGAAGTTACATCACAATTAACTATCTTCAGTATTGGATTTGGTAAGCAGCCATGTGAGGGAAGGAAATCACACTGTCTGTAACTTCCTGGGTTAAACATACCAAGAATTTAAATAAAATAAACAATCTTCTGTTCACCAGACCTTAAAATGAGGTAACGGCGACCTCAGACAAATAACAACCAATTATTTTTCACGCTGCATCATCATTTTGTATGTATTTATTTGTTTGTTTCTTAATAAAATTACGTCAAATGCAGAAGCAGTTTGTGACGAACGCTGTCTCATTACAGTCTTACTGCTTTCATAGATGTTAACTGGGTATGTAGCACCAGGCTGCTAATCAAATGTACTCGATTAATTGATTATTGTCAAGTGTGACCACCTCTATAAATAGACGTTTTGCCAGTTTGCTGAATTCAGATGTGTGTATAATTCCAAAGAGGAAAATGTAAGCCAAGAGCTTAGAGAAATAATTATTGCTGCTCATCAATATGAGAATGGTTATAAGACGACAATTAGGAGTCCATCATTCTACAGTGAGAAACATTATTCACAAGTGGAAATCACTCAGGACAATTTTCCCAGCAATAGATGTCCCAACAAGTTCACTCCAAATTTAAATCATAAAATGTTCAGGGGAATTACAAAAAACTCAGGAGCTATGTATTTGTGGGGTTGACTTCACCTGAAGTGTGCCTGTGTGTGTCTTGTGTGTTTATTAATGGAGGTACAAAGCAGTTCAACACTGTGGGCCATCGCTTCAGTTTTGGACCAGGGTGCAGGTCTGTGGTCCGGAATCCTGATCCCATTTCAATGTTGGATTTTGTTCAGGTCTGGGTTCGGACTAAGCTTTTACTTAGAGATTCTGACTTTATCCGTAGCATCTGGCATATGTTCGTTAAGGAGATAAAATAAAGAAAATTACATAAAAAATTTAATTTCTGAATGCAGAAAATCAGCCAAAAATCCAAGTCACATTCAAGTCACAGGTTAGTGTGATTGCTTCATTTCTCATTGCTAATTGAAACCTGAACCCAAGACACAACAATTACCACATTACAATGAACAAACACATTCAGTGTCTTGGTGACACTGACGCAGAAACATTGCAGCTACATACAAGGGGACAGGAAATGGTTATTTCATCCAAGTAATTAGTGCATGACTTCAGATGATATACCCATCTGGCCTACACAGGAGCACCTGTTTGACCGTACTGTCAGAAAGAAGGAAAGTACACATCTCTAATTATCCTTGCTGGTGTGGGTTTGTTCTTTCTCATCCTTTCTCTTTCATACACACTGAAGTCTGTAACCTTTTCCCCTGCTGTGTTATCCATTCTAGTGCTGCTCTGTCTTCTCCAGAAGAGCATGAGCAAGTCCAAGTCCCACTAATCCACACTGAAGCTTTCAACTCTTTCTGCGCACAGCGCTTGACACAAATCCTAAGATGAGGGATCATCTGTATTCATTTACCAGCAGCTTGTCTCGTTAGCTGACTTATTTTGCATTCACGCTGCCTCTTGCCATGTTTTGCTGCTGCCTGATGACATACATGCAACATAGCTGACTGGTTATGTTAATGCTGGAGTTACATTGAAATGTGAGGCGCATGTTTTACATGACTGTGGGGGCTTGTAGTTTGAGCCACACAAACCTGTGTTTGACTTGTTGCCACCTCTAAAATATTAAGAAAAATAAAAAAACAGTCCGTATTTCTCTGTATCATTGACTCAAACCCTTTTCACGAATACCTTGCCATATAACTGGTTCCAGGTGATGTTGTCATGTCTAGAGAAGCACAGTTGTGCTTTTTCTGAAACAATATGCCGTTGCAAACTTACTTCATAAAACAGAGGGCCTAGTAATGTAAAATCCTCCTCTTTTAATGAATCCGTGCCATTTTGGATCAGTCAAACCTCAAGTCTTGTCACATCACTCTACAGCAGGGAGGTGGGACATACCTTACATCAACGGAGATAAGTTCTTTTCGTCGTTGACGACATTAGCAACTTTAGAATTTCATTAAAAACTTTATGATATATGATAAAGACGGGACAGATATTTTGAGAATTTTTGACAATAAGGTGGATTCAGCAGCCAATGAGCTACTCGGTCTTGGCTATGTCTCGCCTCCCTGCCGTAGATTGGCCCTGATCTGACACTTAATTCAGAACTGCAACCACGAAAAAAAAGCAGTAGCACCAACTTTTTCCCTAAGATCATCACTGATGTTTTTCCTCTTTGGAATTATGTGTACATACAGCTGAATGGAGCAAAGTTGAAAAACATGTAGGATTCCATTTTTATATCCGGAAGGAATTTGATTCGTTTGGGAGATACCAGCTAACATGCTATCACCTTGATTCTTCACAGACAAAATCCAAAATATTAAACAAGCAGCTGGTACGTTAACAGCAGGTTCAGGATGTACCTGTCCAAAGAAAACCGGTTTAAACACCTGGAGGACATCTTACATCAGCTGAACTCCTCCTCTTGCTGTTTCTTTTCTCATTTGGATGCATGTATTCTGACTCGCTGATTATGAGTTCATGTGTGTGTATGTATGTGCAGCATGGTGGCTTAGTGGTTAGCACTGTCCCCTTTGGGTTCTCCGGCTTCCTCCCACAGTCCAAAAACATGCATGCTAGGTTGATCAATGATTCTAAATTGCCAGTAGGTGCGAGTACGAGCACGCCCAGTGATAGACTAGCGACTATCTAACAAATGACTGGAGAAATGGGCGGATCTTTCCAGAACTGTACTAAACTGGTTCAAAACATACTTGGAGAACAGGAAATACTTTGTGTCGTAAGGTAACTTTACATCTGAGCAGACAAGAATCACATGTGGAGTTCCTCAAGGTTCCATCCTGGGACCTCTTCTGTTTAACATCTACATGTTCTCGTTGGCACAGATTATAAAGAACAACAAAATAAACTACCACAGCTATATAGATATATACAACAATGTCACCAGGAGACCGAGGCACTGCAGATATATCAAGGTTAAAAGATCTGATGTTTCAGCAGGACCTGGAAAAACTAGTCCATGCATTCATCTTTGTTAGGCTTGATTATTGTTAGACAACTGCAGCTCATCCAGAACTCTGCATCTCCAGTCCTCACTAGGACCAAAAAAGTGGACCACATCAGTCCAGCTCTGAGGTCTTTACACTGGCTTTCTGTCCGTCAGAGGACAGACTTTAAAGTTCTGATGCTGGTCTATAAAGCACTGAATGGTCCAGGACCAAAATACAACAGTGACCTCCTGACCCAGTATTCAGACCCAGTATGAACCTTCCAGAGCCCAAGTCATCTGGATCCAGTCTTTTATCAGTTCCCAGAGTCAGAACCAGAAATGGAGAAGCTTCCTTCAGCTTCCATGCCCCACATGTCTGGAACAAACTCTCAGATCAGCTGGAACACTCAGATAATTTAAATACAGGTTGAAGACTCACCTGTTCTCAGCTGCATTTGAATAAAGACACAAATCTCCACTGTTACTTTTAAGCTTAAGTTTCAAAGATTAATCATATTTTAACTATTAATATTATCTGTAGTTCTTTTTCATTTCTTTTTTGTTCAAACTTTAAATCACGCTTTTTATTTCAACTATGTGATGTTTTAATGCCTTTGTAAAGCACTTTAAATCACTTGTTGTTGAATTGTACTATTCAAATACACTTGCCTTGCCTTGAGCAGCAGATGCTAAAAGCCAGCAGTCAGTTTGGTGCATATTGTATCGTAGAGGTAATATGGAGAGTGGTGAATAAGGCCATATAAATAATTTTTTGATGTCCAAGAATCATATTTCTCTATGGAATCACATCCTAGTACTAAGCTGTGATTCCACAGCATTTGTGATTAAGGAATCTCCAGTCGGCTGACAGATGTGAGTGATTAACCTGGATCTCCAGGGGTTTTCTCTCTCTTTGAGTAACATTCTATAACTTCCAACAAGTTCCTGAAGTCCCATAAACAGATCGGATAATACATCCCGTACAGCGGTGGCTGGTCTCAGTTTGAAACATGATCTTCTTTTCAGTGGAACCTGGCAAAATGGCTTATAAAATGACAGTGATGTTCAAGTTTTCTTTCTATGTTGTATCATTTTTTTAAATTTTGTACAGCTCTTGAATTACTTTTCTCACATTTGCTGAGATAACGGAATTGTTGCAGCTTCATTTATCAAACACACAGAGGACTGAACAGAGATTATTTTGAAGAATGTGTCCCTTAAGCAAAGTGAAGAACAGTGATTCCCTCAACTGGGAAAAACAATGTACTCATTAGTGTAAATACAATGAAACCATTGTGATTGTTCAAACAGATGAAAACTTAAACATGTAGAATAGTAATACTTAAAGCTGATCCCATCCTTCTGCAGTTTTTTTTTTTTTTTTTTTTTTTTTTACATGCATGCTGGACATGTTATTGTGAACTGTTGTGGCAACATGAAAAGGTATTTTAATACCACAGTTTAGATATGCGGTCCGGTCTTTTATAGATGGTAAATGCCACCCTGTGGCTCTCTCCATCACTGTAGCGGGAAAGATATGTCTGAATGAACCCCCAAGGAACATTAACACAAATTATAGCTGTGTCTTAATGACCTAATTTAACAGCCATTAATCTCACATGTCTCGTGTCTGAAAAAGTTTTGTCGTAGTGAATGACACTTGGTATCACAAGCTAGACTGAAGCTTTTATTAGTTTGAGAAGTCTTTTTCAGTAAGGTTGAGACAACTAAAAGGGCTGCAGACAATTTATGTAGGAGAGTTTGCATGACTAAAACTATGTCCCTCTCTCCATTATGACATGTTTCCTTAACAACACAACCTATTAGAGTTGTTTTTCTCTTGCTGTGTCCCTTCAGTAAAAGGAAATCAAGATTTTAATCTTGTTTACATGTCTTAAGACATGTTTTTAGTCTTTCACCATCAGTCATTAATGCTTAGGTGTAAGTGCTGGTTTCTGCAGGCAACAGCTATAAGTTCAATAACAGTATAACAAATACTGATAATTTAGTGTCTAGACTCCAACCTCATCACTCCCCACAGGTAACATCAACACTGTGATACTAGAAAAGGTGGGCAACTATTTAAACCTTCATATCCTCATCCTTAGCCTCACGGCCTTTACATGGATGCTGCAGCTGTGCATCAGTTGGTGAGACATCCATCCACTGATCCCTTTTCTTCCGCTTATCTGAGGTCGGGTCATGGGGGCAGAAACCTAAGCAGGGTAGTCCAAACTTCCCTCACCCCGGCCATTTCGTCCAACTCATCTGGGAGGATCTCAAGGATTTTCTCATAAAGGCCAGCTGAGAGACATGGTCCCTCCAGCGTGTCCTGGCTCTTCTCCAGGGTCTCTTCCCAGTGGGACCTGCCCGGAAAACCTCCCCAGGGAAGAGACCAGGTGGCATCCTCACCAGATGCCCGAGCCACCTCATCTGGCTGCTCTCGATGCGGAGAAGCAGCGGCTCTACTCTGAGAGCCTGCCAGATGACTGAGTTTCTCGCCCTGGCTGTAAGGGAGAGCCTGGACACTCTTTTGCGTAAAACCAGAGCTCATTTAAAGAGGCCAGTGTACAGTTGCACAAGTTGCCTGTCTGAACTTGTTTACAGGTGAATTCTCTGAATGAGACATAAATGTGTTCAGGATTAGATATTGTGTAAAATCCCTCACCCTACCTTTAATGTATCTCTTAATGACGTTTTTGAAGTTTTGAAAAAGTTTGAGAGAATTTCTGCTTGTTTTCATTAACAAAAGAGAGGGATGAGGGCATCAAGTGTTATCATTTGGCCTCTCATCATCAAGGACGAGCTCCTTTGATCATTTTTCCATTTTGGAGTTTCTTGAACTGTCTGGAACGTTGCATTGCTGCTTCAAAAATAGAAACTTCCTAGTTAAAATATTGGCTGAAGCCTAAGTTCTCCAGCTTTCTACCACAGTTGGAGATTCTGAGTTGTTTAAGTATAAATATTAATAAAGGGCTGTTAATCCATTAATCTTTTGAATCACGATGAATTGAAATATGTTTATAGTTAACTGGTATTAATCGCACAAAAAAATGTTCTGTTTACCCTTATAAAGAAAATTAAAAAATTGGAATAATAGGGGTGAAGACAATTATTGTTTCTTTAAACAAATGGCTGTTGTATTATTATAAGCTGAAAGTCTAGAAGAGCCAAACTTTTGCCCAACAAGCAAAATCTGATGTTGATATCAGTAATTCAAACACTGAATAATGTCCAATTAATCATCCCCTGTTTTTAAGCAGTTTTTATTAACCATATTTACCACAAAAACTAAATAACCATCTATAAATAAAATAGTTTTCAAAACTGCATTTCAGAAAACCAATGTGTAAAATGACCGATTATATGTGCATTGTATTTTACTGGCTAAAGGACATATTTCCTGAAACGTGCATCATTATGGCGTTAAACACAAGTTGCGTTAACTTTGACAGCCCTAATCAAAAGATTTTAGAAATGTTGAGAATGTGAGGGCAGTTTATATGAGATGAAGTGAGGGGTAACCCATGGTTTAAGAACTTCAGCACGTAGGTAGGTAGGTAGGTAGGTAGGTAGGTAGGCAGGCAGGCAGGCAGGCAGGCAGGCAGGCAGGCAGGCAGGCAGGCAGGCAGGCAGGCAGGCAGGCAGGCAGGCAGGCAGGCAGGCAGGCAGGCAGGCAGGCAGGCAGGCAGGTAGGCAGGATTTGGCCTGAAGTCTTTTCTGCACAGTACACCCTTTAAATTCTCAAGAAAACAGCTTCACTCTCTTACCATTAAACACTGGCCAGATCCTCCAACTGCAACATTCGCCTGTCTTGAAGCATCACAACACATTATCAACATAAACCACTAGTTTTATGAGTCAGATTACAGCTGAAATAATGACCACGACTGAAACACTGACACTTTGCCACAGACTCAAGAATAGTCCACAGTCCAAGAGGCCAGCCTCTGTTGTTGGCTGCACCATTCTGTGTCAGCTGACAGTGGAAATTTAACCAAAGTGTTGTTGGTGAATCAAACTGCATATTAAATGCCAACAGCATTATTCCCAGTGACAAGACAGGCTAGTCTGCACCAGTTGTTGAGATAACAACACGTCAGCCTCCAGTGAATCAACAGTCGTATTCTGGGAACCTGATAGTGTTCAGAACTGTAATCTTTTGCAGCTCTGCCTCGTAGTAACATGACTTTACTGAAGCATATAACCTAGCTGCTAGTTTACTTCTAAGGTTTGAATCGACTGCGCTGTCGGCACTATATTACAATCTTCAGGAGTAAGCTCCGCGGGAAAAAAAAGAGGTTCCCTTAATTTTGGTTATCTGATGTTTGGAGAGAACTGGAAGATTGTGGACTGAGAAATACCTGGAGAGATACTCAAACTGCAGTAGTTGGCTATCAAAAATTAGGAGTAACATTAGAAACATTCTATATCTATTTTAACATAAATTTCCATTAAAATGTGTGTCCGTTTTCCCCAAACAGTCCATGTGTGCCAGCAGCGTTAAATGACCCATAGTCTTGTGACTGTGGCCTCTAGTAGCCATTGTAAGTGTAATGGGAGGAGGTGAGCTGACATAGTGATGGATGAGCCTTCCTGGATGAAAAGTTCAATAATACATAAAAATTTACAAAAGGAAACTGCTCTATTGAAAAGATAACCGAGGGACTTTCCTTTAGACTCTGTCCCAGAGGAGCAGTCGCTCTTATTGCCAGGCTGATCTGGATCACGCACGTCACTCCGAGGTGAAACCTGAGAGTGCTGTCACACTAGGAAATCTGTACCACGAGTTCTGTCTCTGGCGCTGTTGGAAGCGCTGCGCTGTGAGTGGACATAGTTTCGGTTGTACGTGTGTGTTAAAGAGGGCACGCATGACATGTAGATGCAGCAGTTCCTTGTCACAATTGTTTAGCTAAAATTTGAGTGAAATATAGAAGTTCAAAGGTGTGAAAGAGCTGCATGTGCCCAGGCAAAAACCGCGAAGCTTCTGAAAGCGCTTTGAGTAAACAAAGAAGGTATGAGCGAGCAGCGATGAAGCACAACCGTGAGTAATGTGAGTGTAGGCCAGTGGAGAAATCAAGAGAGGGGGTCACCTGTGCCCTGAAACCTCTTTGATAACCTTCAATAACTGGACAGATGTAGTGAAACTGGGTTGAGCAGAGTTCAGAGTTATTACCCACATCTTTTACGCAAGTATTTATTACATTCATCACCTCGTTGAAGACACCTGAGTTTTATTGACGTTGACAAAATCTTTATTCGAGTTGAATCCGCCTCATATTCAAAGTCTGACCTGGAGTCAGAAACAGCCTCCACTGTTGACAGCGCTCCTCTACAATGGCTGTGGTTTAGAAAGTCAATGGGTGATCTGCATCACACGCGGGTTTGGGAATGAGTGGTGGTCACAACAGTTTAAATAATTCATCTCACAGACCTACATAGCAAGTTGTTTTTGACTGTGGTGCAGTATTTCTCCTTTCTGAGATGCTTCAACACAGAAGCAGTGAGAGTGTTTGTGTCTAGGCCAGCGGACCATGCCCTTTCATAATTCATAGGAGTTTGTTAAGAAACTAAAAGCCTCCCTTTACTTAGACATAAAGCAGGTGGTAGATGCATAAAGAGAAGTCAGGTGGTGTTGAGGAAATAGAGTCCATCAGGAGGAGAAATGAAGGTGTGCAGGGTAGACACCGTAAGGTGGACGAAAGCCGAGTGTACTTTTAAATGAGAAGAAATCAGAGGAGGAGGCAGAATGAGTGATCGAGGCAGCGGTAGACATAAATAAAGCATGAACTAAAAAGGTAGAGAAAGTGAATTTTTTTCCTTCAGGATGCTCATGTTGCTATTCTGACCACATATTGCCAAGATGTACAAGGAAGTATGTCAAAAACACCCTTCCGACCTCTGTGTCCGCCAGCAGGATAACCTGTATAAACATGATCCAGAAACACCTCAAGACTAAATGTGTCCTTCACAAGAGGAGACATTCAGAAGGGCATATTCATTCTATAAAGACCCTCTCCAACTGAATTTAATAGGATTGTTATTGGCAGAGAGATGCCATCCATCAACCCACTCCAAAAAAACACAGAAATTATGATGCCCCCTGTTTCTGTAAGTCTTCTGGTTGTTGCATATTTGTCTGTGTCGCTCTAGTTTGGCTCCAGTGACGGCGGGTGATCATTATTAGAGCTGTTTGCTCCTGGCAGCCGCACCGAGGTCCACGGACCTGGCTGTTGTCCGGGAAGCCCAGAGCGAGAAGCAGCATCAAATCCCACCGGCCTGCAAAAGGAGAGGCGGCACGAGCAGCCTTGTTTCAAGACTAACTGTTGGCAAATTGGTGAAGGGGGATGCATTGAAAGAGGGTGATTGGAAAGGGAAAAGGTGAGCAGTGTGGAATGGAGGATAAGAGATACTGACAAAAAAGCAAGTGACTTCTGTCTGCTGCTGTGTGATAAGACATTTCTGCATTTGTACTTTGAGTATTGGAGAAAATGTGATGATATTGTGCAAGCAGAAGTGCTTTTCCATGATTTGTAAAGCCTCCATTAAGGAAACACTCAGAAGTCAAATAAAATGGTAATTTCCGTTTATAGCGGCTCACTTTGTCTTTTCGCAGCACTATCACAAACCCTAAACAATAACAACAAAATAGCTGTTTTCAAATCCATGTCTTTAAAAAGCAACTATTCAAATGTGTTTGTGGTGTTTTGAGGTTTCCAAACATGCAGATTTCCTTAGGATTTTTACAAGAACTGTCTCTAAATGCAAATAAAAGTGGTTCGGCCTTTTTTTTTTTTTTTTTTTTTGTGGGGGGGAAGCCAGCGCTCATTGTGGTCTACATACCGACTTGGCATAGGTGTTACGTCTGATGCCCTTCCTGACACATCGTTCCCTGTTTATTCCGGCTTGGGAGCAGCACTCTAAAAAAAAACACTGGCTTGTGACCCCTTAGTGGCTGGGCTTTTGCAAATGCCAGTGTGAGGTTTACAGAGTTATGCATTGTGCAACACATTCCAAAAAAGAATAAGGAATGTGGAGTTCAGTGTCCTGCCCGGGGACACTTTGGCATTTTTATGAGGCTGAGGATTGAGCCGTTAACCTTCCAGTTGGAGGGCAACCGACTCTACACACTACACCACACCACCACCGCCCAGCTGCCTCTAAATCTAAATCAAATTATAAGCATGTCAAACCAGAACCCTACAATGGTATGAAGGAAAGTCAGATTCCTCTCCCGCCAGTCAGGAACAGAGATCTGGGACTGCAGTGAGCACAGGCTCACTAAAACGGAAGGGCTGAAGACTGAAAATATGCAGCCTGCTCTGATGAATATCTGCTTCTTGACTATGTATTGTTTATGTAACCAAGTCAACCAGTGCACGCAGGCACTAGTCATTAATCATTTCTATCAAGCCTAATTAGAAGTGTGCATTGGTATTTTTAAAATGTTTTTATTAGAAGAAAAGAAAACATTAATGCAATAATAGCACAAATGTTGTATTGTTGTCTGCAAGCTTTCGTTGCCGGTGTATTTCTGGTGCTGGTGTTGAAGCTCAGCTGTACACCGCTCACTGTGGTTGCCCAGCTCTTTCTCTCTCGTTACAGAGGGACATTCTGTAAGAAAATGACACTGCTATGAGACACAAAATCTCTTATTTCCTTATTTCTTTAACACGTACTGCCACATCCCATTACGGTGCAGCAGCGCTGGGAATAGAAGAGGGCCTGATGGACTGAGATGAATTTAGATGTAGCGATCTTGTCTTGGATAAGCTTTAATAGATTACATTTTATGGTGATGTGGCCTTTCCCATGCCGCTCAGAGTGCTTATCCTTTGAGCTTTACCCATGCAAGGTTGTGCAGACAAACACACAATCCCAAACAAACACACACCTACCCACGCTCATCAGGACTCTATCTGTCCTCATCACTCCCTCACTGCCTACAACGGTGTCTCTCACTTGTCGCTTCATCACAGTATTACAACACAGTGTTTAGCTTTTGCTCTCCACCTGTGCCTCCCCTCTGATGAGATTTGCAGTCTCCCTGAGACATGTCTGTTTACCTTGAAGTTAAGGAACCAGATGAGCTAATGTCAATGAGACCATAATTGCATAGATTTAATACTCTGATCTTCCAATTTGCCCTTGTCTCTCCTCTTTTTTGTATCAGGGACATGCCCTGAAGTGACTGTTTAGTCAACATCTAATGGCAAAGGAGTAACAAAGGTCTCAAATTAACCTTGGATTAAATGGCTCAAAAAATAGTTTATACCACTCCACACCCATCCACCTATCCCACCATGTCCTCCAAGAGTATTCCAGATGAAAAACTTATTTTAGGATTATACTGCTGCCTGTGCATGATGAAGCTTCTAGGTTAAGACAGTTGATTTAGGTTGATAGTGCTTTAGCTTGTTAGAAATCGTTTAAAGAGCCAGTTCCTGCCTGTTTTTCACAGTGAAGTTCTTTTGATATTAGTGAGGATCATTATAAGTCCCAACTCATTCAGTTTCCTATTATTAGTCCCAGGTAATTTTCTTGGTGAGGAAGGATTTAATGTGAACTCTTGCAGAGTACATTGTCATTGTATGTGAGTGACCTTGTTTAAAATGTCCATATATATATATATATATATATATATATATATATATATATGGATAACACAAGAAGGACACAAAGCTATTCTTATATTTACTTTCACTTCTGTTTCTTTGCAAACAGAAAGAAACCAAGATGGTTCGTGTTCATTTCATTTTTGCTTTTCAGGTGGTTTTGTTGTGTTGTTTTTAATGTTGTCTTTCCTTTTCACAACACTTGAAGTGTTCTGGCATTGTACACTCCTGCATGAATGCTGCCATCAGAGTGCATCAGTACATTCTTAAAAATAAATAAATAACAAACAAACAAAGCATTGTCATGGTTGGGATGAAATGCAAAGCATCTGAACACTCATTCCAATTTTCTTTTGCCTTGTAGCTCTTGCTCCAGCCATTTAAAATTAATGAAATAATTGTTATCTGATTATCTCATTAATCTCCATTGTGTGTTTCTGTACAAAAAAGAACGATTGGACAATAAAAAAAGATCCCGCCGGAGCTTATGTCCAGCTGCTGTTGCCTGCAGCGCAGGAGAGCGGCCAGAAAGATCTGGGTTGTGACCGAGTCATTTAGGAATTCAGAATATTAGAAGCGGGGGTTGATGAGGCCCATCAGAGGGCACTAAACAAAACGAGCCAAAGCCAAACTTGGAGCCCAGCCTCTCTTTGAACCCATTAATGATGTGACAGAGCAAGAAAATTACATTCACTTGTTGCACCACAGCATTAAACAGACAATTAACACAACAGTCACACACACACACACACACACACCACTGCAAACCATGCAGGGGAAAGGTCCGCCTCATCTGGCAGTGACAGTCGTGGCGGCGCTCCGTCAACTGAGCTAAATTTCATCCATGTGAAGGAGAACCTGAGAAAGCAGCACTGTTTGTTTTGTTTTATTCTTCGTCTTTAGCTTTTAGTAAACTTTCAGCTTACCCTGCGTCTTAATTCTGTCCTCCAAAAGTATTTTTGTTCTACATTTATCCTAATGCCTTCATTCATATGTTTGCCCATCCCTTTCATAAAAGTACTAATTCAGCAATAAAACTGTTATAATGAGTATTTTAAACTTGCCCTACTCTCTGTTTGTCGGTGACAAAAGGGACGTACGGCTAGAGATTGAATATTCTTTAATGATCCAAGTCAGTCAGTCAGTCAGTCAGTCAGTCAGTCAGTCAGTCAGTCAGTCAGTCAGCCACCTGATCTCTACCCAATAGAGGCTTTTCAGTTACTAAAGTCAAATCGGAGGGTAGAAAGAAGAAATAACTGAAGGTGGCTGCTGTGAAGGTCTGCCAAAACAGCTCAAGGGAGGAATTTAGAGATGTCCATGGACTCCATACTCCAGGTAGTCAATGAATGCAAAGATTTTCATCAAAATATTACAAAATTCTGATTATATCTTCTGTTATGCCACATTGTTAGAGTACTTTTGAGCCCCAGCAAATGAAGTTACTGTGCTAAAAATGGCTGCAATTCCCGAATGGTAAATGATATATTTTTGTGGAAACTTACATCGAAGCTGGAAGTCGACACTTTGATCACATCGTGACTGTTTCATTTCTGATTAATTATAGCCCAATTCTTAAAATCTCTGTCTTGTGCAAGCATTTCTAATTCAAGCTGTTTCTTCCTTTTGTCAAAGCTTTATTTTTAATTCGTGTTTATTGCCCAAATATCTAACTCATATCTGTGATAATGCATCGCTTCCAGCCATTTAAAAGAACTGTGATTAGAAAAAAAAGGCCTGCATTTTTCAAAAGCAATTAAACAGTTATTGAGTTTTTAGCATTTACACTCCTGCTTAGTTGTACTTTTTTTTTTTGTTTTGCTTTGTTCTCATTTAAATGGTTCTGAACTATTGTTTATTTAATATAACGTATTATAACTAGCACTCTAGATAATCAAGGATGTTTTTGAAAAGAGGATGTTTGATGTGGTGAATCTTTAATTCCCTACTAACCGGATCATATTCCTGGTTCCTCGAACACGGTATCTGCAGTCCTGTCTGTTAAGATAAATGTGGCGTTCTGTAACTGTATCACACACTTCGAGAAGAAGAAACACTCTTCTGCGAGCAGAATCTGGATAACATTCACGGAGAAATTATTTGTTTTCATGGAAAATAAACACCATAAAAATTGATAAAAGTTAGAGCGATGACTGAGGCGGTATGAGTTAGCGAACACCAAGGGAGCAGTTGGCATGAACTGCCTCCACCTCCTTCCTCAGAAAGCAGCAGATATTTAAGAGCCTTTCTATCCACGCAGACTTAATTGTGGCACTCCACTATCTCCACAGAAAAAAAAAAGATGCTCAGTCTTATCTACTTAACCTTCTGCAGAGACAGCCATCAGTCCAAGGGCATGACAGAGAGGGAAGAGAAGGAGCGAGCAGCAAGGATAACCCACATCTACCTCTGCATGTGATCGCAAACACCCCTGACATTTGTTTGCTCCCCATGGGAACTCCAGCCACGTCCTCTGTCCATAAGACTGAAAATACTCTGCCATCCATCACGTTCTTCAAGGCCGCAATTTATCACATTCACCCTATCGTTTACAAAGGTTTCAAATGTCACAATCCAGGCAAAAGTGCATTTCATCTGCTCCTTTACACTGAACAGGAACTCAGCTTAGTAGCTGAGATCATGGTGGTGAATACTGGTGATGGGTGATGGCTTTCGTACCGATGGACAACAGAACATTTAAGCAAAATTTCAACTTCTCCTGACACTGTAAATGAACAGCCATAAGCTGGTTCTGATGAGGCTGTGCATGGCCAGCAGAACCAGACAGCCAGTACCACGCAAAAAAACCAATGCACATTTATTACCATCCACAGTTGTATACATTTTTCTGTGATATGTATCGATAAGAAGTGTGACCACTGCATAAAAACCTTCTCTTCCATATCTAAATATTTCACTGGGCTTAAGGTTTGGACTCTGTGAAATCTGAAAATGACGTCTTGTGCTTGTGTGTGTGTGTGTGTGTGTGTGTGTGTGTGTGTGTGTGTGTGTGTGTGTGTGTGTGTGTGTGTGTGTGTGTGTGTGTGTGTGTGTGTGTGTGTGTGTGTGTGTATTTCTGAACCCAGTGCTGCTTGATGCAGACTTATAATTATAAATCTCCTCTAAACCTTCCCATTGGTTCAGGATTTGATTGGGTTTTAAAATCCTGAGGTCAAAATATTGGCTGTGTAAAATTAGATTTGGTCGTCTAGTGCTATAAGTATTGTGTGCATGAATAACAGTATAATAGGGGAAAATGGGGGGAAAATGCAAGTACCTAGTATTCACATGTGCCTGCAGATTCTTTATGCATGCGAGCAAACCCACAGATTGTCTTGTGCTGATTTAATTTCTCGCATCACGTGTTGCTGTCTGTTCCTCCCCCACCTCCACTCTTACACTTTAATCCGGGATTTGAGGAAACAAGTTACCTGAGGTGCTTTAGCTGAGTGAAAATTACATTTACAGTGGCATGGAAAGGCAGGTCTGTCCACGGAGTGGGACTAAAGTCTGGCTGTTGTTGGCTGCTGTCAAGCATTCATTCTCCTATAAATTCAACAGGAGGCTGAGCATTTGCACAGCATTTGTTAGAAACTTGTTTGAGGGCGATGCGTCACCATCTCCACCTTGATTTCAAAGATGCTTTTTCTTCAGTGTCTCACGACGAGCCTTGCAACACTTTACTTTTACTAAACACTTTACTAAAATTGTACTACGCTCACTGAAAACCCAGAACTGTTGATGGGTTTACCATCAGAGCTGACTACAGTTTAAACCTCTAAGGTCATTGTAGCTCAGATGCAAATAGCAGCCCGGATGGTCTTTTTTGTCTTTGTTTTGGCATGTATCAGAAATAGACTACCGATTCATTTGGTTTTGTTTACAGTGCAATGGGTTCGGTTCTTCCAAACCCGGAAATGCTGCCTTTTAACAAGCTTTACATAACAGTAAACAGCAGTGTTCATGAATTTATGACACTGATATATATTTACAAAAATGGCATAAAGTTGATGAGAAAAAAGAAAAACTGAAAAAAGTCAATATTCATATAGGAATCTTTTGATTTTTGATTTTTCAATCTGTATATGGACATATAAACACTTTTTAAAAATCTTAAGTGACAAGTTTTATCGTATTAAAAATCTAAACAAATCAGCAACACGCTTATAAATAAGGGTGATGGAACAGAACAGTAAACATGCTGCTCACCAACGTTTTTTTTAATTGTATACTACAATTATTTTATGTACATTACTGCAGGCGGGCTAGTCAAGCACTCTTCGCATGTTGCAGATTTCATTTTGTTGGAACCAAAAAGATCAGAATCATGAATCGGTCAATCAGTTTGATGAACCAAAAGCCATCCTTGCTTGTCAAGTCTTAGTTCATTTTTGAAACCCAATACTTTTTTCATGCTGGTCTGCAAGTCATTATCACTACATAGCCAGAACCAACCAGAAGCCGGTCATGTGACTCCCTTGGCTGGTTTGTACTGTAGAGGTGTGTTGTATTCTGTGATAAAGTGAGTGAGGTAGGATGGTAAATTCCACCCTGGAAATGTTCTCGGAGGTAGCACAGCCTGCAGGAGTTCTTTGCAGACTGCAGATTGTGCAGTTGTTCACTCTCAGCATACAGCGTACTCAGTGGATGATGTCACCTTTAACAATTAAATCTGCTGGTTGTGGATTCACCCAGAAGGGCATCTGTAGTATGAGGATTCAAAATAACAAATTACAGATTCATGGTTTCACAGCATTTTAGGAAACATCCAAACTTTTCTGAAAAATTGGGTTTAGCATTTTCAAGAAATATTTTGAATCAAAATAGTCTCACTGGATTGTAAACAGGGACAGCAACCACAGCTAAATAGGCAAGACATCAGCACAACCTTCAGAAAACCTCTCAGTACTTATATTTTAATATTTTAATTTTTATGAAAACTGAGAAAAATCCATGTGCTGAGGACGAGAGTGATTATTGAACACTCCTGAACACTCGTCGGGCATTTTACAAATCACAGTACTGAGTAATGTGCAGTTGGACTGTCACAGAAACTACTGCAGAAGCAATAAATGATTTAAAAAATGGTGACATTGTGGACATGAGCTTGAATAACATAAAATGAATGTGTAGCATAATGACAAACTGACTCCTAAATTAATTAGAGGTTAACCCAACAAGGAAATCCCCCACTCCCCCACTACAGTGCTGGTCAATTCACTCTCTGTAATGGCACTTGATAACTGCACAAACCTTTTTCTGAAGTGGCTGGCTGACACAAACTGGCTGTCATTAAGAAACTAATGAGGTATCACGTCTAAGATTGATGTAACTCAGACGCAGTCACACAGCCGTGGTCACCGATTGCATGGAGACCCTCTCCCAGGTCTGATGTAGTGGTCGCTAAGAGGTCAAAGGATCACGTTCAAACAATCTCCCTGAAGACTGAGGGGACAGGAGCAACGAGCTGGTTGGAATAAATCGAACACATCACCCCAGACTTCCTCTGCCTCCTCCCTGCCACAACTGAATCCCACTTCTACATTCAAACAACACAGGATCAAAGTCAGGTCTGCGCTATGTCAATTATGCCTTTTTTTGTAAAAGGTGACAGTATTTCCTGAGGTCTTAATGCAATGCTGTAACATACACTATATTTCCAAAAGTGTTCGCTCAGCCATCCAAATAATCGGAATCAGGTGTTCCAGTCACTTCCGTGGCCACAGGTGTAGAAATAATCAAGCACCTCGGCATGCAGACTGTTTTTACAACTATTTGTGAAAGAATGTGTCGCTCTCAGGAGCTCAGTGAACTCCACCGTGGAACTGTGATAGGATGCCAACTGTGTAACAAATCCAGTCCTGGCTCCATAATATTCCACAGTCAACTGTCAGCTGTTTTAAAAGAACATGGAAGTGTTTGGAATGACAGCAACTCAGCCACGAATTGACAGACCACGTAAACTGACGGAGCGGGGCCAGCAGATGCTGACGTACATAGTGCGAAGAGGTTGCCAGCTTTCTGCAGAGTCAATCACTACAGACCTCCAATTTCATGTGGCCTTCAGATTAACTCAAAAACAGTGTCCAGAGAGCTTCATGGAATGGGTTTCCATGGCCGAGCAGCTGCATCCAAGCCAGACATCACATGTGGGGTTGTTTTTCAGGAGCTGGGCTTGGCTCCTTAGTTCCAGTGAAAGGAACTCTGAATGCTTCAGCATTCCAAGACATCTTGGACAATTCTATGCTCCCAACTTTGTGGGAACAGTTTGGAGCTGGCCCCTTCCTCTTCCAACATGACTGTGCACCAGTGCACAAAGCAGGTCCATAAAGACCTGGATGACAGAGTCTGGTGTGGATGAACCTGACTGGCCTGCAGAGTCCTGACCTCAACCTGATAGAACATCTTTGGGATGAATTGAAGCAGAGACTGAGAGCCAGACCTTCCGGTCTGTATGATTGCATGTAATGAACATTATAATTGCACTGCCATATTCTCTGTTTTGCTCAACATCAAAACATTTGACTTAGTGTGTTTAGTTTTTCGTAAAATAAAATTATTCCAAGTGATACATTTTTGTATTACTTTGGAATCATCAGTGAGTTTAAGTTTATAAACACCTAAAACCAAAAAAGTCATTTCGGCGTTGGTTCAGTCTCGGCAAAGCATTCAGTTTTCAGGTTGGAGACTTCTATTTATGACTTTTTTCTAGCTTTTTTATGTGGAAATATGACATCCCAGCATTGTGTCCTTCAGTCACCAGAGTGAACAGCGGGGCTTGCTTCATCTCAAAGTTACTAATCAAGTAAAACTTGTCGCTACACTTAATAAACTTTTCAAAGCTGAAAAGACATTTTTATTTTGAAAAGAGTTTTTGGTTAGAGAATTGCTCAAAGAATGCCACAGTAGTGCGGCCACAGGGCCTCTGTGCTTCCCATCAGTTCAGTCATGGGTGTAGAGCAGCAAGAGGCAGCAGTCATGATGTGCTCTGTGCCCATGTGCAGTGTTGTTACTCGGACTGAGGCTGTGCACATCAAAAGAGAAAAATCAGAGTGATGCTCAGTCCTCTTGCATTTGCAAAAACACAGCTCTTGTTTTATTCATCTATTTTTTTTTAATGCAATTCCCATATTGTGACTGTTGAGAGTGGACATCAAATAAAATATGTCTACATTAGCTTCTCGCCCGTCATACCTCCAAAGAATGTGTCATTACTTTAGAATAGCAAAGGAAAATAACGTGTTTAAATGCTTCGAGGAGAAGATGTTGACTTAAATGTATTTAGATTGACTGGATTTCTACAAGCTTTGGGAGGGGAGGGGTGTGTGGGTGGGTGCACACAGCCCTTGTTGCTGCTCGTGCACGGCACACAGATTTTCAAGCTAAGCAACAATAAACAAAACTTTGAGAGATTAGTTACATATTCAACAATCAGAAAATCCAGCCATGCATGTTGAAGCCTGAGTTGGAAGTTTGTCAACCAGAGAAACTGCGACAACAAAGGCGACACACCAACGGTTTCCCTCTCGGTCTGTAAATGTAGCTTTGCACCAAACAGTTTTTGAGACACGGTTATACTCATTTTTGCATAGAAATACACCTGATACAGCTCACTTTGTTGATTAGCCTTCTCTGATCATCAGTTTCCCAGCTCTTTTCTTTTTTTTTTTGCTTTACTCTCCATAACACCAGCATACCACTCTTTGGACATCAAATGTGTACTAAGTCTAAAAAGTATTCATGGCTGTTTGTATCTAAGCTGAAAACATACACTGGGGAACACAAAAAAAAGAAAGAAAATGCTTTTACTTGTGCCAAGTATGTATTAAAGAGAATGTTTAATTTAAAGATGTTAAAGTGTGGAGTTTCCACTGCGTACCTGGCTCTTCTCAGTCAAATGTACCTCAGCGTTTTGCACCCGAACAAACCTGAAGGCATAAATCAATCATTAAGTGATCCAACTTTGAACAACTGCAAAAATCAATCTGAAAAGATCACTTCAAATCTCTCTGCTCTATCTTTTTACTGGCTTTAAAGCTTGGATCAAGGATGATTGTTGCCATCTCAAACAGGAGGTGATGAGACAAAGGTCAGCCTCTTGCCAACGCCGTTACTCTGCTTGTTTCCTAATTAGGGTGAAAACAAATCTGCGACAATTGACTTCCCTTCCTCTTCCTCCCTCGTTCCCTGTCTCTCTGTGGTCACCGTTTACACTAAGTGGGATCACTAATAAGTCTCCATAGAGTTGTGTAGTTGGCTCCCACCTAATCATTTTTTGAGACAGAATCTTCAAAGTGTGCCCTCTTTTCTGACATTAATAACAGCCAAGTGGAGGCTCTTTAGATGCTTGAGCACATGTAGCGGTTAGATTGGCTCAGGTTTTGCACTGCTCCGTCCAAATCATCTATATGACCTTTCTTGGATGGCGTCCACACTTCTATTTCCCCTCAATTTCTCTCAGCTCTCCACAAACTAAAAGAAAAAAAAAGCAAACATTAAAATCATAAGACATAAAATTGACAGAACAGAAACACTGAGGGCAGGCCATCATTGGCGTAAGGTAAAATTACAATAAACTAATTTAGAATTGTAACTGGGACTTTAACAGTAGAAATGGGTTCCTGCCCTGCTGTACTATTTGGGGTTCTGGCCTCCGTCTGTGCTTTTCACCACAGATATAAATCAGTTGGCTCCGGTCCCACTCTAGCCGGAGGCGGGTCGGGGTTCAGTATAGATGGGACCTTCATTGATCAGAACATGGACGGGGATGAGGAAATCTGAACCGCTAGAGTGAGCCGACTATGGTAAGGCTTCAACAGATCGATTCAAGTGATGTGCATGTGAGGCACCGGAGCGCTCCATTAAATTCTTCATCCTACCCTTGCTCGCGGTGATGTGTGTCTTTGATTTCTCAGCATGACCAATACTGCGAGACTGCGCTGAATACCCCAGCAGACATCCACACACATCAAAGGTTCATGCATGACATGAAGACAAATGAACATTTTTGAGTGTTTTGTTTTCTTTTTACATTTAGATCTTAGTGAATCGGTTTGGGGGCATTTATCAAAAGAAAATGTTGTGAATTTTAAAGCAGGCTTCTTTGTTTTCCCGGTCAGGTTGTGATCACCCTCAAACCTCTGCCCTTGCGGTTAAAGTTTGTGTTTGCAGGTGAATCTTCTCTGCTGCATCTCAGAACTGCTTCTCCGTCTTCAGATACACAGTTGCTGGTACAAATGTCCTACTCTCCGTCTCATGCTTACACCTGTAAGCTTTTCTGCTCTCAGGTTTTCACTTGCTGTAGAAATCGCTTGTTCATATAACCCTGATTCATAAGTAAGTCATATCAGTGCACTTTACAGAGAAAGTTTCAATCAAGTCCAATTGTCTGCAGCCTAGTTCATTATAATCCAAATCTGCGTAATCCAGTTAATGGTGCTGCTTCTTCGTTCAGACAAAAGACAGCAGAAGTGACAAGCTAAAATGATGGAAACATAGTAGTGAGGTTGGTTGTTTAGTCATATGAAAAGTCTGTCCCTTAAAAGGTTAAAGAAATCTTGCTGTGTCACAAGTGTTCTCCAGTTTCATGAACAAAAAGACATCAGTAATGATCTAAGAGATGCAATTCTTAGTGCCTATCAGTCTAAAAAGGGTTATAAGGCAATCTCTGAACAATTTGGAGTCCATGGCAGTACAATTAGGAAAATAAATGCACAACTATGGGTTGTTTGGAAGTGGTAATGGCAAAAGGCCTCTTCTCTCTGAGGAATAACATGGCAATACAGCACAAAGTTAGCTTTAACAGAGACTTACCATTGATCCACAAATAAGACTAGACTTTTTTCACCTTTATTCAGGGTTTTTATTCAGGATCTAGACATTACATCCACAGCAAATGATGGTGCAGTCCCAGCAACTTGAATGTGCCTGTTTCAATAGGAGGTTTAAACATAACATTGAAACAGCTGCACTGGATTTGACCTGGGCAGGAAGATGGTGAGATCTTGAACATATGGATGGATGGATGGATGGATGGATGGATGGATGGATGGATGGATGGATGGATGGATGGATGGATGTGTGGATGGATGGATGGATGTGTGGATGGATGGATGGATGGATGGATGGATGGATGGATGTGTGGAAGGATGGATGGATGGATGGATGGATGGATGGATGGATGGATGGATGGATGTGTGGATGAATGGATGGATGGATGTGTGGATGGATGGATGTGTGGATGGATGGATGGATGTGTGGATGGATGGATGGATGGATGGATGATGGATGGATGTGTGCTGGATGGATGGATGGATGGATGGATGGATGGATGTGTGGATGGATGTGTGGATGGATGGATGGATGGATGTGTGGATGGATGGATGGATGTGTGGATGGATGGATGGATGGATGGATGGATGGATGGATGGATGGATGGATGGATGGATGGATGGATGGATGGATGGAGAGAATACGAAGAGAATATTCACAAACCTCATTAAAATTAAGTGACATAAAGTAAATTAGACCAAAAATTCCTCCACACGGTGTAAACAAGGGTTGAATCTAAAATAGTTAAATCATGAAATGTGATTTTTAATCACTTCTTTATTTTTGCGTTTTAGATTATATCCTGATACGTAAAACCTTTGACATGACAGGGATTATTTTTTCACCACATTGTCTTTAGCTGGAGATATTTATACCAACTGCTGTTGTTTGAGGACACAAATCCTTTATTTACTCCCAAAATGATCATGTGACTGAGCACAGTTGGCAGAGGCTGTCTTCATGCTATTGATCTGTTACCAAAAGTCTTATTGCTGCTTCGCTTTCTTTTTATGGCTGTGTTGAACAGGTCTGTGCACGTTTTGAACTCAAGCGTTCAATGATGCAATGATACAGCACACGACGAGGAAAAAGGGGGAGCGCACCACTCACCTGGGAATGAGTCAATTTTGCATGTGTTTATAATCGGCCCAGTGAGGTAAAGATGACCATTAAAGCCATTACAGTTTTATTTGGAGGATTAGTGGAAAGGGATTAATACGGCTAAAGGAGGGCATGAATGTACAACACTTCCTCTGCTTTATTTTCCCTTCCAGATCTATTAGATTTGTTTTGGTGATGCCCTGGGGCATTTTCCAGGCAAGAAGTTCTAATGCAGAATAAGAGAATAGACCATTAAAGCCGATCTAATCTCCAGACAGTTCTAATTGTAGCTTAAATACACTTAAGCTAAGTGATCTTTATAATTTTTGTTTACTCATATCCCTAATTGCTGTGTTGATTAATAAAATGCTTCTAATATTGAGCAATTAATGCCTGGTTAACCACCTGATTGTTCTAGTTTAGTTTAAAAACTGTTTAATGATTTAGTTTATAATGTTCTCAGTGTATCCTGCACCGTCATGCACAGCTTTATGTGCCGTTTTCATGTTTCTGTGTTGGCTAAGGTTTGAAAAAGCGTGCGTGTGTGTGTGTGTGTGTGTGTGTGTGTGTGTGTGTGTGTGTGTGTGCGTGCGTGCGTGTGTGTGTGTGTGTGTGTGCGATGAATTCACTGCCCACATGCTGCAGGATTCAGCTGGAGGAGGTTAGCGTGTCGCAGCATCTACCACACTGATGGGACCAATGAAGCGCCATTATGCTGTTTAGGCACTTGTGCATTGAAGTGATTAATCTCTAAAACTCTGCTTTGTTGTACTCTGCATGCTTTGCCTTTGTCATGCAGATAGTGACGACCCCTCAGTCCCTCCAGTACTTCACAGCAGCAGGTGTGAGTGTGATTCAAGAATTTAGCCCACCTGCAGATCAGCAACATGTAGGTGAAACCCTACAGAGCCGCGGCCTTTGTTAGATTATCCCTAATAAGCTCTCAGACCACTTTCATCACCATGCTCCCTTTACACCAGATGATCAAATCACATCTTAAAATGTAATTACCTCGATTTTTTTTGTTAGTCTCAGCATTTAAATGTCTGCTGAAAACACAGCTATAAAGATACAAATCAACAGTCTGCTCCCAGAAATCCCACTGTAGCATGTTTTACACTGCTTTTGCAGATGAATACCCCCCCCCCCCACACACACACACACACACATCCCCACCTTCATGCATATTCATGCATATGCTTGTTGAAGTAAAGTTGCTTAACACATAAAGTGCTAGATTACCCCCAACTCTGTCAATGCGGAGGGAGATTTTTCAGGTCTTTCTGATTAATAAGCAGGTTTCCATGGAGACAGTTGTGCTGCATTAGCCATACCTGCTTGCTGCTGAATCACAAAAACGAGGAGGCTCAATGGACCCATACATTTAAGTCATTGTTACTATCATTGTTACTATCATTTAACACATAATATATATATATATCCCAGAAAGACGGCAACATGCTTCTAGGTGGATTCAGCATCATATGAACATCAACCAGAGAGGTCACATGTAAACAACTTTGCTTTAAGCCTTGTCTATCAAAGGAAAACTCTGTTTACACACATTTATGTGATCAATACTTGGCCTCTAACACGGCTTGCCAATCTTGGGAAACTGTCATAAACACCACCTGCACACAAAATGAAAATGTGACTAAGAAGAAATTGACTGATTCAATTTGTGAAGCACACACTCACGAGTTCACTTTCACCTCACCCCTGTGCTGAATCTCAAATTACAGTGTGAAGAGACCCTCACTGTTTTACTCCCTCATCCCTCAATCATTTAATCACGTTAAACGACTGGGGTGCACACTTTATGGATAAATTGTGCAACATTTGTGACGGCAGTAGTTGAGATGGAAAAATTGTGACATTTGATATCGGCACAGGAAAGCTGTTTCTGCCTCGAAATGTGATGCATTTGAAATAACACCTTCAGACAGGTGGAATAGAAGTGGGAAATATTTTAATGAAAAAGAGGTTCAGAATGACCTTATCTGTGTCACTGATCCAAAATAAACAAGGGCTAGTCTGTGTTTATTTTTAAAGAACATCTGAGCTCCTGCTTTGCATGTATGGAATTAGGGAGAGTTTTACACTGGGGCAGTGCAAACAGAGCACAGGACCCTGCAGCGTAATCCAAAGTTATGACTCCGCTTTACCGCGGGCAGTATTTGCACAGCCACTTTGTGTGATAGCCAGCCGTTATTGCTGCGCCAAATGACTCCCCATTAATCCTCCCTGTCTTCCCTGCAGCTGAATCAAACTTGAGAGGTGTGAGGATGAGAGACAAAACGTGATGATTGCAGAGCCTGAAATTCATTTTTCAAAAGTGTGGGAATCCCTTCCTCACCTGCCCTACCACATAAACCAGACCTAGGGGGGGATACCTCTTCAGCTGCAGGGGCCAGATGTATATAGCTTGGTAGTTTCATGATCTACAGTAAGCTGTAAACACATAGGCAAAAAAAAAGGACTAAACCCCTTGATTATATACTAAAAATGCATGCATATCTATGGTTCTCCTTTATAAATCCCAGCCATAATGATATTGTATGTACAAGTCTCATTTTTACCTACAAACATACACTTTTCTGCATAGTTGTTTGCACCACAATTCAACTTAGTTTAATTCAGTTTAGGTCTAGTCCAGTTATTTGTGTAGGAAAGTGAACACAGAAAACAAGTTCAACGTTCAGTTGTATTAGTCCAGTTTTAATCCAGTTCATATCATCTGAGTCTGACTTCCCAATTCATATAATGCCAATTTGTAAAGAACAGGAACCAAAGAGACTGGGTCAACACAACCACAGTTACATAAACACGACAGTGAAGCCAGCTGTTTTAATGTTTTACTGAATGTGAAGTTGAGGCGCGCATCAGTAAAGTCTCTTTAAAGGCTCCCATATGTGACATTCTGAACAAACAAAAAAAGAAGAAGAAAAAACAACAAACCCTAGGTTTTAGAGCAAAGGGTGGATGACTAAAAACTGCTTAACTCCAGTAGACAAATACATGTATTTTGTCATAAATTTTGCTTTGAGGTGAAAAGGAGGGTGACGCAAATGTGCAGATGGAGCACTGTCGACTCCTTATAAACAACATTTAGAAGTGTAAAGCTCCTTGTGATCCAACTGTCATCTGACGCTGGAAAATCTGAAATGTCTCTAAACCTCCATTCTCTACTTAAAATTGCATTTTAAAAAATGACTAAGGGTTTCCGCAACCGCCGCCTCACTGCACAACTGCACAGCTGCAATTATTTATCACAGCCACATTATTCATACATTCATTGATTTTTCTCTGCCGACATTATCTCGACACGTGGACTGTGATCAGGCGACAGGAGGGGGCACACAGAGCTGGTCACTGGGAACTTGCTCCTGTGGTCAAAGCGCTGATACACCAACGGGAGCACCTTTTGCACAATTAGCCTAGAAAAGACAAGTTTATTGTTAAATCCCTGTGAATCAAAACAAAATCAGGCATATGACTACGTATTTTTATTTCCACTTCACCATATCAGGTTTAAAGTGCTCAAAGAAAATGTTTACACGTAATCTGAAGGATGTAAGCATTTTTCACCACACATTCCCACTCACCTGTGTGAGAGTAGGAACAAAGTAAACGTGCTTTTCTGTCTACGTGTTAAGTAGTGCCTTTTGTTACCTTCTACCTCGAGGGTTTCTTGACCTCGCGTGTGATGTGGCTCGATGTGGTGCTCCGTTTCTTCTCTTTGCCATCATCTCTGAACTGTGTCAGTGAGTATGTTTGCATTGGCAGCAATCTTCCAATTTTATCCCATTTAAGACCCAAAGCTCTGCCATAGAAACCACATTTTCTGGTCATACTGACCCAAATAAGATTATATTCAGAGTAAGAATATATTTTTTTCCTGTAATGAACTGGATTGTTTAATACTGTTCTTATTGTTGAAATGAACCTGAACTATTGAAACATGTTTTCTCATCAAATCATATTTCTTCAGCTCATACAGTTTGAGTTTTAGCAAATATAATTGATCATATGATAGAAGAGGTCACAGATAACATAAAAGTATAATCAGCTGAACATGGTTATTAAATGAAAGGAGTACATTTGAAACAACTATTTCAAGGTTGATTATTTCCTTTTGTTATATTTGAAGGTCTGTAACATAAAAAATAATATAAACTGAGGTTTTAACACAGTCGTGTTCAATCTTTTATTGTACACTTTGTGGCACACAGTGAAACTTCTTCAAGGACCAGTTATCTTGGTTTAAACCTTTTGAAAAGTCCTGGCATAATTACATCTTTAAAACTGGAACTCTGTTTCTCTCAAAAATTAATTCAACCTCGAATATCAATGTTATTTTATTTCTTTATTTTTACCAATTAATAAGCACTCAGCTAATAATATTTTGGTTCTGCTTTTGCACAGAATGAACTCTTGAAATTTCCGACCACAGTGACATTTCAGTGAAACAATGTTTTCTGCCGGTTGCTGCCTCTTGAACACCCCGTGATGTAACACTGTGAGTAAGAGCCATCTAAAGAGAGGAAGATGACATCCGTAACACGGCTCAGCCTCACCAAACAGCCTTGTTTCCTGCGTCAGTTCCGCTAAAATACCCCACCCCCACGCCACAACCAACAAAAAACATCTGGAGAAAGCTGCCTTCTGTTGGCATGGTAACCATGGTGGACTCTCAATGTTCCTTGACAGATATTTCTTACAACACTAACATAAACTGCTGACATTTTTTAGCCGAAATTGTGGCAGTCCCTTTTGTAGAATTATGACCCCAGTGCTTGGAATGTAATTTTTTAAAGTTACACAAATATTGTATTTTCAATAGTGACATAAGCACTGGTAGAAGTGCGTGTATGAGTGAAGGCTGAATACTGCTTGTGAGCAAAGAGTAAATTATTTTCTGACCGGGTGAAAACAACCTCCTTAAGTCTCCTGATGTTAATCTGTCATCGTGCCTTCGACCACATCCCCGTTGACAGGACTGCCAGTGATTACAAAAGAAATTATGCAAATCTCCCATTGTGCTTGTCAGCAGTTCTTCGTGGTTGGGCCAAAGCACAGCAAGCTGCCCTTTGAATTCAATGCATTTCATTCATCTAAAAATTTCAAGTTGCACCCTGTGCATATATTTATATGTTTCCCTTTCCACATATATAGCTACAAAGGCACAGAACGGTACCTATTTTCTATTAAAAACAACACACTACATTTCTTAACTGTTTGTTTGAACTCAAGCAACCATGTTCAAGTCTGACGTCTTTGCTGTGATTTGGTGGCTCCCCCAGGTCAACCATGGCTGCCGTGTTTTACCCTGCAGGTTGTTTTGCAGCTTTGCTGTTCTATAAAGCAGGCCTGTGCATGAGGGATGAGGTGGGAAAGGTGGGGGTGGAGGTGGAGGAATTGGAGAGAGCAGCATCAAATAGGAGGTGACTGCTGACACTCACCTGTATGCTCTTTGTGAAGCGAGGAATAAGTGAAGGAAAAAAGGGAGAAGCAGAATGACCCCGAGGCTACAGTGAGAGATGGAGAGGTGAGTGTGATTGGAGTTGCTACGGCTACAACATGCTGCCCTGTTAGAAGAGGAGGGGCTTGGAGGAAGGTCATGTGGCTCAGGTACAACCAGCTAAATCAAATCTAAAGTGAAAGGTCCCTGATAACCCTGAGTTGAGGAAATGTAGCTGTTTAGGTTGCTCAGGAGGAACATAGATTGTTTCTTGAAACGGGACCTTGTGCACGCCGTGGCTTAAAGCACACCCTCTGGGCTGTAAATCCCTTTGATATGCCACATAAGAAGGAGAAAAGATGTAGAAAAAGATGAGGAGCTAACTGTACGAGATAAGATTTCTTTTCATGAGTTGCGCGGTTTGAAAACATTTCCCCTGGGAATGGAGGTCACCTGCACCTATGTATGCCGCATAAGAGGAGATCCATGGAAAAGCATGCAGGCTGCATTTAGCTATTACTCACTTTCACTTTTACTCGCCATCAAGGTTCAAATCTTCTGATGTCTCTATCCCGTGATGTCTTCAAAACACACTGCCAAGTTTAAGCCATTCAGAGAAAGGAAATGATGCAAGTTAAATTTCAAGCCACGGATGCTCTTTCTTTGTTCTTCCCTCCATAGACCGCAGGATGAAAATCAATAGCTTTTCAAGGGTGAGTTGATTCAGAAACAAATAGCAAACAAAGCTGATACTGTAAGATCACCACTGGCTCCTCGGTCTTTGTGGCTTTAATGAAAAGGAACTGTGTTTAGACACGTCCTGGCTCTATGTCAACCGAGCAGAATTGTTTTAGGAAACAAGAAGGACCTTAAGAGTCAAAACAACACAACTGCACATAACTGAGGGGTCACAAAGTCTCTCATCACAGAAAGATAATGAAAAAATGAAGACAATCTCTAACTTCGCTACTGCCCATCAAATGTGAGGGACCTTAATGGGCCCCTTGCATTCATCATATGCAAAACACCTTCCTCCCTCTTAGGTTCAAATAAAGCAGACTTCATTAGAAAAGCGTAAGACCATTATCATTTTTATTACGAACATGCATCATCACCACTCTCGTCATTAGCACCGTTCTCCATAAGGGTCACTTGATAAATGAGAATGTGGGGTCAGAGTTTTGGCTTCTTCTTACAAGTCTGTTCATGGTGCAGAAATGTGTTATATTCTACAGCTAAGCCCATCATATCGTCCTGAGAGAACAGTTTCTGTGTATTCTTCATCGGGAACAAGGATTTTAGTTTGTTGTGTTCTGCTTTTGTACGTTAATGCAGGTTACTGAGAAACAGATCATCAATCTATATGAACTCCAGCACAAGTGTTGAACTGCAGTGTCTCTCATTTTCATCATCAATCACTTATTTCACTTTAGAGATTCTTCTCTTTAGTCTAATGCTTAAAATAATCATTTCAGTAGCGTAAATTCATTGCACTTACACGGAGTGATGCATAGAGTGAAGTGTGTGGCTGCAGATGTGTTGCAGGTGTTTTGTGCTGACACTGCCACTCTAGGAGCTGTTTTTATGATTAAGCTTGATCTGGGTTGAGTGCTGCTTGTTCACTGGTCACCACTCTAGCAACCTTTAGCAACATTTTCGTTTACCAGACGTGTCAGGTTCCTGGACGGGTTGTCATGCAGATCCAGAAAAGTGGGTCTCAGTTTTAGCACAGAGGTTCCTTGGAGCAGGAGGAACGCAGGACAGTATATTCTGTTTTGCACAGAATGTAAAATGATCAGCCTCGGGGCAGAACGGATCAGAGGGACTGTGGATATCTTGAATGTAACAATGGTGGGCATCTTTGGATGGTTTTTGTTTGTTTGTTTGTTTTTAATGCAGTCACAACTGTTATAATCAAGTAAAAACACAATAAGCCTTGATGCACCTGTCCTCTAAAATGGTGAGTCCCAGCACTTTGACATCATTCCAAACCTTTCTCTCCTTGAACTACCTTTCCAAATACTGGAGGGGTTTGTTTTTCTCTTTTTTGGTGTGTGTGCTGGGGAGGTTCATGCGTTAATTAGTCAGAGTAATGACAATAAAGTGTTACCGGTTGTCTCTTTAAATCAAACTGCAGTGTTGATGTGCCCTCAAGCTGAAATGGTAAGAACCATTTCCACCTCTGCGGCAGGGAGCTGGACCAAATAGGCGCACTAGAGCGCTTAAACGAGAGACTCGTTGCCTTGGTCACTTGTGGTCTATGTTTGCCTCCACTCCTGCAGAGAAAAGCAATTAAAATCGTATTTTGTTTATTTGTTTGTTTGTTTTTTTCTTTTAGTAGCACTATTTCATTATTATATCCTTTCTTTCAGTTGCTCTCTTTTTTTTCTTTTTTTTTTTTTGTTTCATCCGCAGAACTCCGTAGCAGTCGCCTCAATCCATTTACCTCTGGCTGGTACGCCTATCTCCTCTGCGTTGCAATCTGTTGATAACTCCACTTGCAAGCTGCAGTTTATCGTATTTCGCAATGGCAAACTCTTTCCTTGCACGGGCAATTCGTCGAATCTCGCGGACGACGGGAAGCGTAGGAGCGTTTCAACACCAGTTGCTTTCACCAAATTAGGTAAGAGGAAATCCATTTTTATCATCATGCGACGTGATGTCAACGCCGACACTGCATACATGCTTCCACGCGCAGACACTGTTCATCTGTGCGCAACATGTGCATGCGTTCATACATGTTGACAACACAAATCACAACTCCTGTTGATGTGTGTAAAACTGAATTACACAAATCAAAGCAAGGAATAAGATCGCATTTCGTTGCTGAATGCTGTCTGACAGGGAGTCGGTTCATTTGAAAGTTATCTGAAACACTTCACACTCTCCTTATATGCGGAATTTATATGTGCACGTGCTTTTTGTGCCATATAGCGCCCAAAAATACTTTCCACTTGCTTTTTCTTGCAGATGGGTGCAGCCGCGGCAGCGCCGTGCACTCCGTTACTATTGCTCTCAGGCACTTCGCGCTGGGTGTAGACCCCACCGCAGCCTACTGGGATTTTGACCTGCTGGATGGACACGGTGGCTGGAGGGCAGAGGGCTGTCACATAACAGGCTCAGGCGGCAACACGACCACTATTCGCTGTACCCATCATAATAACTTTGCTGTGCTGATGGTGAGTAGTCCACTGTGTTGTTACTGGTGTCATTCGTTTTCCCCGTGTCTTCTACTGCTTATAGGGCCTGTGGCTCAAATGCACCTTTTTCCACCATGGAATTGACGAAGTCACGTGTTTTAAGAGGCGCATCATGCGGGGACCTTTAAAAAGCTTCCTTTATTGTTTCTCCTCAGCAGAGGGAAAGGATTCTCAAATGCGCTGTGGGGGATATGTTGGCTTTGGAATACGCACTACGCCAGATTTCCTCTATATTCTGGGGAACAAAAGTTCTCTGTGTGTTGTATAGTCTGCCACCTTTTTTCCAAAAAGCAGCACAGCAGCTGAAATAGAAACGATGCTCAAGAGGAGCGCCCTGTCAGGAGCGATTCGCCTCCAAGCGCAAGTGGTGTGCTAATTGGCAGCAACCATAACCGAGCGAAAAATGCTGGACTGCAAGGTTTAGCGTCGTTCATCTGCTTCTCTCAAGATACCTGCCTACCTTCGACACTTACAAGTTGATTTCATGAGGATAATACTAAAAGCGCAATGGCATCGCATCGCCCGGTCGCTCCTTAGAGCCGTTGCGCCTGCTCCGCTTTTTTTGGATGAAAAGAAATCCTCCGGATGTTTGCCGAAGAGTGGGATTCGTTAGACTGGGAGGTCAGTTGTCAGTAGAACATGAAAAGTGTTGTGCTTGAGATGTCGGTGCTTTCCGAGTTGCCTTTTACCTGCATATTTGATGAAGCCGCTGTGCAGTTCGGGAAGAAAAAAAGCTGTCTCGAAAAAAAAAAAAAGCCGCATAGGAATGGGAAGAAGGAAAAGCAGCATGCGATAAAGGCGTGAGGTGGCTAGAGGGGGAGGAAAGTGGGGTGGCTGTGGAAAATTCTGAGCTGTCAGATGGAGAGCAGATGTCATGTTGTCATTGTGCATGCGTTTTTCAGTCAAACACGGGCTCAGGGAGGCGCGCCGTCACTGGACACGTTGTGACAGTCAGAATGGAGCTAGATCGACATTTTGCGAACATACTCTGATAGCAGATTTATGATTTGAACTTCAGAATACGTAGAAGGTTGTCATAGCGATGGTTGAGAGCCATGACGAGGATGTCCACATCGTGGTCTGATGTGAGCGTTTGCGTTGGGGATTGCGCGTCTGCTAATGCAGTCACCACACCCGCCTGGTCTCCGCAGTGCCCGAGAAAAGGACCCTTATTAACACTCTTGTGACACATTTTTTTTCTTTAGTCGCACCTTAAATGCTCTTTATTCCAAAACGAATAGTCGCTGCTCTGGGCGGCTTCTGCAAGTGCTAAACCTGTTGCTTAATCTTTTCATGTCAAACTGAGAAGAACCGCCAATTATTGGTTGAGTGCAAGTTGACCATTTAGCTGCTAAGGAGCGTTCATGACGAAGCTGCCCTGTGTAAGTGATGCAGGAGAAGCACTCAACTTATATTAAATGTAATTTTTTTAATAAAGAGTACGTCTCAAGTCTTAATTACCAAAACCATCCTTATCTCATCTGTCCTCAGTGTTGTCCATCTGTGATACCTAAATGAAAAGAAGGTTTGTCTCCCAACACGATAACTTCAAAACTATTAAAGTGGTGTTGAAGGTGGACATTTTAACATGATATTCCTACTCCAGGCTCTGTTTTCATCACTTTCAGTGTTTGTGTGTGTGTGTGTGTGTGTGTGTGTGTGTGTGTGTGTGTGTGTGTGTGTGTGTGTGTGTGTGTGTGTGTGTGTGTGTGTGTGTGTGTGTGTGTGTGTGTGTGTGTGTGTGTGTGTGAAAATTATGAGTAGACATAGTTTTTCGGTCCATAATTATCCCTGAGGACTGGTGCTTTGGGTATAGAAAAGCATCTTCATGAGAATCGTGTTGACTTGGTTCAGAAAGAGTTACATTGTAGAAAACCTCCATTGTCTGGCTTTGTGACTAGAATCCCAAACAAGTAACTTGGGGTGACAGTAGTACAACAAAAAGCTCGACAGCAACAGTTGTTATGCTTTTGATTGGACAATGTAATGGTGATTATTTTAGTTTGTAGTTTTAAAAAATGCATTATTTTGTATTTTTGTGCATTGGAGCTTATGTCAGATGCTGAACTTACAGTTGACTCTTAAACAAATCATAAAGATTGTTTCAGATATGGGTGAGATATTGAAAGGTAGCTTCCATTTAGACTTTTTTTGTGTCTGTTTTCAATTATTTTGCACTAAGCTCAACTTGTAGCTGTTGGAAAGCAGCCGTTCCAATTTTCAGCACCAAGGAGAGTTCCCAAGCCTTTCTCTGTCCCCCTCCTTCTGTCCTGCCTCCTCCTCCCCCATCTGCCTCCTGCAGGCCTGTATCTGTCTGAAGGGAGGGCTGACTCACTCGTTTACAGCAGTGCAGCTTCATCATCCGTCTTCATCACGGTGACAAGCCTCATTCCTGCAACCCGACCACCTTTGAACCCCCTTTAAAAGACACACCTTCTGTCTGCAACCATATTTTGTGCTGCATTCTGTGTCAGAGGTAGCAATATATATTTAATTATGTATGTATTTACTGAGGTAATAATATTGATGAAGGGGTTCCTGCATTTCTCTGCTGCAGCGCTCTAGACTGTTTAAGATGCAGGAGCAGACCTTTAGAGCAAAAGACACACATGGTGTGGGTGGCTTGCTTTTGTTAGAAACCAATCACAACCAAGGCCCTAAGGCCATAGCCCAATAAGAGAGGAGCTGTTTAGAGATGTATTCATATAAACTGTGCGGAATATAATGAATATGTGTGCTGAAGTGGATTCCTGGAAACAGGAGGACCCTCTAGTGATGGTTCTGTGTCAGCGTTGTGAAACAGGTGACCTGTTGAGTCTTAAGTAGTGAACAAAGAAGGCTAAAGAAGGCAAATTTGAATGTTTTTTTAATGAAGGTTGAAAGGAGAATGGAAGAAGATGAGAAATGGAAAGGAGCTACAGAACAGTGCAGTGGCTGAGGCATATTTATACCTTTTATTCGAATAATGAAGAAAGTATTCAAGTACAATATATATAAATCCTGGTCAAGTAAAAGAGGCAATTCTAGAGAAATTATATTTCAGATATGAAAATCAAAAAGAAAAAAAATCCTTATCATTTCAAAATTACCACTACCGCTGATATATTGATTAGGTCTGTATGAGATGGTTTATAAAAAAGCTCTTGATGAACAGACTAAACCAATGCAAAAGGTATTTACTGATTTTTGTATTCTCTCTACTTACTTTTGAAGCAGACTTTTTTTTTATTTAATTTTTTTTTATAGAACCTTATTAATTTTTATGGATGACTCCAAGTAAAGGAGCCCAACTGCAACCAGCTGGACTCTTTGGGCTAATAGGGCTGTACCGTCATTACTCCTGTATGTGTATATGAAGTCTTATAAACAAACACAACCTGTAACTAAGCTGCACACATGTGCTCCATTAGAGTATCATGGAGGCATGAGCCTTACTAAGACGGGTACAGTCCTGGGCAGGATGAAAGTCCAAAGGCCAAAGAAGAATGACTTATTTGTAGATAGTATGTATGTCGTCTTTAGCTTGACAGATATGTCACTTTACTTGTAGCAGGAGCTGCTTGGCTCTTATGCAGGTTGTTTTTTCACTGAGGACATCCTCCGAAAAAACTCCCATTTTAAACTCTCCTGTAAAAGACAGCAGTCTATCTATGTTGCTGTCACTTCAATTTCACTGCTTCCAACTTTGAAAACCTTCTTGTGAACAAACAGAGCAGTAGAGACCAAAGGAGCTGGGGATTTAGACTAATAGTGCAAAACGGCTCTGCATTTCCCAGTCTTGGGTTTTGTGCTTTCAGCAACACGGTCCTTTTTTTTAGACGAAAATGACCTCAGCTCACCTGACTTGGTTGCTGTACCTTAATTTAAAACAAATTAACAAAGATAGGACAGTGCTGCACTAGCTCATTAGCAATGGGTCATTCCTGGAGACTGCTGGAGGTCCTGGTGCTCACAAGGTCCTGCCCCCCATGCAGACAAAAACTAAAGACCTGTTTGGTTGGTGGAACCCATCCATGATCTAAATGTAGATTACTGCCTGAGCTAGTCTCATTGTCACATACTGTAGTAGGAAATGAAGAAAAAAAAGGAGGAGGGGAAAAAATTACAAAACCATTTGCACCTAAGAGGCACCAATTGACTATATTGCATTATTAGTATAAGCTAAAGAGAGTGTAACTAAATCCAATCCACATATAGTGTTTACTCTTATATCTCTGAGCACTGGTTTCCTAATAATAATAATAACTCTTGAGTTATTGAACCCCCACACTGCCACTGATATGTAATCAGTGTGAATACAGAGAAAAGGAAATCACTCCAAACTGTATATAGAGACAGACTGCTTATTTATATAATAATATTTGTGTGAATGAGTCAATGAGAAACACACTGGAAGGCACTTAGTAGAATCGAGTTAATTTTTTTATAAATAGTATGATGTAAAGTGTATTTATTGCTACTTTAGCTTTCAAACAACCCCCTGTTACTTAAAAAAAATAAAACTGTTTTCTTATTTGTTTGTTTGTGTGTCTAGCATATAATATTCTCGAACAAATAACATTTTCAGAGTAGTGTGTCCTCATTAGTCCTTTGTCCACATCTGTGCCTGGGGCAGACATAATGAGACAACAAGCCTGCTTCCATTGTTCAATAAGTCTAGCATGGTTAACTTTTCCCTCAAACTGTGGACTTTTCTATCTCTGAGACCTTTGGCGTGTGTGTTTTAGGAGATGAAGGGGTTTACAACGATAATACTGATGACCCGTTTAGATATGTACAGTGGCTCACAGCACTATGTTTTTTTTTTTTTCTATTGATATCATTGTAATTGGAGGCGGCGAGAGAATAAGTGATGACAGCCTGTGATATCAACCAAGGCAGGGCGATGCCTCGTGGTTGCATCGGATGATAGTGGATTTCAAAAAGGTTTCTGTTTAATGTAATGCACGAAGCGTTTAAACTGCAATGTTTCTTGGTGGAGATCTTGTGCAAGATTGAGATTAAAATCATTTTGTACATTGTGGAATTTGCTGCCAAAGGAGCAGTTGTTACTGATGGGAAAACCAGTATCGTTGAAAACTGTGGTTTTATACTTCAGGAGATACTTTCTGCTTTCTTACCATGTTGCAGTTAGAGAATGACTCTCTTCTATGTCTACATAAAAGATAAAGTACTTGCCCTATCCCGCTTTAACTTAGCACTTTTTTTATTTATTTAGTTTACAATTTTTGTTGTACAGGTTAAACTAAGGTGATATAATATGTCAAAGAAGCCTCGGTGTTGTTAGGTGGACTGTGTTGCTCCTTGTCATATCCAGTCAGCTCTTCTCCTTTTGATTCCAGACTGTTTCTAATTTGCAAGTTAGCTTAAGATAAGACTCTGGTGTCTCAACTTAGTCATCAGTCTTCTCTTATTGTGTATAGGTTAAACTAAGGGCATGTTATGTAAGTTGATTAATTAGTTTTATTGATTTTAGTGGGATTTTGTTACTTGCTGACATGTCAGGTCAGCTGTTTCCAGTTTGCAAGCTAAGTTTATACTTTGCCGTCTTCATTTTACCATCCTTTTTTTGTATTTTTAAGAAAATAAAACTACATAGGTATCATAATTTAATAAATGAATGTCATTGCTGGTTAGAGGATTTTGTTACTTGCCGACATTTCAGGCAGCTGTTACCAGTTTGCTTCTGGTCTGTTTCCAAGCAAGGCTAAGATAAAACCATCTTCGGTTCCTCCCTGACTCTCAGCACTTTGTCCAGTGAACATGTTTCCCAACTTTTGCTTACTGCTGGAACCACTTTTAACATCTCAGTTGGCTTGAAAATGCAAAATTAGAATTTTCTGGAGATGTAACAGGCCACATGTGAAACAAACCACCACTTGGTTGTGCGTTCGGGTTGTCATACTCATGCAGTTAAGAAAACTCTTAAGCCTTAACTATCATTCACCATCATCCTCCCTTGAACTTTCTTCAAATGTAGCAGATGACAGATTAGCACTAACATACCCCCATGCACCCAAAGCAACCACGCTGCTTCTAAATCAGCAGCTGATTTTGACAGTTACACTCAGGAAATGTGCCATTTCAGTCATTATTTAAATTTTGGCTCCCAACAAGCACAAAAATAATGTAATAAAGAAAAAGGGGAAGTAAATCATCTTGTGTAATATATCTGTCTCGTACTTTGAATAATGTACACTTTAGGCATAAACTCCACTTGACCATAAGTGAGCGAATTGTTTGCTTTATTTGTGTGTAACATGATTTTTTTTGGGGGGGGGGGGGGGGGGGGGGGGGGGGTCATGTGATCCAGGTGAAACATGTTTAAAGCGTGGAGCAGCTCTGCCACCATTTGCTGTGTCTGAACTTTGTTTTGTGCGAAATTTAAATGTACTAAAGAAGTTTCAACATTTTGATTTTTTTCCTGAATTGAACATGCCTTAAACGTCATTTCAAATAATCATAATTTCAGTGTTGCAGCCGTATGTTGAGGTTTGATTTTCTGCTGCAATGGCTGAACTTACTGCACATGAGCTGATTTGGCTTAGGTTAATATTCAACAAATGTTCTGTTCCATTTGAAAGCATTAACTTAAATTTGATGTTAGCCCCGGCCACTTTTATGCATGGCTACTGCTGTGTGTGTGTCTGTGCCTCTGTGTGTGCTCACTGCCTCAGTATGGGCTGTCTTCATGTTGCTTTTGCTTGGATTTAACCTCTCAGCGTTTGCTAACTACAGAGTGCAGATTTGCTTTGGCGTGAAAGGGGAGGGGGACTGGCTCATGTAGCTCTTTCAGAACAGATTGCTGCTGGCAAATAACCTGACATGTGATGCAGATTGTTTTCTCCCTGACTAATGAGTTCAAAGCTCACTGACTACAATTTATCTCAGACATCAACAGTTTAACTCTGGCATTGCTGGAATGAGCCACCATTTACTGTTAACCACTTTCCCTGGATGCTCTGTTTAAATGCTGTGTGTATCCCTCTTTTAGCTCAGGATACAAATTGCATCATTTTAGCCTATTGTTATTCAAATGATGTATTCTCCTCAGCTAAGACTATGAAAGATTATAATAATGCTGCTGGAAGAAAAAGGGATTGTTGCACTTTATGCATGTATGTTTGTGATTGCGTAGAGAAAATTTATGAGATAACCAGTGGTCTCATGGATTTGTTGATGTTTATATGCAGTCACTGATTAATTGGTAGCCAACAGTGTGTTGTGGTTGTTATACAGAGTTAAGGTAAAATGTAAAAAGTCGTTGATGGGTAGTAACTTTTATTAAAGATAAGGATATGTTTACATTTCAGTCTTTTTCTAATTTGACGGTTTTGGCACAAATCTTTTCTTGAATATTTCACGCCAAGAAACTGGATGGGGGGTGAAAACATATTTTTCTTCAGGTAGCGCTGTATGGACGCACATCTGACTGTTAGTCACGAGTGATAAAACGAAAGCAATGCTGCTTGTCCTTTTGCATGTGGCAGTGGCCATCTGACGTGCATGATTCATCTGCTCGAGCAGTCTTGCTGCACAGTTTTGATCAAACAGTAATCGCGCAAAGAAAAAAGGAACGGTTCGCATCATAAAAACGCCATTTGATCTGGCCATGTCAGATAACCCCCCCTTCTTCACCAGCTGTTCCCTCGTCAACAGTGGAACCCTCTCTGAACCCCAGAGACTGTTCTGTTGAAATGAGGGCATGTTGTGTAAACAGCCTCTCCTTCTTTATGTCTTTCTCTTTCCCACCCTCTCCCTCTGTTTCAGTTTCTGTCACTGGATTTCAATCGGGCTGTTGTGTTTGTGCTCTGCATTTCAGTGAACTGGACAACATCTCATTTGCACAGTCCTGCACTGTCGAGACAAACACACGAGGGCTATGTGGAAAGCGATCCAGCCCTGTGGCTGATGAGCTGGCTATGTGCATGTCCAGCTGAGGCAGCAGCTCTCAGAGTTGTATGCCTTTACTCTTTCGTTTTTGCTGCTTTCCTAGCTCCGACAAGCGAATATCTCACCACTAAATAGAAATGGATCAAAGTTTAAAGTCACGTTCATAGTCAGTGTAAAAATTAAACTCCTGCAAGTAGTTGGTTCGTGATCATGATGGCATCCGACATTCAACCTTTTGACCCGATGTCCTTATCGCCCTATGAAAGTGCTTTCCACTCGTCAGCATACAGGGAGGGTACACTTAGGCCCTGCAGGTGCATCTCAGTAGAACTTTTGCTGCTGGCTTCAAAGCTTTTAATTAGGGAGCAGCTATTGATGCAACGTGGCCCCCCGCGCACTCCTAGAAGGGAGATAAAATGAGACGTATATAACCTGAAGGGGGAAGATAACATGACAGGCAAAGGGATGTGTCTTTTGGCAAGGTCTTTTAAGAAACCCTCAGATTTTTAGGGCTAAATCTCACGAGTTATTTTATTTTATTTGGTGCAAACTGGGGCGAACATTTAGAAGTTAGAGATATTTATTTTATGAAATACTTATTTTCAAGGCACCAATAATTGGATGGTTGACTCAAAGGCTGTTTCACAGACAGATGTGGGTTGTGTTTTTTTTTGTTTTTTTTGTTTTTTTTTTTGTCATTTCATAATCAATTAAGCAACTGAAAAGTGTGAAGTTGCTTTCGAAAGTGGCATTAGAATCTGTGGAAATTAAGCCGCAGTAAGGAAGGTTCTGCAAGAAGAACTCTTTTGCAACATCCCATAAAGTGAAAGACGTATTCATTTAATGTATTAAAGAGACGGACATTCCTGATCAGACAAACTTGTTCAACATGTACCAGAATGCCAGGAAGAGAAAACACTGAGTCTGCACAAGTTTCATGTGACAAAGCATTTGGCTTTATCTGTAAAACACGCAGAGGAAGTGTGATGGTATCAACATCACATGATGTGTTTTGGTTTAAAAAAAAAAAAAAAAAAAAACTTCTCAAATTCATCCTCAAGCAGAAAAAAATGCTGTTGTTAAGCAGTTGACGGTATATGTGGACAAATTATGCAAAACACAGAGAAAGAAAGGCACTCAAAAAAGCTTTTTACTTTGTGAAGACATAAAAGGGCAAAAAGATTCTCAAACTCATGAGTGGAGACAGCTCCAGTAAAGGCCTGCCAGGACGAGACAAAATCTCTTTAGATGGTCATTATCTGGAAATGATTCTTGACACACTATTGAAAGTAAATCGTTTACTTAAAGTTTTGACAAGTTTTCCACCTACAACTGCCCTGAAAACAGTGTTCCACTGTAAAAGAACAAAAATTTTAAAATCATGAGATTTCATTTCATATTAAGAGTTTACACATCAAGCCTGTATTTAACATGTAACTCGTAATATGTGTATTTATAGCTAAATACCTTTGAATTGTATTTAGCCGCAATGAAGCTGCTAAGCGTTTAAGAAGACACCCAACCTTTCCAGATAGTCAATAACGTTCATTCTTTCCTTCATTTGCATTCATTGGCATGAACCTGCTGATTTGTCGGACAGATAGTTCAACAGAAAGTGCAGTTCAGTCATGTATTTTTGGCTTCTGATTAGACACACTAAGATGTGTTAAAAGTCAAAGAGAGAAGCATTAAAGGACAAGGCTGGTATCAATTAATACCTGTCTTTGTATCTGTGAATTGAAGGCAGTTTGTCTACTTTTATCTTTGCTCAGAAGAGCATTGCATCATAGATCAATGATACTGCAGTTTTATTTCTGGGCTGTAAAGGCTCATGACAAAAGTTAAAAGTGCAAGGAATCAATAAAGTTGGCAAAAAGAAGCTGAAGTCAAATTTCAGTGCATTGCTCAGTATGTTCATGTAAATTCATTGACATACGCAATACAGCTGTTCTCAGATGAACAGACTGTGAGGGCGTCTCCAAGCACATCTGCTGTTTTGGGTCATGCAGGTGCAGCAGCACAATGCAAAAAGGATGGACCACAAGAGAGTATCGCTGCGACTGTGTGTTGGTTAATAGATTCACTCTTGGCCGGTCGCATCGCTGCTCTCATTCCTCTGAAACAGCTGTGACACACGACAACAGCAGCTTAACAAATAGAGAATGACTTCAACAGGCTATCATATTGTTGTCAGATGGTGCTGAGAAGCACGACCAGAACACACCACACCTCAGTTCTCCACCAAAAGGTTGCTTTTGAAATCAAAGTGACACTGCTACACTTAAATAAAGTCCTACTACTTCAAAATGCTACCACTAACAATGCAATAAACACTGGTTTCTGTTCTAATGGAAACAAAAACACTCTCTTGGGAGTGAGAGTTAAAATGCTGTATTTGCATGCATCTCTTACCTTAAACCATTTTAAGCCTAAAATAAACATGATTTGAAAATGCACACTATCAGTGAAGAGTCTATTCAAACATACTTTCCACCAAAATACCAGCAACGTGCTTGCTGTTGCTTCATTTGAGGGCACCTTCTGTCTGTTTGCATCCCTCCGCCCACCTGTATGCCCGCATGTGGCACCGAACCACAGCACAGATGTTCAATGCAAATTCCAAGATCAACAGTTGGAGCGCTGCTTGCACTGGTCCTTGCACAGGCTTCACTGTTAGAGGATGTTCAGTCCGATATTTTATTTTGCCAGAGTGAGAAAAAGAACTTTTAGTTTTTAAAAAAAAATCATGGAATCAAAATGCATTTCTACGACAAATACCTGCCCAACAAAAATCATATTTAAATTAGTCTGCAGTTAAGACGTGTTAAGACAGTGATTGCAGAGCTTAACAGGTTGTTGCATCTGGGTGATTGACTGGAAACATGGCCCAAAAAGAAAGCTGTCAGGTGAAACAATGGGAGGTGTTATAAACCTCTTCTAAAAAGGTAATTTAACACAGAGTGTGACAAAAGATGCTGTTGTTCCCAGTCAGCTGTGTCTCAAATGTAGAGGAGCAACAAACACAATGAGTAGGTTGTAAAAAGGAAACATGCAGGTAGACCAAGAAAGACACCAAAACATCACAACACAAAACTCAAAACAATATGTCTTGAAAATAGAAAATGTCAAACAAAAGAAAATGAAAAAAAAAGAACATCCCATAAACAGACATCACAGTTTGTAGCCAGCTATAATAAATCTGTATGTTCATTGAGGCTTTTCCAAACATAAGAGGCAATCATCAAGAAGCCCTTTGTCCACACATTCAAGCACTGCGGATGATTAGATGAAAGTGATGAAACATACATTTGTTTTGGTGCAATGGCATGATTCCGGGTTTGTTTGCATGGGGCAGAACCAATACGACATGAAGAAGAACACGTGCATGGATCCGGCGCCCGCTCCATCTCCTGCAGCGCCGCTTCAGTCAGCTGTTCTGATGTTGGTGAAGCGGCGCTGCAGGAGATGGAGCAGGCGCCAACCAAACACACAGCGGGGCCGTCATGTTACGCAGTACCACTCGATAACGCCCTCTGACTGCTCTTCCCTCCCCTCAGCTCGGCTCCAGGCACCAGGGAGGCAAGAACACCTCCTTGCATTCACATTGCCCAGAACGCGTTAAACGAGTTCTTCGTCCATGGAGAGTTACAAAAAAAACCCAACCTTTTAATTATGCGGTAAATGTACAAGAGGACACTGACTTTCTTTTACTATTCAGTTGAAATTAGCTGAAAATTTGGTTATAATGATAATGATAAATTCATGTTTTAATCAGAGCAAAGACAAACGTTTCCTCAGGAAAGACAGATTAACTCCATCGCGAGGCTCCGTTGTGTTTCTATTATATTTGCGCTCTGTATACAGTTGCAGTCTTTTTCTTTTTGTTTCCATAGTCACGCCTGCATGGTCATGTCAGGGGGCCGTGTGGCATTCGGTGTCCTGCCCGATGACACTTTGACATATGGCGGAGCTGGAGATTGATCTGCTGACCTGCTTTACCCACTGATAGTAGTTTACAGTTTTTATTTTATTATTTTCAATTAAAATCTTCCTTGTTTTCTTATTCTAGACTTTACAAGGAACCAGGTAAAACTCCTCAAGCAATGTCACCAGATCGAAGGGAAGCTGAAAAACCTGCCTGATATTTTACTACGAAACATCCCATGAATGTGTCCCGGGAATGACTTTAACCAAATAAGTCTGAACTCTTTTAAATTGTTCCATGTTAAAGATCCCTGCTGAGTGGGCTCGGTGGCTAATAATGAGTGCTGACAAGATAGTAAATAAATCTTTAACCCTTCGGTGGTACATTAGATGAAACATTTGCTGGACAGATAACAATGGAATTTTTTATTTATTTTTTTTTTCGAAAGGAAACCGTTTCCTTTTGGGCTTGTGTGCAGCATATTCCGAGTGAGTCGGAGTGGAAAGAATATGTGTGAAAAAAAAAAATACATCAGAGAGAATTCTACAGACATAGACAGTCCTTTGTGTAGCTGTGATGTGACCTCAAAGCTCACTCAAAAATCCCCTCCGCAAAATCCCATTTCCAGCGGGTGAGCGATGCGGTCTGGCATCAAAGGTGAAAGCTAATCTGGATGCTGAAATTCCCTCCTCATTCACTGTCCTGACACTTTGCCTTTGCCTTACAAATGGCCTAACGAGATGCAAACATGCAAATTGCCAGCAGCAGAGATGGAGCGTTCACTTAGGTCTAAATGGCACAGATAGCACAACTGTCAGATGGTAAAATGGAACTGGGCCGAGATAACCACAAGCAATCTGTAATCAGAAATGCAGGAAAATTGCATTGCTCTACTGGGAAACAGCGAGTGACAAAAAGACCGAGGGAGAGACTGAGTCAAGCGTACAGTCCTGTTCTCTCCATCTCTCAGCACTTTTTGTCCATATAATGCCATCAGTCTTAATCTCCTTATCTCACCCATCACTGTCTTTCATTGTTTTCGCTGCTGCGAGGGGTTTACCACTAGATACATCACATAACATATTCTTCATGCTTTCAGTCTTTCCACAGCTGACTGCATTCATTCAAGAGCATCTCCCCCACTTCTCTCTCAGCACATCTGTCTCAGAGGGCTTGAACGCCGCGGAAGTTAGAGTGCATGGCATCAATAGTCCAGAAAGTGGCTTTCACTTCCTGACAGTGCTAAACACCTCCATGACAAGGCCATTCATTTTTATGAGGCATTTATTTTATGGCAAGACCCTTGACTTGCAAAGAAAATAAATAAATAAATAAATAAATGATGAAGCTGCAGTAACAATGGGGAAGAGCAATAGAGTGATCAAGTGCCCAGCATTACATGGTTGCCTTTTATATAGTCAGCCAGTGTTAAAGGGATCTGTTAGAGGTTTTCTAGTGGAAGCAGAGAGACAGCGGCAATGTGGACAGCAACAGATGTGAGTGTGAGTGTGAGAGAGAGCTTTGTAAATGCACTGGCTGTGCTCTGCTAAGAGCCACACAGTCAAACCTAAGCTCATTTACCAGCTGAGACCTTCCCAGCCAGACAGCGGTGCATTGTGTTGGAGAGGCTGCTTGCATTGTGCTGCCTGCAGAGGCTGCATTTAAAGTGCATCTGCTCTGCCACGCTGTCTTTAAATGTTAACGGAGCGCAACCTGCACGGCCCTCCCCTCCTCTACATCCTTTGTTGAAAGAGAAAAATACATGTTTTCATTCATCGTATCGACTTGGCGAGGGAATGAGGTGCGGGCCAGTGTTATGTGTGCGCCCGCTCAGGAAACGAGCAGAGCGTGAGCAGTTTGTGTTTCGTGCATGCGTGTGCTCACGTTTGTTCTAGTGCGTGGTTTTTTTATCCGTCCCTGTGAATGTGCACATGTGCACACGTGTGGACAAGCGGAGCGCCATCCATTCAGCATTCTGTAGTGTGTAACAGTTGGAGGAGATGAGTCACCCCTCTCAGACACCACCTACCTGTTTTCGCTCTCGCTCACATACATAAGACGACGACAAGCTCGGTCGTTCTCCATTCTCTTTCAGTGCAATCCGATTTATTTTTATTGATTTATCACAGACTGAGGCTATGAAACATTTTCTCCTGAAAACCAAAGGGCAAGGTAGTGCTTTGGATCAGCTGTTCAGGGTGAAAAGAGTCCACATGAAACTAAGGTTCTGTTTCTGACGATTGTGCCAGTGTGGATCCAGTGAATTCTCAGAGCAGAGACTAATATCTCGACAAACCGATTGCTTTTTGCCAGTTTGTCCCAACAAAGAGTAGTATATATAACACCTTGCAGCCCTTATTGTCTATTTATATTGTGTTTAACATTTGCTGGCTGTTTTGTATTTCAAGTTTGGTGTTTCATGTTATTCTGTATTTTACTGTGGGCCTCATTTGATATGTGCCATCCAGTAATGGTCACTCATACGTGACGTATAATGGAAAGAAAAATCAATAAATAAATAAAAACATGAAAGTATATGTTTGGGTGTCTGAAGTGAGTACCAGCTGAACGGCTCATAAAATCACAACCCAGTCACTTACTCAGCCTTCCTATATTTATTTACATTAAACTTCATTTTCAAATCACGCTGCCTTCGCTAGCGTTTGGATATTGGAAGTTGAAACTGTTGCTCTCGGTTCTTGCTTTACTGTTAACAGCTAATACTCATCACTAGGTGTATATTTAACTTGACTCATTGAGATGCGCTAATAATCCTTAAGTCTACACATTACACTAATGTTTAGAGTAATGTGTGTCCAAATTTATGTTTGCATCTTAGATCAAAGGTTTAGGAGCAGTCTGAAATAGACCACACCCTGCAGAAGAGAGGGGTGGGAGGTTTGGTGAAGCCCTGTGAATGCAGCTGCTTTGAAAGGAGTTGTAAACGCACGGTGCTCTAGCGCCGCGCTAAAGCCGCGCCCGAGTCGAGCGACTCCGGTTCCACTGGACCTCCACCACTTCACATCTGGAGCTCTCATTTCTCTGTTAGTGGTCCAGTTAGTGAACTTGGAAAGTTCCTGAAAGGCAAAAGTTGCTTCAAGAGGTAGAAGCTGGTGAGGTCGAGACAATCGTGCTGGTGTCGTCTGGTTATACGCGGACAGGAGCCTTCAAACGGGGAAGACAGCTGCCTCACGCTCTTTTCCTTCACTCCTGAATCCTTCCAGGTCAATCCAAAATCAGTCACAGTGGTCTCTTTGTACAGTTAACAGCACAACAAGTCATATTATGTTAATTAGAAAGATGACTGTGTTCCTGTGAAGTCTTCATTTACAGCTCAGAGGTCAAGTTCATCCAGCGCAAAGTGATGATGGGCAGCCATTGGCTCTAACTGACATCGGTCAAAAAACACGTTATTAAGTATACATAAATGTGTTACTTCATCATTTTTACTGATGAGGTATGTAAAAATTCACCCAATTGAATGCTTTTTTTGTAAAATGCCTTAAAGTGGCTTTTCCTTCTAATTGGTTTTATACGGATGGTTTGGTTACACAGTTTTCTTTTTCTGCAGGTTCTCAAAGCAAACAAATATAAATATCACTAACATCTAAATATATTAGCGGCTCTTGAGAGAATTCAGATTCATTGAGTAATAATTTTCCCAGTTTCTAAAGCATCAAGATTCATTTCTTACATGAGTATTTACTTTCCTAGGATTTATTTCTCTTCAGACTTGAAATTATTTACAGATGTTGGAAGCCCAACCTGCAAAAAGTGTGTTATTGAATTGAGTATTTGATTTATAGCTTTTAGAAAAGCACCTAAATCCCCAGATGTTGTGTTTTTGCCGTGTATTAAGCACCGGTTCGCCTGTGGTCAGTTGGGGTTTGAGGGAACTCAGTGTCATGCTCAGGAAATCTTCCCTACATTAATTGTACATTGCATTGTAAAGTATTAAATAGCACTCTTCTCACTTCTTTGTAATTGTTCATGTTGAGTCCTTCTGTACATAGCACACTTGAGTATTCGCGTCTCTTTGTTCCGGTTGTTGGGGTTGGGGTGGATGGTGGGGGTGGGGGTGGGGTGCGGTGGTGTTGCACAGTGAATTATGAGCTCGTACTCTGTTTGCAAGGTTGAGCAGTGCAAAAGGCTTATTCATTTTATAGTCATGCTTTAAATATCTGCTCAGCACAGCGATTACAATGGCTTCTCTATAGGAATTTGAATAGCCTTGAGCTAAATGCAACGCCTCTAATCTATGGCTCTAGAGGAACTGGTGCTAATGAAACAGTGCCCCCCTGATGTTTGAACAGATAAGTACAGCACGAGTGATATGTCTGCAAATCAAATTACAGTGCTTATCTAGAGGGGGTTCATCTTTTTACCCCGAGCTTTGAGTTCCTCATCAACTCATAACGCTCGTTGATTTCATGGTAGTGTGTCTGACCCAGTTGGTTTGATTGTTTGTTTCGCCATGGACCTTGTTTACCTTGACTGCCGAGCAACCGCCCGGTGAGGTGCTGATTTAGAGCAGGACCGTATCTCAAAACCACAAGCTGAGTGACAGCCACAAGGTACCACTGAAACAGTGATGACCCGCGTTAATGGTGCATGGCCGCGCTTCTGACCGTCGTGGAGCAGACGTTGAGTCCCGCCATCGCCCCACCTCCCTGCTTAGCCTGCGTGTACGAGCAAGCCAGAGTAGGTTTGATTTGCACACAGTTCTGTTCCAGCATTGGCGCAGCCACTCAAGGATGATAAAATACATTGCTGGATGAGAGCTCGGAGCTGGGAGGCCGCGGGCTGTTCACTAGAGGATTTTAATTTTGTTTTTCTCCCACTCCCTTCCTCTTCCCTCTTTCCCAGACTGTTTGTGCATTCTTGCATGCACTCGTGTGATTGCAAAATGGAAAGGATGACATTGCAAGGACATACTGTATATCACAGATCAGCTTACAGATTCTGCTGTGTCGATGGCATTAATAAAAAAAGAAAACGAATGAAAAAGAATCCGGGAATTACGTGTAGTTCGTCCTTATTTCCAATCACCACGTTTCTCACTGATTGGCAGTGTTTTTGTGCTTGTCCCATTTCACTTTCTAAAGCTGATAACATTGCACCCACTGTAGCTGTGCAAGATTATGGTTAAAGTTTAATTGACTCAAGTAATACGATTTAGCATTGGGATGGAGGATCCTAGATTAAAGTTGTAACAACAACAACAACACAAACAGAGGATAAGGGGCCTGTTTAACTGCTGAGGCTTGAGGACAATAGAGGCATATTTAGACATAAAATACCGGAGCTGATTTAGAATAGCGCTAATCTAAAGTGTAATATAGTTCCTGAATGCAATGAATTGCAATATCACAGGGCTAGTCACATTACCTTGTCATGCAGACTCGGTAATAAAGTGGCAACAGTGCTGTGATGTAATATGATGGCAATAAAGATAATAACTGGAGTCGAGGAAGCTGGCTGCTACTGTCCCCACCTGACATCCTGTGGTTTGTTTCTCCGAGGAAAAGTGCAGCAGGGAGAAGACGTTCAGAGTGTGCTGCGAGCCAAGAACCTATTAGTCATCATGACGCGCAGGTCAACAAGGGAACTGCAGTTCCACAGGCCGTATCTGTTGCACGGCAGAAAGATTGGTTCATGACTTGTGTATTATCTGTGTAAAACTCAAGGCGCAGAGTTATAAAAAAAAAGAAAAAATCTTCAGGAGTTATTAATAGGTGGAGGATATCAGCAAAGGTGGTACAAAATCATAATTGAGTGAGTTGAGTGAAATATTTATTTAATGTGCCGAGCCTATACGATTCCACACTTCAGAGTGTGCTGCTGCAATTACGTCCACATCACCCCAAGAGCATGAGCACTGTTTCCAAGAGTGCTTCCTATCCCCTCTAGCGCCTCTTGATGTAAGACCTTTATTTTATTTTATTATATTTGTCTAGGAGATGGTTCTGCTGGCCATGCACGTTCTGTTCCAGCTTTGCCCTTTTTGCTTCCATGTAATGCTACTGTGTGCTGCCCTGTAAAATGTCAGTTCTTCACTGTTGGCCACTGAGTGGCTCTTCAATGCTCCATTGTATCTCTGTAGTAGTTGCTGAAGAGGGATTTTTTTTTCAGTCTCTCTCTTGCACAGTCATATTGTAATGCCCATTCGTGTAAATGTGATTTTAGCAGTTTTGGAAGGTTCTCACGTATTGTGCTGTCATTCAGGGAAAGGTGTGTAGGATGTACTGACAGTTAGTGGATGATGTTGCAGATTAAATCCAACCACACACCTTTCACCACAGTTTCACCTTCCAAATGTGTAGGAGACATTGTGGCACAACAATAAGTGCTTAGAACGAGTGTTTTTTTGTTGGTTTTTTTTTTCTGTCCAGGCTATTGTTGAAATATGCCTCTGCAGCACAACAGACTGCAAGGACAAGGAGCTGCATGTTTCCTTGATATATAGTGGACTTAAAAACACCGCTATGAAATTGCAGATTTAAAACAATATAAATAAAGAAATTATGACATGAACATACTTATCGATCTCTAAAGCAGTATTCCAACAAATTGGGCGTTGGGGGAGGGTACTGAAAAGCTACCACAGCTCGATTGCATAAATGTGAACACCCCTCACAACTAATACTTCGTGGAAGCACTTTTTCTTTTATTACCACATCAAGTCTTTGTGAACAAGCCTCTATGAACTTCACACATCTAGACTTTTAATTTTTATCCCTCTATTTTTTGCAAAAAAAGTTCAAGTTTCTTCAAATTGCGAGGGGTTCTGTGTTTGGATCTTTTTAGGTAATTCCAGATGTTTATGATGGGATTGATATCTGGGCCTTGCCAAGACTGATTTTCCTGACTTATCAATGTGTCATGTTGGAATTTAAAGCTCCTCTTCATTTTCAGCTTTTTGACAGATTACAGGAGACTTCCACCGTACTTTTGTTGTTGGTACACTGTTACTGCGCCGATGTTCTGTTTACGTCTTTTCATCAAACATATATTTAAGGAGTAAGCCAAAAAGTTCCACCTTAATCTTGCCAGATTTGCACATTTTCTCACGTGATGTGGAGTGACTGAGTTCATTTCTCGCGTAATTTAGACAGGCTTGCAAATTCCTTTATTTTGTAAGAAAATACTTTTAATTTGCAACCCTTCCTCATAGCACAAACCTTTTCACAATGCTTTGTCCAAACGAGTCACGAGAACTGTGAAGTTCTACAATCTTCACTGATTGTAGCTGCGTTCTGTGGCACTTTCAGCACTTTCATATTCTTTTACAGCTCTCTCTTGATTGGTACTTTTCAACAATTAAGTCTCACTGTTTTTTTTGTCAGCTCTTTGTCAGCCATGGCTCTCAGTAGAATGTACCTCAAGCAAGATTTACAGTCAACGTATGGGCGAGACTGAAGCAGGGTGCGAAATAAAAACTGGTGCTAAGAGCTAACATTCTGCAGTTTCGACAGCTCAGCAGATAACAAGCTAAGGAGTATCCCAAACACACACGCACACACACACACACACACACACACACACACACACACACACTGACCAGGGGAGTCTTGCACAAACTGCAGAGCAAAAACAAAGACCAGAACTGTTATGCAGGAAACCTGAGGATGTGTCACTGCACAATGTGCACAAAAAGCCTGATCAGTTCACATTCACTGTTTATGGCTCGGTTTAGCCGCTCCTCATTAAGGTGTGCTGATAAGATATTGACTAACAGATGTGAAGTAAACAACACCGTTAACTTTACAAGGACACCACATCTGCTGTCAGCTCTTGCTAAGCGACCAAAGAAATACACCAAGTTAGTATTACCACAAATAAACAAAAAAACCAAGCATGTTCATCATCTGTGGACTTGTCATAAGCAGTTGTTATTGATCCCTATTTCATTATGAGTTTAGTTGCTTGTATTGTCTCAGGTTTGTGAGTCAGTCTAAGTGGTTCAAGGTTTAAGGTATTTTTTTTATCCCTGGAGGGCAATTTGCTTCACAGTCAGCAGCACACGCATACTTCTGTAAACAATGCAAACAAGAAGTTCAACAGTGACTGCTAAGTAAAAGTAACTGTGAAAGTGCATTATTCAGTAGGCTGATTGCAGCAGGGGGAGATGAAGTTTTGATCCTTCACGTTCTGCACATCAGTAAACTGGTAAAGTGTAGCTGCGATCCAAAGGTAGCATGTTGAAATCGCTCCATAAAGGACGGCTTGGATCGGCCGGTACGGCCTGGGCTTCCTTCAACAGTCTGACTTCGTACAGCTCATGAAGGTCAACAGGAGGTATCATTTTGCTGCAAATCTTAACAATGCCCTGCAGACAATCTTTCAGTTTAACAGAGAGCGGCTCGTGCCAACAATTAAAAGAAAATGCAAGAAGAGATTCAATAAAACAGTAATAAAACATTCTCATAAAAGTGCTTTTGAAATGAAAACCGTGACATTTATGATGAAAATGCAAACGCTGGCATGGCTCTTTTGCAGACCATGTCTACCTGGGGCTCAGATATTTGCACTGCTCCACCATTTCTGCAGCCTGATCCTGTTGTGTTTTATGCACGATACATCTACTACCTGCGGCTTGCGAAAGTGACAGTAAGGTGACAGTAAGGCAGGTCTTGGGACCAGTTCAGCTCTGTGCAACCAGGGCACTTCCATATAAGGAAGTTCTGCAGTGGAAAGCCATCGCTTATCCTAAGGAAGTCATGGTGTGGCGTAGAAACAGGACCGATGTTTGTGTGTCAGTAGTTCGGATGACCACTCCTGGTCGCGGGGCTGCAGTCGTCTAAGAGCTCAGCTGGAACGGTGACGTTAGTCTGTCTTTGTTCACAGAAAAACTGTACATTCTGGTCTTAGCAGGTCGTCTAGGCTTTTAACCAGTATCTAATTTCCATAGCACCAATTATAATTGTATTTCAAATATTTTATCAGTGTGGAAAATGTAACAGGTTATTCCAGCATGTACAGTAAAATCGTTTACGTTACTGTGGTGTTAATGGACAGTAGGCTATCAGGCCACAGGGATTCTAGACTGTGCCTTAAACAAACCTTTGAATAATTAAATACCGCAAATGCATTTCCCAGAAGGTGTTTAGTGTTCGGCAGTGCAACAGCTTATGTTGGTCAGTGTTTCAGAGCACAGTCCATATATTTCTTGTGTTCTTGTAGTAATTCAGTGGAAAGAAGCCTTTTTAGAAGAGCAGCTCATACACAGCTGTGGGCTGGTGAGCTGTATTTGTTGGTTTAAGTAACGGTAAAATAATTAGAAGGTGAGTTAACATTCTCAATCAACATAATAAACCCTGAGATGATAACAATGTGTCCCATGAGGGCTTTTGACTTCTTCTCTCACATTTAGAGCTATTTAGGTGGAGTTGCCGTCGCTCGCCCCGTTCAGCTTAATGTCACATTGAACTGCTCATGTTTGGTTTTATCACCACGGTGATTGATTCTCAGGGAAAGCTTGGATCCTTGACATTTAGTTGAGTTAATATTTGTGTGAAGTTATTTTTTTTTTCATTGTCCAAACTCCTACAATGTGTTTTTTAACTGGATATATATTCATACTTTTTTTTTGTTTTAATTCTGGCTTTAAGGCTGCAGTTCAGTAGTTTCTTTGGTGCAATAGACCAGGATATTTGTAATAAAATCTGTTTATCCGTGTTTAAAACCTGCTTCGTCGTCTGTTCCTTCCTCTTACCCTCAGTGTCACTTTGCTTCTAGTTGTAGACCTTGCTGAACCTTTTCTTCCTTTTTTTTAAGTTTATCATAAATAGTTTTTCAGGTAATAAACTGCTTGAACTTGTATTTCAGTGCCAGCAATGGACCAAGATGTCTCTTTTTTTATTGTCTCTCTGTGACGAACCCACAAAGAATTATCAGCTGTTTCCAAAATTTGCTCCAACTGTAGTATTGATTGCATTTGTCAGCATTATATTTTTATTTTACAGCCGCCAGTCTCATCACTCTGATGTGAAACAGTTTTCTATGAAACACTGGTAAATCTACAGAACAGTACTTAGCACCGAACTCCAGACTGAATAAGTGCGCCATAACAATAATGACAACATTTCTATATCTGAGTGATTTATCAATAAACTAGCATAAGATTGTTTTGCATGCTTTGGAACCTGTCACGCTCTTTTGTTTGTCTCCTTGTTTGATTTGAGCCCGATTTCCACTGGATGTTTAGGTTAACTCTGCAGACGAGACCTGCTTAATCAGCACAGAAAGATCTGGAAATTTGAAAAATTAAGTTTTTTTGTTTTGTTTTTTCTCAGCAATTTTGTTGTTATTTCGTCTGATATGTCGTGGACACTCGGGTAAAGAGAGAGGCTGAGGTGTCAACTGATCACCACCTGGTGGTGAGTTGGATACGCTAGCGAAGGAGGAAGTTGGACAGATTGGACAGACCAAAATGTATTGTGAGGGTCTGTTGGGAACATCTGACCCAGCGCTCTGTCTGGGAGGTCTTCAACTCCCACATTCTGAGGGAGGCTGAGGACAGGAGAAGGGAGTCTGACGCAGTTGACAGGTACCGACAGGCCAAGCAAGCTGCAGCTCAGGTGGTCCTGGAGGCAAAAACTCAGGTCTGGGAGGAGTGCGGTGAGGCCGTGGAGGAGGACTATCAGTCTGCCTCCAAGAGACTCTTGCAAACTGTCTGGTGGCTCAGACATGGGGAGCATGTATATATATATATATATATATATATATATATATATATATATATATATATATATATATATATATATATATATATATATATAAAAACAGGGAATATTATGATTTAATATTATCTAATGAAATCTTTAAAAATTAAAGTTCTCCGAAGAACATGCATAATATCATCAAATAATTCAAGAACTCTGGATAAATTTCAATGTATAAAGGCAGAGGACACAGCCAACGCTGCACAGCCGTGAACTCCAATCCTTCAGATGGCACTCCATCAAGAGCCGACATTCATCAATAGCTTATATAACCACATAAGTAAAGGATTATTGTGGGAAATCTTTGTCAAGCACTGCAATATGGAACAATGTTTACAAAAGCCACTTTAAAGCTTTAACGTACAATCTCCCTTCCTCCTCCTTCTCCCCCCACACACAAAAACAAGCTTTATCTTAACCATATCCAGTAGCAGTGTTGACTTCTCTGAGCTCAGAGGCATCTGGGATGGACCATCACAAGATGAAAATGTGGATTCTCGTCAGAAGAATCCGTATTTCAGATATGTTAAGTCAGGTTAGTGTCCTTAACAAAGGTCATTTACACTTCTGAGATGAATGCAGAAAAGTTCACTGAGGTTTTAGAGCATTCCTACCCCGTCATCGTTCTAGCACAGCCTAGTTCTATTGTATTATGTGTGCAATATATTTCCACATTACTCCTAAACAAACTCAGGAATGTGGCACAATATCAAAAAGCATGTGCTTTTAAATGTTACATTACGGTTATGTAAATTTTCAACTTTCACATGTATACTTTTATTTTGACTTCAGTTCAAATTTAAAAATTTGATTGTAGACCGTTGTGGCACACAAGTGCATATAAAAGCTCTTGTTGTTGGACTCAGTGTTGAAGATTTGATGGACTGCACTAGTCATCTACGCTTCCCCAGAGTTCTGCCTCCTGAGCCTCCCCTTTCGTCTCCTGCCGCTACTTTACAACTGCACTTGTAAATGCTCAGTGTCAGGTCACGACCCCTCGCGAGTCCAGACAGGCTCATCAGCTTTCAGATAAACAGGGTGAGAGAACATCCCACTGGGCTCTTCTCAGAGACAGTGATGGAACCAGACAGCATGTATGTGGATCGCTCTCGCAGACAGAAATACACAGTGAGCTGGCGGGGTTATGGAAATGAGATGCACTTTATTTAACAACGTCCACATGATGGAGCTTGAATCATGGCATCACTGTTGGCTCTGCACCTGCCTGTGTCGAGTGAGGAGTGAATGAAATGATTTTTTGCAAAGGCTTTTTTTTTTTTTTTTTTTGTTCCTGTGCACAGCAGATTTGAAGCCTAGAGACTCTGATAAATTAAAACCTTTTCTGTACTCCGAGTATTAAGGCGGTTCTGTCAGCGTATATGCTGCGGAAGCTGAGGAAAGTTGCTCCTTTAGATTTCATTTACAAGAGATTACAAAGGAAATCAACACTTAGTCTGATAAGACCTGTTTTACTAGGAGAATACATTATATAATATTTATTTATTTTTGTTTGTTTATCTGTTTTTTAATGTGTCAGTCTTCTGTCTATTTCATGTTTGCTTTTTATGCCAGCAGACTAGGAGGCTTATTTTATTGTTACATTTACATTCAGTTTCTGAGCTTAGTGCCTGAAAAGCAGAATGTAAATAGGAAGACTATTCATACGGCCGAGCTGTTACTGTTTTATGTTGATTTTAAACAGCCTTCTAACTCAAAGGACATTTTCTCAACATTCATTTGTTGGTTCCAAATCTCATCTGTGCAGGATACGGTGGCTGTGCATATGGAGAGCTCATTATCTCTGTCTTTGGCATGATTATCTGAAATATTATCACTGTGCAGAATGAGGTTTTTGTCATCGATTGTTGTTTATTTATTTATTCTTTTTATGATGTGATGAAAATCATGATAGATTTTGCCTGATCCCCTTTTTTCTTTTTGTGCCTCAGGATCTGAAGAAGGTGCTGTCTTTCCCCCCATACCCGGGGGAGTTTTTGCACCCGGTCGTGTATGCCTGCACGGCGGTCATGTTGCTCTGCCTCTTCGCCTCCATCATCACCTACATCGTGCATCACAGGTAAGAGGAATCCACAAGCTAATTCTACCGAATTATCCATTAAAGCTTTAATCCTCTTCAGCCTGGCGCACCTTAATTTAAAACCCCAGTCATTAACTTCACCTCGACTTGTGGATATGAAGCCATGGAATCTCTTAATTTCTTGCTTTGTTCACCTTCATGGTTGTTTCTGACTGCTCTGTCACAGATCGTGACCTGACTTTGGTGTGATTCAGATGCTCAGGGCTGCCGTAAAACAAACTGCCTGACTAAGAGGATATAAAATACAAGCACATTTGTGTTCATGTCAGTGCATGTGTTTCAGTCACAGCAGAAATATGTGCTTCTAATGGATTTCCAAGGGGGATGTGGGCCACTTTTGTTCCTTATTTTCTGTATAGAAGGTGGCATGTGGCTCTTGTGGCTTTGCACTCTTGCATCTGTCTGTTACTCTTAGACTCATCTGCTGAGGAGGCTGTTATTAAAGCAGGAGGGTGCCTGACTGGCATATTGTTCCAGCACGCCACTTTATCACCTGTCGCTTTATCTCCCTGGCATCGATGTGTTATTATTATAATAGCGCGACATCTATTTTAATGAAACGGAACGTGGAAATTCCTCAAATGTCACATTTTCATGAAATATTATTTTAGCAAGTACAACACAATTATCTGATTTTTAGAGATAAGGAGTAGTTTTTGGTTCATTTGTGTACTTCCGTTGCTAGTTATTAAACAGATGTACCTGCATGAGGTCACAGCAACATTTGCGGTTCAGTTTCCACCAGTCTGTTACACCCGAAATGGAGGAACGGTGAGGCCATCTGCAGTCAGTCAGAGCTGACAGCATCCAGGGCTCCAAACAGCTGCATCACTTACTTGAAAATATTTGACCAGATAAGATTAGAGTCAAAGAAGGGTTGTTTTAGGTGCACCTCAATGAAAAAGAAATAAATAATCCAACAATATTTGAGGTTTAAAGAGATTTTACAAGTAATTTGCAGGAAGTGAAATATTCCTATAAAATCTATTGCAGGTTGATCAACTGCAATGTTTTGAAGTTATGCTGGTATGTGATGATGTGCTGTTTTTGCAAGTCAGGTTAATCTCATTCTAAAATAAAGTTGATATGGGGCCAGTTCAGTGTTTGTAAGGACATGAAATAAAAGAAAGATTTTTTTTGTTTTAGTCACATTTTATAAGAGAGTTGTGAGATATTGTTGTGTGAGAGTTGTGCTCTCAAAATTGTCACTTAAAGCTTTACTTTTGCTATAAAGCTGCTCTATGTCAACCTTATCTGCGTGCAGCCTTGACATCTCTGGGCTATGATGCATCTGAGATGGACTATTACAAAGAAACATTTATTGTGGTCACAAGAATCAGTATTCCAGTTACTTTTGGAAGAAATGGGTGCAGTGTGCTGCGGCCCAAAATCAGAAAAGCAGTCTTGGTGGTGCCAGAAATGGTACCTCACTGTGCTTTGATAAGGGTTGCATCCGTGCCCTTGGAAAAGATCATTTACACTACACAAATGGCAGTGTTCCCTGGATTAGGACAGAGAAAAGGACATTCAAGACCACCTTTTTCAGGGATGTCCATGCATTATTTGCTTAACTGATTGCTACCCTAAACACTATAATGCCTAAGAACAGGACAGACGCCGTTGCAAAATGTCACTTCATACAGTTTGCAAAATGACTTTAAAATACATGTGGAGTCACTGCAGGATTTTCCTGATTTAGGTTTGTATGTGCTGTGAAATTAATCAGCTTTTTTTAGACACATCCTACTGGCCTGTTAAGCCTAATTCACAAGTTTGAGCAATTGCAAGATCCACACCATGCAAGAAACACCTGAGTTGTTTTCTACTTCTTAATCCAACTGAGAACACTGCCATTCGTCTATCCATCTATCTGCACCTAAAGCTTCAAAAACAGGCGCAAAAGTGCAGGAGCACAGCGTTACTCTGCAAGCTGCTGTTTATTGCCACCGTTCTAGTCAACGAGATTACATCCACCCGAACAGGCAGCGCTCTGAGTCGCTCTGCTTCTGTAACATTCCCAGTGGGACCTCGGGTCATCCTGAGGTCAGCGCGAACCACACCGAGGTGCTTCCACTCCCACTGGGACCCAGTTATTAGGTGGAAGTCATCAAGTTATATTTTAATGAGCGAATTCAGGGGAAAAAAATAAAATGTTTTACTAGCTTGCGTATCTAAAGTACTTGTATATGCAAAATTGAACTATTAGCTACTACTCTCTTAAGAATGGCAGAGCATTATCAGGAATTTGCGTCATTAGTTTGCAAACATGATGTTAACATCTTTTAGGTTTTTTTTGGTTTGGTAAAGCGCCACGGAAAAAGAATCACAAATTAGTCTTCAGATCACATGAACATTAATTCCAGCCCTATCTAGAGGGAGAAAAGTCCATGTTTAAGGTGTGATGACAGAGTTTTTTTTATGTCTCTCGCACACAAGGTTAGAGGGGTTTTCTTTCAACAGGGCTTACATTAAAAATCTCTTACACCTCCTGCTGGGCACCCCCCAGCACTAAAACACATTTTTGTTCAGTAACACTTGAGCTGTGTAGTATCCCTCCAGCTGACTGACAGTACCTAAGCAGTGAAGCACTGGGACTGTGCATTAAACAGGCAGAATCCAAGCGAGGGTGGCCTGCAGTGTGTACACATGCATAAATATATGTATACAGTATGTGCTGTTGATGCTAGTCCAAGATAGTCCAAGACAGAATGTGTGATTATAGGCGCAGCGGTAATGTATGATGCATGAGCCAAGGAAAATTCAAAGGGGTGGGGATCATTTCTTTGAACCCAAAATCCTTTGAAGCCAATTGACACAATTTGCATCAGAAGTGTTCACATTCATGACTTAGTCAAAATTAGAAAAGCCTAATGCCACACATACAGTATACTGCTGCAGCTACAGAAGCTTTCCAGTAATTTCCAGTTTACATTCCACCCACCAGATGCAGTGAGTATAAAACATAAATGGTTGCTTATAATGGCAGCTATTAAAGTGGCACTTTTCACTGTGCTAACTCATCATAGCGGGAAGATATAATGCATGAGCTAAAAGCAGGTGCTTAGGTCTCACTTGTGTTTACATCAGATTTATAATGGTAGGAAATGTTGATTTCTATGTAGTCAAAGCCTTGTGTGCCAATGGGAACTGTGCATCAGCAATGAGAACAACAAATACTTGAGCTGTCTTAACATTTGACAGAAGACTGTAAATAAAATTACTTTTTAATACTTCTTTTTTTAAACAGTTTAATATCAATTATCAATAGCACTAACACCAGCTGAGCTGATGGTTAGGATGTAACCTGGTGTTAAACCCCTGCATGATGAAATTTGGTCACATGACCTCCTAACCCCATAGCACTGTGGTTTGTATATGTGATTGAACCTGCAGCTGAGGTCTAGTTCAATCTCAAATGGATCCTTAAAAAAAGGTTACAGCCTTTGCAAGGTTTATAATTTAGGTTTACAAGTACAACACAAGTCAAAGTAATTTATTTAATAAGCCAAATGCAAACAAGTCAGCTGTTGAAAACATTGATCTGATTTCAGCTATTTTCTTAAGCTGGAAAAAATAGAATTTACAGCATTTTAGGGATTTAAAAACCTGAGTTTTTTTTGTTTTTTCTCTGTATGTATCTCACATGTGGTAGAATTGACAATACACTTGACTTTGACTTTCACTATTTTTTTGTCATTGAACGTTTGGGCCATGTAGGACTTAATATCAGAGAGACAAGTTGTAAGATTTACAAGGCAGCTGGGATCTGAGGGTTTTACAGGCATACAGTTGAGTGTAATCACTATAAGAATGGACAGGAGTGGACCAAGTACTGAGCCTTGTGGTACGCCACAACTGAGCTGAGCAACAGAGCAGGTAAAATTATTCAGTGTGACTGTAAATGTTCTGTTAGAGAGCTGTTAACGTAATACGCTAAGAGCAGAATTGTTCATTTCAACCCTAGACTCCAAAGAAGGAGGGTGTTATGGTCAGCAGTAACAAAGGCAGCACCAAAATCTAATAAAGTCAAGATCAAGCTTTTACCTCTGTCTGCACTTAGCAGTAGGTCATTGGTGTCCTTAGCAACGACTGTCTTTGTGCAATGGAGTGCTCTAAAACCAAACTAAAAACTGTTGAAAATACTGTTTTCCTTCATAAATGATATCAACTGCACAGAGATCACTGTCTCCAAGCCTTTAGGAAGAAAGGAGATTTCAGAAGTAGGTGTGTAGTTCATTAGAGATGTGGGGTCCAAATTAGGTTTCTTTAGCTGTGGGTGCACAACTGCATGCTTAAAGCCGTCTGGAAAAGATCCAGAGGCTAAACATGAAGAAAAATATTTAGGGTTTGTATAATGCTTCCTCTAAAGTAAAGAAGCATAATTATTTGATTTTATTTATTTTTTTGTGTTATATTAAGATATATAGTAAGAAAATTTTGATTTAATTATTTTAGGAACGGTCATTTAGCTCTTGTGTTCCTACAATAAACAAATCCCATCTTAAGTAATACCTCTGAGGTAACATAAGTGACTTTCTTTCATATTATATTATTATTTCCATCTTTATCTGTTTTACACATGCTGCATGCTGGAAGTAAAAAGCAATAACATTTGTTTTGTTTTTTTTGTTCATAAAAGACATTGTGATCCATAATGGCACAATTTCTTTGGGGCTCTAACTGTCTAAATGTCTGACATCTTTTGGTCCAAGGACAGCAGAGAGACGGTACAAAAGCTTTCTTTTCATCCACATCTGCACTACCTTGTGATGATATCCAGTTTCAAGTGGTGGACTTGACTCCACCTCAGTGTTTCTAATTGGCTTTCAAGCTTTGTGCACTGCCTACATAAAGCAGTGCAACATAATATAAACTTTTGATGACATAAAGATGAGAGGCTGAATAAAATATCCCTGATCTCGGTATGTTATCTCTTTCCAAACTTAAGCTGCCCTAAACAAAGTGTCAGGATTGGGTTCTGTCAGAGTTTGGGGTTTTTGTCACCTAACTAATTATTTTTCTCTCTTTAAACATATAACTTTTTAAAAAAATCTTTGATTTGACTGAATGAATCCAGTTCATCATTCGGTATTAAGCCACTTGAAGCACACATTTTGAGTGAAAGGACACATTATTTATAGTCAGTATATTTTCAGTTGTCCTGTAGTTAATTGTTTTGGTTTTAAGCTTATACATATATTATTAAGGTCCAGTTTTCCAGCTTTAAGATGTATCTCAGTGTCCATGTGAGATACGTATCATATAATATAATCAGGGCGGCTGATTAAACTGAACATCAGTTATATTGTTATCATTATGTGTTGTAGATTTTACCAATATAGACTTTCCCTCATGCCATAATCTCCCTGATTCTCCATCATAATTTACATGCATTAGTATGTAACCATTTCCATCGTGGCTTGTAATAGTGTTGCACCCTTTGGTTGATAGGACATCAGTAGCACATTTGGCTTGGCTGAAACTACTCCTTGTATAATGTGTTATATTACGCTGTCCATAGCTTTATTGTCCCTCCCATTTTTCAGAGCAATTGTATTGAGGTGAGAGAGCAGATGCAGAGTCAGGACAGTTTTATCCCCATAGCCCTCTGGGATATGGAGATGTGGAGGGTTGCCAGGTTAATGTACTTGACCCAATGAAAGCCCACAGCAGGACCTATGAAAACCAGCAGCCGTCCTGATTTATGGCCTCTTTGCTGGACGGAGCACAGCAGAGGCCTGGTAAACAGCAGCTTTAGCTCTTGCACAGAGCATCGAAGCCTGGCCCCAGACACGCCTCATGGTTCAGTGCTGAGCTGCTGCTTCATCTACAGTTGGCTCACGTGCAGTTGGGAGGGAAGATTTCCAGTGCAGGGCTTTATCATTTCAAATGGGGACAGTGACTGAATGGACCAAAAGGAGGGAGCTGACACAGGAAAGTACTTAAAAGATTAGATGGTCTGCTAATTCACACAGTCTGACAAATATATCAGTATTGTTTGGCCTATTTAGTCCTTTTTCTAACAACTGTTTTAGAAAGCAGTATTGTGGGTTGAGTGATATTTGCATACTGGATATGACTTCCTGGATTTATGTTGCGAGAAGTCAGTTGGTCCAGCCAACTGGAAGCAATCTTTTCTTTTCTTTTCTTTTTTTCAGTATCAAACCAGTAGAGTCCCATTTGCATGTATAAACCAGTACCTGTTCTTTATGTTTGTTAGTGGCTAAAGGAACTACTTTCTGCTCAATAAAACATGTATTTGTGAGAAAAGAAATCTGTGAATTATCCATTTGCCTGAGGTCAGTGTCTCTAAAATTAGCACGATGTGTTATGTGGCGAGGAATTAAATTAATCCTATCCTCTTCCTGTGCTGGAGCACTATTCTGACTCACCAAAACTGAGATTAGCCTGCCAAATGGCTTCTTACTTCAAGCAGCATCTTCATGCTGATCAGCATCTTGTGTGTTGCATTTTGAAAACTCACTACAGGAACCATACACCTTTGATCTACATGCTAACAATGTCAAGTTTTCATGAAGATTGGATTTTCAAACGATGAGATTGGTTCTTTGACTGAATGGCTGTGAATATCTCTATATCTATAGAGAATAAGTATGCAGCATTTGCAGGGACGGTTACAGATTTGCCCATCAGTTCCACTGGAGCATTTATCATTTTGTAGAGACACAGTCTGCATCCTGGCGACACGTCTGTCTTCTTCCTCGATTTCATTGTTCGGGCTGCTCAGCCAGGCCGTTCCTTCTGTTATCATACAGCTGTGACTTTCTGAGAGGAAATATTTGACCATAAGTGACGTTAGTTGGCTTGTTGATAGCGATCAGCTATGATTATGTTTCACGATTTAAGTTCTTTGAGTCGACGGCAAAACCCCATGGCTGTCACCATGTAAATGTGTAACACTGACGTAGACCAGAAACGTACTCACAAAACGATATCTGCCTTTTGATTGACCCCAACCACTGGAGCACATGCTCTCCATTCAGATGTCCAAACTGTGCTTTTGTCAAGTCAGCCAAGAAATCTGGAAAATATTCTACAGCACTAAACGGAGAGATACAGGAAAAGATGCTTCCTATAGAAACTCAGGAGGATCTGCTCCAAACACAACATCCTGCTCCACTTCAAACTCAACAGCACCCTCAGACAAAAGCTTGTTCACCCTGATGATGAAACACTATAAAAAAATTAAAAAAAGATCCAAATTTTAAAGACAAACTCACTCAAAAAGAAGCAACATCTAAACATAAACGTAACAGAGCAGCGCCATGTGTGCACTCCAGTGCAGTGAAGAGTGCACGGACATTTACAAGTGCATGGCACAACAGAGCATCATCAGGTCAAGACTGAGCGATCTCCCTGCTTCTGAACGATAAGGGACACTCTCTTGAGGACAGTAATGTAAACATTTTCCACTAGAAATACCTTCAGGAGGTGTCTGAAGGGGTCACCCCATCAAACACCCACAATGTAGCTTTGACTTTTCTACCCGGGCAGTTAAACAAATATTTTTCCCTGATTCCCGTAACCGAAACTACAAAACTACAACATAAGTGATGGGATGCTCAGTGCTTTGCATATTACTTCAACATCTTATAAGCGTGAAACTCCATATTAGTCTGTTCAAACTAAGCATGCCTTCTGGATGGAAGATGAAACATATTCAAGAACAAAGTAAATAAAATCCACTTGCCTTGATTCATGCCTTTAATAATGCGACAGCATATCTCAGGAAAGTTCATACTCAGCCCCTGGCATAAGACACAGCAAAGTGTACTTCTGCTGCGACAAAGTGTGTTAATCAGTGGGAACAATCCGCCTTTTAATATTAGTGTGTCAGTGGCTTGTTTGTTTGGCTTTGTTTGCTGTTTTTCTGTCTTTTTTCTTTCTTTTCATTCGACACACCGGATACATTTTCTTTCCTGTGGTCAGATGTGGTACTGCAACATATGCTGGCTTTAAAGTATCTACAGGGTTTAATGATTAGTTTTACGCATCTCTTCCAAAGGGGCAGCACGGTGGCTTAGTGGTTAGCACTGTTGCCTCACAGCAAGAAGGTTCCCGGTTCAATTCCCGGCCCGGTGGGTCTTTCTGTGTGGAGTTTGCATGTTCTCCCCGTGCTTGCGTGGGTTCCCTCCGGGTACTCCGGCTTCCTCCCACAGTCCAAAAACATGCAGGGTAGGTTAATTGATCTTTCTAAATTCTCCCTAGGTGTGGATGTGAGTGTGATTGGTTGTTTGTCTTGTATGTGGCCCTGGATAGACTGGCGACCTGTCCAGGGTGTACCCCTGCCTTTCGCCTGAGATGCGTCGGGATAGGCTCCGACAGACCCCCGTGACCCGGAAACGGATTAAGCGGGTATAGATAATGGATGGATGGATCTCTTCCAAAGTACTTACATGACCTAAAAACAGATATTATGTTCCTTTAGTCATCATTTGCACTGTATTGTATTGGTAGTTATGCGTGTACTGTAATAGCTTGTTTGTTTCTGTATGTCTGCAAGCAGCATTACCGGGTAATCTCTATTTTCAAAGCAGAACTTTAAAATTTTTATGTATATATTGTATCTTACAAGAAAACACATGCTTTGGGGTGTGGCTCTGATGATTTTATTTTTCTGTCTTTTCGGCAGCGCAATCCGCATCAGCCGGAAAGGATGGCACATGCTTCTCAACTTCTGTTTCCACACGGCTCTGACCTTCGCTGTGTTTGCCGGTGGTATCAATCGAATCAAATACCCCATCATCTGTCAAGCAGTAAGTGTGCCGCCTTTTCATTCGTCCCACTCTCAAACCTTTCAGAAAATTGATTGTGAATGATAGGTACCAGCAACCACACGGACCGCAGAGTGCAGTGGATGCACAGTTACTGGCTTACATACATCCGCGCTTCAACTTGCATCTTTTAGAAAAGTGGTGGCAAATGAGTGCTGATGATTCAGGCTTTCCTGCCATTAATGCACTCGTTCGCTGTCTCTCTGTTGTCTTCTTGTGCATTGTCATGTTGTATAGAGTTAAAATGGTTGTTTTTGGCTTCAAATATTTGCACAAAGTGGCAGCATATAAAAGATTCTGCTCAATAAAATTCTATTCAAACACGTTTTTCCATGAATTTTTACCCTTAACGCTTACCAACTGCCTGTGTATGAGATTCTGCGTATGAGATGATTGACATAAGACAATCATGCACATCTCGTGATGCAAGCAATGCATCCATTTTACCAGATCTGAACCTTGCTTGTGTCTCTGCAGCCAACAGACTGCATGTTCGAGTGACTCTCATTCATAAAGATCTGGGATGTCAGGATTGATTTGGAAGCAAGAAATGCTCTTGTGCCTTCAAGCACTTCACTATTCTCAGGTTTTCATGCAGGAGGAGTGGAGGTAGAAGAAGTAGGAAGGCCATATCTCGGTGTGCGTTTAAATAAAGAATGCATACAGCTTTAAACTGTGAAAAACAAACAGTTGCTTCGACGTGCTGCTGTGTTAAAGATGGAAAAGCTATGCCTGTTTGAAGAGATAGACTAAAGATGCTGTATATCTTTAAAGCAGTTGCATTCTGTGTGGACAAGAACTTAAAATAGCATTTCTTTTCAATGTGATTGATTGCTGGACCTGTTCAGGTTGTGAAGATGAAGCGTGAGCTGGAGAAGAGCATCCTCCACTGTCAGCTCACGTCAGCAGGGGGCATTTACTGTACACATAGCCACCAAGCGATGCATGTTCACCCTTTTTCTACCTTTCAGTCACAGTCTCCGCTGCCTTCTGTCATCCAGTATTTATTTCAGTGGGCCTTGTTTGCTCAGGATTTTGTGAGCTGCAGCACATTTGGGGCTTAGTTGTCTCTTCTACTGTCACAGCCACTTTAGGTGGCCCTCTATTCCACAGTGGAAAGACTCCACCTCCACATGCTGAACTGCTGCCAGTTTCTCCTGGGCTGTGTTGTCGCCGTCAACAACACAGCCATCTGTGATGGTTATTGTCTTCTCCCCCGACAAAAACCATCACAGAGTGGCTGAAGTTTGTTGTTAAATGTGTTCTCCATCCACTCACTGGTTAATATCACATTGACACCTTTACTGTAAGCAGTAACATTTCAGAATTCCTCCAGGAATTTTAGGCTGACAACAAGGGAAAAGTGAACATATGACACCTCAACTACGTTCCCAAACACCTCTGATGGGTGACGTTGGTCAAGTATAGTTTCAAGCACTGGGAGTTAGTTAGTCATCCCAAGCTTTATGTGATTTGATAAATGAATGTATACAATCCAAAATCCAGTATAAGTGATGAAAAATACTTTTACATGCTACAAGAGCCTGAAAGAGAAGGATTTTGACATCATGTTAATCATAACTTTATTTAGTCAAAAGATCTCAGGGAGTGCAAGAAAAAGAAAAAGAAAAAGTGTGTGAAATGTTTGAATAGACTAAGTTATCTGTTTAAAATGTATAAAAAAGAGTCTTGTGATCTGCTCTGGTGCTCAGTGGAGGCATATTAAAAGGAGAGCTTTATGGAGAAAAATAATAGAATATAGTTCTCCTCCTGAATGCAATCAGGAATAGACTGGTTTTTCAAATAGTGCACACTGATGTGTAAGATATCTATCGCTGTAATGAAGCCCAAAGTGCAGTGATGAATGGCGTCAGGCTATTTCGAAGGTAAAGCGAGCAGCATGTGGATAAGCGCTATCTCCAACGTCAAGCATAGTCACCACGGCTGATAATACAATAACTATATGTCCACATGAGAGATATGGTTTATATCAGTGTAAGAAACCCATTTTTCTCACTAATGTCTTGTTAAGTTTCTCTGCATGCTGCCTAAAATTGCAATTGCTGTCTGCACTGGGCAAATATTGGTTCAGCATAATGGTGTGTGGTGATCCAGCTGGAATTATCCGCTCTTCAAAAAAGAATGAAACCCATGCAGTCTAAGAACACTCCTGCCAGGTTGTGCAGATAATAATGCAAGATGCATTATAAATCCTATATGCCATCTATAGCTATATTTATTTAAGAGGACCCACACAGTGATCTGTATAAAAACTACACGGTTTGTGGCATATCCCTTAAGAGGACATGATATGCTTTCCTGTGTGTTGCAAGAATTATTTTTACATCAGATGATGACGTAAACTCAAAAAAAATTAGCAGTATGAGATGGTTTTTTTATTTCTGTGCAAAATAAAAGTTTTGTATCCAAGTCTTGCAAACTCTATGGTGCAAGCTTTTATTTTGGAACTTCAGCTAACTACATCATAAGGTAGTTTGTGTTGATGACATGGACAGCTTCCAGCTATGCATCGTGATGTCACCAGCCCACCCAATGGAACATGACATGTCTAGTGTGTGTATTTTAAAGAAATGGTTTTTGACATCTATCTAACAAAGGGTTGATCAGCTTCTATTTTGCACAAAGTATTCTGCTTTTCTTTTCCTCATTTTATGGAAGAAACGTATACTTGGTCATGAGGATGCAACGAGTTCCCCAGAGACCAAGAAACCAAGGCTCCGTGGTTGAAGTTAGTTTTTCAGGGCTGGTGTGAACGTATTACTTCATCACCATCACTTAAGAAGTGTAACGTTGGATATTTTAAATGCATTCAAACGTTGGACTGGAGCTAACAGTAATTTGTGTTACTAGATTTGATCAGTGGACCAATGGAACTACTGGACTGGTTTTTCTATTGTAGCTTGGTGCAGAGCTCTGTGTTCCTGACTGGCCAGTGGAGTTTGAGTTGCCAAGTTTTAATTAATCCAATGCACTGCTGGATGCCTTCCTTTTTTTAGCACTTGTATTAATTGTTATTCCTTATTAAAGAAATGAGAAACCAATTTTATTACTTTTATAAGTGAAGATGATAGCTAATAAGAAAGTGAGAGTGTCATTAGTAGCGGGTCATGAGTTTTTTTACTCGATAATAATCCATCAGGTATCTGCAGTTTTGAATTTGAAAGAATCCTATTAAATAAAATGTTAAATAATCAATCAGCTGCAGCTTATCTCAGTGGCTTTTAGGTCGAAATTTCCTTTTGACAGAACTTTTATTTTTTTATAGCTGTGTCGTTACCTAATCACTATAGGGTATTATGAATCATGATTTTTTTTTTAATAAATGCATTTAAAAATAAATGTATTTATTAGTCAAAGTCAAAAGTCAAAGTCCCGTTTATTGTCAATTCTACCACATGTGAGATACATACAGAGAATTACGTTACTCTCAAACCCTCGGTGCTACACAGTAAATAAATTACTCTAAACACAAAGTGCAAATTAAAAAGAAACACGTTATAGCATGACATTGGGTTTAAGAGCCAAAGGCAATAAAATGACAGTAAAAACAATGAAATGGCAGTTTGATGATAGACATTATTGTTATGATGAACTGGATTGTAATAATGACGGTGAAATGTTTTTAAAAGGTGTGTGATAGTCCTGCAGGTGTTCAGCTTATCGTTAGCACCTTTGATGACGATTACTTTTATACAGGTAAAGAAATACTTGTAAATCTGAAATCTTCAAGCACACCTGTTGTTCAACAGTGTCAGGTGTTGTTAAGGAGGACTTCTGGGAAAAATGCAACTCCACATTACAAAAGAATTGTGTTTTTAATAAATGCAAGGACACCCCTGGACGAAATCTGGTCATGCACGTACGAGATTGTTTTTAAATTTCTCTACTTTTCTGATTTAATGCTGCTACCTTTTCCTAGCTCTCCAATACAACCCTGTACCACCAGATTGTCACTTTTTTTTTGTTTTGTTTGTTTTTATAACAGTTTGGATGGTATGGTTTTGGCCCAGACCACATGGCATCCAAAACATTCAACAAAGATCTGGAATATGGCTTCGTCTGAACATAGCACATGTTTCCTCTGACGGTTCATTCCAGATGCCTCTGAGACATCCACGTTGTGCCACAGACACATCTGGAATAGAGGGAACTATCTTTTTAAAAAGAATTTAGCAATAACCCAACCTTTTCTTTTTTTTTTTTCTGGGCTAACCTAAGTAATTCATTGAGCTGTTCAAACATGCAGGGTCAAGTGACATCACAGACCCAGATCAGAGTAGAATAATTCACATTTTCCATCCTTATCCGCTCCGAGGCTCACTGCATTCGCTGCGCCCCTGACATCCTTAATGCAAAGCTGTATCAGCAATTTCAAAGAAAAAGGGGGTGTGAAGTGGTGTGGAGATGCAAACTCCACCCCCTCAAACCAGCTGCTTTGAACAGAGATAAAAAGACTTAGTTCAATATGAGATAACGAAATTGTGTCAACTTTACAAACAAAAAAAAGAAAAAAAAAACAGGAAAAATTATCTCCTTTGAATCAGGTTCTATATGTAATATAAATGGTCCTGCTGTTCTTTATATTTTTCAGCGTGCATTCATTTATCTGACTTTGTACCGAGTCCTTAGAATATTTTTTGATGCTCCTCCTTTACTCAATCTCTGCTAACAGGATAACTCAGTAGATTTGGGCAGGAGCCCAGAACGTTTGTAGTGCCACTGGGATCAAGGCAGACCTCACCAGACGCAATTTAGAATAATTTAGGGATGTTTGAGCAGATGCGTGATCGCACGACATATACACACAGCCACAAGCAGTGGCTGCTGGGTTCTAAGAATCTCCCCCAGTCACACCCCCTCCATATTTTGTATGCGCATGCAGCCTCATCTCTTCTCCCAGGGGGGCAAATAAGTACTTTCTCTTCTTCCAACGGTTGGAACTTCAAGGGAACTTGTTTTGGCAGTTATTGCTGAACTTTAAAGTCTGAGGAAATTGAAATAAATAGATTTTCTGACTTTTTCAGATTACAGGAAAATGTTTTATTAACCACTCAACCAAACATGAATGATTAAACAATCTCCCATCAGACAAAATTAGGTTTCAAAATCATAAAACAGTGAGCAGTGTTCTGGGCTCTGAGACACTGGAGACGTGTCTGCTGAGAGCGTTGACTGACAGATCTAAGACCAGCTCAAATTAACCCATATCTAATGGGGCAAAATGAGGGGAGTACATTTCAGCCAAATCATATTGCTTAGAAATCACAAGCACACGCTGCAGATATTAAATATCTCAGGTACCATCCAGCTGTGGACGGGATTAACAATACTGTTTAATTTTCAACAGAATCTTCTGCTCAGTGCAGCTGAGCTGTTGGTATGGTAACTGCAAGAGCGGAAGAGAGTCTGTTTGGCTGTGATGAACTGTGCCAATGGTGCATCCGTTTGTCCCAGCTGTCTTTGGTGAACGTTTATAGAGGTGCCAGATGAAAGACGAGATGGGTGCTGGGGGTATTCCTCGCCGTCTCGTATCACTGTGGCTCTGGACAGAATAATCCACCGTCTGACCACTCACTTCGCCTCCAGTGTGTGTGTAGCCATTTGAGTTGTGCCATGTGGTGTTGCCACTTCACAAAAAAATAAATCCGCAGTGTGTTATTCATAAACAGTGTCTCACTCCAGAAAGTGAGTCTACATAAGTCTGTAACAGCCATGGTACAAGACTGTTATCCCACAGTAGGCCCGGTTATTACATTATGGCTTCGATTAGTCCAAGGCCAGCCTTCCAGCTTATGCGATCAAACAGCTACAAAGTGTCCAGAATGCGGCGGCATCTGCTCTTTAGTCAACCCAGACAGGCACATGTCACACCTCTGTTTGTTGAGCTTCACTGGCTACCTGTGGCAGAGCACTTTGCCTTCAAGGTGATCTCGGCGTCTGCACCTGCTTATGTGAACGTGACCATAAAGGCTTACACCCCTTCACGAGCCCGTTGCTCTTCACAAGAAAACAGACTGGCCTTGTCCTCTCCTCACACAAGGTGATCCCAGTCCAGACTGTTCTCCCATTTCATTCCTCAATGGTGGAACAGGTTACCTGTTGTTGAAAACGGTCCTCTTCCAGGAGCACCTTTTGTTGTGAACTGTGCTCCTCTTTTAACTTCCCAAGCTCTCGAAATGTCATCTTCGTGGCTCTTTGCTGCACTTATTTAAATACTGTGTAATCTACACCTACTATGTGATCTTGACTGTTTTTCTCTGTTGAAAGTCACTTTGGATGAAACCATCTGCTACATGTAATGCAATGCAAAGTAGCTTCTGCTTTCAGCTCTGTAAGCAGAGGGCTTTTCCGCTTGGTCTACTACACCACACACCAAAACGACAGGTTCATCTTTGGTTGCAGCAAAATAGAACAATGGTGAACACTGAATTGGACAAAATGCTTTAGTGTTGATGTTGTTCTCTGTATCAGCTTCTGCCAGCGAACCCAGGTCCAAGTACGGGTCAGGAATCGTGGGGCATGCACAGCTCTCCTACGCCAGTTCTGTACCAGTTTAAACGTTTACAGGGGTTAACCCGACCCCAAACGCATTATCTGGGTGTGATAATCCAACTATGAAAGGTTTGACGTAGTTTGATTTCATTCACTTTGACTTTTTTCTAACAGTACGTAAATGCAATAATTGAGAAACAGTTAAGCAGTCTAACTCCAGAAACCTTTTGACATTTTATACCGGTAGCCCCAAGATTGCCTTCCTATTCTCCATCTCTCTCTCACACTTATGTTTTTATGTCTGTAAAGTTGTCTCTAATATCAATTTCTATTTTTCTTCTAACCAGACTCACTCTTTCATGACTTGAAAAGCGCTCCAGCTGCCAAAGAGAATGCTTGACATTGCTGCATTAATCATCTGATCAACATACAGTATATCCTTGTTTTCTCTCGTCCGTCACCTCGTATGACCTCAGAGTGTCAACATTTACATTGCACATCTCAAGCACTGGCTCATTGAATGTGACTTGACTTAAATAACCTACAGTTTTAATTAAGCAAAGAACTTAAGGATGTGACCTAGATCTGAGGTTACTTCCAGCTGTCAGCTTAAAGATGCTATACAGAGGATTTCATCATTAGTGCGCCACTGTGAAATTGCTTGTGATGGCAAATGCTGAAAAAACTGAAAAAAAAGAAAAAAAAAATCTTCAGTGATTTACTTTGTACTTCCATTGGGTCCAATTTGAATGCTGCTCAGCTCATTTTTCCACATGAAAAAGGCTTCTGATAGACTAGTTACCTATGCATGAAAAGCTATAGGAAGCTGATTCAATGACATTGGTATGGAAAACATGTTCCCGTACGTCCAAATTGGTGAAATATCAACAGAAAATGCTACAGTCTACTCAAAATAACAAGTCCTAATATAAATAGGCATTAAAAATAGCCAAGATTATGTCTGAATAAGCAAATAATTAAAAAAAAAAAGGCTTCTTATGAATGATTAAGGAAGCTCCTCTCTGTTTGTCGAAGCCCATATTCTTGTATAGGTTAGAAGTTTGTCTCTTGCTCTCGTCTTCTCTAACACTATAGGTAGAACTCTTTGAACATCGGTGTAATTATTTTGAAGTGTGACTGGCGTTTCACATTTAATTTATTGTTTCTTTAATTTTTTTTTGTTCATATATAATAAGTAGGGCTATTAATTATGGTGCACCTCAATGTCTGAAGGATTTCAGCTTCTGCTTTCTCTTCATCTTGTCTTCTGCTGAAATTGAGCGTATCATACTTGAAACTGAGTCCAGGTGTGCATCTAAAGAAATCCTAGAAACAAGCCCAGAGCTTTGTGCCTTTCATTGAAAGTAAAAAAAGAGGAGTGTTGCATGAAGTCAATAAAGGCATCTTAGAAACCGAAACGTGGTAGTGATCTCTTCAGCAGGTTGTGAAATAGACACTGACCAGATATTATTATAATAGTGCTTTCAAATTGACTTGAATTGTGCCTTTATTCATATGCAACACACAACTTTAAAGTCATTTATTTTTAACTGAAGGTTTATTTTTGCGTCTGTAGATTTCTATCAGAGTGAAGGCTTTGTTCAAGCCATGGATTTTTTGTTTTTCCCATCCTCTACGTTTAAAGCCAAGAAACTCCATAAAAACAACGGCGCACCATGTGAAGAGCCCGCAGGAAAAACCAAGGTCATAAAATACTAATTGAAAGCGTCAAGATGAGAGTATCAGCATTTTAACAACTCAGATCATAGCAGGACAGTGAAAGGACATTGTTTAATAAGGGCAGGAAAAGGATTTTGTTTAAAATGTTGTCTTGATGTAGATATACACAAATAATTAAAATCTGTTTCACGGCATAAGGCAAGAGAGAGTGTCGTGCAAAGTCCTGTTTTCCCACTGGTGGTTGTTAATTAGGTAGTATTAGGTATTAGGACATGCAGAAAGCGACACAGAAAGCCTTTTTTTTTTTTGGCTATTTATTCCCTTTTAATTTGATGTCTTACCTTCACCTCTTTCTTCACCATCTTTTTCTGTTTTGTTCATTCTGAATCCTTATCTGCCTCGTGTCCAAGATGACAGTCCTCATCTCACCTGTTGATGAAAGAGTGAAAGTAGACACTGCTAACAAGCTGCACTGATTCTGCAGAAGGGTTAGGCAAATAACAACTGCACCGTGTACCATACGTGAAAATTACCCCGATGGAGATGTAATCAGGGACTCACTTTCGCAGCATGTGACTATCTTATTCTGTACTTTGCAGGCTGTATTTTAAAATCCCATAGTTTACTTTTGCTTTCCAAAATGAAACTTGCCACAAATGTCTTAGCCTACTACAACTTCCATGCCTGTGTGGTGGCATACTTCATACTAATATCTAATAATGCAGAAATATGATTGCTGTTCTGCATGTGTTTCCAAAACAGCCATGCTTTTGGATCGTGTTACTGTTCAGCTGTCATAATCCTAAAAAGTTAAAATGACACCACTTTTCACGGCTGACATTTATTTGTTTGTGCTTCAGAGCAATCGACAGCAGAGATTAAAGAAAGACTTTGAAGTGACAGAAGCTTTGATTGTTTTAATGTGGGCACATTGATCGGGCTTTCTGGGGCTGTTTCCAGCTCTTGTTTCGCTAACTGTGTGATTATTATGCTGCTCATTGTTCTGATCAATGACAGACGTTTTGCATTTAGCCATATCCCCTCTTCACGGAATCATTTCAACTAAAACATGTACCAACCAACTAGTAAAATATGTAATTGTCAAGTTACGACTATTTTTAGTAGACTCTGGCTTAGAAGTTATCTATGATATATTTGCATACAGAACCCAGTCTTAATAGATTGACTTGCTCAACTTATTCTTCAAATCAGAGCAAAAAGAGGAAGTGAAAGGAGTATGGAAAATGTACTGCTCTCTCCAAGTGACGGTCGATGCTGCACGACAGTTGCCGATCTCTGCAAAGAACTCTGTCAGAAAAGGAGCAATTTATGAGCCTTTATCGTGAAGAAGAATGTTATGTCGACCTCTGTAGACCTAGGTAGCGAAATTATTCGCATTTTGCGGTCTAATAAAAGAACATGAATAGTGTTTTCAGTTTTAAAAAAGATGTCAGTGTTTACTGTTGCAATCATCTCAAAATGTTGAAATGTTTCAAACTGCACTTTTGAAAGCGGTGCACGTGTACAGTAGGGCTTGTCAGGAAAATGTGAGGCTTTTTTCAGAACATTATTAAAGAAGGAAAAAAACAAAAACATTGTTCTTCTGATGCTCCACTGTCGAGATGTTAAAATTCTAGGGCCAGTCTGTCTAATGCAGCTGTGCTTTAATGTTTAATTATTCAGGCTGTAATTCTAGTTTACTGTCTGTCAGCCGCTCCTGGTGAGCTAAAAATTCATTGTTTCACCATTTGGAGTAATTCCATAGTTACAAAGAGTCTACAAAGACTACTAGAAAATAAGCCAACATGGACAACATCTTCAGATTTCTAGGTAATGCATCAGTGCCAGTCTGTTTGAATATTCTTCTTCTTTTGGCTTTTCCCTGTTGGGGTCGCCAGAGTGGATCATCTATTTCCACTTGCCCAAGTCTCTTTCATCTTCCTTTGTCATGCCAACCAACTTTCCCCATTTTTTTCCTGCCTAGCAACTCCATTCCCAGTATCCTCCTACCATTGTATTCGTTATCCTCCTCTTTGTGTACAAACCATCTCCATGTCGCCCCTCGTACTTATCTCCAAGTCCACTTGCCCTGACTGCTCCTCTGATGTGTTCGTTTTTAATCCCATACATCCTTGTCACTCCTAAAGAAAATCTTAACATCGCCTCCAGCTCTTCTTCCTGTCTCTTGGTGAGTGCCACTGTCTCCAGGACATTTGTAAATCTTTCTTTTTCTTTTTGCTGAAATTCTTCACTAACATAAAACCTGAGACACTCTTCTCCATCCATTCCATCGTGTCTGTTCTCTTCTTCATCTCTTTTCCACAGTCTTTGTTGCTCTGTGCAGTTAAACCCCATCTTATAAATTCCTGCACCTTTTTCATGTTCCCATTCATGTTTATGTACAGATCACAGTCTCATTCTAGTCCATGGAGACTTCTGAGTGACCTCATGGTAACAAGAAGGGGCCAGGGTCAGTCCTTCATGTTGTCTCACTTCCACCTGAGACCCCTCTGTTACTCCTACCGCAGACCTCACCACTGTCATCCTACCCTCGTACACATCCTGTTGCACTCCAAAATACTTTTCTTTCTGCTCCCGGCTTTCTCATGCATTACCTCAATTCCTCAGCACTCTCTTGTTCAAGTCTCCAAATCAAAAGTGACACAGCGCAACTTGTTCTGACCTTTCCTGTACTTCTCCATCATCATTCTCAAAGCAAACGCTGCATCGGTAGTGGTTCTTCTTGGCAAGAAACCATACAGCTGCTCAAAAATCGTAACCATTTTGCTGCTGAGTTTGTATGTAGAAGAAAAATCATTGTCATATTTCCTGCGTCCATAAAAAAAATGATGTCACTGTGTGGAAAATGCACCTATAAACAGAAGTGGGAATTAAATCAGTTTATTACCTGGGACTATGATATGATAATTACTCTGCAGATTGCATATGTGTAATTTGCAATTTGAAAAACCCTGTGATGACCATTTCCATTGCAATTTTTCTCAATTTGAAAGCAATACCATCATTTCCTTGCACAACATGCCATTACAGCTGAAGAACTGAGAGCTCAAACACAACTCAGCATCCATGAAGCCTTTATCTATGTCGCGTCCCTTCTCCTGACTGAAGTCAAATTAAATTCCAGACGAGAGGTTAAACATTTGTTTGCGTTTAAAACTTTGAAACAATGTGGATATCAAACAGTCGCAGTCCACACTGATCATTTCGGAACCCCTCCTCCCCTATAATCATATTAAACAGAGTACTTCCTTTCTGTCTGCTCCTGGCACTAATGAAGCTCTGAAGAGTGTGGACTCCAAAGCCATGATTGACTTACCGCCCACTCTTTGCTCTCTATACCCAGCTCACGGGCACTTCCAATTAGCGTCTGATCTGCGGTACACTAGCCTCAGTCCCTGAGCCTATCATGCTGGAAAGGAGCCATTTGATTGGGTGTCTGAGTTTTCATGGTCTTCATGAACAGAACGACTGGGTAGAGAGAAAAGCTTAGCACATTTGAACTTTTTCCTTCCTTAATGTAATTTCTCTCTAGTTGTGCTCTTTTTCTATGAACTGGCAAAGCCTGCAAATAAAGTAAGATCAGTTCCACCATCCCGACATAATTCTTAAATGTGGAGATGAAGTGGAAGACAGATGTGTGTACTTTGTGTGGATTTGTGTGTAATTTGAAAAAAACCATCACTCACTGATAGTTGTCAGCGTGAGCATAATTTATATTCAGATTTGTTATTCACAGTGCACACCTCATGTCCTCTAACTCAACTGATAAGGAGGTGCTCAGTATCCTCCAGTATTTGCCTCACTAACATTCTTATCCCCGACAACCTTGATGGTTTAGTAGCGCTTTTTAACCTGTTTTCCCATTCCTGTACTGCTGTGTTTCAGCGAAGGATAACGCAAAGCAGTCAGGTCTTCCCGGAATACGTCTACAGAGACATCCTTGGTGTGACATTGATGATTTCTTTCTTTTTTTCTTTTTTTTTTTTTTATTAAAGAATGGCAGCAGAGCTTTCACGTCTTTGAGATACAGGAATATAGTCAAGTGAGACATTTTTCAAGAGTCACACTGCATGCTGATGTGTAAGTTCAGGTATGTCAAAGCACTAATCTGGCACTTTCTCTGTTGCTCCGTCTCAGGTCGGGTTTGTGCTTCACTACTCGTCTTTGTCGACCATGCTGTGGCTCGGCGTGACAGCCAGGAACATTTATAAACAGGTGACCAAGAAGCCCCTGCAGAGTCAAGACGGTGACCCACCTCCCTCACCTAAACAGACCCTTCTGAGGTAAGTGCCGATCTGTTTTCCATCCCTGAACGCTTCCAGGTAAGAAGTATGTTAACAGCAGCGTATGTGTGCATGTGATTGAGTGTGTGCGATCAGCTTTTTGGATCTTTCCTCCACTGCTACAGATGCTTGTTGTGTGTATAATGGCTTTTATGTTTTCCGTATGCCTGTACTGACTTGGAGACTGACATGCATTCAAAGTCTGTGTCTGTCCACCACTGAAATAAAACAGATGCCAATCAGTCCTTCAGATCTATGGAAACACCACTACAACAATGCACAGTGTAAAGAAAAAATCAGTTATAGAGTTATGCATTTGTTAAGCATTTAATGAAAAGTAGAGCCTTTGGATTAATATTCAAACATACCACATATATATTCATACTGGACGGCATTAGTGAGAAAGTACATTACAGATGCATGTGATGAATTATTAAAATATCACTTTTTAAAAGTGTGTTAATAGTTGTATAAAGGAAGATTAACCAAACAGAATGTTAGCACTGAAAAACACTGTGAAAAATAATGAATTTTGTTATATTAAAGTGTGCTAGAATTTCACACCATTTTCTGTAATTTTACAAATCATACCATTTTGTGGTCGTCTGTCCAGAGCAGAAGCCTGATCTTTACTTCTTTAGCAAACTCTGGTTTCCTCTAATACTTTTTTGTTTGTTTTTTGTTTTACAATTGGAGAGGTCGGATATCTATAATCTTTGATAACAGGTCATCCGTACCTCTTGTGTTCCATCGAATGGACAATTTGGCTGTCACATGCAATCTAAATAGATTTTATTTATTTTACTTGAGTTATTTATTGTTAATGAACCGGCTTGGTTAATATTTTGAATCCCTTGCCGTATGCCTTTTGAAGAGCTCTTTAGATCTTGGCATGATGACAGGAAAATGAACCCTCAATGTCAGAGGTTTTATTAAAGTAGGTTCCACCAGTCAGTCCATTAAAAAAATGTACTGGAACCTAAAATTATAATTTTATAAACTTGTAGTAATAAAGGTGCATGCTCTTGCTGTCAGCGTGTCAATCAACACTGTTTCATTTGGAATCATAAACCGGCTTTCTTTAAGATTTTTATACTGGCCCACTGTCTTCTTCACATGACTGTACATGTGCAAACATTTTATGCACTCAGCTTGTGCATGATTGTGTCTCTTCAGATTTATGCCCCTTTCTTTTTCTCCAGTGATTTTTGGCTCATGTTTTGTTTAGAGGACAGCAATAGCTTCATACAGATGAGTTATTGCATCGTTTATCTGCCGAGACATCCACTGCTAGTTTGCATTCTTTCCGGCCTCTGGCTTCATTCAGTCGGTGATGACGTGACTGTCAGGTGCTCCTGTTTATCCCGCACGGATTTTTCCTGCTTTTGCTCAAGCTCAGGTGTCAGGTTTTCAGCAGTAATTATTGGCTTAATTGGAAAATTCAGCTGAAGCACATCAGAGACTAGAGCCCACCAAAGTCTTATTTATCAGTCATTTACCTGAAAGTAAGGCTCTTTTCGCAGGGACTCTGCTTTTAGAGATGACATTCAGCTTATGTAAAACTGAAAATCTTCTGGTTTTACTGTACATGATATTAATGTAGCTGAAATACTCATCAACAGAGCTCAGCAAAGCCTCGTCTGACCTTATTCGGTCATGCAATTTCCCAGATTCTTATGAAGTTCAAAGCAAGTTTAGATGAAGCACTTTGAGAGAAACTTTGATTTTTGGCCTGTGGGGACGGCAAAGGACCAAGGGGAAGTTGTTTTGCTTAATTATTGCAAACACTGCCATCGCCATGTTCTGGGGCTTTTGTGTGATTTAGTCTTGTCATTCCCAGCCAGGTGTACCAATAATTATCTTATCTTTTAAAGAAGACTGATTGTGGTATGACTGTAAAGAATACAACCACATACTTGTGTTCAGAGGGAAAGTCAAACATCCAAATAGGATTACAAACTGCTGCGCTGCTGATCTGATTAGCACCATGACACTGTGTGAAATCTGCAAGTGAGGAGAGAAGTCAACAGTTGGTAACTGAAAGCAATAAGCCTCATTCAGTTTATGGAGTAAATAACTGGAGGGAACGGATGAATTGTTGAAATAGCTCTTTTTTTACATTTAAATTAACAACTAGTTGAACGAATTAGCTAATATTTTTGTGACAGCTCTGTATGCAGACAAATTGCTCAGGTTTAACGCCAGCAAAGATGGATCATAACTTTGGGAACCAACGTGGCTGTAGTCAGGAACTTGATCTGTATTGATCTCTTAAAGCTCTGGCTTCGACATCACATCGAGACCTTCATCACACAGTTATGCATGTTAACAAGCATGATAAAAATCTTTAATCAAATAAATTATAAATGAAGCCAAAAAGACAAAAAAAAAAGGATGTGGGCAACGCTAAGTACCCCCACGGGTCAGTAGCTTGTAGATCTATTTTTAGCAGCAGTAATTTAAAGTAGTCGCTTCCTGAATGACGTTATTAGTTTATCACATATTGAGGGGATCTTATTGCCCTTTCTTCTTTACAACATCACTTTAGTTCATTGAGACTTTTGGGCATCCACACATTTCAGTTGGGTTGAGGTCTGGACTTTGACAATACCATTTCAAAGCTTTGAATATTTTATCTCTAAGCCTTTCTGATGTAGATTTGCTGGTCTGCACTAGATCGTTGTCCTGTTGAATGACTCAGTTTCAACCAAGCCTTGGCTGTCAGGCAGATGGCCTCACTTTTTCCTCTAGATGACTGGTCTGGAATACTCACTGCGAGGTGTCTTGGCCCTGTGGCTGCAAAAACAACCCCAAATTCTCACTTCTCCACAGCCATCCTTCTGGAAGAGAGGGTATGAGGGGTTTCTTCTAAAATGCAACTTGAGTTTTACCAAATATGGCAAGAAACAATTCCACATTGTTCCACATGTGATTTGTTCAGACGCAGGTCTGCAAACCTCACTCATGTTTCCATTTGAGTTTAAACAGAAAAGCCTTTCTAATGGCAACCTCTCAAAACAAACAATATTTGTTCATTCTTCTAACTGTTTAATTGTCTATTTGCTGGAACGTCCACTGGCAACAGTCTTAAATGCTTCCACTTGTAAATAATCTTATCACTGAAGAGTGAAAGATTGTTTGGAAATGCTTTTATCACTGTTTAAAGGGTTTCTATTTGGCTTCATTTTTATTTAATAAACTATGGCACGGTAAAAATATAGTAAGTCATTCATCTGAGAATGTATTTGCATGACACCAAGATCCAGTTTGGAGGCCTTTATGCCTCATAAAACCCATAAAACTGTGTTGCATCATTGAAACAATGGGCTGAAGGTTCTGGGTAATCTATGGGAATGTTGAAGAGATGGAGGCTTGACACAAAAATGAATGATTTCAAGGGAAAATAAATGCATCCACTACAGATGGCATCCCTGCAGGTATAGATCCACGTTTTTGCCGATATTCATCAGAAGAAAGTGTCTGGAAAAGCTGAACAGCATGTGCAGTAAATATTTTGGCTGTGTCATTTTGTCTGAGGCTTCCTACTGACTAAAATGGAGCACTGATAAAAGTCAAGCAGAGGAAGAAGGACAAAGAAGCAAATGACTTAACCTGTTACCATGGCATCCTCCCAGTGGTGTGACTAATTACCTCAATCGCCCAGGAAGTTGTAGAGCCAGGAGCTTCGTCACAAATCTAAATGCATTTAGGCTTTCAAACCATTTCATTTCATTCCCATTCACATATACATCAGAAAGACTTTCTTTTTTTCCTTTTTTTTCTCTCTTTCTCCATTTCATTCTTTTTCTGCCTACACTATAAATGTCTGGCATGTTTAAGCGGATCAGTTTTAGGACACATGCTGTGCTATTTCTCTGCAGTTGTGAGCACTCCTGTGCATTGCATCAGTGCTGCAGGGCTGCAGAAGTTTCATTGAGAAATCCTATGAGAATAGAGGTTCAAAGGCAAAGAGAAAGCACTCTAAAACAAATGTGTTTTTGACATTTTATCTTGCATCCAGCTTTAAAGGGTCATTTTCTTAAAGCTGTTGGAATACTGTTGCCTGGATTATCTTCAATATTTAAAGTATTTTCAAATATGCTGGATGACCCCTCACAAAGATATTTGAATATGGGTGCTTGCACTTAAATTGAACCCCACAGGAATACATTTATTGCTTTTTTGTGGCTTGTTTTTCTGGGGTAGATTACAGGAATACTGTTATATATCTAGCACTCATATTTTTAAGGCTGCAATGGGAGCATCCACAGACATCATACGGGTCTGTTCCTCTAAGCTGCAAAAAAGGAAATAATCTTAAGACTAATTATTAGGAGCGGATGAAAAATATTATGAGGCAAAACCTTTTTTAATTCTGCATAGGCATAGTAAATTTACTACTCCCTTCAGCAAGCACTTTGCCAGCCCAACAGTCGCCCTCATCATTTCAACCCTGACTGTCTTACTGATTCATCACATTTTGTCTTTCACTATAAAGATGTACTGATGCAACTGAACAGCTGAATCGTCATAAATGTATCGCTGACAGTAGCTTGACCCAAAAGTCCAGGAATTAGACTATTTTTGTTGGATTCTCAGTTGGATTCACAAAGTAGAATGGATAAGTGGTTCCTAACCTCAAGTTTTACCAAAGATTGAAAGAGGTCCACAAAGTTTTCTCTGCTCAGAGGTGGCAAAATGCCTTTTACACACACTGAAATTCCAAACACTTTTACTGGAGTACAAACAGGCTGTGGGGCAGGGAATTACATCAAATGCTTCTGCTAAACATGGAAGTGTCTTGGCTGTGGCCTGAACAGGTTACTGTGTTTTATGGAACTGTGTGAAAACAATAGTGGCTGGTGCTTTTGGTTTAAATGGCATACCTTGCAGATGAAAACACTAAACAAGCAAATGTCCAAAATCATGAAGTGCAAAGACACTGCTCATGCACAACATGAAATACAGATTGGAGAAACGTCTCATGGGAAGCTACAATCACTTCCACTGCAGATCTAAAACCGTGGCACTATTGGTTCATCTTCCTGCACAGACATACTTTGAATATGAACATACTTCAGTAAATTCATCCTCTTTACAATGATGTCAACACACCCTTATCAAAGAACTCATGGTGTGCATCCCTCTTTTTCCAGCAACAAGGATGTGGTGTACTTCAGAGTAACTTCAAGCTGGTTCAGTGCCAAAGAAATATTTCTGAGAGAACAAATATAAAAGATCTTGGATTATCAAAAAACATGCTGCTTCATTCAAACTGGCCAAACATGCCCTTTCAGGTTATTCTTCCTTCATGCTCTTTGTACCTGTAAGGGAACAGCGTTACCACTGTATCGATAAAAACAAAAAATTCCAGCAGAGCTTTGGAGATTACTTTTTCAGTCATTTCTATCTCTGGGAACCACTGGTATACACAATATTGCACAGTATGATTGAAGGAAGCACAACAAGCTGTGCATTGGAATCCTCTGGAAGCAGAGGGAGATTGGATTATTCACATTTCTGTCAGTTAGGTACTTGTTAGTAGTCATTTTGACAACTTCAGATGTCACAGTGTCACTGTTTTTTTTTGTTTTTTGGGTTGTATTTTTTGGTTTTTTTTTACCTTCAGGCATGCAGCTCAGTGGGACATGTATTGTTGCAGCTCCTGCAGCTACAGCTCAGCCTTGCCCTTGTCCCACACCGCCTGACACTAATATCCGTAAAAGTCTGTGAAAGAGCAGTATCAGCTGTCTGACATTATTAAAACTCAAATCAGCTCAATTATGTATTCCTGAGAAGTCACATGAAGTCTCAGAGGATATAGAATTTAAGTAGATGAGGGCACCAACACCACCAACCCCCCAACCCCCCCCCCCACCACCACCAACATACAGGCATAATTTTCCCTGAAAAGCAAATCCTCAGACACCTACATCAATGAGGGTGGGAGGTGGGGGGTAGTCAATACATTCTCAAGGCTCTGCCATCATGCTTTGCTTGTGAACGAGATGATTTGTCGGGGGGTAGACAGAAGGATTGTGTGGCGCAGCAGTCAGATGGATCCACAGTGATTGACTCTAATGCTCCCCATCAGACAGGCTCATCCAATGAGACTTAGCAGCTGGAGGCAAATCAACACACCCCACCCCCCATTCCTCCACATCTACTTCATTTCCTTTTCTTCTTCCTTTATGGCATTTGATGACAGATCCAGACAACAATCACACTGACCTGTCAGAAACCTGCCACTCTGTGCTGGACCACACACCTCAACACTTCTGTTCATGCTATTAACCGCCTGTCATGTGGTAAGATGGGTGCAGATCACTCCTCAGTTTCCTGTCCTGTGTAGAATCTCCTCCATCTGTGTCATGTCACTGATGCTTTCTTTTCAGATATTGTCATTGGTAAAAGCAAAAAGGTTTAGAAATGTACATCTTAAAAAGTATAGTCAGATGAAACACCGCATGTATACCTTTCACTGGATTTGGATGGTACAGAAACAACAACAGTCATAACCAAACGTTTGGGCTGTGATACAAATGTTGGTTCATGCCAGCTTTGCTGCATTTAAGTTCATATGTTTCCATGGATAACTGAAGACAATGCAAAATTCTTAGTCTTTTATTAGCTAAATTAATTGAATAGTTAATATTTAAAAGGTTGAATCCAAAATTTAAAGTTAATATAATACCAATTAATTTAAAAAAACAGAAAAAACAAAACCATCTACCCAAGGAATCCAACAGAATACGCAAACGTTTCGCGACGGTGCAATCCACGATCATGAGCAAGCATGAGGCGACTGTAAAGAGTCAAAAAAGCAGCAAAACCAGACTCGTGGAGGGCAGACATCTGTCTAAACCAGTTGTAGATTTAAGTAAAAAGGAAGGAGAGACCAAAACATATAGAGATTAGTCTAGGTGCCTATGAGATTCAATGACATGTACATAAAAGAAGAGTAAAGAGCACAGAGTGAGGGTGAGTCCAGGACGTCATGGAAGATCCACCGGCGGTCTAAGCCTGTAGCAGCATTAACTATAAGTTTTATTAAGGGACATTTGTTGTCCTGATCTTAAAGGTGGAGAAGGTATATGTGTGCAAGAAACTAACAGAACTGGTTCCTCAAGAAAGGAACCTCATAACTCCCATTCTATTTTTGGAAACTTGAGAAAAACAAGTAAGACTGCAAACTAAGGGGTTCAGTTCTTCCTTTTGTAAGCCTTTAGCAACAATTTCCTTGCATGTCACACCATTTTGACCCCAAATAATGACGCCTGCACTAATTTCTGTGGAGATAACCATCTCTAACACCAGAAGACAATGTCTTCTTGGTGTCCCTCCCTTCATAAAAGTCAACCTTCTCTTCTTCAGGCAGAATGACTAAACAGGTTCATCTGACCAGTATTTGTTAACAGTTATACTTTTGCTGATCCCTGGATTTAAATGTTATTCATGTTGTGTCATGGCCAAGATACAGCTAAAATTAGTTTTTTGTGATTAAGTTGATTTTGATGCCAATTAATCTTTTTTCAATATACATAAATACATCTATTCACCTTTGTTCACAGCTGTACGAGTGGAAAAAAAGAAGTGACCTTTGAGCACGATCAATATAACTGAAAAGGGAAACTTACAACAGGCTTTTACAGTGAGCACTAACCCAGGAGGGCTATTGATTCCATTCTTATATCCATTAAATATTAAACTAAGATTAAAGCTTAAAACAGCAGCAAATGGATTGTATGTCTTTGTCTGATTATGCTGATGAAATCTGCGTGACAAGTATATAACCCACCAGACACCATTTATGTTTTTCAGCACTTTCTTGTTTTCTGATGTATGGTAACTATTTAACCGATATAAACTTCTAATTCCATCATGTCAGCTAATTGTATATTTCCAGGAGTGTCGAACTTTGGGAGTCACCTCACTTTTCTAATGTATGGAGTCCCTCAGGATTGACTGTCGTCGTTTTCCGTTTCACCCATAAGTGTTGCTGAAGTTTGACATGACCATCAGATGTCCCTGGCTGTTCTATGCATAACTTGGACCAGGTCCACAGAGAGGACAGTGCATGGTCACAAAGCAGAGGACAATGCGTGAGCAGAGAAATGAGAGGGAAGTCACTGTAGAAGCGCTGCTTCTAAAAGGCACTTCAGGGTCTATTTATATCAGATGATTGCAGCTTCTAAACTCACTCGAAAGCACAGCTCTGTAAGCGCAGCCTTTTCGTTCAAGGCCTCAAGTGGAATGGCCAACAATAACATCTGTGTGTCAAAATGGGAAAGTCTGGGCAGGTTTATGCATGGTTGAGCACAGTGGCAAAACTTTTAAAGTAATAGAGCACTTTTTAAAATAGAAACAGGGCACCAAGTGGACTGTAATTGGATCACATGTGTTAGACTGACGTTCCACCTGAATGCTGCATGTGTTTTTGTTGGGAACTGGTTTACTGCATGGAATTGAGGGTTACAGAGTACATGGTGATTTAACATCCACTAGTTCGCCTCATTTATGCTTATGGAGCTGACAGGTGTGTAAATGGCTTTCTGTTGGAGGAAGGTCCCCTGGGAAGCAACTCCACCCAAAGACAATGACAGGCCGGTAATGCCGCTACCCCCACTCCTCTTCTTCGTGTCCCCTCCATTCCTCACCAACCCGCTCAGACAAATGTCTTGATTATAATTGAATTTTTTGGGATGGCTGCAGTGTGACAGAAGACAGATTGTGACAGAGAGAGAGAGAGAGACAGAGTAGGAAGGAATGGAGGAAACCGAGGATGAAGATGGTGGAAGATGTAGTGGTCGAAAGGTTAGGATGTAGTGACAGAGGCTGAGATTGAACATGATGCAGGAGGAAATGGCATAGTGTTATGCAGAAAAGTGGATGACGGCGCACAGAGAGAGAGAGAGAGAGAGAGAGAGAGAGGACAAGGACAATGCAGAGGGGGAGCTGCCAGGGATGAGTGTTGAGTCTGTAATGAGTTTATAAGACTTCACTTCCTGTGATGCAAGGGTCATTGTTCACATACAAGCCTCCATAAGGACAAAATAACATCACAAAATCTTCCTGAAGAAAATTTAAATGGTCATACTACACTGTTTTTGGTTTTTCGCTTACCTAAGCCTCCTTTTGTCTTTGAAATTCCTCTTTTATCTTCCTGTGTTCAAGACCATGAAACAAACTGCTAAAATGTCTAAAACTAAAAGTAAAGAATATAGTTCCACCATTACTAGGGTTGTAAAGTATTTCTGATATGAACGTTCACGATTTTAAAATATTGATAAGAGGTCTCCTGGACCGAATAAAAAGTACCATAAACCAATCAATTCACAGAATATAGAGTTTAAAGTCAGTTGACTAAGGTTTTGCTGCAGATCTTGCGCTATGCAGAGTCAATGTCAGATTTACACAAGCAGACAAAAGCAAAACGTAGGCCTGCAGTGTTTCATCCTCCTGCTTGCAAGACGCTCTGGTGAGATCTAGTAATGAAAGCAATTTATGCATGCACCAATGTTTCACACCGTTGTGAGTAAAAACACATTTTCCAATAAAAGTCGACAGGATTCAAAATGCACAATCAAATTCTAAGTCTCGACTTTCTTTAAAGGCAGGAACAAACGACAAAGATTGGATGCACATTGATTAATAACAGTAGAAATACAACAAATCTGAATGCTGACGTGTTAGGACGCCGTGGTGAGCCCCCGAAACTAGCAGTAGCAAGTGAGAACGACTCACAGGACCTTTTCCAGCCACATCTGAGACACAACTCGACATAAAAGCTAATTGGATCTAATGCTTAACTTATTGTTGCAGATTTATGAAACTGTAGTGGGTTTGGGTGTGAAGTGGTCCATACTGCTGTGGTAAAAGATACATAGTACATAGTAGTAGTAAATGTGTACCAGACTCTAGGAAAGGGAAGAACAAAGTCAGGGACACACAAACTGCTGATCCATCGTACATGTGCTAAGAAGTAAAGGCTGCAGAAAAATACTTTCAATTCACTGGTGTTTTATTACATTTTCCTCTTTGATGATAGCTGACCAATACTATATTTCTAAAAGTAACTCATTTTCATTTAAAATAGAAACTAAATAACAATTAACAACTTTGTAGTGTATTATTTCATGTGCCAACTCTGCACACCCCAATCAGGGGTGGTAATCACTTTCATGGCCACAGATGTATAAAATCAAGCACCGAGTTGTTTTAACAACTATTTGTTAAAGAATGGGTTGCTCTCAGAAGTGAATTCCAGTGTGGAACTCTGATAGAATACTGTGCAACAAATCCAGTCGTGAAATTTCCTCACTCCTAAATATTCCACAGCCAACTGTCAGCTGTATTATTTATTTTTTCCCTGGAAGCTTTTCAAGCTTCGTCATTGTTGTCAGTATATATCTCACGATACACCCCGAAATTTGCCTCTGCTTTTAACCCATCAGTTTCACTAGGAGGAGTGGGCTGCTATGCCAGCGCCCGGGGAGCAATTGGGAGTTAAGGGCCTTGCTCAGGGGCCCACAGTGATTCACCATTGTTCCAGCAGGGACTCGAACCTGGGTCATGGAAGTGTTTGGGAATTACAGCAACTCAGCCACGAAGTGGTAGGCCACGTAAACTGACAGAGCTGGGTCACCAGATGCTGAGGCCCATAGTGTGACGAGGTCGCCAAATTTATGCAGAGTCAATCGTTTCAGACCTCCAAACTTCATGTGGCCTTCAGATTAGCTCAGGAACAGAGACCTTCATGGATGGGTTTCCATGGCCGAGCAGCTGCATCCAAGACATACATCACCAAGTGCAATGCAAAGTGGTGGATGCAGTGGTGTACAGCAAGCCGCCACTGGACTCTAGAGCAGTGGAGACGCCTTCTCTGGAGTGACGAATGGCGCTTCTTCATCTGGCCAACTGATGGACCAGTCTGGGTTTGGTGGTTGCCAGGACAACGGTTCTTGTCTGACTGCATTGTGCCAAGTGTAAAGTTTGGTGGAGGGGGGATTATGGTGTGGGGTTGTTTTCCAGGAGCTGGGCTTGGCCCCTTAGTTCCAGTGAAAGGAACTCTGAATGCTTCAGCATACCAAGACATCTTGGACAATTCCATGCTCATAACTTTGTGGGAACAGTTTGGAGCTGGCTCCTTCCTCTTCCAACATGACTGTGCACCAGTGCACAAAGCAGGTCCATAAAGACCTGGATGACAGAGTCTGGTGTGGGTGAACTTGACTGTCCTGGACAGAGTCCTGACCTCAACCTGATAGACCACCTTTGTGATGAATTAGAGCAGAGACTGAGAGTCAGACCTTCTCATCCAACATCAGTGTGACCTCACAAATGTACTTCTGGAAGAATGGTAAAAAATTCCCATAAACACACTCTTAAACCTTGTCCACAGCCTTCCCAGAAGAGTTAAAGCTGTTATAGCTGCAAAGGGTGGACCAATGTCAATTTGAAACCCTATGGATCAGGAATGGGATGTTACTTAAATTCATATGCGAGTCAAGGCAGGCAAGCAAATACCTTTGGCTATATAGTGTATGTTCACCTCTAAACATACGCATCCTGGCAGTGTGCAGAATAAGCACTCCATTTAACAGCATATCAGCTGGCACTACTCTATTCTCTTATTCTGTTCGAGTTGGGGTTAGGGTTAATGTTTACTTGTTGGAGTTTATGTCTTGATGTAGTCTCAAACGGATGACTAGGCCGCTTGTATCAACACACACAGCCAACACTACCCCTTACGTGGTTTAAATTCAGCTCAACTCTGCAGCTTATTCAGCTCTTCAAAATGCTGGAACCTCTGTGACTCAGAATACAACCCTGTTTGAAAGTTTTGCCTGTTGCTTTATTCATTTTTCAAGGGAGCCACAGAGTGTTTGATAATTAATTCACTTCAGTGCACCTCATCTTCAGGGCTGAAATGAGCAGCAGATGCCACAAACTGCAGAATCGCCTGCTGGCAAGTTCATCGTGCTTAGATCGACAGGAAGCAGATTTGTTTATACAGAAAAATTTGCACTTCAGTTTGTAGCAAAGAAAACAAATTGTAGGTGTGATCGCACCCAAAGAGTGTGATCACAAGCACACCAACAAGCTTAAACGTTAACACAGTAATAATCAGATTTTCCTTTTTTTCATACTAGTTGAAAAGACAGCTGACAAATACATTTTCATGGCTCTTCCCAGGTGTCGTGCCTTTCTCATTCAATTGAGCAAATACACTTAATTTGACATAATACAGTTATTTGCAACAAGGCTAACTACTTACCGCATAAGTTATATTTCATCTGTCACGTTGTTTGAGTGTTTTGTGGAATGTCTTTATGCTGTGAAAGTAATTATAATTAAAGTTTGTGAGATGCATTAAACAATCTCATCCTGACTGTTTCTGTTTCTTTTTCTGTCACCGTACAGGTTTTATTTAGTGAGTGGTGGGGTGCCCCTCATCATCTGTGGGGTCACAGCAGCTGTCAATATAGACAACTATGGCAGCGGAGAGCAGGCGCCGTAGTAAGTGCTTGTTTTGCTTTTGCTCTTTTGGTTAAAATACACCTTTTGTTCTTATGTCACACCAGTCTCTTCAACTCTATGCTAAAAATAAGTTTTCATTTTTAGAAACGTCTCTCCCTTTTATACGGAAGCAAATGTGTACCATAATTAAAATTAAAATGGATTAACAAAAGTGTTTTTTTTTTAATTTTCAGAAACCAGCTGCATTGTTTGACTTAAAAAATAAAAATAAAATTAATAATAAATCATCCAAACTGCATTTTCATTTTTTTTTTGTTCATGCCCGCCCCACAAAATGTGTTGCATAATTCAAATGGATTTGGCACCCCCACAAATGGCGCAGGAGGGCGACTTCATGTCTAGTGTCTATGTGAAGTTGTTTCATGATTGTCTCATGATTATAGGTAATGGATTTTCAAATCTAAGTATTCATTTATATTGGTTTGTATGTGTGTTGCAGCTGCTGGATGGCGTGGGAGCCCAGCCTAGGAGCCTTCTTTGGCCCTGTGGCCTTCATTGTCCTGGTGACATGCATCTACTTCCTGTGCACCTTTATCCAGCTGCGACGACACCCAGAGAAGAAGTACGAGCTCAAGCAGCTGACAGAGGAACAGCAGAGGCTGGCTGGCATTGGCGTTTCGACCCACTGTCACCAGGGAGCCGAGCCCGGAGCCCTAGCAGCCCCCTCCAGTGGTAGCCACTGCCCCGCCGGATGCCCAGGCGTTCCCATCAACCCTGCGCTGCTGGCCAATGAGCACTCGTTCAAAGCTCAACTGCGGACAGCAGCCTTCACCCTTTTCCTGTTCCTGGTCACATGGACTTTCGGCGCGTTGGCTGTGTCACAGGGTCACTTCCTGGACATGATCTTCAGCTGTCTTTACGGTGCCTTTTCCGTCACTCTTGGCCTCTTCATCCTCATCCATCATTGTGCCAAGCGCGACGATGTCTGGCATTGCTGGTGTTCCTGTTGTCCCGGAAGACGCACCAATGCCTGCTCAGGCATGCATGGGCCTGCTCAAACACGGCCAAAAGTCAATGTGAATGGAGATACTCCTGGCCATGGTCACGGTCACAGCCATTGCCACCATGACTCGCCATGTCAAGGGAAAGCTTTTATGAGCTGCAGTCACAGCAGTTTGGGTCACTGTAAGCATGCTGCCCTTCCGTCCTCGCAAAATCACGTAACATGTCTGGCACCGGTGACGCCATGCTGTGCTGCCCTGCACAGCCAGCAGCTAATGGAGGAGGAGCCCACGGCCACACACGTGCTGCTCCATGCTGATGCAGAGGGCTGCCGGCCGGGGATCCAGTTGCACCCCTGCCTAAAGAGCAGCACGAGAACTAAAGCCCGCCACTTCAGCCACAGGGCTGGGACTGCAGCCTGTGCAGCAGCGAGTGAGAGGGAATACGCCTATCACATCCCTTCCAGTGTGGATGGAGGAAGCATGCACAGCTCACACACTGACAGCCCCCATAGCACACATGAGCGCCACACCCACATCTGTCCACATCTGGCCCATGAAGGCCACCATGATGGGCATCATACATGCCACACTGCTGAGTCTCTGCCGTGCCATAACCCCTGCCACAGGCATATCTGCTGTGCCAAAGCAGACCTTTTCCCTTCTCTGTGCCCGGCAGAAGCAGGAGAAACTGGCGTCTTCCTATGTGGCTGCGGCAAGGTAGCTGAGGAGGACCCCATGGCAACACACCACCATCTGGAGATGCACGCCCCGCGAAGACAATCATACCCTCAGAACCCACCCAATCAGAATGGGATTCTAAAGGGGGGCCTGCATGAAGGCCTCCTGTACACGTCAGACAGCACAGGGAATATACGCACCGGACCCTGGAAGAATGAAACTACTGTGTAGTGTGGGAAGTTAAAACAGGGGATTATGCAGACAGAACTCCTGTCTTCCTACCAAAATGAATCGCCTCCCTTTTAAATAAAACAAAAAGAGAGAGAGTGTGAGAAAACTGATTAACATTTTAAGCATCACAAGCAGTGTGGGAAATTTTTATTTTAATGTCCACACATTTTTATGCGTGCTGTTTTATTGTACAGAAATCATGCAGATGCTCCTGGAGGAGCATTCATAGACGGAACAGAATCTCCTCCATCACAAACAGTTGGTGAAATGTGCATCATATCATACCATCAGATGTAATTCCAGGTATTTCCACTGTTCCATATTACTACAGATCTCTCTCTATATATCTATATATAAATATATATATATATACAAGAAAATGAATGGTTGTATGTATGAATATGTGTGTTAGTGCTCCAAAACTGCAGGATGTTTTTTAACACTCTGAATCTGAAACTACCATTAGTCTACACTGACAGTGAATCTCCTACTACTTTAAGGAACTCTTGGCATCCACATTTTAGATGACTTAACCAGCAATTTTAGACTTCATATGAGTGTGTTTGCCTTTCAGTCAAGCAACTCTCAATATCTACAGGAGATTTTCTAAATAATATACAAAGATGCGGTTACTTGTCAGAGATGTGTGGATATAGGTGAAGCTGTGGAAACCACAGCAGCAGAAAACGACAAGTAAATCTTCAGTCTTATCCAGGTTGGTATTGATTGTGATGTCCATATGATGTCTTCAATGTTGTTTCCTTTTTTTCCTGAAGAGAATCAAATGATGGCACAGCAATTGCAACAGCCAGGCCATTGTGGGTAGTTTGTGTCTAGGAGTTGTTGGATCCATGACAAGTTCTATGCTAAAAATATGTGCAGGTATTTGTCTTCAACTCAGCTTACAAATGCTTCTTACGACAACAGAAACTCAATTAATGATTCTTTATAAATTTGACATTATAGAATTTGGCAAGATGATGGCATAGAGCGGCCAGTTGGTGTGAACCACTATGGTATGGCCGGGATTGTGCTACCCGTAAGAGTAAAACCGAGTGGTAACAAAAAGAGTTCCCGACACATTTTTTTTTTTTCCGTACTTTTAAGCTATGGGAAGGACTTTCCGTGTTGTTGGTTGCTGTGTTGTAATGTTCGTTCACGCGACTGACAAGAAAATAAAATTAGACAATAGATGGTCTTTTTCTAGTTTTCCTACCTGAAAGCAGAACTGAGGAAGTCACTGAGGGTGCATTAACTTTGTACATACAAACATTATTCAATGAAACTAAAAAAAAGGCTTATTAACAGTTGAAAAATCAATGTCACTGTGTCCTCGGTATGCTAAAAATGCTAATATAGCATTCCATGCCATGTACCCAGCCATTTGATTACTGAACGGGAATCTGCTCTTCTTTTGGGATTTGTAAAGGTAAAGGCTTCTGATCATTTTAAACTTTTCAGTACAGCACGTCCTTGTGACCAGTAGAAACTTGTCTTTGTACAATCTTTGTCCAAACCTTTCCAAACGAGTTAAACAAGTTCTTAAAGACGTTAGCTGGAGACGGCATACAACGTTGCCAGTTTCTTGGCATCGCCATACGGCAGCCTCCCAAAAACGTGCACGGTGAAACCCATTACCAAGCTCTGTTGGAACAGGAGAGTGTGATTACTGGAACACAGCTGCACTCTCTTTAAAGGTCGCTATGGGAAACCTGCACATGAGCCATGTCCACGATGTCCACCCAGTGTTGGCCAAAGCCAAATATTGACACATGCAAATGAAATCTCATCTATATTTTCATTCATTTTTGATTGGTCATGTGAATCCAAAGCATGCTTGTATTTGGCTATATTTTTATCATTGGCAACAAATGTCTGTCCATTAGCATTTTATTTGCCTTGATTCAATGCCACTGTTGCAGCTTGCCATGTATTATTTCTGACTTTGGGATAAATCCTTGTTCCCAACAAATATCAGTATTTTTTATCTCATACTTAATCTGCTAAATTTAGATTGAGCTAACAAACCTGTCCAAATCACAACAACGTAAATGAACTGGTGTCAGGAGGGGCCAAGGTTCAAGTGTGGACTACTCTTTTGTTACCAAGATGTTTTTTTTTTTAAGAATTGCCACTTAGAAGACCAGAGAAAGGGATTATTGAATTAGAAGCACTTGTTTGTGATGCAATTGGTGTTACTGGGTATGACGCTTCAGACAAACCGGTCATAAATTTTGGTAGAAACGTTAACACTCGAAAAAATGTACCCATGTAATCCCACAGCAGACTGCTCTAACCAAACACCATCAGCATGGCACACTGACTCTTAATTCCATCTTGTGCACTCTTGTCTATGTATATAGAATTGGTTTCTGATTAATTATTTTATATGAGATTTAAGATATTTAAGAATAGAGAAACTCTATATGTAATGAAAATTGTATGGGGGAAAAAAAACTGACCTCTTAATGTTAATACTCAGTATCTGAGTTTAGAAATGTCCTCTTTGTTTTCAGATGGCCTTTTTCTGTTAATGTCAAAGTATGCAGACTCGCCATGTGTTGTGAGAGTTATCTTGTCATACATGCTTTACATAAAATAACATTTGGCCTACCAGAAAAGAGTTTGTCACTGAAACAGTATGATAGAAAGAGAAATGGTTGTTCAGACAGAATCCTGGTTGTCTGGTTACTGGAAAGAGATTTGTAATAGTGTCACAACAAAATCAAACCCACGCTGAACGGAGAGAATGTCGGTCAAGGTTAACTTTGCTGTACAACATGTGTTTCTGCTGGTGGTGTGTCTTAGGAGCCGCCTGAGCTTTTCCAGTGTCTGTGTTTGTTATCACAGGCTGCCGTAGGCCGCCTTCTCTGTTGTCATCAGTAGCAGATGTACTGCCCCAAACGAGCTTGCTGGCTTAGTTTCAGCTCACCAGACAGCTGCTGGAATATTCACCTGTGGTACTGTGACAAAACCTAAAGCCAGTTTTCACTTTTTTCTACATTGACACAGATTCCAATAAATGTATTTTTTCACCATGCAATGGGTGGGAGCATCTTTGGCTTGTGTGTGAGTGTGTTTCTATGACGATGAATGCCAGTGATAGCAAAAGCCTGTTTTTCCTCTCAGTGCTCGTTTCTCCATGTTTATATCTTTGACAGCATGATTGAAATTGAGATGTCTTGCGGAGTCACCACAGGGGAGGAATTCAAATGATAGCAGGCTTGTCTGCTGCTGCTGTTGCTGCTTGTGTGTGTGTGTGCGTGCGTGCGTGCGTGCGTGCGTGCGTGCGTGCGTGCGTGCGTGCGTGCGTGTGTGTTGCGCATGCCCGGACCTTGTCCGCATGAACGCACGGACGTACACATGTGCACACACCACACAGGCGATGGGACATTGTGTCTTCCGTGAATCACGAATCACACCCAGATTTGACAGGCCATGAAACGCCTGAATACATTTAATATGCAACTGGATTTTTTTTTTTTTCCATCTCCAAGGCCACAGCACTCTCTCTTCTGCTTCACCATCATCAGATTATTTATCTCACTGAAAGCCATGGGAAATATCTTTTCTTCCCTGTCTATGAAGATCCAGGCTGAACATGTAGAGTCTCTAGAAAAGGTAAGTCACAAATGTCTTAAGCAAGCATCTTCCCAAGAAGACTAAACTATTCTGTGTGCTGCAGTATCACACGTGTCAAGCTGTGATGGCTTTGATGACTGTATCTTGGATTTAGTCTAAAAAAAATTTTTTAAAAAGTACAAATAATCTAAAATAGATGCTTTACAGTGTTGTTGAAAGAGTGAAGACTGAGGTGTTGGGAGATGGCAGCAGTTTAGGACGAAATCTGCCCAGGCAGGCATCTGGTTCATGAAAAAATAATCAGATCTTTAGTGAGACAGATGTGTATTTATGGTACAATTAAGTGTGTTTTAATATCACCTTATAATAAAAAGGTTTGTAAATAAGAGGATGAGCCAAGGAGGACAGGGGTGGGCGGAAAAGTGAACCAGGCGCTGAGCCTGGTAAAACGCTGATTCCTCTTTAAAACGGAGAGGGAGGTGATCAATGTGCCATGTGTGTAGTCACATACCACGTTATCCTGGCTCCATGTGCCTTTGGCTGTCTTGCTCTCCTTTTTACACTTGTATGTTGTGGTTCTGCCTCCCCTCAATAACCGAGTCCGCTGCCGCAGCTCCACTCTTGGCAGACGGGACTTGTGATACAGGGCTGTGATCATCATGCTAATGCCGTCCTTGACTGAAGTAACATGCTCGAGACTTGATGGGTGGAAGAGCGAGGCTTAACGGCAGAGAGAGAAGGAACGAGAGAGAGCAGGGCGGGTGGCTTTGGGGCTGTGTGTTTGTGTGAGTGCTGAAGTAGGAGGGTGCAGGATGGATAGTTTAAAGCTTAAAGGATGAAAGAATGAGAGGGAAGAAGGTGGAGGGATCAAAGGGGAAGAGAAGACAGAAAGTGAGGGCAAAAATCATCACTTAGTTCCTAGGAAGCAGCATTTCTTTCTTTCTTTCTTTTTCTTTTTTTTACGTGTGGGTGTGTGGGAGGTATCACTGGTTAAACACATATGTCAGCCAGAGTGTATCAATGCCAAGAAAAGTGAGTGAAATGGCCCAAAGGTATCAAAGTTACAGCCATGATAACACATCAGATTTGTTAAAATGCTTAAGAGAGGCGCTTCAGACCTTTATCGTCTCCTTTGGCAGAGGAACCAGTGAAACATCCTTCATAAAGGAAAAAGAGAGGAGTCCATTCTTCTGCACGGTATCTCCTCTGCTCCGTGGACCGAGCTTTTCCGGACACAGATCACCACAATGTCTGGTTGGTTTGCCATCAACACTTTACCAGCTTCAGTCTTTCATTCTCTGCCACTGTTGAAGGCATCTCTTATCTTGACTTTGGGACAGCCCATACTTAATACAGATGTTCCTGTACACCATCCCTGCTACAATTTTCCTTGTTTTACATGCCATGCGTGGACTTCTCTTTCCGGGATGGCTCCTCTACCTTATGTTTTTCCTCATTGGCTTTCTGCTGCCAGAGTTATTCACTTAACAGTTCATGTGTGGAAAGAAATCTTCCAAATGTATTTGCAGAACGTTGTTCCATCCTGGATGGAGGCAGCCCCTAATCTGCCTCTTTCTACTTAGTGTGCAGTCTCAAGGTGTTGGATTTTCTTACCTTGACTTTTTATTGATAGATCAAGTGTTGGATGAATAAAGATGAGCAGAAGATCTCCACTTGGTCAATAGGTGGGAGAGAATATTTATATAAATGAAAACTCAAGGATAAAACTGGAAGGTATTTGAATATTTCTCTGAAAGTGCACAATATTATTAAATTTGGAGGAATATTAAAGCCAAAAAGGCAAGAGTACAAGTTTAAACTGGCCACCTCTTAATCTCCAACCCCTTAGATGCCTCTGCATCATGAAGTATTAGAAGATCCTGGTTTAAATCACAGCTGTGTCCTTTCTTATTGGAGTTTGCATGTTCTCCATGGACTGGCATAGGTTTTCTTCAGGTGCTCCAACTTCGTCCTACAGTCTGACACCGTGAATGTAAATGTCCTGTTTGTGATGGACCAGCACACACTGGAACCATGTTCTGATCAGCTGATTTATGAAAGAAGTGGAAAGCGAAGTACTCAAAATCCCAGGTGAAAAGGGTTCATCCAGACTGTCATCAAGAAGAATTCCAAAAGCCGGCGTCTGTATGGGATGCACCGGTCTGGGACCAGCAAGTACCCTTGGCAAAGGTCATTTACATTTCTGTGATGGCTACATTAATGTAAAAATGAACATTTAGATTTTCAAACATGTGTTGCCTCTGTGGCATCATCTTTTCAAGATGTCCATGTAAAGGATTTTCAACACACAATGAAAAAAAGCACCAGCAATGACCCCTCATTTTATTGCACATCCTATGACATGTCTGCAGAAAGAATGGGACAAACTCACATCTAAACTTCATCACGTGGCACTTCCATATTTAATCAGGTTCAAAACGTACCTAAACTGCAATATGCTAAGTGTTCAGGCTGTGTAGTTTTCATTTGAAGAGGTGCACAATAAAGTCAATAAATATGTAAGTAAATAAAAATGTTCAATATGCAGGCATACTAGTAAAAGACAGGGGATTTATATAAACAGTGTAGATAGATAGATAGATAGATAGATAGATAGATAGATAGATAGATAGATAGATAGATAGATAGATAGATAGATAGATAGATAGATAGATAGATAGATAGATAGATAGATAGATAGATAGATAGATAGATAGATAGATAGATAGATAGATAGATAGATAGATAGATAGATAGATAGATAGATAGATAGATAGATAGATAGATAGATAGATAGATAGATAGATAGATAGATAGATAGATAGATAGATAGATAGATAACAAAACAAATGCCTGTCAAAGTTCAAAGTCCTTGTCAAGGACAAGCTACAAGAGCAGAGTTGTCATTGAAAAACTTGTCACAGACTCCTTTCAACTGTGCAATTTTAAGTATATCTTAACAAGAAAAATTAAAAGATGTTTCATATCAAAAACAAAAACAATAAAACACAAAAGACTGCAAAAGGTCACAGAGAGTCACAGCTGGGGGTAAATATAAATTAAAGTGACCACTGAAAAACACATTTCTTCAGGATTTTTGCACATAAAATTAAACTGTAAAGGCAACAGGTTAGAAATTAGAGAACAAGTTTCTCTCACGTGGCAGTAAAGTTGTTGTTAGCATCATTAGTATTAGGAGCATTTGCACCAAGCCACTACATTTATAAAAAACATTGTTTTTTAAATAAATATTACAATATAAAACTACATTTGTTTTATTTTGTAATATTTGACTGATATGTTCTTTTATTTTGATATTTACATATCATATTTAATCTGTTTCACTATAATGATAAAGACACTGTAGATATCTTGCTCTTTTTTTTTCTTTTTTTTTTATTACAAAAAACATTTTCACATTCACATCAAGAAAAAAAACTTACAGGTCTTAGTAAAATAACTAAATCCCATTAAGCTAATTTACATTTAGTTTCCTGGTACTTTGTGCGCTGGCTCAGTGTCACACTGCTTTGTAGTGTTGCAGTCAAGAGTATTTAATTTCCCACAGGCTCAACACACTCAAAATGCAAAACTAAAACCAAAAACATAGGCTAAACACAGACAGGCTGACTGCTTCATGGTGCTTTACTACAGATGTTTTAAACAATGCATTGTTGCTGTCATCTGTGTGTTGTCTGTGCAAAAGCTAAAATACATCCCCGACAGCGTCCTCAAATCATCAACAGTTAGTTCTCTCTCACTGCAGAATATTAGATTTTTATCTTCCACAGGTCAATGGTGGGCTAATTGCATCTCTGCGCTCACAAGAAGACACTTTCAACAAAATAAAAAAATACTCTGACATTACAGAAGATATACTGCTGGGCAGAAGAATAAAATCTGCATAAATGTAGCTCTGGGAGGACAGATAAAAGTTTACTTGTGGGTACAACTTGAGCAACCTCACCAGCAGGTTTACGAAACACTCCTGATTTTCAGACTGTGTGATATCATCCCTCATTTGCTTCCATACTCCAGTTGACTGGAAAAGCAAAGAAGGCACTTTTTTTTTCCATCAGTGCACCCTAGAGAATGTTTTTGTTTGCTTTTTAGCACTTTCGAGTTAACAAACCTGTCTATTTTGTGTTTAACATGAACCAAAATGATTAATTTGCCGTCACCTGGCAGGAAGCAGAAAGCAAGCCAGCTTTGCAGTGACAATCACAAAAAAAGTAGCTCCAGAGCAGAAATATACTGATAAACTTGACTTTATACGCTCTACTACTATGTTTTGTTGGGGTCTTCTGGTTTTGTTGTAATTTTGTTTATTCTCGTTGTAAAGCTCCTGCATGCATCCATTCAGCATTGACCTCAGTTCCTTGTTCTGTATTCCAGACTGCTTCATTTGTGTTTGGTTTTGTATTTTAAGTTTTGTTCTTATTTCAGTTTGTTTTCTTTTGTAGAACTTCAGAGAACTTACTCCATCAGTATTCCAGCGCCAGATCATTGTTATTGTTAATTATCTCAGTTTTCTGTCCCTTTTTTATTTCGCTTTTGTTAGTAACTTATTTCATTTTAACTTTAACTTGTTTCTGCTTTTGATCTGTGCTCCTCTCTACTCTGCATCTTTTATATTAACTTTTTTTTTTTGTACTTTTGAACTCCGTCAGTCATGAACAAGACATATAGATCAATAAAAATGTATGTCCAGGTCTGACCCCTCCCACCGTATAATATTGATTAACAATGGTGCATTTCCCTGTGAAGCATGCTGTTCTGTTGTCCCTCCTCATTTGCTTGAAACCACTTTCATTTTTCTACACAGACTTTTCTGTAGGTTTTTCTCTGAAACACGAAGCCTGGGGTGGATTCTACATGGTGTTGGGGATGGGCTCCAAACATCAGAAAATGACAAGTGTTTTGCTTTTCTTGGTCATCTCAGCAGTGTTTTTCACCAGTTCGGTGCTCTATAAAGAGATTCCCCTTCAGCCAGTTGCAATTTGCAGTTTCTCCTAAAAGGCATCTAAGGACTTACATCCCCCACCTCTGAGCTCATGACAGTAATGAACAAAAACCACAACCTATTTCACCTTGCTCTACTCCATTCTGCTAATTCCCAGAGGCTTACTGTCAACACATTCGCATCTGAATTCTGTGATGTGTCAATCCAAGGTAGACTCTCATTCTGGGAAAAAAACCTTAAGGTCTTGGTGAGTGACATGTCTGAATATTCCCTTTAACTTGTTTTCTCATCATAACCATTGCCCCCTGCAGCAATGATGACTCTCTTCATTCACCAGATCCTTTGTCGGAATTGTGATAAGACCCAAAAACAAGTAAGTGGGAGCATTACAACACTCTCTTACTCAAAGCTGTGTTTTTGCTTCACAGGAAGCCAATATATCTGACAATTTGGATTGTTCTGCATCTTTGACGGTGCTCCCCGTATCTCCCCTTTCACCCCCCAACCCTCCATCACCTCTCTTTGTTATTTTTAGCCTGTGCTGATAGTTATGCATCACAGTACAACTGCAAAGGACGGAAAACTCAATTGATGGTTTTAATGCAACAATCCAGTGGATTATGAGGGTATGAGGTGGTTGCGGCACTAACATCAAGGCTCAAACAAGACAGCAAGCTCTCTGTCCCCGTCCGTGGAGACCTGGAGATGACATGATGGACAAAGGACTAGGAAGATGATGAGACTGAGACAATGAAGAGGGACACACGAAGTTGAAAGACCTGTCTATCAGTGATCTACTAGTGTGAAGCTCTGGGCACACCTCTGGTCTCCAAACAGTTTAGCTGCATATTAACTGAAACCTTTCCATGGGAACATCCAGAGTGCTAGTCTGATACGCACCCAGAAGTAGGTTCACTTGCACTCACTCGACTGGCCGCTGAGGTTTGGCTCTAAAAGCAGGTCAGCCTCCATCGATCTCATGGTAAACTGCCCGATGTTGCAGTAGAAATAAACATATTTACAGCTTCCTTCAAAAAAAGGTTTTGGTCTCTATGGGTAGATTTCACATCCAGCAGCAGACACCCTGGGCTAATGGTTTATCGGCTAAATGACTGCAAGCCCTCCAAGCAGACGATCTCTTTGATTTGATCAACTCTACCTAAACCTCAGTCGAAGTCAAGCTGTGAAGAAGCCACAGGGACTGCAAGGCTGTGCCATTTCTGTTGTTGCCACCAAAACAACATTTGAAACATGAGATCGCCCTGTAGACGTCCGCCAGGAGCTCCTCCGCTATGACACATCTGAAGCAGCCAGGGGCCAGCTGTGGTGAAGCCTCAAAGGACCGCGAGACTGCCGTCTCTTAGCTTCCCCTCACTAAGAGTCCTGCTCAGACTTTACCTGTCCTTGTTTCAACTCCAACATTATTTGTTTCAAATGTCGTTTTGGTGGTGACATTACAAATGAGGATGGACTGAGAGAGCATATGCTCAGCCAAACTTAAAAAACAAAAAGTTCAAGTTCAAGTTCAAGTCAGCTTTATTGTCAAGTGTGCTATATACGCATGGAATACAACGCATTTGAAATTACAGTCCTCTCAACCCACAGTGTAAAATAATATAATATAATACCCGTAAAGTGACAACCCATAAAGTGCTAATAGTGCAAAGAAAGGTTTAAGATAGAGTGCAGGTGTAAGGTTCAGTCCAAGTTCGTAGCAGCAGGGGGTATGGGTAGGGAGGGTAGGACTGGGAGGGAGTTGAGTTTCCTGACTGCCCGGTGGAGGAAACTGTCATTGAGCCTGCTGGTTCTGGCCCGAAGACTCCGCAGTCTTCTCCCCGATGGCAGCAACCTGAAGTGGCAGTGGGATGGGTCACCTGCTATCATCATGGCTTTGCGGGTGAGGCGGGAGTCATAAATGACTGACAGGCCAGTGAGAGAGACTCCAATAATCTTCTCAGCTGACTTCACAACTCGCTGTAGGGACTTCCGGCAGGTCGCAGTGCAGGAACCGAACCGGACAGTGATGGAGCTAGTCAGGATGCTTTCAATGGCCCCGCTGTAGAATGAGAGCATGATGGGGGGTGGAGCTCTTGCCCTTCTCAGTTTGCGGAGGAAGTACAGGCGTTGTTGGGCTTTTATGACGAGGGATGTGGTGTGATGGTTCCATGAGAGGTCTTCGGAGATGTGCACACCCAGGAACTTGGTGCTGCTCACCCTTTCCACTGCAGCACCATCGATGGTTAATGGAGCGTGCTGGGTGTGTGCTCTCCTATAGTCCACAATGATCTCCTTCGTCTTCTCCACATTCAGGTGGAGATTGTTGCTGTTGCACCACGCAGCACCAACCCAACTTCCAGGCCTGCCTGTGCCGCTCATGGCACCTCGCAGTTGAGGAAAATCAGGTTTCAAAAGCTCTCCCCAGAAAACTCATGGATTATCCATTTGTTCTTATACGTCTTGTCTTTGGCTTTGACACTGGAGTGACATTCAGATTAAACTCAATGCCAGTTCCACTGTCTCTAACTTGCTGTATTTAAAGGTAAACGTTTTACCCAGTTTTAAACCTCTATGTGACACAGGAACACTGTCATTAGTGCCTTTGTTTTAACTTGTAGCTGAAGATTAGATGAAATTAGCTTGACAGCTGGAGTTGAGTCCAGCAGATGTGACCCTGAATGGGAGGAACCGGATATTATTATTTATTTAGCAGAATCATTACACAGTGAGGAGAAAGGCACACTCCCTTGCATAAATGATTACATTAACATTAATACCTGACTGGATTCAGCCCACTGGGGGACGACTGTCACTGTCCTGCCGTATTGTTTTCACCACATGCTGACTAACTGTGCAATTGGCCTGAAAGGTTGTATTTTAGGGAGCATCGTGGTAAAGCGCAGCCGCGTGGTTACAGTGCACTTGGTCTATGATCTCTAATCAGAGACAACAATCCCGCCTGACATGTCCTTTTTCTGTGTTTGCTGATGTCATCAGAACGTGACATCTTTCGTCTACATGTACGACTAAGTTTGCTGGGGTACTAGACTCCATTGAATTTAAATTTTGTAAGTACTTAGCTCCACTTATTTTGACAGGATTCACATCAATAAGATATTTTTAAAGTTGTTTTTAAATATATTATTTTAACCCTTTCTATAATTTTTTTTTGTTTGTTATGACAATTTGAGCAAGTCAAGAAAAGGCTTATTAATAAGTAAATTTTAAATGGCTGTTAAATTAGTTAATTTAGAAAAAGATTGGATATGGATAATATAGTAAAATAGTAAAATAAGAATATTGGAACAAGAAATATAAACATATAAAATACACAAATATATATAAAAAATAAATCTTCAGAAGGATATTTTTTAAGATCTGCAAGTAAATTCATTCATATTCCATTAATTTATTTTTCCTAACATGTAAAATTAAAAAAATATTTAAAAAATAATAATTGGATTGAATGTTCTCTGTCCTCTTTTTTTTATATACCCTTTTTAAAGAGTATATCAGTTTAATTCTTTTATCCATTTTATAATTTTCTGTTCTTTCCTGTTTCAAACGTCAGTTTTCACTGAACTTGCCTGTATCCAGATTCCCTGCATGATCATAAGAAATGCATACCCTTATTTATCTCTTCCACACCACTGAGGGAAAGTTAATCACCCAGTTGATAACAGCTGTAGCTGAAACTAGAGTTTTATGGTCATAATTTACAGTGAATAGCAGGGGATTTACTATGCGGGACACGTGTTCCCAGTATTTCTAAAATCCTGGCAGTCAGGGTGCAAACTCTCATTTAAAAGGCTACATTCCCTCTTAGTAATGACTGTATGCTCCAGAAAATCAATCTGTCACCAGTTTCATTTGTTTTCACCAGATGAGCTCTGGCAGTCTCAGACTGCAAATGTGTACTTGACTTCGAGAGGCCTCAGACATGTGGCCAAATGTGTAACTGTGAGCTCCTAAAAGGGGGAGCAATCGAAAAGATTGTCAAGGTTTTCCTTTAAATGTGACAGAAATTCAAATCCTGGCTAAAATGAATGACGTGCAGCAGGAAGCTTTTAACGATTACAACTGCTCATCTATAGAGTGCACACCAACAGAGGTGTCAGAGCAGAATATGACATAGCAAGTATCTTCAAGTGTCAGCAGCACAAACATCTGATTGCCTGTTCAGGCTTTGACGTCAGAGGTCTGCTCTATTCTGCATGCTGTACGGGGTTTCCATCTAGTGGTTGAAAGTGGTCACTTTCTTTGGTTTAAAAGAAATAAATAAATAAAGAACAAAATGGCCTTTATGAGCAGAATCTGTGAGTGTGAGACAGAGGTCAACAAGCAGGTTAATGCCTGAGCTGGGTTGTGTTTGAGAGGGTTTACTACATAGCTATTGAAAGGAGGACTTTTAATAAAACGAGCGTCAGTTAAGAGATAAAACAATAGTTGAGGTCAAGGCAAGTATATTTTAAATGTGTAAAGAAATGCAAGTGCATATTGTCCTTGACAAGCAACTCAAAGATGTGAAGCAGGACGTGCATGGCATTGCTCCAGATGGGCTCATTTAACAGATTTTTATTAAGTGAAAGACTAGCTGGCTCAAGCAATTAAGTGTTCAGATGGAGGTGAAAAATGACTGAACGCTAGCCCCCAACCAAATGCAAATGTGCACAGGAATAACTCCTTGCTTTCTCTCTTCCTGCGACACATTTTCATGAGGCAAGTCCACAAGCGAAGTTCATAAACGCTTGTCCTGCTGTAACACATCAAGTCGTGCAGCAGCTATTTAACCTGCGCTCGCTGCAGAGGTTTTGCCAGTACACAGCTTTGTCTGCGAGGCCTTATGAATATGCATTTCTTTATTCCCTTCACAGACTGTCACGTCTGAGTGCTCTCTCACCCTCATGGGCACACACAAGCACACAATGTACACAACCCAAATCTGCAAGCTGTGTACATGGAGATGTGTTTCCTGAGTACTCCATGTCAGGCTTGTAGTGCATTCAGTTGTAATGCAATCAGTAATCCACCCTACTGGTGGTACATGTTTCATTAAGACATGTATTTTGCCTTCCAGTAAAATGTGCTATGATTATATAAGGATCCTTTCTGATGATGAAAACACTGTAATTATGTTTGTAATATTGTAGACTACAGCCCATGTTTGTAGCATCTGTGGCATCACATACCAGTTTCATAGCAAAAACCAAACCATTATTATAATTATTACTATTATTATTGACTGATTGAATACTTGTCATAAACTTTCAAAAAAGGAAAAGTGATTGGGTGAAATTGCAATTTTAGCCATGGCACGGGAACACTAGCCGAACAGCGGCAGCAGGAGGTTTTGGATTGGACAGTATACCGCCATTGGTTTTCAACATTTCAGCCGGTTACGCCCTCTAGTGCCGTTTGATTAGATTTGTGCTTAGCTGGAGTTTGGGATTGAACTTTGTGTTAAACCCCCTAGATGACATAAAAACATCTTAAACGTCATTTCACTGTTGCTGCGTATGTGGTTTAACCTGCAGCACGCAGTTAGCCTGATCTCTGACTGCATCCCATATGGACCTGGATGACTGATAATATCTTAATTAATAAGATTAATAATAAGAATAATTAAACTCAGATAAGTCTCAGGTTGTCGTCTTTAGACCGGAGTCCTTCAGAAATAGACTGTCTAGTCACTGTGGATGGCATTTGTTTGGCATCTAGTACTATAAGGAACCTTGGGGTATTTATGACCAGGATTTGTCCTCCATCCATCTATTTTCCAAACCCGCTTATTCCTTTGCAGGGTCACAGGGCAAGATTTGTCCTTTAAATCATAAATAAAACAGGTTTCTAGGACTGCATTAATTCACTTCTGTCATAAAGAAAATCTCATCTCAGAATGAGAAAAAAAGAAGAAAGAAAAACTAGTCTGTGCATTAGTTACTGAACTACTTCAGGTCCTTGTTTGAGGGATGTCCCCGGATGACTCTGGACAGTCCCTAGCTGATCCAAAATGCTGCAGTGAGGTTTGTGATGAGGATTAGCAGGGGACATCTGTTGAATAATAAAATGGATTATGCATGAATTACAATGAACTGAACTAAACTGGAAGATAATTTGGACATAATTGGGTCGTTTTTAACTTGGTATACTTTGAAAGCTTTCTGTGTAAAGTGGCTTGAGATGACTTTGTTGTGAACTGGTGCTATGCAAGCAAGATTAATGAAACTCAATTTAATTAATGTGGATAGGGTAAAACAAAAAAAACATTTTAAATGGAAGCATAGTTAAACACACGGACATTTGCTCTCTGGGGTTATAGATGACTTCTCCTGATTTGTGAAGCCTGTATCATATGACTGTTAATGGAAGCCAACACAGAGATGCACCTTGGAGATCACCTGGTCTCTTAATTCTTTTCCTCTTTGACACTAAGATTTGGATTTGGCTCCTCTGGGTTTGATGGCTAGATACCACCAATCAGAGAAAATAAGCATGTGACATAGTTAGTAGAGTGACAACCAGAGTAGTATTAAAGAAAGATATCCAACATAGTGTGCAGTGGAATAAGAACATTGGTGAGTGACAGTTGTCGGTTTTGCAGTAGGCACTATCAGCTGTTACATCAGTTGTTATGCAGCTAAAGTTCATTCCCAAAAACACCTGCAACTGCCAACATGCACAAGGAACGCTATCACAAGAGCAATCAGCAGCAAAGGATGGCTCTGTGATATGGACTATGGATATAGTGGTGTAATGTGGAGGGAGATCTTCCTAAAACACTAGTGTGGATGCAGGTCAGTTCTGAAACAGCGTTTTGGAAAATGCAGCCGAGTGTGGATGCAACCGCGGTTACTGTGTCATCAGAGACATTAAACATCGACCACTGGATGTCTCTTTTTGTGTGTGTTTGTTTAAAACCAATACAGGTACATTTGAACAAAAGTCTAAATTATTTCCTAAATAAAATGAGACTTAGTTTTCAAACAACACTACAATTTTGTTAAATATTTACCTCATTTAGACCATTTTAGCCCAAATGTCTGAAATCTAAATAAAAACAAAATGATTATTAGCTTCCTGTTTCTTTTATTTTTAATTCTTCTCTAAAAGATTGTTAAAAAGTTGTGCTTCATTGTTTCCATTCCTTCATCTGGCTCTGATACTATGGAACATGTACTTATTATTTATTTAATCTAAATTTAAAGAATTGTGGGCTCTGTTGACCATGAAACTGAAAATACAGTGTAAAAGTGAATATACAACGCTGCTGCATGTTAAAGACAACGCTTCCATCGTCATTATCAGAATTTGTTGGAAAAAGCAAACAAACCTTCCAAAGGAATTTTATGGAGAATGCCATATTATAGGTGTCTCAGAGGTGTCTCTGTCTCTGACAGAATGAAGTGACAGCGCCGTCATGTCCAGCCAAACATTTTGTCATGGGAATCTGATCCCGTTTCTCTTGAGTTAAACTGTCTGCCTCTGTGGTTGCTCTGCCCTCAGCTCCTGAATCCTGCCCTGCCACATGAAATTCTGCATAAATGTAGTGAATACGGGAATCGATGCCGTTCTCATTTATTTCCTTCTGATCGTAAAATCCATTACAGATTACCGTGGCTCTAACTGTTCAGCGCTTGTCTGGCTGAATTGTTTTAACCAATATTAGTGCGGCTCGTCACAAACAATTCTATCTCCTTTGTGCAGAGTTGTGCAAAACATACAAAATGATTTGTGTGTGTGTGTGTCGGTCACAACTCTTGGGTTACATTTTTATTTTATGTGTATTTTAAAATAATACAACAACAACAATAATAATCATAATCATAAGAGAAAACATTTTTGTACATTAAACATATTTAAGTGTTTAAGATTTAAGTAAATAAGCCAAGTTTTGCAAATCCTTCAAATGAGTTGATAAGTCTAAAACAAATTCTTGTCTACTAAAGACACGTTAATACTCTCCTCAATAATACATAAAACATCCATATCCAATGCATGGTAAAATGACCTGATGCATAAACCTTAGAATTGAAAATTGGTGTCCCTTATTTTCCTCATGATTGCACCTAGGAAGTATTTAAGTAAATATTCGACAGTGCCAAGACAACCATTCTAAAGAATTACCAAGACACATCTTGGCGAGCATTGATTTAGATCCATATTTTATGGCAACTGACACTTGAAATGGGAGAATAAAGCCAGCTTTTCAAAAGGAACCTTAACCGTGGTTATGCAGTGGGTTTTTATCCATGTGTATTGTCTCCAGTTGAAGGTTAGGGGGTAAGTTTAACAGAAATATACTAAAACACTGCTTGTGTGGATTTCAGAGACATTTGTATTCATCAGTTACATTTTAGATGATTGTTTTTTTAATGTGTTTCAAGTAAAAAAAGACAAGAAAGCTGTGGCTTTTTGTAATAAATATTGAGATATTTTGACCTACTGGACTGCACGGTCACAATATCACTTGTGACATTTTTTTTTTTTTTGAAAACAAAGGAGGAGTGGACAGTGGACAACCTGGACAAGCTGACTGCCACCTACACTTGCCAGTGAATGACCAGGAGACGGCCAATGGTTGTGTTTCACAACATCCTTGATGCGTCTGCATGTAATGCATTTGTGTTGTGGACCCACATCCACCAAGGATGGAGCTCAACCAAAAAAAAAAACAAGCAGAGAATGTTTCTTGAGGAGCTGGGAAATTCCTTTGTCAAGCCACACATTGACTGAAGGGAACGGGCGCCCCGAGACTTGGTCAGACAGCTGCAGGGGTCACCTAGCACTTTTTCCAAACCGGCATCCTCCTCAGCCAGCCCTGCCTCAACATCATCAACAGCCACAACCACAACCCCACTCAGGCACCTGATTCTAAAAGAAAGTGTCAGGTCTGCCCAAGCAGTAAGGACAGAAAGACAAATGTACTGTGCTTCAACTACAACAAATATCTCTGCAAAGAACACACTAAAAGTGTCACTTTTGACACACACACACACACACACACACACACACACACACACACACACACACACACACACACACACACACACACACACACACACACACGTGGAGATGTGTTCTAAATCCCCTCAGTAATAGTCAGGTGACATAACAACCTTTTATTTATTTATTTGATTCCCTAGAGGTTCATTTTACATTGTTTTTTAATTGAAATCGAGGGGTATACTGACAAAAATACACCCTGGGGCCCACACCAAAAATATTAAAACTTTCACTACGTATCAAATCCTCTGCTGTTTTCGGTCTTGACTCACAGCTGTCCCTCAAAGCTCTAATCTGAATTCATGACAGAGTCCCATGTTTCAAATCGCACAGACATGATGTACATATCCTCCAGCCAAACAACAGGTCCCCATTCGCATCTCGAATAATGGGCTTTGTGAACATGTCTATCATCTAATTTCATCAATATTAAACTTTTTTTTTCATTTTTGATCATCATCTTATCATCCAATGATAAGACGTTTGGACTCATGCTGGATGAGTGTAAAAAGGATAACGGTTACTCTTGTTCTTCAAACTAAAAGCAAGACAGGGAAAAGGGAAAGAAGTACATATAAAAAAAAAAAGAAATATCAAAACAAGAAAAAAGATGCTTTTTTCCAAGTGCTGCTTTACTTTGAATAGTTCAGCTGTTTGTGTCTACAAGGAGCACTGGTATTTGCAGATTAGAAACTAATCCCTCTGAAGATGAAATACCTCCTGATACTTGGCTACTGCGCGAGCCAACAAGGATCAGACTTAGGCTGCTTTGTTCTCAAGTAATAAGTAATTGAGAAAGATTTACCAGAACATGTATGATCACATCAATGACCTGGATGTTAAAGTGTTATCTCAACATGCCACAGCACTGAGCAGTCAACAAATGTAATAATGGTTACCTTCTGCCTGGCCAGAGAGCCCTTTTGATGACTTCTCAGCAGCCGCAGGGCACCGTCTACATGATAGAAATGTATTTACCACCACCCTGAGCTCATCTGGCACCCAAACTGGCCTTTTATCATTTATGATGCTTTAAACGAGGATATTTACCACCACCCTGAGATCATCTGGCACCCAAACTGGCCTTTTATCATTTATGATTCTTTATACGAGGATATTCAAGCAGAAAAGGTAATTAACCCTATAATGCCAGATGTATCATATTTGGTATGTACTTCATGTCAGGCCTGAAAGAGTTAACATGGATCAAACTGAGCACAAATTGTCTTAAGCTAGAACAAATATGCATGAATGTTAATGCGTATGTAATAACATCAATGTAAGTAAAGCTGGAGAATGAAAAATAAAACAAGGGTTTGAAGTTTGTTTCTGTCATTAACAAACCAGAAGTGCAGTTGGGATCATAGCATCCCACTTTCAATGACATTTCTCATTAGTTCGGTCCATTTGAAGCTTTCGTGTCATCTCAGGTGATTTCGTCTTCATTACAATTAGGTTTCACGTTAAGACTGAAGATGTTCTCATCTTAGCCACTTGTTCTTCAGCTGAGAGATCAGCTGTTCGCCCCCCAGTGTCAACCACTGTTAGTTAACTGCTATTTTCATGTAGAGTCTCCCATTATCTTGGTCAACACTGCCATTTGCTTAGAGATTTTATCTATGTCAAAGTGAAGTTCTGTGATTGGCCACCTACCATCTTAAGTATGCTTAACTCAAGAACCAAATGAAACAAAAAAACTGTTTTTAAAAACAAGGCTGCTACTGGTTTTCAAGATAAGACTTTTCCTCAAATCTAGGTTACAATGTCACTGCAAAGTATGCGTGACCTCTTATGGTATTGAACCATTTTGGGCCTTTGGCTGTATTTTCAGGTGCTAATATTGTGTGACAAAGAGCACAGTTTATTCTTCGGTTTTAAGTGAGTCAAGGTCAAAACAAAAGCTTTTTCAGGGGTTTTCAGCTGCAGCAGAGGCATTCGTCATGGATGGAAACTGCTCAGAGGCTAGATAGTATACTTCCTCTGATGAATCTAATTTAGGATTTGACCTATTACCATTTCCTGTCAATATAGAGCTTCCATGCTTCCGACTTTAAGAAAAAACAGACGTTGCATTCAAAGTGCTGTGGTTGAACACTACTGCTGGTCAAATTTATGCAATTACAGTGAAACTGGAGTCAGACATTTACAATACACAAAGGGAGGATTTATTATCGTTCCTAATGCTCAACTTTCATCTGATCTCAACACATTTCCACCCATGCAATTCGCTCTTTTCATCTTTATGTCAATACTTTTTAGCAAGCATGTTTTGAGGAGGGTGAAGCCTACTGACTGAACTCAAGAGTTCCGCTCTTTTCATTCGGTGCCTTAATGAGGTCACATGTTTCACTGATTCAGCAATTTTTCCCAGCGATGACAGCCTCCCAAAGTGTAGCGCTAGGCCAAAACACCTTTGCCAACACTGAGTGCTCTTTTTTTTATGAATGTTTCTTCACAAAAGGACAAAAGTGCAGAAGTGACTGAGGGAGTTAAATAAGTTGTCCTCTGTCTCCATCAGTTCATCTACAAGCTCATATTGGGGAAGAGGAGGAATCTTTATCCAACACATTTTACCATTGTCCTAAAATATTTTGTAAAAAAATAAGAAAAATAAGTCTGCCATATATATAGGCCAAGTTTTTCCAAGGGACCCCTTGACTAATAATTATACTTTAATGCAATGTACAGCGAGATAGAAATGGACTGAATTGGAATTAATGGAATTTAAATTATTGTATCTGAATGCAGTTTCACTGAATGTTAATTTTGAATTTTGATGCAATTTAACCAAGAAGTAACTTAAAACATCTTAAGAAAAAATAGCTCATGATTTAATAACAACCAAAAGAAAAAAAGCAATAAAGAGGAGGAGGAGCTAAAGAATGCAACTTGCACATCAGTCAACATCAGAGCTGCAGATGTGAAGAGGAGGAGGGTCTCATAAGACTAGAGATGCAACGATTAGTTGACACAACCAATAAAAGGAAATGTAAAAAAAAAGGAGATTTTTTTTTTTTTTTAGAAAGAATGCACCATGAAAGCCACATCAATGCCAGAGGCAATCTCAGTTCTTCCAGCTTGATGGTGAAGATACATTTGTAACTCCAGTGTAACAGTAGACGAGCATTGGAAAAGGTTTAGCTTCCATTGTATGCAATGACGACTGGATGTAGCTCGATACAGAAGAAGAACATGACCTAGAGAACAAAGAGACAAATCCCATAATCAGGGTCAAGCACACCCAGACCCAAACTTTGTCCCCCATGAGGGCATTTTACAGAAAACAAACAAACAAACAGCTAAACAAATGAAATGCGGACTCTGTGATATGGAGCTGTCACATCAAGGCATCTCTACAGCCATGCACAAGCACCCTGGAGCTGTGATCCCAGCTATGACGAGGTACATTTGAATGCTTGTTACTTTACCTAAAGCTTATTGTTAAGTGACTTTTCAGTAAGTAACTGATGCATGTCAGTGAATGGTAACTGACATGCTCAAGAAATACACAAGGAGTAAAACGTCCAAACTGTACCTTGATGAAGATCTTCATTTATTTTCAAACTATTCCATTGTAGTTAAACAGACTTTTGCTCATATGATTAAGTAGCCTATGATTACAGAGAACCTCAAAAAAGTTAAAAGCTACGCCTCCCAACATTCACACCTGCGCGCAGTAGCACAACACATACATTATTGAAGTCACACCCACTAAACTAAGACTGCACTGCAACAAACAGACAGCCCCTGACTGCCAGTGACATGCAGACACAACAATTTCAATATAATACACAACCATTAAACTCACACTTTCCACGGAGCAAGGGGTAACCAACATTTCCACCCAGATATGCCACAACATCCATTTTCCAGCAGATGCTCCCTTCATCTCAACTTTTCCAGATCAGAGGCCAGGCTCATTTGTCTTGCAACGATGTTTCCCCAGCTGTTAACCAGTGTAAATACAGATATCAGACATGGCTCACGCTTAAAAGATGATGTAAGATAAGTGATGAAAGCCATGACTCCCATGACTTGTTAGGGTGACAAATATTTGTTGACTAATCAAAAAGAATAAACATAAAGAACAGGGAGTTTAACTGACTAAGCAAACATCAATTAGTTCCAGCCATAAAAAGATACATAGTGTCACAGTTAAAAAAAGAAAAGAAAAAAGAAAAAGAGAATCCTTGTTTCACAACTGAAGCAGAAACTGAGACACCAAGTTTCAAAATTGAACAAAATGTCAACAAAAGGCAAATTAGAACATTTATTCAAATTGTCATCTGAGTGTAATGTTTATAAAAAAGACTGTTGCTTAGTCTTTCTACAAACACTGAAATTATCAAGTTAAATCATACCTGATTATATTTAATTGTTTGTATGTTCATGTTTTAAAAGCTACCTAATGAAAAGTACTAGTATAGCACATCTTCATTCATCTTCATTTAAGGCCCCCGAAGGCCCCCGAAGGCCCCCGAAGGCCCCCTCCCCAGTGTTTGGAGATCTAAGAACGCCACTGGGCTACTGCTACTTAGGATAAAAGGTGCATTTATTAAGAAAGAACAACACTTTCCATAGAGAAAATCTATTATATTCGTCTTAAGTTTTATGGATAGTGTCAGAGTGCCAGGAGGATTGATAACTTTGTAGAATGTTTACCGATATCAAAATGAAAAATAACAAAAATAGAGTATGATAGTGGATTAATAAAACTCCATGCACACATTAATGGCAAAACAGCTCAAGCAAAGCTATAGCACGAGGATTATCGACCATAATATGGACTAAGTAACAGATATTAGTCACTGAGAGTGTGGGCTCCTGTGAGCGGGGGCGTGGAGCCAACTGTGGCGCGCAGGCAGCCGCGCTCCTCTCCCTGCCAGATCTGGCGCACAGGCAGCGGAACATCTCACTCCGTGCGTCTTCTGTGGAAGTGTTGTAGTGATGACAGTCTCAGACACCGCCAGGCCCCACCACCGGTAGGTAGCGTGCTGCAGTCCGGGCAGCAGCTTCGCTCTGCTCCTTCCTCCAGCCCAGGGTCCGGCAGTGGCCGTCGCCTGGCTGCTGGACCGCAGCGAGCATCCCGCTGAGGCTGACCGGATCTCGACAGTTCGGGAATGCCGTCTGTCCCGGCTGGAAACACTGCTGCCTTGGCCGAAACTCGCTTTACTATTTGAGGGAATCGAAGTTGGTGCAATGGAGACTTCCGAGGGTGACGAGGCGGTCACATTCTTGGGGAAAGCTGAAGAAAGAGAGGGATGTTACGAGCTGGAGCATCTTCCTCCGCTGCTGGAAGATGAGGTGAGCCAGTGGGGATCTTAAGAAATACTGGTATACAGCTGAAAATAAAAATATTTTTTTTTTTTTCAGTTTTAAGGTAGGCTTTATGGGACAATTGATGTGTAACAAGAGGACAGTCTCCTCAAACTGCATCAAATGTTTGTTTCAAGAGTTCGAGTTTGATAAATGGGCCACTGAGAGGGGGGGCTTCCTTACAGGTTGAAAGTTTGATTGTTTAACTGAACAATTCAAAGTGAATGATTGTGCCAGAACTGAAGATGTTTCCTCCAGATGTTTAGAGAATGTCACATTTACTTAAATAGGGACAGAAGATGGACGGATGAACAACCTAGAAAAATGAAATGGTAGAGGTTCCATCAGAATAAATAAAAACCATGCATAACATGTACCGTGGGTTTTCTTTTTCTTAGGGAAATATATTTGAAGAATCTAACTGTTTTATATCCAATCTTTGTGAACAAGGGTCTGAAAGAGAATATGCAGAATCTGTAGATGAGGACAAGATTTTGGTTTGCAGGAATGTCAGTCATTTCCAAGGATCATCTACTCATCCCTTCTGATCATGAACTTTGAAACAGACGTTCTTGGCATTTAAATTTATATCCATTTGCTATTATCCATATGTACACAAGCAAAATGCCTCTCCTAAGCTACATCGGTTGATATACAGCGGGCTTCTACATTTTTACAACAAAGCAGGTGGGCAGGTCCCTTTAGTGTGTCAAAAGAAAACTCTTAAAGGGTGTATTATTCTCTGGTGGAGCATTTCTTCAAAATACAACTTAGGCTCTGGGATGCTGAGTAAATCACCTGGTTGAAACAGGCGCCCATGTACCGAAGTGGAAAGTTGTTGACTCATCAGGCTGAGGTTTGAGTCGCCGCAGATCAACTGGGATTTTCACACACAACTATCTCCAGGGTTTACAGAGAACGGCCCGAAAAAATAGAAAATATCCAGTGAGTGGCAGTGGCCTTGTTGATGCCAGAGGAGAATGACCAGGCCAGGAGAGTCTCCAGGAGGTAGAAAGGCAACCGTTAACTCAAATAAGCACTTAAGAGACTTTCTGAAAGCACAATACATCCAACTTTCATGCAGCAGCTGAGGACTAGACTGTACGGTCTCATAGTGGTGTGGCCATTCTTCTCTGGAATCAAAAAGGCATTCTTGGCCAAAAATCAAACAAACAAACAAACAAAACCTGAAAGCTTCTTTTATTTGTACCATTCTCTGTAAATCGTAAAGTTGGTTGTATGTAAAAATCCCATTGGATCACCAGTTTCTGAGGCCAACTCATCTCTGCAGGCCATGTTTTCTTCAAAGTCAAATGTTATTTGGAGATTGTTTGAAACCTCAGCAATGGCTGCTCTGCTCTTGTTTATCTGACTCATAGAACAAGAACCTTTCTGTTGTGTGCACCTACACCTGCTTTTTTGAATTCTTTCTTTCTTTTTAGGGGTCTGAAAATTGTAGGATGGACTTAAAGATAGCTAACCTTCATTTTAAACCCATTGTTTGGATAATATCTAACCCAAGAGCACTGGCCTTTGCCTTGCTCTCAGTTTCACAGTTCAAAGACATGCAACTCACCACAAGTCTGTTCAGAACCTTGGAACTCAGTTTATATAGGACAGTGTGTTTAACTTGAGTGGGGCTGGAGAGACTAGTGTTCTCTTGCACTTTTCTCAGGGGAAAGTGTCTATTTCTGGGGCTGGGGCTGCTGCAGCAGCAGCAGCAGCTTGAGGTGGCTTTTCTTTACCCTGTAATTGTGCTCCACACCACTTGATCACGTCAGAATGATTTGCTCACAATCTTCTGCCACTCTTTTGCACCCACGAGACAGTTTTAAATCTGAACAGGTAGGTGCGTCACCTGTGAAGTTTCATGCAATGAATGTCCAGAGAAAGAGAGAGCAGAGAAAAGGATGCAGACATTCAGAGTCCCTTTGTAAAATAATCTACTTTGATAAAAGTAATGTCTTGTAAGAAAAAGAAGTGTCGGATTCTCAGCAGTTTCAGTGCAGGATGTAGTGTTTTACAATCACTGCTTTGTGATACACCCCACATTCCCCACTTCCACCCCTCAAGTTAAAAAAGCAGCTTTTGTGTTCACTTTCCAAGTAGACAGAAAATCCTGTAATAATCAGACCACAGCATTATGCTGGATGCAGACTGGAATCTCTGAGGTCACTGTGGCTGCCAGGATAAATGGGGCCATTTGGTAATAGCTGATCACAGATGATGCATTCACACAATGCAAGTACAAATGCGCACATGCACTTTATGTGTGAACATGATGCCATCAGTGTAACAAATGTTCTTTCTTCTGCAGAATATGCTGGGTTTTCTACAGCTATTTTAAGATTTGGAGCTTTGTTCTTTTTTTTTTATCTGTCTGCATTTATATTAGAGGTTAGTATCATATTTTGGTAAAAACCTTTATCCATGACATATATATATATATATATATATATATATATATATATATATATATATATATATATATATATATATATATATATATGTATATATATATTTGTATATATATATATATGTATATATATATATATATATATATATGTATATATATATATGTATATATATACACATATGTATATATATATATATATATATATATATATATATATATACATATATATATATATATATATATATGTATATATATATATTATATATATATATATATATATATATGTATGTGCATTTTAATCTTACAATCTTGCAGCCGATCTTAGTTTTTTTAAACTGCATGTATGTGTGTGAGTGTGTGTGTGTGTGTGTGTCCTTCACCCGTCCTCTCCAACAGTCTAGTCTAACATATTTTATTAACATTTTAAATTCCATATTCTGAGAGGACTAAAATCACCAAGAATTAGAGCTTTGTTCAACATATTACATGACAGAGCATTCAAGGCTTTATAATATTATATATCTAAAGGAGACATAAGTGTGTCGTCTGATTCCTTCATATAATTAAGCAAATATTGTGAGCATTTAAAATGCTGTTATTAAGGCTTTCTATAATGAAAACTGTCTTTTAAAAGTATATGTATTATAGGGATATTTGTCTTCAGATTACTTCTGATATCAGACACAGAGTTGTAGTTGTTGTTTTAAAATTGAATATTTGTAACAAAAGTGCAAAAGCTGTAGAAAAAAATGAAAATTACAAAATCCAACCTGTCAAATAAGTTAAAGATTAGAGTTGTTGTACTGCGATCCCAACTCAAAACCTCTCATTCTGTAAGATTAAACGATCCAGATCTTCTATTTTCTGCATTCTGTTGTGAGCACCTCTTTGACGTCCTCAGCCTTCCTAAACCAATCAGACGTGTTACACATGCCACCGCGACAGACACAGCTGGAGGATGTTCTTTGTTTTAACTGGAACAAGTGTATGAGGGGCGGGGCTAACCCCGTACATGAGGATATATGCATGGGCTGGGTTCATCTCGGAGTTTAAAAGACCAATCTGCAGATTCGATTGGTGCTTGTGATGCAGGCTGGGATACACAAAAACATACGACATTAAACATAGTGTGATTATTTATTTAAGAAAAAAATAAGACCAATAATACAGAATCGCTCCGTGATAAATTAAGAACACTTCATGATGTAATAGTTTGTTATATTTATATGCCGTGTTTAATTTTGGCCAAACAGTACAGTGTACTTTACGACCAAGCATTTTTACTTCGGTCTCATCTCGCTGAAGGACAATGTTCAAGAATCCCAGAACTCGCTGGGAGATCTGCTCAAGGGAAGATTGATAACAATCTTGTATGTTTTACACTTGTTGACATTTTTTGATCACTATAGAATGATAGCTTCCAAAATGTTAGAAAATGTCCGTATAACTTTCCCAGATTCCTGGGCAGTAACATTTGCTTCTCTGAGGCGATTGCTTTAATCCTTCCTCCTTGGCATTGCGTTAACACACAAGCGTTAACACATCTGGTAGCTAAATCTTTTGGCCTGAGTCAGCTGGCTTAAATATGGTTCAGAGCAGCTGACGATGCATAAAAGTACTGATGATAAATAATGATATGATTCTTCTGCCTACTGGTCAAAACCTACAGTTAAAGCTCACCCATCTCCGTGTAATCATGAGGTTAACATGGTGACTGTTTGCACTTACTTGTAGGCTTGTTTACTTCCACAGGAAAACGTGTCCCTGGCAGACATACTTTCACTGCGGGACAGCTGTCTTTGTGAAGAGGAGGTGTGGGCTGTGTGTTCAGAGTGTGTTCTGGCTCTGCAGAGCATCCGACCTTCCCAGCTCTTCCACACCCTGTGTATAACACCAGACACTCTGGCCTTCAATGCTCATGGGAATGTTTGCTTTATGGAGCAGCTCAGTGGTAAGTCAACAGCACAGAAACACTGCAATTTAAAGACTTGTAATAGTTTTGCAATAAGGGGTTTTACAGCCTGACTTTTACCTACCAAAGGATAGTCAATCTGTTGTGTTAATGTCCTCCTGCAGGAAATATACTCCGCTGGTGATACTTCCACTCAGGATTCAGCCAGTGTGTGGGCAGTTAAGTCCTACATGCTGTTGAGTGTTTATTAAGGCTAATTAAAGCAGGAGAAGAAGGAGAACTTACATTTACACTATGAATACTTAACAGACTAGATCAACTGTTGAGTTTCTGTCTTAACTGCAGCTCAAGGTTTGTGTTTGACTTCAAGAAACCACGTTTTTTCTTGTTTTGTTATGTGTTTCTTTGTTCTATTTTGGAATATAAAACGTGTAAAAACGTGGTGTCTCTAAATCTGTTTTCCTGAAGGTTTCAGATTCCTGAAGGTCCTCTGATCTCTCCTGATCATCCCTCTCTCTGGGACAGAACCCCACACATCTCCTCAGGAGCAACCCTACGTCACCTCCTCTATTCTTCAGTCTTTTTTTTCCTAATGCTCAGTATCTTTTTACTCAGATCACTTCTGTACAAGTGTTCCACAGACTGTAGCATCAACTTGTTCCATCCTCTGGTGCCAAACAGTGTTATTTGATAAGCATTGATTGGATGAACCGAGTTGCCCGGGGAATCGTTGTTGTGGCAACAGCTTGGTTAGCCTATCAGCAGTCAGCCTGGGCTTCTCACACTCATACTCACACACACTGCACAGAAACAAACAAAAAGGCAACTTTTTTTTTGTTGTTTTCTTTTTTTATTTGTGCATGGAGACACTTTTCTGGTGAAGAGAGAACTTAACCTGGTCCATCTATATCCAAAAACAGTGCATCCTGTTGCAATAAAAACAACATCAAAATTTGGGAATTTACAATCCTTAGAATCTTGTGAACTCACCTAAAGCTCTGCAGGTCCAAGGTCCAGTTGCTTCTCTTTTAACATACTTTTCACGACCTGTAGTGGATTTCCTTGTTTCCTTTGTGCAACAAAGGCAATCATAAAAAAGATCATTCCACTTGGAATACCAATAGGTTTTGATGAAAAGCTCACCTGAAAGCCTGATGCAGCTGCTTCTGCAGCATGCTGCTCTGCATCTGCAGGTCGTGGCCATGTTTCCTGCGTACAACATTAATCGTGAACTGAATTTAAGAGCGCCGGCGTGGGCTTATGTATGCAACTGGTTAACATTAGTTAGTTAGTTCTTTTGCCTTTTTTTACCACATAATGTGAGGTGTAAAAAGTGGTAGAAATGTGTGCTGCAGGGGAAAACAGAGGAAATCATCAGGTCTTCTGCACGGAACGCTGCCCGGAACGCTACCCGGAGCGTCAGCTTGCTCTTGTCGGGCGTTGCATACAGACTGTGTGACCTTGCGGCACGATTTTGTTCAGGCAGTCAAATTTAAATATGCCTAAACTGGTCATTTTGAAAACATGACACCACAAACTGGAATAATTTGCCTAATTTGAAGATAATGTGAACAGGTCTGCTTCCAAGAAACATGTCGCTGCTACCCACACCTGACGTTAAAGAAAAGGCTGCAGTCCCTTGTGTTATTTGTACGTGCTGAAAAGAGTTCATTTATGATTAATCATCAAAGTATACTCTGGCCTCCTTCTTGCATAGCTTCCCATTGATTCTTTATAATTAAACTGCTTGTGCAACAGTGATGAAATCTCAAGCTGACGCATGCTTTAATGGTCAACCCCACGGTCACACACAAACAATGCTACTTCTTGGCTGAATAGCCACAAAGACACATCCACACACTGTTCATGGTCGCTGATTAATTACTGCAATAATACCAGAGAGGTGGTGGGGTGTGCAAGTGGGTGCTGCAGCAGAGATGGCATCACCAAGGAGAGCGAGAGTATGAAAATGTCCCCTCACGGCTCTCATACAGCGAAGGAACAAGAAGAAGACAAGCTTATTTCCCCACTCGGTTCAGCATCACAGGCTTCTCGGCTCCTGGTTCAGCGGTACAGGCTGTGCTCAGCTGGAGACATGATCAGTCCGTCAGAGAGAGTGTTGAATCTGTAATCTTACTCAGCTCAGTCTACCTGTTGTGCTGAAATGCTGTAGTCAGACATGACTCACCAAGCTCTCACATCGCCCCGGAGGCAGCAGCATCTCCGGCATTAGCTATCCTTTTTGACCTTGTTCAATGCCTTTATTTTCCTCCATTCTTCCTTGAATTTTCCTGAACACAAAGAGTTTGAATGTCTCTCTTTTTAAACTCCTGGATGTCCTTTTTTCTTCTTCGTTGTATGTGAACTGTCGGCCTCCTTTGGAGAATATGAAGAGTTGAAAAGAGCAAAGAAGAGGAGGAAAGGAATGGAAAAGAAAGGAGGGGGGTGCTAAAGGAGTGAAAGGAAGGGGAGTGAGGTGGCTGATAAAAACGAAAAACTGGGAATGAAAAGAAACAAAGAGGAAGGCACAGTCATTTAGAACAAGAAGAGAGTAAAAATGGCTAAAGAAAGATGAAGTTGAAAGTGTGAAGCAAGGACAAAACAAAGGAATCTGAAAAAGAGGGAGGGAGAAAGAATGAGAACAAGGAAGGAAGAGGGAAGGCAAAGAAAGAAAGGAAAAAGAGAAAGTTAGTAAACTCAAAATGTTCTAGGAACCTAAAGAGTTAAATAAAGGAAATGAAAGAGAAGAGTGAAACAGCAGGAGGGAAGAGGATGAGGGTGGCCTCTTATAGCCAAGATCTGATATCTGATAACCCCAGTAGACAAACCGAGAACTGTCCTGACCCACTTCACTCTCATCCAGTCCTTCTTTCCTCCCTTTTTCCAGAAGCTAGTGTCTATTTTCAGGAGGACCGAGACGAAGATGTAGTGCATCTTCTCTTTGGCAGTCTCACCTTCTGAGCAGCAGATACCTCCTGCTGTGTTTGCCATCACTTAGCTTTTCAACATGAAATATACAAAGAAAAGGAAGCAGCCTCCCAGTTTCCTGGACGTTGGAAACACATCCCTGTGATTTAAATTTTATTACTGTTCCCATGAGTCTTCCCATCAATTCACAAATGCACCGTTCCCTTTTGATGAAGTAATGGTGTGTGCTGGACTACCAGACATGCTTAACAGCCTAGTTAATGGATGTTTTTGACCTGCAGATGATCCCGAGGGCTCCTTTGTGCCTCCTGAGTTTGACAACACTGGAAGCACATTTGAGGTGAGTTGCGAATCTCGTCTTTGAGTCTGGTCACATTCATGCACCTCCGGGAGTTTTTCAATACTCCACACAGTCAGGGGCACCTTGGTTGTATTTGTTGAGGGAGAAGAAACTGTTTAAATTCATCACACAAACCAGCAACAATTCATCTTCAAGCTTTTTTTGATTAAAGTCCTGCTAATGTGAAATATGCATGAGGCAGTACTTTAATTGATGTTCATTTAGTAAAAGTGGACTTTCTCATCAAAAATGCTTTTTTTTTTTATTTTTTTTTTTTTATTGATAATACTAAAGACACACGCAACCTGCTTGCCTGTCTTTTGGTTGCACTCACCTTTGGTTTTATATCCAGTTCATTGCACAGCACATAAATATTCTTTCCTTTGTAAAACCGTTTGTAAAACGATGTCGATCAAAGTGAAAAGGGTTTTATTTTATTTTACATTCATGTGCGACAGAATAATAGAAACACCAGAATCTGATATAACAAAGTTCTATATAAATCCACCACAAACTGTTACCACAGTACTGAACTAGATATTTGAATAAAAACCTCAATGTGAGCGTATTTTATACAAACTTTATATTATCAGTATAGTTTCATATGACATTAGTTATACACTGGCTGACTTGGAATAACGAATACTTTTTTACCTCCAACTTTCAACCTCAGAAATCTGTACAATGTCCAACACGTATTTGTTAATCTATAATTCTATAAACTATAGAAGGAAGTTCCTATTTTTATTTTTTGTAATGTTTTTGCAGGAACGACTGTATGTCCACCAGTAAAGTGTTGTTTTTTTTTAAAGATGGGAATCATGCAGCTGTGTAGTGACTGGTCAAAGTGACCTCACATAACATGGAATTAAATTGAAGGACATAAATGTGTGAAATTTGTGTGAAATAAAAAAAAGGCCCTGCATGTGCACGTGCACCTTTGCCGTGGTTTCAGCAGTATTACTGGGGAGAAAGGGGAGAAAGGAGCTCGTGCAACACAGCTGTGGCGCCTGTGTATGTGTGCATGTGTGTGTTGGAGGGAGACACGTGTAACGAGAACTGTTCACTTTAATATGAGAAACTGATGGGATCATGATTTTGGTTTGGTCTGAATTCTGTAGGTTTGGCTCAGAAATCCACTTATATGAGGTTTAGACTGGAGCATAGTGTGAATGTCTGGTAATAGCCTGAACTGGGGCCCATCAATACTCAGCAATGATGCTAGAACATGTAATTACAAAAAAAGGTGAGAAGGTATCATTAAACAAAGTTGACCATGCAAAGAAAATTCCACATAGGAACCTTTGTAGTTTTTAGCTCAGATAGATGTGAAACTCACTTTTATAACACTGGATTCACCTGTTTGGTCACTTGCAAGGTCACTCTTTAGTTTTGTTGTCTCTTCCAGCATGACTTTCTTGAGACTGTGATGTTGATCCTACTGTCATAAAGAATAACGTTGATATTTCATCCAGACAAACTTTTCCAAAAAGTGAAACAGAATAAACGTGTAACTAGATTTTTACAACAAACACATTTTGCTGTGTGTCTAACTCTTTATTTTATTTTAACTAAATAGGCAACTTTACAGAACAAAGCAGAAGAGACAACATTGTTCTTGTAGCACAACAAAGCAGTTAAGTTCTTAAGGGGACCATTACTGGTGTGTTTTGCTGACCTGCAGGAGGATCAACCTCACACGTGTTTACCACATAAGTGTAGGTCCAGTTCACTTCAGTTGGTGGGAGACACGTTTATGTGTTATGTGAACTTTAAAACACTGTGTTCTAATCTGCAGCTGCCCTGTAGTTGTCTATATCCACTGTCGAAGCAAAACAATATCTCTGTTATAACATACGTGACAATTACTGCCCAAAATAGCAACCAAAGCCTGGATTTCTTTTTTTTTTTTAAGGGTTTTCTTAAGTCATTCACAGACTCATATCTCTGTTCTCACTGTAAATACTCAGCTGCTTCATGATAATGATAGTGATTTCCGGCTGTCTTATTGCTGCCTGCAGGGCCATATTTATTCTCTGGGCTCTACACTTTCTGCTGCTCTGAACTTTGTCATCGAGCCAGAGCTGGAGGCAGATCTGGGAGAAGAAGTCCAGAGAGTGCTGGAGCAGATGCAGGAGGAGAAGCCTGAGGACAGGCCACTCCTGCAGGTAGTAAAACCCTGCTGCGTCTTCACTGCCAGCATGAGTTGCAGACACCTTTTGAACATGTCTGATGATGGTTTTTAACACCAGTTAGCCAGGGGCTGAATTATCAGATATGTGTTATAATAATATTCACTTGAAAAGTCATTGTCTTCACTGCAATTCAAAACTTTGAGGTGAATAAATTTCCTAATATTTAAAAAAAAAAAAAAACAAGCATACATTCCTAAAGAAAAAAAGAATTAAATGCAAGACATAATCAGTGATATTATGTCATATTAGAGTCACAGACCATTAAGTAGTAGAAGGTGTGTTTGCAGTGATTAGTGCTACATCTTGTAATTGCTTACTATTATTTTCTCTTATGACTATTAGATGAACTGATTGGCAGTGCATATGCTGTAAATAGTCTTTGCTCATTAGCGTAATCAGTGGAAATGATGTGTAAGTGCAAATGACAGAGTGGAGGGGGCTTGAATGATGTTTCACCCTGCCAATCAGAAGTCTCTTCACTTAAATCTGTTGCCATATAAATTTCAACACGATATGAAGTAGTTTTAGATAATAATTAGCAATTTTATAAGCTTAATTTTAATAAAATGAATCGTATAACTGCAGCACCAGGAATGTTCTAAGGTCAGTTTACAAAATAGCGGCACATTATGGAAAGTGATAAAAACCAAACTGAATTTCTTGTCTTTCCTTTAGATTTTTGTTTTATTGTGGACATTATGAACCCAAGATAGTATTTCACTTTTTGTTTATCATCAATTTCACAACATCTGTGAATACACATTCATTTTTACCATTTAGACCTGCAACATGTACCAAAGAAGTTGCTAGAGTAAGTCTTTTCTAACTTTGTAACAGCACCATTTTTGCTCAACACGTCATTCAGGAGATAAAGTCTCCTAAATGATCCCTATCTTGCTCCACTCTTCCTGCAAACATGTCTACATTTGCGTTGTACTTGCACAGTTCGAACAGTTAATTGTAGTTGCAATGACGGCTTTGGGAAACACACTTCTTGATGTCCTTACTGTCTTTGGTCCAAACCACACCAGGTCTACGTCTTCCAAAGAAATTCTGATACACCGATCCATCTGATCCCAGTACACATTTAGACTATGTGGTGGTCCATCCCAGATATATCGCGCCTGGACACTGTACACATTGCTTGAAGGGACTGGCGATCACGGATGTCTGGGGGCTCTCGCTCTTAACGCACTCAAATTTCTGCAGATTCCTTGAATCTGTTAACCTTATGTCCTGTAGAAGATGAAGAATGCAAATTCCTTCTCATCTTTCTCTGAGAAACATTGTTCTCAACAATTTTGTTGTGCATGTATTATTTTGTCATTATCACAGCAAAGCTCCTCTGGTTGTGTTTGTTCGTTAAAGGCTCATCCTTTCATGGATCCTGCTGTTGTACCATATCGTCATTATCAGTCACCCATTGACTTAATCTGTTTGAAATATCGTCATTATTTTTTTATTCCACACCCTAATGAATTGCTTTTGTACCAAATTGTTTTATGAACATGTTGCTGGCCTGAAATCCAAGAACAGTCAAAAGAAGTGGAGTTGATCAGGAAAAGGAAACATCCCAAAAGCCTTGGGTACACATAACTGCAAAGAGAGTCAATTTAGATTCTTCCAAGTTTTTTAATAGCTCACTTTATTACTTTTAAAATACAAACAAACCAGCGTCCAATGTTCTGAGTAAGTGACCGGCTAACCTCTCCCTGAATACCGCAGAGCTTTTAGTTTAATACTCCTACAGGACATCCTGTTGCTGGCTGAAGCACGGCTGTCTCACACCTCCTCTGCTGTCGTGTGTCGGAAACTGTCTTCAGTTGGACGACGTGTGCTGTCCATTGAGTCAGTCTCAAACTTTCAAGGTAACCGTGTTCATCGTGTATCTGTGAGCAGAGAACTGCTCGCTCTCCTCTGTTATGTTTTTCTCCTTTGATTCCTGTCTTGATACATCTGCAGAGGGACAGGAAGGCTCCTGGGAGGCAAGATGGCAGCACCCCAAACCCAGATGTCTCCTGAAAAGACTGAGCTCTGATGATAAGACCAAAGACCGGTCTGACAGTTCTGTGGCAAATAGTCTGTCCAGGCAGCAGGTACAGGAATTAGTCTTTTTTTGTTTGTTTTTTTAGCAAATATATTTAAAAAAATAGGAAATATTTTATTTATACAACATTTGAACAGCCAGTGAACACTTTTGTTTGACTCTGTTGTACTTTAGCAATATAGTCTTAACTGTGGGCTGCTGAGTGATGACTTGTGGGTCTTGACGGCATTTTAAAATAAAGAAATCAGCTGAAAATAGTAAAAGATTGTTTGGCTAGTGCCAAAAGGCAACCTCCACTGACCCCCACGTTAAAATATTCACCTTTACAGCAGAAATAAACATATATTGCCTGCGTCAATTTTGCTTTTTGGCACCACGTCAGGTAAAATTATATAATGCAACAGAATTAAATTAGGGGTGTGGTCTTTTGATTAGCGGCCACCAGGAGTCACGACGGATCACTTCAGGGCGCATACAATCACAAGTCTGCTAGACCCACGTTAGAAACACCCCACAACGCTGCAATGTCTAGTCATGCAGTTAGCAGGCCAAATAACCCAGCCAGTCCCAGCAGAGCGCTGCTTGTCCTCCTTTCAGCTCTTGCAGCACTCATTTCCAGCAATTTTCTGGTCATAAAATATGATCTAATCAGAATGACTGTAAATTAATATTAATGAGCACAACAGGGTAGAATAAACTAAACCAGCATGTTAAAATAGCTAGCTGTGACTGAAATACGATGGACTTGTTCCTGCTGGGTGTCCACAGCTCCTCGTTCACTCATTTGCAACATGACATCACGCAATATGAGGAAAAACAAGGATTCAGAAGTACTTTACAGAATACCTGTGGGTGAAGTCACAGGGTTTTGTTTTTTTTAAATCTAGTCCAGTCTGTAGCTAAGACTGGAAAAATGTACTTTTAAATGAGACTTATACCACCGTTAGTAAAAAAAAGTTCTCAGCGGTCTTAAAGAGATGTCTGCGGCCTGTTCTGATCTCAATACCAGGGACACGGTACAAAAACTCCCTTTTAAACATGTATTCGTAGCTGCTGAGTTTAGGGAATGGGGCGATAAAAATATCTCTATGTCCCACATTTGCACTACGCACGTTAGAGGTGCAGCAAATACAGACGGATGCTGCACGTTAAGGGAGGATGGATAATTACTCTCATTTGTCACATTTACTGTAACATCACTTCAAACTCTAAAATACAGCTGCTCAGCACAGAAGAAAACAAAACACAAAATATTTAAAGGTGACTCTTTGTAGTGGGTAAGAATACTAAATCCCCTTTTTACATTATGTGATCCTTATATGACTATAATATTTTATTATAATATGAATATAATACCTTAAGAACAGTCATTCATGGAAATTGTATTGTTTTGATTTTGTTGTTGGTTTTTAACTTGCAGTACAAAGAACCCCACAATTGGGAAATTAATAATGTGTACCACATTTTTTCCAGAAATGTTTGTATTATATGTAAATAAGAGCACAAATTATATTTTTAATGATTTAAAAACTATCTTGAAATGATATTACCAGGAAATTAAAGAGCATCAGATGGAACGTGTTAAGACTAATGGGGTTAATTAGTGGCAGGTGTATAACATGATTAAGTATAAAAAACAAAGCCTCGCAGAGTGAAGGAGCTCTTCAGAGGTAAAGAAGGATTCACCCCCCCACCCCTCACCCCCCCGGTCAGAAAAACATGTACAGAAGAGAAAAAGAGGGGACAGACCGGCACAACTACATGCAAATTTGCCTCATGAGTACTATTGTTTAAGTATGTACTACTCAGAAGTATAAGTTCAGAATACTAACTTACCTGATGTAAACTTTAGTGTTGTGTGGATTCCAAAAAACACACATCACACAGGTGCATCTTCTCCAATAACAGTCAACAAGCAAACAGTCACATGTGCCTCATCGTTTGAATGTGTATGATATAAAATCTCTATTACAGCAGTGAAATATGATAGTCCAAGTCTTGTTCAGTCATTTTTCATTAATTTCCCTGCTTCTTTTTGTTTGACAAATGTGTTACTGTTTATGTTTCAGCAGTCATCCACAGCGTTCCTCAGAAGTGTCACCTGACCACTGTGATTATCAGTTGTTTTTCAGCCTATTGGCTCCGTCAGGTCCAGAATGTTGGACCAGCCTGATCCAACAGGCTGACGGTGACAAATAAAAATCAGTAAACCAATCCAAAAAATCTGTTTTACATCAACGTGCATTTTTACACTTCAAGATACACAGAATATTAGGCTTTAACAACAAAAAAGTTTCCAGTTCAATTAGTGAGGTCATTGATTCTGTGAAAAAATAGGTGTCAAAGAGGTGGCCCTTTTTCAAGGACAGAGACAGGAATTATTGTACGTGCTGGTTAAAGTACATTTCTCTAAGAATCTGAGTAAAATGGGTCCTTTCAGACATCAGTTGACTACAGATGATGGACTTATAAAGAACTGCAGAAACGTAGGCTACTCTGGACTCTGCTATTGTATTATTGTTACCTTAAGACTATGTGCTGTAAAATGGTCAAACATTTAATAAGAATTTGTTTGTTGTTCTTTTTTGATGGGAGAATAAATGGACCGCGACCGGTCTAGGGTGGTGCCCTGCCTTTCGCCTGTCATGAGCTGGGGTAGGCGGTATCATGATATAGGGATGATTCTCATACTATGGTGTCTGGTCAATTTATCACATACCAGGGATCATGGATCAGTTTAAATACATCAAAATACTCAACCTTAAAAATACTCATTTAATACTCAACCCCCACCACACTCTGACGTGACCGTTTTATCAAATTATGAGTGGTCCTGATTCTTGGAGTAGACAGCATAAAGACATCTCTTAGCTTGTGCAGTGTTAAGTAGTACATATTAGTACTGGTAACTTATTTATACAGAGTTCATGTAATTTAATGTAAATGTACCACAAAAATCATAGCTGTGCATTAAAACAGATTCACAATATATTAACTTCTCTAAAATGTTATACCAATATCAACTTATATCTAAGGATTTGCAGTTTGCTGTAAACAAATGGCTTTCTGTCTTTTAACACCATAAGCATGACAGATTAATTAAACTGAACCTGCTGCACTATTTGTGCACTATTTTGAATTGTCTTATCCTGAAGCGTTTCTTTTTCCTCCCCGTCCAAACACAGCTAACGAGCCAGACTATCAGAAGGTAACTGCTAGTTTAGAGCTTTTTTTTATTGGCAGCCTGTTATTTTTGTTATTGCTCATAAGACCTCAAACGTGACCTCCCGTGAGTCACATGTTAGCTCTATACTATTCTCTCACAAGTTCACTTCTCCCAGTTCCTAAAAAAAAACTAAAATGTGTCTGTATCTTATGCTTTCAACATATCTATATATTTTAAAAATGAATAAATAAAAACAAAACAGCTGCAGGACTTTTTGATATATAAATTGTTTTTTTTTTTTTTTTAATCTTTGATGCCTTCAACTGAAAGAAATAATACTGTTGTCAATCTTCAGCTGTGCGGGGGCTGGGATCCCTCCCTGTGGTCTGAGGACGTGGACTGCAGAGGTGAAGACGCTGTGATCCTCTCAGATGAGATGGACTGCCGTTCTCACAACAGCTCCCCAGTGAGGAGGAAAGCCCAGCAGAGGCTGGGCAGGGCCAAGGGGGCCCTGAATCGCTCCTGCTCTGTTCCAGACTCCAATAACCCCCCCTGTCTTTCCACTCCACCTCATGGAGATATTAGTATACCTGTTTCTGACCTCACTGAGATCGGAGCAGACGAACACTACAGCTGCAAGTCTTTGTGGAGTAGGAGGCTTCAAAGACTCAACCGGGGACAGTCCTGTGAGACTTATCCGCAGTGTAGTCCCGAGGACAGCGATGAGATGTGCTGCGGAAAAACAAATATTCACGAGTACTGTGAAAGTCAATCTAAAGACAACACCCAAGTCAAGGCATCTCCCTGTGCTTCCTGCCAGGAGCTTGGAATGGAGCATGGGCCCCAAGATGATCAGAGCGCACTGAACCACAACCTCTACATTCTTAATAACTACATGACCAAAAGCATGCTGTGCCTGAACGAGGAATCTCAGGATGAGGTTAGCTTTCTGATTGCACTGCATATTTTCCTGAAATTATATTTTGTAAAACAGAAATGAAAAAAAGAGCTCCTTAGAATATGATGCAACCTGAGATGAAAAACAACACACGGGTCATTACTTTACAGTACATCACGTCATTATTTTACAGAAATTAAGCCAACATGAACAAGCAGCATGTGGAAAAAATAAATACTCCCCATAATTCAATAGTTTGTAGAAGCTTTTGTAAGAGAAATAACGTATTACTTGGGTCATTATTAGTCGATCACATTGTCCCATTCCTGGTTGCAATGTTGTTTCAGATTAATGAGTTTGTGGAAAATGGTTTATGTACTTTCGCAATCGGGACTTCTTGTTTTCTTCCTTTCATTTTTCTGGGCATCAACAGCCTGTAAATTTGAACCAAATTCAGACAAGAGATTTTCCAGAATACTCTCCCGGATTTCCCGGACGACCCAGTAACTGAAAAGTACCCAGGTCCTGTGGATTAAAACAAACAAGCCCAAATTATGACCCCCTCTACCACCACGCTTGACAGTTGGTGTGCTCTGTTTGCAGTTTACGTGTGCGTCAACGCCAAACATCTCCAACTTGTTCTCAGTGATGTTCTTGTGGGAGAGAAGGGATTCCTCAGCTGTGGGCCCTTATTCAACATGCTTAAAGCTTTTATAGAGGTGGCAAAACTTACTGATGATCAACTGATCAAGTCCAGCTAGATCAGCTTTAGGGTCACCGGGAATGAGCCTTTTTCCTAACCTCTTAATTTATATTGTATATTCTTGGTCACTAGATAATAACCCAGCTTAATAAATCACATGTTGTGTTTCATCTGAGCCTGTATTTACATAGTTTTAAGACCTGGTAAGGAGCAGAGGGGATTTGATCACAATTCCTAATGACAAAAAATGTATGAGCACCACACTTGGATGTTCTTTTAACTGTTTTAATAGTCTTTGCTCTGTGACAAGAAGCATTATTAACCTGGTAAATTACTTTACTGTCACCAAACCTATTTTTAATTGATGAAATGACAAAAGTGTCAACAACGTCACTGTGCTGGATGTGGTTAAAAACTCCCTGGTCGTTTAGCTCAAGTTAAAATCTAAATTATCCCTGGAAAGGAACTTCTTTTTGTTAATGATTTTATTTGTTTCAGTGGAAGACGAGAGTTCCTGCATTGTCTTTTTTACCAATATAGAGTTAAGATTCAACTTTAAATATCGCTTAAATCAATTCATCCACTGCCCGTGACTTGGTAACTTTAACTCTTTGGTATTTCCGCATGTTAATTTAATTTCCTTCACATAGATTCATACAGTTTGGTACCAAATATTGTCTCCTGTTTCTGCCCATTTGTTTTCATTTTTTATGCGGCATTTTCTTTTTTTAAGGCATATTGCTTTGAGTTTTCTGCTTTCAAGCTTTGGTGTCTAACTGTATTTGTCTCTTTTATATCCTTTCCACTTGCTCCAAACTTAAGATTCCAAATGACTGGAAACAACCGGCATCTTCTGCCATATGTTATTTAATATTATCTTTTTTTGAAAGAATTTTATAATCCCTTTTGTTGTTGCAGCAGGCAACGCTCTTGTCGGATCATGTTTTTGTTAAAAAAAACCCTGCTGCAACATCTCAAGGTCTGCAAGTTATTTCTTAACAGCAGACCAATTTATATGTGATGTTGTTGAAGAAGATGATTCCTTTTTCTTTTTTTTCTTTTAAACCACAGTAATGATGGATATGTTTAATTTTAACCAAAACCTTCCAGTAGAGCTCAAAGCCAGCTGTGATCATGGTGGTAGAAATGTTAATACTTGTGGTTGCACCCAGAGACTTGGCAGCTTAATGATTCAGTTATGAAATCAGCTCAAATTACAGACTGCTTAAGGCTGTATGAGTTGGGTATGTCTGAATATTTGAAATGAACAGGAAGTGCGTCCTTGTACGGCTCATTTAACCCAAAGACACCAGGAAAGCCAAGAATGAACGGCTGGGGAAAAAAAGAGCTTTACAGAATAAAGTGAGCTTTGCACCATATTGGGGCAAAATATCTAAGAAAACCAAACATTTTCCTCCTAAAAGTATTTGCTTCATAGAGGTGTGGTCAAAATGTCCAGCAAATCAGATGATTTTACAAATATGCAAAAGTCTAACAACAGGCTTTTCCTTTTTCTGATAAAGGTAAAATATTTAGTTATGCAGTTTTATATAAAATATAAAAATCCTTTTAATGGTATTTCCTGTGCATTTAGGGCTCTCTAATTTAAAACAACTTTCTAAAGTGTTTACTCACGTGAAAGAGTAACCAGAAGCTTAAACTTTGTATAATTAGCCCAACGAGGGAACAGCTGAAGCTTCTTCATTTCCTTTTTTTAAACTGGGTTTGTTCTTGTTATTTTCTCACCAGTGGGTCTCTCTCAGAGAGTTACTTACTCATTGTGGACGGAGGCTGGCGGTTAATGAGCTGTGGGCTTTGTGTTACACCTGCCTGTCAACACTGCAAACCTACATTGACTTTCCAGGTGATTTTAACCTCCGCTTTATCAAAACCACTGTAGTTGTCAATGCAAGAGTGGTTTTTATGTTCATTTTAATTCCAACTCTTACTGTAATTGGGGGACGGGAAGAGGGGGCATAGAACGTAATTCAGAAGGAGAAATGTTATGTTACATGGTTCATACTCACCAGTTTCCTATGCAGCTGATTCCTCTCTTTTCCATTAGCTTATTTATGCCTTGATACAGTGTATGTGAGCTGTGAGGGAGACGTGCTTTTCCTCAAACCAAAAAACATAGGTAGGTGTAATTTATTCATGAAACCATCAAAGTGTTTTTCTTCTGTTTTCATGTTTCAGAAAGTGCATAAAGTCAGCTGTATGGAAGCTTTTCCCCTAAATAATAAAATGCCAATGTCTTCTTTGCAGAATCCCAAGATGATTTCTTTCTTGCACCTGAGTATCAAGAACATGGTATTGTAACAGAGAAGGTCTGTCTGTCTGTCTGTCTGTCTGTCTGTCTGTCTGTCTGTCTGTCTGTCTGAAGTGCCTTCATTCTCTTTTTAAATGAGCCAATTATCTGCTTCACCTCTCAGGTCTTCCTTTGCTTCTTTCTTCCATCTTTACTTAGGTCTGTGTGTACGGGGTCGCCGCTATTCTCTGGGCCACTGCCAAGTTCAGTTTATCACCTCATCAAAAACTCGCAATGCCTCGCAAACTGAAGAGACTACTCCTGGAGATGGCGAAGAAGACGCCCATGGAGAGACCGACCATTGTCATGGCTAAAAAAGTATTCATTTGCATTATCTCTTTAATATGGCACCAATTTATTTTCATTAAGGATTTTTATTTCTTTGACCAAATGCAAAATCATTCAAATTTCCTACTACATAGGCTTCAAATTTGACTTTAAGATGTGCACTTTTTATTTTTAATTTAAGGAAAGTTCCACTACCGAAGAGAAACTGAGTTATTTTTGTGTGAAATTTAATAACAAACTTTAAATCCCTTATCAGCTGGAGTGCTGTAAAGATTCCTAGACTTAAGTAATACATTTCATTTCAAACTGTTCAGTTTAAAATTAACACTAAAGTGTAAGTTAGTCAAAGCAGAATTGAGAAAATAAAAGCAATCCTTCATGGTAAGCACTTGGCAAGTATTATGGCAAATAAACACATCTTTCTACAGTAGTCATCTGTCAGGTACAGCTCTTCTGTCTTCCAATTTTAAACCTTTTCCAGTTAGAATTGTGCTTGCTTCCATGATTAACCTGTGTTTGATTGACTAAACACTTTTTCTAGTGAAATATTCTACTCGCCACTTGCAGCATCAAGTCCAAGACATGACTGATCCACGGCCGGTTTTAACAGCTGGATTCTGCACGCCAACATATCACTTTTAATTGCAGCCTAAAACTACTATTTCACTTCTAAACCTGCACGTACTTGCTATATTTTAATTTAGCATTCTTATTTACATTACAAACGGATGCAACATTTTTCTATTGTGTGCTCACACTTTGATTCTCCTGAGTCTTGAACTCATGGCTGCTGGAGGCCAGAAAGGTCGACGCCACTCCTACTCATTATCAGAGAATATTAATTTCTACTTTAAGACTCACTTTTATTTTCTATTAGTGCATCTTTTTTCATTTTTCGTAGTGGCTTTTATGCCGATTTCTACAAAGAACTTTGAATTAAATTTGCTCAGATGAAAAATGTTCCTTAAATGCAGGCGGCTTTGTTACTTTTGCATATCACTGTTAAGACATAACAGCAAAGAGCCTCTTTCCTCAGAGAAAACATGTTTCTTTTATAAAGAAAAGCACTTCTCATTTGAATATATAGAAACCTCTTCATCGTTTATTGTTACTGTCATGCAATCTGTACTATATATATTTTAGTCTTTATCGAACACTTGCATTAGTGCAATGAAATATAAACTGAAAGAGACGTAGTCTGCATTGTAATCACAACTGTTTTCGTATGGATTTGGTTTAGAGCTGTCGTGACAACTTGGCACATCAGGGAACTAATGCTGAGACCGTCTGGAGCAACCTCGTCAGCAGAGTTCACCCGGTAAACCCTCCAACAGCAGCACTGTGTTTACTATTATTTAGGCCCCAGTGTCAGAGGCAGTTTAAATACCAATTTCTTAATTCTTTTTTTTATTCATCTTTTCCCTCATTTAGAAGCAGGACATGAATTAGTTTTTGTGAACCAGTTGTATTTTCTTGCAGCAAGCCCCAAAATCTACTGATGCAGAAGATTTGAGTGCAACTGAAACTCCTCAGGGCTCATGTGAGGAGCCTGAACAAACTAGTGGTAGGACAGACTTACTTAACTATATGACCCTCATGCAATATATTTTACCTTCAATGTTATAATTTACTTTAGATGTAGAAGACACTTAAGATGCTGCAGAACTCTTTTATGTCTAATCTCCATGACAGAAGAACATTCTGTAAGTAAAGCCTGTTAGGTATGAATTCATTTGAGATGAAATCAGTTAATCACTGGTCTTCCAAACATTGCACATTGTGTGCAATTCAACTATGTGCATTGCATGAGACAATATCACTGATATTGTATGTGGCATTGTTGTAACCATGTGTAGGCTTTGTGCCCGTGGCCACTGAGAGCCGACTGGCTCCTGTGCCTGGCCCTGTTCCCCACAGCTATCCAGTCTGTAAGGAACTCCAGCTCCCATCAGCCTTCACTTCCAGTGCCACACATTTCACCCCCATCATCCTGACCAATGAAGGGGGCAAAGAGGAGGGGAGCCGGGATCTAGGAGCTGTCACAGAAGGGTAGGAGCTTTTTAAAAATCTGTCCGTATGAATACCATTTATTATTTTACAAATCAAGTTGAGACAGTAAAGCTTTTACTACTTTGTAATAGTGACATTCCTTCCCACACTTAAAAAAGGATAGCAGCGTTCAGGATATTGAGAATTCAGTCATTTCAGGTTTTGTCCCTCACATTCTACAAGCACACACGACTTCCACGTCCATTTACGCCCCCTGGTGTTCAGTCTGGAGAAATACGTGTTAGAATGTGACAGCAGAATCTCCGCTGCAATGCCGTAAATTATCTTTATGTTATTTGTTGGTGATAACAGTCTGGATGGTGTTTTCATATTCGATCCTGAGCACACAACCAAAAACAAATCCCCCCAAAAAAGATCCAGAATATTGATTTGTCTGACCACAGTGTAAGTTTACTGTGAATGATGGTACATCCCAGCTGAGTCCAACTATGTCATTACTGCCTCTGGACAGGGTGGACATACGTTGTTTTTTTTTGTTTTGTTTTTTTTAAGTATAATTTTAAATTGCATTTGTGAATGTTGCTTTGAAATCTAGTACTTAGCAAAATGTTCCCAAAAGTAATCCCATGTTTTATCAGCTATTGATGAATGATGCAGCTCTTGATGCAGATCAGAGATCCCGGGTGTCCAGCTTTGGTTTATGTTGTCCGTTATCCTCTTAAATCCCCTTCAGAATCATTTAATGATATTTGCGCTGTAAAAGGAGAACATTTACTAATAAAGAGCTTGTCTTTGCCCCTAAAAGGCTGGTAAAGTGCACAGATACTAATTTATACCAAATCACCCCAGTCCCATTGGGTTTTTTTGAGATACATAATAAAATTTAAGCTCAATAAGCTGTTATGTATTTAATTTCTTTCTTTTAGTAGACAACAGTGTGAGTGAAATTCATTTCATATGTCTGAACATTGCAGCGTTGTGGCATTTACATTACTACCAATCTGCTCTTCTACTTCTTTTTTACTGCAGATTGTGAATGTGATCTTGTTTTAAAGAAATTGTCTTTTAAAAAAGCTAGAAATGAATATTCGAGAAAACAGTATCTCTTCTTCATTATCGAGGAAACAGCTGCAAAGCTTTAAGGGTTTGTTTGTGTTGTTTATGCAGGACTGCAGATGTATTCACAAAAACCAGTGATCCCATCATGAAAAGCCACTGCAGGTCCCCTCCACCTTCTGAATACTCGTGTCCTCCTCAACCCAGCCAACATTTACATCAGGCTGTTGCATCCACCTCTCCAGCTTCCAGTAACGCAAAGCTGGCGGACCCTCCCTCAACCTTCTCTGATATATCCTGCGTTCTCCCACTACCCGCCAACCTCAGTGGCTGTAGATGTTTCAACAATTACCTCTTTCAGCAAGATCCCACAACAGGACATCTTTCTTTAGTGCCCGTTAAGGTCAGGGCATCCGAGTCTCTGCTGGGGTTAGATATAAATCTCTCTTTGGTCCCAGAACCTTTGCAGGAACTGATGGCAGCTCCAAAGAGCAAAGACGATCTCTTCATCGACTGTCTGAATGTGCCTGTAACTCCTGCAGCCCAGGAACGTGACGTACCGTCGACAGACGTTTCTGACAGCTCCCTCGAACACACTTCCCGCAGAGTGTACAAAGGACAAACAAATACTAAAACACAAGGCGAGAAGCAGTCTGCCTCGGCGTCGGCCCCCTCCAGAGTCCACCCTGCCCTGCAGGAGGTGATTGACTTGCTCAAAGGAGAGTTTTCACTCAACAGATATATAGATAGTGGACATGAGGACATCGCCATGGGTAGGCATCTCTACATAAGTCTAATATCATTTTGTAATAGTTAGTATCCTGTTGGACAGCTTTATCGGTTGTAGGCGCTTGTTAGGAAGAAAAAGATTGAATTAATTCATAATATCCCAGTGGATAATAAAAATACACATATTTAACTGTTCAGTCGTATTCATTTCAAAATAATCCTGTGCATTTTTTTTTTTTCTGAGGGGAGTACATCTTCTCTTTGAAGGACATTCAGTACCACACGTTTGCCAGCATCGTGAAGGAGAGATTCAGTGACCTGTACTGGGAGGACGACTTGCTGGGTGTTTTGCATTGCCTGGTCAACTACAGTCCTTCCACCAGGTGAGCGAGACTTTTCTGTACTTAAAAATAAATATATGGAATCCGTGTCATCAGCACATCAACCGTAGGGTAGAGTATTATCAGTGCAAAACATTTAAATGTCTTTTTTTTTCTTTTCAGAGAACATGTTATTCAACACATCAACACACTTGTGTTGGGTGGGATGAATGACAGCGTTTGTGTTTGCCAGCAAAAACCTGCATCCATTTAAACGTATTCTTCTCGGAGTGTTTTTTCAAAATTAGACACGCAGAATGATCAAGTCCTGAATGAACGGGACGTCTCCTCTTCTGCACGCTCACATATGCATGTGCACATCCGTCCCCCGCACTCAAACGTGCATCAACACACTATGCTCTTCATGCAGACAGGCGCTTAAATCGCCTCTACAGTGGCAGCTTTTCAGTTTCTTAGTGCAAAGGCCGATTGTGGGCTACACTGGAGACAGAAGTACAGCCCCTACAAGTTGGTACCAATAAGTGCATGAATACACACAAACATGCATTTATATGTAAGTTAGCGATAAGCAGTGACACGAGCCTTTCGCTTTCCTCTCTTCTTCGTCAGAACATTTCCACGCTCTTATGCTCGGGGCAATATTTTAAGAAGCTTTTTCATCTCAATCACAGCTTTGCAGGGAGATAGACACGCTTGTCCTGAATGTGGGCTCGTTCACAGGGCTCAGCTGTGAAGGGTTACTTTATCCACCATCCCACTGAAAGTGTCCACTCAGTCCCTGACAAGGACTGGATGTGCATAGCTTTATGGTTTGGCACATATGGATCAGTGTGATTTGCAGTTGCATGATGAGCAAGATGTTTGTCATGAATATTGTTGTTCTGGGAAGCTGTATCAGACTGGGTTTTACTAATGGTAGATTTTTTTTTTTAAAGCTGGCTCCTTGCACATCTGTGTCGCCTGTTTTGGTTAACATTTTCTTTTATGCCAAATTGTGCATCTCCTCATCTGAAAATGGATACTAATATCATTTTAAGAAGTGCATACTGTGTGTTTTCTTTCTTCTAATGCGCCCCATGCAGTGAGTCTAATGAGCAGATGCCATCAAAGGCTGCGAAAAGGGCAACCCTCACCCCGCCCTTCCCAGCCACCTGCACAGGAAAGACGGAGTACTGTCTGCACGGCTGTCTCGATCTAAATGGAAACAGAACTGTTGCTGTGGATTCTTGGAAAAGAAGCGACGTCCGGTCCTGCCACGGGGAAAGTGAGACTGCGCCTGAAGATGTTGAATTAGGATCAGAGGAAAGGCAACGCTGTGACAGCCAAGGTAGGAGGCGGCCCTGCGGGCTCCCGTCTGCCTGTGTTCAGGTGAACATGTGGGTGACCGGGGCCGCGGAGGGCGGATTTAAATCCCCTTCTGACTTCACATAACATGTAGATTTGTTTTTGTTTTTGTCAGAATCTGATTAATATTTCAACAAATTTTTAATAACATTCTCATTCTCAGAAATTCTCATTGAAAAGAAACTGTTGAATCAGTGTTTAAAATGTAGTTACATAGTTACAAAATTAGCATTATATATATATATATATATATATATATATATATATATATATATATATATAGTGTGTGTGTGTGTAAACATTTCTAGGTCATGTTTTTGTGTCTTAAATGTCATTATCATCTATTGCAGTTAATCAAAGTGGAGAGTAATTTGAAGACTCAAAGGTTTTTTGATACAGGATAGATTTGGATATTAAAGTTTGCGAGGAAAGTGGTCACTTTTTTAGCCACTGTATGTTTTCTTTCTTGTACTTGGTAAGAAATCAGACCTTTATATCATAACCTAAAATCAAAAGCCTTTTTTGAACACCAAAATTAGAATAAAAACTTTAATTTTTTTTACATCAGAGAGAATCACCACTCATTCAATCTCATTCAATTCTGTACGAGTAGTAACAGTATTAATGTGTTACATGCAGTAACCAGTACTTCGTCTAAGGAGACAAATCTGTGAGCGCCGATGACATGAAAGAGCATTATTTAAAGGGATAATTAAACCTGTTTCTTATTTCTACCGGACCTACACAGTAGCGACTGAGAACCAACTACCACTTGTCTTTTAGATCAAATGTATCAGTCCTGTCAAATCCACGAGTGGTTTCTGACTGATTTGGCAGGAAACCTCCCTGCGACTTACAAGTGTGGGATTGTAACAGAAAACGGGATTGTGGCCACTATCGCGGTCCAGCGAGAGGCACCCACGCCAAAAATTTGCTTGAGTTTTGTGTTCCCATCCGCAAGGATCTTATGCAGAGGTGATTTTTTTTGTTTGTTTTAGATCATTTTGCAAACATACTTCCCAAAATTATTAAAATGGATATTCCCACATCCAGGATCAGGATACACTATTGCAGCTGCGTCTTAAACCACTTGAAGAGTAAGCATACTTATATGAAGTACTAGTACATCAAATCAATAACTGATGAACTTGTACAACTGCTGTCACAGGACATTTAAATAAAGTATTGCAATATGTTTTTACATCGTTTTTGTCCCCCTCTCAAGCAAAGATGCAAGTTTGTTTAGAGGCTTTTTTTTTTTTGCCTAATAGAGGCAAGTCCACTTCCATATTTCGACCCCAACCCCTCCGTGATCTTTTGATAAATGTCTGTGAGCGTGCCAGCTGACTGCAGTCACGAGGCCTGTGACTGGCTGTTGGATGCCGTTCTTAAGCTCGCAGCGCATTCACGGGAATCCAACAGTTTCTGTTGCAAACTCATTCGTGCCCATCTCCATACACTTTTGCATCTGCGTCTAAGTAGATGCAGTGTCTTGATTACAATGAGGCTTTAAAAGGCTGCTTAAAAAGAAGAAAAGAAAGAACAATAACGATAAAGCTTGAGCTTGCACTGCCTGTAAGCATAGTTGGTAAACACTGGGTGCATTGTGCAGCCATGATAGGGTTACTAACAAATGCCCCCGACACCCCTCTTGGGTGTTTTTCTTTGTGCTTTCTACGCAAATCCAGTATGTCTTTTTGTTTTCCATGTGATTAAGTCCTCCTCTACGTTTCTTCTCTTCCTCTCTCTCTCTCTCTCGCTCTCTCTCGCTCTCTCTCTCTCTCCTCTCTGTGTTGTTCCTGTTTACCATCTGAGGTGTGAACACGGACAGTGTGGACTCTGGAGTTATGGAGGGAGGAGATCATTCAGCGGGTGGCAGTGATGAAAACCCCTCTGAAGCCGGGTTTCTGTCAGGGACAGAGCTGACGGGAGCCCAGGACGAGCAGATGAGCCCAGACTGCTCGGACGACATGGAGGACAGCGACTCTCTGGTGTCAGAGCAGCTTCTTTCCCCTGGATGCAGAGCGGGGAGCACGGGCCGAGGCCTCAGCCTGGCCTGGGATTCGGCCTTCTATGGAGAAGACTGTTTTAGCCCCGAGGTGATCGAGTACACGCTGAATCTGGGAAAGCACACAGGCTCGCCAAGTGTGGATGTGAAAGCACAGGTGGGTGAAGGTGTGAAAGCTGTGGAGGCAGTGAGTCATCGTTGACCTTATCCCCGTGTGCTTGAACAAACAGCAGGCTGCATTACTTATTCATCAGGATCTCTTTACTCACTTGATGAAATGCATATTATACTATTTGTAGGAGACCTTCACACTTTGCATCGGAACAGATGCTTTATATTAAACAACAAAAACATCTGCTCTAACCTTCTTATTTTCCTTCATGCAAAAGCATCATTAACTTTAGTTTGAAAATGGTTGCTGTGTTTAAATCAAGTGCTTGTTGGACGCACTTTCACCTCATGTTCTCCTTCAGCCGTTCACCTGGTCAGGTCTTTTCCCCCTGAGAGCGTGAACTACTTTCCTTTCTCTAATGAAATAGGTCACAGTGACGCTTTGGGGTAAACAGGACAAGAACTTGTGGGGGACTTGGAGATAATTAGCATATTATTCCCCCCTAACTGGATTTGAATATTAAAATATTGAACTTAGCCCTTGGTTGAGGAAGTTATTATCATTTGCAAAAGAATACTAATGAACAGTCTTTATGTTTACACACTTTGATGGCACCCCTGCTCCATCAGGAGGCCCAAGCAAGAGCTAATAACACACTTAATAAAGCTGTGCTTCTTTAACGTCTCATTCATTTCACTTCAAACGATCTGTTGCCACGGTGAAGGGAGAAAGAGAAGAACGAAAAACAAAATTTAGCAGTGGAAATGCCCCACGGACTCTTCCGGTGAAAGGCATGTGGTGCAATTTCAGGGCTTTTGTGTGATTTCCGTTAAACAGGAGCTGCAGCAACAGCTGATCATTGAAAGCAGGAATCTGAAGAAAACGAGAAATTTCTACCAAAAGCTGCTTCAGCAGGAGAGAAAAAACAAAGGTTGGGTGTTCTATTTTAAAACTTACGTTTGAAGATGCTTTGTTTTTTTCCTGGAGGATTAACACAATATGTGTGAACTGGTTCGTTAAGGTTCTGAAAGCAAACTGATACACTCCAAACTTAAGTCCCAGCTGGAGGAGCTCATATCCAGGGTGGCCTTCCTGGACTGTGTGAAGAAGTATCTCGAGGTACTGATTCCTCCCAACACTCTTATTCCTCGTGTATTTTCCCAACACTCCTGCTTCTTTGACTTTTATAGAATTTCTTTCATTCGTGCAGATCCTGAGTGTGGACCAGTGGGGTTTGGATGTGTCATTACTGCCGTGTCTGGCTGTTTCCGGACGGGACTTGTGTGATCTCGAGTGCTCCGAGGACCCGTCTGTTCTCAGTTTTGGTACCAGCAAAGGGAAGACAACTCTGCTGGCAGGGTCTGCTCAGGGCCTCATGGCTTACCTTTATTCCAGGTATCATTGATTAGGGTCGAAGTGGGACATCTTTAACCCCAGTTTTCAATAAGTTAGCCTCCATGCAGCTTTTAACAAGGAAAATGGTGCACAAGCAGCAGCAATCAGAGGTTATTTCATCTATTTGCTCAGTAGGTGTGTTTTTTTCTAAAATAAAGCCTTTTATTTTACTGCTGGTTTCATGTGAACAGGAGATTTGGTAATACTCTTCTACAAAAAAAAAAACAAAAATACATTACATATGAAATGTCAAATGAAGTGGTTAAAAAAAGAACAAAAAGCAGCAATCAGCCACTAAGATTCCTAATCTTTTTATATGCGTTATGACCGGAGTTCATAGAGGGTCATTTGACAATAGTCCCGTGTTTTTTATCGGACATTTCTCTCAGCCTTTAGTCCTGTAGTGTGGCTCTTTCTGCTCGTGGAGGACCCGTGACCTGCGACCCCGGCTGACGCCGTGCATGTGCTTCACTCCAGCACGTCTCGACTGTCTAGACTCAAGAGACTTCTTAATCTCCTGCACAGCTTCAAGGTTCCTTGTGGCTGACACAGAGAAAAACACCATCCGTGTTTCTTTGAATGCTTCATTTTTCCGTCTGTGAGCTGATTCGGTAAAAATCCACATCTCCAAAGCACCTTCTTCCACAAACTTTGTGACATGTTAAAATTGATTAGAGCAAATTCCGGTCTCCCTTTTTGTTCTTTTCTGTTCTTTTCTCCTCCTGGGTCTTCTTCCATGGAGTCCATTGATGCTCAAAAGGTTGATGGCTGATGCGATCTGACCTTCAACTTAGATGTCTTTGGATGTTCTTCTCGGCACCTTGTCTGCCATCCATACAGTCCCTCTGACCAGCCTGGGGTTACATTCTCTCTTGCAGCCACATCCTGGGGGGCTGGACTTTATACTTCTACAGTATAAACTATACTTTACACTTTATAATAGTTGGAACTGTGGTTGCAGGAACATAGATCTGTTTGGAGACGGTCTTACAGCCTTTACCTTTATCATTCTTTACCCTTCTGAATTTTTCCGGCTCTATCTTTTGCCTTCTCTGCTCTGCATCCGGCTTGGTTTGCACACTGACACCAAGCTGCAGCGTTTTTACCGACTTTAAACGGGATCACCAGCAGATGGAAATAATGAAGGGTATCAGCTAAATGGGCCCTGTAAAATAAATATTAAAGTTCTCCTCATCTGGATGTTACTTGAGTGTCTGATTTATTTGCCGGTGACCTTGAAGACTCTCAGTGATTTGTAGGTGTGGCACCTTTGTGCTTGTTGGGGTCTCACAACGTCACTGGACGGGTTTGGGCGTGTTTATTTCTAAATGTAAAACTGTATCTGCTGTGCCATTTGAGTGAGGAAAAGCACTGATATTTACTGTGGTTTAGATTCCAAAATCCATGAACAATAAATAGATTTGTTTTGTTATGTTTTTTTACTATCTTGCTCTCTTATTAGACGCAGTCGATATTTATATTTAATCACCTGGGGCGCTGTGAGATGCGATTACTAATTCATATCTGATCTGCAAATGTTTCACGAGTGCTGCTGCTCTGAAGTGTGGCGTCTCTGCATCTGTTGCTTCTTCGTTGTTATTGGAAACAGCATCAACGGAGAAATGGGGTCACAATTAATTTTCCAGCATCCGCTGCATTTGGTTTCTCTTCTTTTTTTTCTGCGTGTGACGGCACCAATAAGGGTTGTTTTTCAAGGTTTTTTTTTTTTTGTTTTTTTTTTTGAATCTTAGCCCAGCTTAATTTTTGTAGAGGCACAGTGGATCTTTGTGAATTCCCATCTGTCTAGCAGCTCACATGAGGCCCACCACCAGCAGCAATGTTGTGATCTTGGAAACTTGGCTGTGATGTGACTGCCCTCTCACTGAAAAGAGCCATTAAAGTAAATCAGGGCATCTTGTCAAGATGTGCCTGTGGACATTCTGTAGAGTTTGCAAAAATAAGTTCAAATCAGATCCAGAGCAAAGAGGCATATAGACGGTTACACACAGTTAAAAAAAACAGCCCCTCTAGAAATAAGCCTGATATTCTATAAATCTAGTCAAAATTGTCTTATTTTAAGCAAAAATATCTTTGCCAATGGGCTAAGAAACCCTTTCTTGACTAGAATATAAAAAAAAGAAGAATAGTCTAAAAATACCCTTAAAAACAAGGCTTTTTTTATTTGTTTGCACTGCAACATTTGCCACCCGGACTAAAAAAACAGCACAAGAAACCAAAAACCCCAGGTTTCTGCTATTCACATGGTTCCATGGTTCATTCCTTCACTTTATATCACGGATTTGTTTTTACTGAACAACCAACTTTACTCGTGTTTCCTGTCATCTCAGGAATGCTGCTATTGAGGGCTACATCCAGCAGTTCCTGTATACGTATCGTTTCTTCTGCAGCCCTGAGCAGTTACTGCAGTTTATCGTGGACAGATTCATCGGCGCTGCGAGGTAACTTGTGACAACAGAGATACAGATGATAAAGCTTACACCTAACACATTCTCATCACTTGTGCTTCTGTGTTTTGCTTGGTTTCCTCGTCAGGGAGGGTCCGGATATGTCTGGGGACAGTAAAAGGATCTTCCATCGCAGTTTGGACCTGCTCAACCTCTGGATAACAGACTGCAAAGCAGTGGACTTCACACCAAAGTCCAGCCTCGTCAATTCATTAGAAAGCTTCCTAAACACTGAGGTGCACACATTTTGATCTGCAGTTTCATTAATGACACGCCACTATGTCGCTCATATATGTCAATATCACTCTACTGTGGATTCACGGACGGATCGTCATCTTTTCTGTGCAGGTGATTCCTTTAGACAGCCAAGGTGAGACCCTCCTTGATGCCCTTCACAGACGACCAAGTACGACTACGTCAGGCCATATCAGAAGAATCCTCATCAACTTTGATGAAGATGATGACTCTTCGTGTTTGCATTCATCAACTGAGGATCTTAGCAAAAAGGTCAGTATTTAGCTTTGAAATAGAGTTAGTATTGACTTGACTTTTACATATTTAACTTATCACCCACCACTTTACGCGTGTGAGGATATCCTACAAAAATCCATGCAGGATGGGATTGTAGATTAGGGGAAGTAGAGAAAATCTTTTAAGCCTCTCAGCCAACATCCCTGGTTAAATCCATGAGAACATCCAATAATGAGTTCATTTGTTTATAAAATTGGAAGTTTTCACGTTTCAAAACACATTTAGCCACATCTCCAAGTCTAATTTGGGCTTTTCAGTGGAGGATCTCACGGCTGGTGGAGCCCTCTGCTTCCATGTCTAAAGAGAAGGCCTACTCCATTTCTGCAGCCCTGCCTGTGCCCTGCTATGGTTCGCTAATGCATGACCTCTCCAGTGTTTGCCTACAAAGTGAGGAGCAACTCCCTTTCAGCCAAAGTGAATACAGCGCACACCACATAGCCCAGCAGCTCACGCTCCTGCAGCAGGTATGATCGTCCTTCCTGACCTCGTTCCCGGTTGGGGTGTTGTTACCTGTTGGAACCACTAGAGGGAGACACATATCCATCAATACGCAGCAAGGCGCTGGGTTGTCCAGAAAGCAATTAACTGTGAGTTGAAACTCTTCACAATGCAGGAAATATTCCAGGGATCTCATCCGGTTCATTTTCTCAACTCCAGAGTACAAGGAGTCAGGGACAAAGTCATAAACCCCAACAAGTGAGTACAAAAACTACTAAAAACAGCTGCAGTCATTACATTTCTGATCATGAAGTTCAGCTGAGCAGCTCTCAAAACGGTTGGATTTGGGAACAAAACTTCTCTGTCAGCTCACAAAATGTTCAGATTACATGGAAAATAAGGTTTAACAAACTTTTTTTTTATTAATATTCTTGGAGTTTTGGAACTTTCGCCATCAAACTACTGTTTTGAGAGTAAGAGCTTTTTTGTTGAATTATACATTTAATCGAACAAAAACAACCTCATAGCTAAAAGTTCTTTTTAATTTTTTTTATTATTTGATTTAAACAGTTTACATAATTTATAGCGTGAGCTTTGGCACGTGTTCCTCAGTCTTGCTGCAGACTCTTTCAGATTTATGACGAAAACTAAATGACTAAATGACATGATTTTTGAAGACAAGCAAGTTTTACTTTTGCTTTATTTCTCTGGTATAATCCCTTTATCCATTAGAGAAGTGGTATTTGTTCAGGAATTAGAGCAAACATAAGTTGTTGTCACTCCTGACTCCCTAAGTTAGTTATGGTAATGGTAAACTAATAATACCCTCTTATGTTGTAATATTCTCTATCAGTTATATTCAAGATGAAAAAGTTATGTTAAAGTTTTATATATATATATATATATATATATATATATATATATATATATATATATATATATATATATATATATATATATATATATATATATATATATATATATATATATATATAAAGTTATGTCCGTGCATTTAAAAAGAAAATATCTGAATTTGTGCTGAAGTCATTGTTGCTTTCTTCAGATGATCTGGTTCTTGTACAGTGTGTGTTACAACACTTCTTTTTTGTGGCCATCAGTCTAAAATATTCTCCTTTAGTTCTGGGGATTTATGTATGAGGAGCAGATGAAAGAGATGATCTGGTCCTTACCAGGTCGTATGAGGTAAAAAGTGCAAAACTAGCTCACAAAGCTACAGTAGAAAGTTAGGTTGAATTAAATTGGAAAAGTTCCTTTGTGCTGCTTTAAGACCTGGCAAGAGATCCGTACAAAAAGCTACAAAGGGGAAGTGAATTCTTGCTTCCAGTCACAAAACAAAAAGATAAGTTCTTTGATAAAAAACTTATGACCCAGCTTTTGACACTTAAAGTATTCAACCTCTCCATTTATGTTTATATATATATATATATATATATATATATATATATATATATATATATATATATATATATATATATATATATATATATATATATATATATATAATATAATATTGAAATGTCTCTTTGTCCCCGTCGCCCCTCTCAGGAACGTCTCCCACCACATCCCACCAGCAGAGAGCACCGGTGTGCTTGTAGGCGAAGACACGCCGGACAGCCGCCTTCAGCGGCTGCTCACATATGCAGATAACGTCACTAACTGGATCTCAGCTGAGATCGTTACCTGCGACTCTGTCAAGGTGAGAGGAGACATAACAAGCAGCCTTTCCTCACTCTCATAATGACTTCGGTCACAGAGTGCAATGGATTTGAGGAGTTTAGAAACTGAAAACGTGCCTAAAAACCTGGATTTGTTCGTGGATAAATGGGTTCATATGCTGATGCAATGGAACAAAAAAACATATAAACTCCAATGAAAGGCTACTATATCCACCTTACAGCTGATTTCAGCTGCTTTCTTTGTTCAGACGTCTTTTGCACTTCACCGTCAACGTCTCATACCTCATTGAGCATCATAATACAAATGTGAAACACAGTGTGCTTCACTTACTTATTTTCTAATGTTTTTCAGTCTGTACATGCTTCATTATGCTGCCAGCTGCGCAGAAGCTTCGTTCATGACTTCCCTTAATTTTGTTATGTACGTTTATCCGGCTGTTTTTTCTTTCTCCCCTCTCTTCCAGACACAGGTTGCCTTGCTGACCAAGTACCTCTGGATGGGAAAACACTGCTATGAGTCGAGGAACTTCGCCACAGCCATGCAGATCCTCAGAGGTCTGGAGAACGTGATTGTCAGGCAATTACCAGTAAGGCTGCACATTATAAATTCCTCCTGACACAAATTCTGAGTTAGTCTAATAAGTCAGGTGCCCTCAAGCTAAATGTTTTTCCTTTTTTTTTCTCTGATCGAGCTTGGATGGTATTTAATTAGTTTCACAAATGAGAAATTAACATTAATGAATTCAAATAAGATGTAGAGAGTGCGAGTGTAGCAGGACAAATGTGGGCATGAAAAGGAGTAATTAAAGAGCTCACAATTAAAAGACACCAGCGCTCAGAAAAAGAAGACATTTCCATATTTTCATCTGAGGGCAGGTTACGTTCCCTGACTCTGCTACTGCACAGACGCCTCTGTAGAATTAGCTTTATTTTTTTTTTTTTGGAGATGCTAAATAAAAGTCCTCTTCTTGCCAACAGGCTTGGAAACATCTGGCTTCCAAGGTTTGTGAGATCCTGGAGGAGCTGCGAGCCGTGCAGGTGTGTGTGTGGTTGAGAAAGCACACGCGGGTGGTGTTTGTAACTGAGGGCGAGGATGGCCACATGTTGTGAAACAGGGCTGCAGGGCAAATAAATCAATAGAAAAACAGCTCCAAGCAACTTATCTGTGTGCTCGCAGCTCAGAGCTGCTTCTCCTTCTGAAAGTTGCCCTTGAAAAAAGAGCCAGATGCATTACTGAACAACTTTCCCTTTTAACCGCGTTGTGCAGGAGACGACATTTTAGTTTTCTTAAATGAGATCATTGTCTGAATTCCTTTTTTCCACTTAAAATGTTGTTTGTTTTCCTGTTTTTTTTTTTACCTATTTCCCTGAATTGCGAACTTCCTCAGGTTTTCTTGAAGAGCGATGACCTGTGTCTTATGGGGGGTCAACACACGAGGAAGAGGCCCACGCTGCCCTCGGTGCACATCCTGGCTATGCATGTGCAGCAGCTGGAGATTGGTGCATTCACGCTGACGACTGGCGCTTACAAGTGGACCAAACTCAGGTAACTTTGCAGCCCTAGAGACCAAAGCCAAAGTATTCATCAGTTCAAGTCGCCCTGCTTTAAACTCCTCAGTGTTGTGGGAAGAAAATGTATTCGCCCTTAAAATCGCTGTGTTCAGTGTTTCATCCCACGGTCGATGAAAAAGCTGAGTGAAATAAAAGCTGTCCAGCAAAAGCTCCATATGTCACATATCTGGACTCCATTAGAACCGTTTTATTCACACTTTAAATTAATACATTTACAAAATACTTTTCATATCTTGTGAGGGAGATTTGGGGAATGGGAATCCATTCCCGCTTCATCCGATTCAGGATCACAGGGTTCTGCTGGAGCTTATCCCTGCTGTCACACTCTGGACAGCCCACCAGTCCAGTTTTAAGAAATATAAAAATATTTGTTTAGTATGATGACTGGCTTCACTTGGATTTTCATGGAATCAGTTCTACGTTTTCATTAAACACACATCTGCTACTTTGTCACTGAAAAATTCACGTCGTCTAAATATGGAAATACTTTTTTTCTCCAAAAGTTAAACTGATGGACACGCTTCCTACGTTACTGCAAAATGTGTTTCCCGGAGACACCTGAGTCACCGTACTTGAATAAAATCTCCTCCACAGTCACCACGCTGTGGATGTACCTCCTCCGAGTGACACTGCTGCAGCTGATGATGGCAGATGACCTGCCTGAGAGGTGCTTCTTTAGAGCTGCATGCTGGAGGAAAGCACCGGATCTTATGAAACTGCTCATTTGTTTTCTAAATTGTTGATTTAGAGTGTTGACAGGCAGCAGATGTCCCCCCATGTTGTAGGTTGGATATTTAAAGACATGATATCGCTGCGAGTGTAGAGAGAGCCATCTCACCGTTTCCTTTATCGTCACAATTCTGACTTTACTGCTTGAATTTGCGCTGATTACATTTCATTTAAGGATACAGTAAAACTAGCCTGATACATGTCCCTGTGGTGACAATAAATATGAGCAGTTACTGTCATTATCTGAGAATTGGCTCATTCTCCTCATTCGTTTATGACAAAGTCGGCCAACTCACAAAGAGGACATATTTTCCTGTGTCCTTCTCCTTCGTTCCAATATGGCTGACCAGCTGCTGAGGTCATGACAAGCGGCGGTTGGATGGTAATGGCACAGCTGTTGAGTTTGGGCTGTTGGTAGGGGTGCCAGTGTGGCTCCAGATGGTGCCTGTGGGATGGGGTTTTGATTTGAAAAGAAGTTTTTGGTCAAATGCTGAGAAGTGATTGGGTGTAGCCAGATGCTGGGGTCAGGACATCCAGCAGAGAGAGACAGACACACATCTGGTTACCATGAACTCTCCGGTATCCCAGCTCTCTCCAAATCAGGTCAGAAATATAGATGCTGCTCAGGAAAAACGGATTTATTATGCACCTACTCAGTATTCCCCTCCCCATATTGTCAGTATTTCTTTGTTTTTGTCCACATTTCATGTTGTGTCCATCATTGTTGCTGGTTGTAGGAGCATAGCAAAGGTTGTGAGTCAGGTCCACGCCTTCCAGGAGGCTGTGTACCCCTACAACCCGGACCAGGATCTTCAGGCCTACTTGCGCCGCCGCATCGCCCGGCTTGCCGCCTCTGACATCCACCTTTTGGCCTCCGACAGCGATGCCAACTTTCAGCAGTCAAGTGAGCGCCAAACACGGAGGATCCACAGCACACTGAGGAGGGTGAAGGCCACCTTTCAGTGAACGTGAAAGGGGCGTGTTCGGCACCATGAGCACGTCACCATCCCAGAACCACGCCCAGGTGTTACTAGGCAGAGCCTTAAGGACTAGAAAACAAATTGCTTAAGTCAACAATATTAGTTCAGACTCCCTGGCAAATCTAATTGATAACCCACATGCTCTGCAGTTGATCCATATTAATCAATATTTCCCTGCAATATAATTATGTAACAAATTATGTTTGTTTCTTTGAAACGATTCTTTCTTGGATAATTTTCACATTCTTTTTCTTTGTGTGTGTAGTGAGCATGTTATTTGGCTGTTAATGCCTCACTATAACCATATATGAATTTAAACTGACAACCGTGTTGAATGTTTCTGACATCAAGGCTGAATTTAGCAAGTAGTTCCACTGAGACATGTCCTAGGACCCCAGGAGATCCCTCAGTTTTAGAATTTCATAAAGAAGTAATGTCACAATCTGACTTGTTGAACCCTGTTTGGGGTTTTAATGTCTTGTTAGCTGGTTTGTCAGCTGTTTTAAGGGTCAGTCCTATTTCATAAACAATGCTACAGATTTGTTTTATATCTGCAAAATTTCACAATGAAAAAAATGAAACTTTTTAGAGGAATGTATTCAAGTTTTTCCCAGTACCGTGGACGCCCACTGGCTCATTCCTCCTGACATAACTGGTGGAGCTGCGTCAAGTTTGTGGGGCCTACAAATTTTCCATAGGATGGAGGTCAAGGCTTTGAAGAGCGGTACTCCAGTAACTTTATAAGTGTTGCGCTTAAGCCAATGTGCACCTAATTTAGAGCTATCCTGTGGGTCATTGTTCATTTGAAAGACCCATCAGTCAACACGCTTTAACATATTTGCTGATGTATAAAAATTGTGCTTCAACATATCCACATCATTTCCTTTTGTTGTAAAGAGCAGCAGAGCAGTCCCACAACATGCCGCCTCACCCACTCATCCACCCCACCACACCCCACCCCACATTTCATCTGTCAAGCATTCGACTTCGTCTTCCAGAAATAGCAGTCATCATTAGGACCAAACAGTTCAATTTTGACCTTATCAAACCACAGGACACACCCCCGGAATAGTCCCTGTTTGCAGCAGAAAATTGTAATAAGGCTTTTTATGGTTCCTTTAGATCAGTGGCCTTCTTTCACTGACAGTGCAGAATGTTTTACTGTGCGTAATGATAATGAGCTCTGTTGCTGGTTTCAGGCCTCTTTACAAGGTCTTTCATTGTTCATTCATCTCTGGCACACAGATGACTTTTTTTTTTTGCTTGTCTCATGATGTCATGCGTTGATGCCATTGAGTTTAAAGGTGTGCTTTAAAATGCATCCACATTAAAAAAAAAAAAAAAAACTTTCAGTAATCAAGCATTTTACATTTTATAAAATAAAGGAAATCTGAATCCTAAACTACCATTAAAAGTAAAAGTTTCCTCAAATTTAAACACATGTCTTTTTCTAAGCTCTAAGCAGGAAATGAACTTTCAAATTCATTCAGTTTTGGGTAAATATTCATGTTTCTGAAAGGATGGATTTGGTTATTCTATATTTATAGGGTTCCATGTTTTTGCTCAAACCTGGATCAGCTGAAACATCTTCAGTAAAATGTCAAAGTGAAGAGATTTGTTGCATTTCAATAACATTTTGGCTTTTAAACTTAACAACATCCTCAATCAGCATTTGGCTATTAGTATTTAGCACAAAGCACTTTTAATTCTAAATACAGCCTCAGAAAACTGATTTTTTTTTTCTTTTTAATGGTACTTTGTTTTTCTCTTGAATTTAATGGTTATCTCAATTCTTTTTCTCGCTGTCAACCAGAAACCTACTTCAACACTAGCCTGTGATAACGGCTGGCCACATCTCACCCAACCGCCAACAACAAAGCCTTTACACTTGCAGCTCTTCAAGAGTTTAAGTTCTAAAATGCAAGTGTAGTTTGCCATTTTACATTCTGTCTTCAGGGTGGTTCTGTAAAAACTGTCCATGTACCCAAGATGAACTATAGCTTTATTTTGGAGAATTCTACAGCTTTTGCAACAGTATTTATTAATGTACGCTGCTCTTGTCAAATAAAATCTACAAAACCGATCCTCACAAGTGCTACTCCAAAAGTTTCCAGGTCTTTGCAAAGGATGTCCTCGGCTCAGAGCCTTTTGGTTTTTACAGGAAAGTATTTTAGTTGTTTACGGGGTCATATGAATAAATAACTTGTTTTATTTTTTATGGGACCATATTTTTTGGGTGTTTGAAATGACCTAATTAAACCCTCTAACATACAGGCCCTGAAGCTTGGTTTTGGGCGGCCTGATTATAAATATCTGTCATTCAGAGACGTTAGGATCTGCAGGGTTTTCAGTCCTGGGTAGAAACATCCAGCCTTCCTCTGAAACGGGAAGAGCAACGCTTTTACATCAGAGAGGGGTGGAATCAAATGGCTGATCCACCTCCTAAAACATGCTTCTATGAAAAGTGCTATTAAAAGACATCGAACAGGTAGCTTATATACTGAATTTGTATTTTGTCACACATAGTCTATTTACACCTTGAAAGATTATGTCAACGGCTGTAATTTTTTTTCTTCCTGGTTCCTGGTGTGAAAAGATGAGGCCATAGTGTGAACTATTCATCCTGCTCTGAATGGCACCAACATGGCAATGTTATAACCTTTTGTACAATTTAAAACGGACAGAAAACATTTGTGCAATGAAAAAATGACTCCCATCTCAGCACTGCAGAGTTGGCCAGTCACTCAGTAAAGTCATTTTCAGTTCATCACATAAACATATTGTTAAGTATAATTTTAATTTTATCACTGTGCAGTATATGTGGTAACAGGAATCATTTCATTGCATAAATATTGTGCATAAGGTGCATAAAAGAGTGGAGTTGAAGAAGAGCCCAGCAGACAATTATTGCATGGCAGGTAAATCCAGTTATGTCAGTCGTTAAAATCAGTTTAATGTCACTGGATTCTTTTTCACTTGTAGAAAAACAAACATATTGGAGAATGTGTTTGTTTGCCATACCAGCTGCTGAACACACAGTACAGCACATAGTTTCTATTTGATAACAAACTAGGAATCTGGAGAGTGAGAAACCTGGAGTGATAAATTAATATCCAATACTGATTACATTGAAACAGCACAAAGTGCAGCTAATGCATTCGTTATCCATTGTGTTGGGTGAAGGACAAAAATACAAGCTTACAGTCATGACAGAATTTTGCCATTACAGGGCAAATGATGTAACGTAATGAGATGTCAGTGTGTAGAATGTTCTTGAGGAACGACGTTCAGCTTGGTGTCCATTTTTCTATTTCTCTGCCAGCTCTCTCTCCTCCGCGGTTATGTGCTGCAAAAGGCACTGTGGTGATGGAATTCGATGTGCTATGAAGATTTGCTTAATTTAGCCAAATAAATGAGATTTTATAAGCCCCGTCTTGCCTGGGCTTATTATTGTCAACCAGTGAGCATGATGTATCGATGAAATGGCAGGTTAAAGTGTGTTTCTATCAGATAGGGAATGTGGGATTGCTGCCACAGCAGGAGCTTGGCTTTCTCTCTGCGTACGGTTTAGGGATTTAAAACGCATGGCAGTGGCTGTTTCTGTGCTTTTGTTTTATGATGATTATCTGTGATATGATTGCTACATTACAGGTGAAGCCGATGCACAAAACCTGACCGCTAGGACTCTGAGTCACTTTGTCATGGAAACATGTATTTGTATATATGGGCAGATGTAATCCTCTAGTATTTGGTTTAAAATTATTAATAATAGCTGTGAATTGTTTCATGTATATTTTCCTTAAGGATTTGCTAAAAAAAAAAAGTATGAAGAAATGTATGTACGTTTTTCTAATCTGGACTTGGACATTTGAAGAGGTCTGCACAAACAAACATTTCCTTTGGTAAAAAGTAAAAAAAATGTAAATAAATGTGTTTTAATTTATAATACAAAGTCAAGTCAAATTTTATGTCTGTCCGCAACATATATATATATATATATATATATATATATATGACTATTATAATATTTTGGGTCAAATTTTAGTGTCAATGCTCCTTCTCACAATACTTAAAATATAACCTGGCGTTGAGGATATCAGACCTTCAGATGCAGTGTCAGTCGTTATTTTGTCCTGTTGTTCATGAAAACACATCATAAATTGTGCAATAAGACTCACCTAATACATTTATTTTATTTTTTTTATTATTTTTTTCTTGTTGCAAAATAATCCACACATTGTCCGCTGGGCCACAGGTCAGGACTGCAGGCAGGCAGGTCCAGTGTACATACCCTTGTCTTCATCTGCATTGTTAAAACAGATACACAAATGTCCCTAAAACACAGTAGTCTTGAAGCATGCATTGTAATATCTCAGTGTACTGTTCTGCACCAATTTCACCATCACACAGTCTGGCTTTTGAAATATGTTGCTAATAACATACTGAATGGGTCTTTCCACCTTTGGTATGGAGCACAAGGTGACCGTTTTTGCCTTAGTAATAATCACAACAAGAACAATGTATGGAATATTAATTAATTTAACAATAATGCACAACTTTTGGACAGCATATTCATAAGGCTTCCTCTTCATATCTGTGTAGTTTTAAGTGATATATGAGAATGTAACTCCATATTATATCCAATGTGATTAAATCAGATGTTGATGAATAATTGTTCTTAATACAATGATGTCTGAGGGATCACATGTCCAATTTCTCTTTCTTGGCCTTTGCATAATAAAATTCCTCCAGGTTTCTTCCATATTATGCACTTTTGGTTGTAAAACAATTCCCATATCCCTTGCAGTCTATTGCTTTTGAACCATTTGAGTGAGGAACTCGTGCATTTGTTGACAAAGTGGAGATCCTTTACATCGCTCCCCTTCTCAAAGAGGTGTGACGTCAACTGTTGTCAACTGTCATCTTTAAGTCTCACACTGAGGTTTAACTGTTTAAGGATGTGCTGTTGGTCTGAAATGAAAGGTTGAAACCGAAACGCTCATTACTTGGCGTCTTCAAAGGCAGAAGCACGTTAACAGCTGAGGGATTACAAAGTGGTGAAAGCTTTATTGTCCCAACTTTGTTTGGATCATGTCGCAATGGTGAAATGCTAAATTGAATGCATAGTAACACATGAAATGAAGGTGATAAAAACACTACATTTCTAACTGCAAAGCGATAACATGTTTGACAGCCTGGTCAGGTTGGAGAGCCAGGAAAAGAATTAGCAGCTCCTCCTCCCAGACAGAGGCAGAGCCGAGGAAATGGCCCCTGCGTGCAGGCGGCGTCCCGGCCGCTGTTTTATTGTTATTTAACTTGATCAGGGTGCACCTTCAAAGCAGCAGAGATAAAGAGGCGCAACAGCCTGAATGGACCCCTGCCTCTCCACAGCGACAGATCTACCACACAGGCTGAAGAAGCCAACTGGTCTGAGTCTATTATCCGCTATGTAACATAACCAAACGATCCGTTTAACGTCCCCGAGCCGCTGCCTGCGGGGGCTCCTCAGAACAGGGCCAGTCGCGCAAGTTAGGCGCTGGATCCTGGAGAGCCATCTGTCGACTAACTTGGCACCTTTTTAGCCACGTGACCGTACGAGCAGATCTCATCTTTCAGACAGTTAAAATACTTTTTAAAAAAAACTAACATTCAGTTGCACCCTTCTTTGCTGTAGCGTTTTATTTAAATCTCACGTCTGATATGTGTGGTATGTGGAGCGCTCCGGATCAGTAAAGCACTCTCTCCAGGCTCATTCACGCTCACGGGCTCTCTCCAGCCCCTTCACAGCTTGTTTTAGGATCTTCGGACAATCGGCCCTGATTGTTTTGCTACTGTAATGCCTTTGATCTGTAATGTTTGAAGCGCCTGTGCCAAACGCAGGCCCTCGGGTAGCTGGCGCCAGCCCTTCCCGCGGGGAACCATGCGTGGACGTGTCGATACGAATCCACTGGAGGGTTGTTCTCCATCTGACTGCAGTACTTGAACCACGAAATTACATGTGTTGGCTTACAGACCTAAAATAAAGTCTCATCCCTTTAAAAAAAAACGGCTTCAAAATGTGGTTTTACGCGCTGCCTTGTCATGTATGGCGCACTTCTCTGTTGCTTGATGTCCTCATGACTGACTATGACTTCCAAATAAAAAACTCTCCCTCTCTCCCTCTCTCTCTCTCTCTCTCTCTCTCTATATATATATATATATATATATATGATGTCATAAATGAAGAACACATTTTTTTTTCACTCTGGTAGAGTAGAGCTACAGTTGGAGATCATTTAATGTCAGTAGGAACTGATTCCATCTGTATGCAGCATAGCCGCTGTAAGTGCATATTTACCTTGTTTGATTCCAACTTTAGTTTTTACCAGCTGACAAACTCCTAAAATCTCAAAGCCCGTTTTTTGTTTATTTCCTCAGGTATAAACATAAAGGTCAGAAATGAGATGATTTGTGAACTAGCAGCAAAAGTATCCTGCAGGTACCGAATCCCCAGAATAAAGATTTGAGAGCAAGATGTTCTGAGCTTTGCTGGTTCTTGCTCAACTCTGGCAGCAGCATTCTGAATGAACTGAATATCTCCCAAAAGACTGTTACAGTAGTCCAGTCTGCAGGAGATGAAGGCATGGTTGAGCTGTCTGGACGGGAGATCTTGATATTTGTTTGAGGTGATAAAAAGCTGATTCAATTATAGCCTGGATGTGGCTGCTGAAGCTCAGTTCTAAGTCAATTAAAACTCCAGAATATCTATCAATGATCTGTTTTTCTTGATGCCTCTGGAATCAACTTAGGCAGCAAAAATCAACTTTCACGGCGATAAGTGTGTTTAGCTGCCAGAACGAACTACGAATTTCACCCCACAATGTACGACTGTGAAATAATTAAACTTTTGGCAACTAAAACCTACACAGGGCTACGGCATCATCAGCCAGAAGCTTCAAATGTTCTGTGAATGTAGATTTTAGTGACAGGAACTGGGGTAAATGTTTTCCTGTCTAAAGCTGAACGCTGTACCCTGATGATAAAGTTGGGACTGGACCCAACCTTTATCTGTTTATTAAATATTTAACCTTTTTATGGGCTCTTCCTTGCACTGTGCTTTGACTTCAGAAACGAAAGAATGATTGTATTAGTCTAACCGAAACCATCTGAAATCAAACTTAAACCAAAAATCTCATACACACAGAGATGATGGCTTCACATTGAATCCCTGTTCCTATACAATCAACTGGATCTGGCCTGTACAATGTGTTCAAACCTCACAGTTCCCACCAGGCTTTGATCTGAAAGTACTGGAAGAAGCCAATTCGAGGACGAAGGGAAATGAATGAAGAATTGCAGGATGTTCTTTTTGTAGCTTTATTGAGCAAGAGCAGTTTCAAACAACTCGACTCAAAGTTTAAGTTAGGAACAAGTGAAACATGTTCAGGAAATAAGAGCAATATAGCAAGAAAAGCAGTTACTGATACAAGCAAAATAGGAAACAAAGAAATTTTTTAACATTTTAAAAGAGGGGCATATTTTCATATAAATACTACTCTTCAGTTACATAGAAACATTTTGTAACACTGTCTTTTGTATAAAGTTAAGCAGTTTAATTAAGTAAAACCATACTGAAAAATATCAAACTGAGGTTTTGATTTCTACAAATTAGATTTATGAACATTAAACATACTGAGCATTTTAATTTACAAATACAGTATATCTTCTTTATGATTGTCCAAAACCAAGACCATAGATTATAAAATTTAAAAACAAAAAAATGAATATAGTTGGATAACATGTGGGTTGAGACAGTCAACCAGAGCCAGAGTATTTGCAATAAAAGACAAAAAACACTTTACAACCTCATTTATCACAAATCACACAGTTGTATGAATAAAAACTTTTTAAATCCTCCTCCTTGAGATGAGATACATATTCAAATAATTTAGTCTTAATTTGTGAATGGTTAACTTTGATGGAAATATCGGAGAGATATAATTCCTGAAAGATAACAGTGAGAGTGAATTATCAGTGAACATGTTCTTAGGAGTTATATTAGGGAGTGGTGTTTCCATGAATTAGATAAAGGCCAAAAGTTCCATATGAAAGTGTATAATTGCCTAACCTAAGTGCTCTACTGACCAAATGCCATTCTCCATCTATTCACAAAAGTTCAATGATTTATTCTTGACTGTTGGAAGGACCTCCTGGTGGAAGAGTGACAGTTAAATTTGGAGTTTCGTCTAATCACAATCACATAATTATTTACCACCATATTTTGGCGGAGTCTGACATATATGGCTGTAAATTGACCCTCCTTGCGTTCATGTTATTCTGGGGCAAAGAAAGGTGTCCAGTCAAACGTAGCTCCACTAAACTGTGCATGTTAACACACGGACTGTATGCATGCAGCTCAGTGTGGTCCCCACCGCAGCAGGAGATCAGCTGTTTCACCCCCTCCCCAACAAACACATGCGCACCCTCCAGTTTCAGTCGTCTCAGACAAATGCATGAGATGAGGAGGGCCCTTGCAGACTCGCTGGCGCCAAGTCTTCACACACTCACAGGATATGTAAAGACTTCAATAACGAGCCATTATCCCCTAATCATAGGGATCGATCAGGCGTTAAAAAGGGTCTCTGCATATGCAAATTACAGGCTGGGCCAAGGCCCTATAAAGCATGGCCGTGGGCTGGGAGGTGCTACAGCACTCTCTGTGACATTTGGTGAATTTACAGGTCACTGAGCAGCATCATGGTAAAATACTTTTCCGTGGACTGGCTGGCCCAGAGTCATCACGGACCCGCGGTGGTCCCGGAGCCCGGAGCTGAAACGGACACTGCGCCAAAGTACAGACCTCACGTCCCATGCGTGGTGCAGCCGAGCGCGCCCACGTTTGGCAAAGGTTACCTGCAACCAAAGCCCAAACCGTCCAAGTCCGCTGAACAAGCAGAACCAGAGGAGATCAGGGGACACCAGGACGCCGGCTTTTACTCACATCTAACTTCGGCAAAGTGCACATCACCAAGTAAGTAGACTGGAAGTCTTCATTACAACGAACCTTTAGGTATTGCATGATTTGCAGATTTGTAACCAGTTATCTTTCCTCCAGTTTCAGAAGTGAGCGGTTATTCCTCGGGTTATGAGAGCGAAGCGGCATCCTCTGAATGTCTCTCTGTGGAGGAAGGAAGTGAAATGGAGAAAGACGGAACACGGCGCCGTGTGCGCACAAAGTTCACTCCCCAGCAGATCAGCAAACTGGAAAAGATCTTCAGCAAGCACAAATACCTGGACGCTGGGGAGAGAGTGAAGACAGCGAAGAGACTGAACCTCTCAGAAACTCAGGTGAGAAAAGATGCTAACAAGTTTCAATTATTATTATTGTTGTCATTATTATTACGTAGATATAGTCTATCTATAGTCTCCAATGCCCAGCTCCTTACTTACTTCATTGCTTGTCCTCAGGTAAGGACCTGGTTTCAGAACAGGAGAATGAAGCTGAAACGGGAGATGCAGGACTACCTCACCCCCCAAATCCCCCCGGTGGCCTTCCAGCCTCTACAGCCGGTTCAGTACCATGCCATGTCTGGACACGGGTCCCGCTACGCCGCGAGCGGCCGGGATCTATACCCGCTCCCACAGATGCTCCTGCAGCAGCAGATGCCCCCTATTCACGCGCCTCATGTCTTAATCCGACACCCCCATTTCTTCTGACCAGCTGTCATAAAGACTTCTCCGACTCAAACACTTACAATCGGAAAATGTGCAATCCAGATTTGTTCTACTTGATTTGTAATTTTGTACTGTATTTCACATAAAATGTATATAATTGCAGAAAGCTCTATTTATGATTGAATAAAGTTTTATCTTATAACGCAGCAACTGATGCATTGTTTTTGCTTTTCATGTGGTTCCCTGATTGTAGCCGCCTCTTAAAGATAAAGCTGATGATATAATCTTTATTGCAGGATTAGTTTCAAATGAATAGATCATCCGCCCTTTCATCTTAACAGGAAGGGAGGGGGTTTGGAGAAAAGCTGATAAAGATGGGTAAAGGTTCTCATCAGCGCTAACTAACTGTATGGATCTCCTGATTTGATTCCCTTCTAATATCAATAAAAGATGGAACACGGGTCCAGTCAAACTAAACAAAAGATGACGAATTAAATCATTAAGGACTACCCAATAAGAATAACAAGAAGTAATCAAACTCACGATAAAACTTCCACGTACTATTGTTTTACCTGTTGCATCTGTCACCAAAGACTGACCACATGCCCTGCTCACAAGTCATTTGTCCCCTTTTTTTTCAACACGCCAAACGCCAGTTGAAGAGGAGATCATGGTCGACAATTAGTCCTAATTAAGCCCCTTATTGATGAGTTTACACTTACCACAGGGGCCCAGGCTCGGCTCCAGAGAGTCTGCGCTTTTGTATACCTAACAGTCTGATCTCTGAAATCTATGTGAAGTCTGAAGCCTCGGGTTGAAAACCTGATTATATGACACGACTTGGGGGTAGACATACTTGATTTGAACCAACTCTGGGATAATTAAAATATCACAAATTTGAAAACCGAAAAGTCCACATTAACATTGTGTTTCAAGATTTTGTCGATAAAAACAGGCTATAAAGTTTTTTTTTTTCTACTTTGGTTACACGTTACCTGGGTTTCTGGGTCATGCGGTGCCCCGAGGCAAATGTCCCATTCAAACAGGTAAACAAAAATCAAATAGAACTTTCTCACTCTCTATCTATGTTTTCTGACTGTGCTCGCAGACATTGGCCCCGACAACAATTTAATCACCGAGCGTTTGAAGCTCAGAGGCCAGTGTCTGCGACTCCCAGTGTTACTTATGCTTGACAGACTGCAAATGTCTTACCCAGGGTTTTGCGAAAGAAGGGAGACTTTTTAAGACAGAACGTTCAGTAAAGCAAGCCTTTCAAGTGTGCTACGCGCATGAGCTCTTTGTTAATGGCCTTGGCGGATGCAGCTTTAAATCACTTTATGCAGACATCATTTATAAGCAGAGATGCCAGGTAACTGATACTCAGACATACTGGCGCCACAAACGCGAGAAAAACTACAACCCATCCTCTATTAAGCTCAATTACAACCACCATCAAGTTCCTACGGTTCCGCCGAAATCCCTTTGCATATGCAAATAAAGAAGTCTGTCCCTCCTATATAGCGTTCAATAGTCACCCCCACACTATTACTCATATGCCTTTGGACCTCTATTCGGATAAGTTATGGCAAACTTCTCTGTTGAATTTCTTTCCAAAAGTTATTATGAGGAGATACGGGTACAGAAAGCGGCAGTTCCCTCAAAAGTTCACTGTGAAATGGAGGAATTTGCAACAAGATCAAGAAGCCAAAACTCTCCGACCTCGCCAAATAGTAAGTTCCGCGATAAACCTTGACTGAAGAGCTACAATCGACAAGCCTTTTGTGTGCGTATCGATTTTGAGTAAATTAATTAGTGTCACGTTTTTTTCCCTTTCAGACAGTTACTGCTACACATCTGGGTCGGAGAGCGAAGTGGGAGACGACAGCGAAGGGGAGGCCGCACAGCAACGGAGGACAAGGACCAAGTTCACCTCCGAGCAAATCAACAGATTGGAAAATACCTTCAGTAAATACAAATACCTGGGTGCAACGCAGAGGAGGAAGATCGCAGAGAAGCTGAACCTGTCCGAAACTCAGGTAGGATCTGTTGTGATGCTATGGCGATCTAAAATAAACTCTCAAAATATGCCATGTCAGCTAACTTTCTTTTTTGATCTGGTTCTCGTAAATTGTGTAATTTGTCTATAATTCACAATTTGTCTCTTTTGCATATCCCAGGTTAAAACATGGTTTCAGAACAGGAGGATGAAAATGAAACGTGAGGTCCAGGGCACACTGCCCTGCCCGACTGTTCCAGCAGCTCTGCTGCCGCCGCTGCTGTTTCAGCACCCCCTGATGGGCGGACAGCTCCCGGCGGTCTGCGGACACTTTCATCCGCTGCAGCCGCTTCACACCGCGCCGCTTCCGTGCTCTTTGCTCCACCCACACCGCTGTCATTCTGCCGGCCTTCCATCTACGCACTTCTTCTGAAGTGGTTCCCTCCTCAGTTTTCTATCTAGAATCTGGATGTTTTTTTTTTAATCATTCTCTTTAAAAGAGGACTTACAAAGTTGTAAATATGATTGCTTTTTTCTCTGAAGCACTTAATGTCCGAGATCAGCGGATTGACTGTAAATGTGTTTAAAATCTTCTCAGAAATAAAGGTATTGATATTTTCCACTAACGCTAAGCGTCTGCTCTAAAGCAATAATGCGAACTGCTAGTGATGTTTTCTTCTGTTCAGAACCTTTACTGATGCATGTTTGTCACATAAGTTTTCCTTACAATAAGCAAGCGTGTAGAAATTACATATTCAATAAGTTTCAAAAATTAAATAAGAAAGACCGTTTTTTAATTAAAAGGCTGGGTTTTAACCGTTGGTTTTGTGTAAAACTGCATCCAATGTAGTTATTTTGTTGTATTAAAACAGTATTAAGACATCTAGTAACATCAGGTAATTGGAGCCATTGGACAGTAATGTTAGGTGGACGCATGAGCAACAAATGGTGTAGTCTGGTGTGCCTGTACTGAACTGTGTATGCTTTCTATTTCTCAGACACTTCTTATAGTTGCAAAAAAGTCTCAGACAAACAGTAGTTTACATGCAAGTGGCTTTAGAACATCTAAAGGCATATACTCTCCAAAAAAAAAAAGATTAAAAAAAAAAAAAAAGAAAATCGCCTGGCGTCTGGTGGCATTGCTCCAAGCTGTGCTGGCCATCCACTGCTTGTAGATTTACATCTTCAAAGGGACATCAAAGTGACCTAACGGCGCGATCATTGAGATCCATCGCGCTTTATTGTGTAGTGATTGAACAATTCGCACTTACTTGAAAGATGTAAAGGATGGCGCCCTAAAGTCTGCCCCAGGTGTATGCTTCCACACTTTTAAGTCATTGGCAACAGCTTAGTAGTTCAATTATTGATCCACTGTCATAAATTTTCAGTGCAGCATTCACTCATGATTTGTATAAATATCAGAACAGCCGAGGTCTGCTGGTGGACGCAGGAGATTTTGAATTTTATATTAAACCATATCTGACTTCTCTGCTTTATGTTATCCCTCACAAACTCACTTAAAACATATTTGAGGTTGTTGGGAGTGGGGAGAGGCGGGGTGGTGGGTGGAGTGGGCTCCACGATAAAGAGGGACTTGATTAAACTTTCATGATTCAGTACGTATAAGCAGTCAGTCTGTAATGATTCTGTTTAGGATATAAAAAGATAATTAAAGAACCTGGCTTTCTTGAACCCAAATGGAGTAAAATTCTATTTAGTATCACTTCAAAAATCTACATGGGCGTGTCCTGTAAAATATGTGATTGGATCAGAGGGAGTTCACACCGAATACTGCTGCTTCTTGCCGTTTTGTTTATCAGTCATTTTGGTTTTAATCTGTACAAGTATTTTTACATAAACATGACTCACTGGCACTAATGGAGGCATCAATAAGTGTCAATGAGTGATCCATTGTGGGGGGTGAAAAGCATTGTTCAGCTGAAGGACATTGAGTGTATTACTGTTCCCTTTAGGATCAGGTATGTGCAGGAAATGTATTAACAGTGTCAGAAAAGCAGCACCAGGATGGCTGCAGACACATTGGAGCCAGGGTAATAAGACGAGGTAGTCACTGGTCAAAATAAACATTCACTTACAATATCTCAATCCTCTTCATTAACACTGGTTTTGTAATAATTGGACTAATTTAGAATGAGTTGAGATATTGTTGAATTGCCTTGAGATGACATTTGCTGTGATTTAGGCCTATATAAATAAAGCTAAATTGAATTGAATACTGCTATCTCACTGCATGTCACATAAAGCATTTCACTTTTCCCCTGTCTGATTTGTAGTGGTTTTATCTCTAAGATTAAACTTGGGCATAAAAAGAATACCAATAAATTTATATGACAGTGTCTCACTGAAGATTCTGCCAGTAAATTAGACCCCTAACGAACATTCGGTTTGTGGTTGAGACAGCTTGTTGAATATTTATCAGTTTCACCAAAAGAGCAAGAGTTTACCACCAGCAGAGCTAAAGATTGTAATCACTGCAGGAGCTGATGTATTTTAAAATAATATCTAAAAATACCAAATGAAATAGAGGAATTTTTAACAGAAATATTTGGATTGACTCTTGGAAAATGTTACATTTATTGAAGCAGTTCTGCGGTAGTTTAACTGTTGTTAATCAATCACAGCTCAGTGACAAATGTTTCTGTGTTTTACGCCAACACAATTACAGATATGAGAATGTTTGGCAGTTGGGAATATGAGCTTTAAATTCAATGCATCGTTAAAGGCTGAACCAATGTTTTGGGCATTTTGCTCTTTGTTAAAGAAGAAGTTTGTATTTGGGGACTCACTAAATGTTGCAAGTGTTTTTCTTTTTATGTCTTTTGGTTCCAAAGAGTAAAGTTTCTTCTTTTAAAAGTTTTTAGATATTTAATTTGTGCTTAATTATGACAACAAAAAAGGTGCAAACCCCCTTCAATATTTTAAATAAATAAAGAGGATTGCATACTCTTTACAATAAGGACTTTTAGTTTTAATTAGTGCACTTTAGAAGGATTTAATTTAAATTGAAATAAAACGTGGCATCTTTATGTTGTACTATATAGTAAGCATTAACCACGATTTAAGCATTTTTTCATCATGAATGAAAATGTATTTTCTGAAGTAACAATGACTAGAAAAACATGGAAAAATTTAATCTAAACATAATTTGTTTTTCCGGAGTTAAAGCAGCAATACTGAGGCAAGTCCCTGGGCAATGTTGCCCATCAGAGTTGCCCAAAAGATTGCCTAGTGTATCACCACCCTAAGTCACAAAAGAGCAAAAACACACGACAACCTGCAGAGTAAAAAAAAAAACACACAAAAAAACAAGAATGCGTGCATGTCAAAAAGTATTTTAAAGCACAATAGCTTTATTTAGAAAAATTGGATAAAAATAACAGAGCAAAAACATATAATGTTACTCCAAAGTCACTGTGTTGCAACAAACAACCAACATGACAACATTTTATATATTATGTCACATAAAACAATTATAAAATAATAAAAGTCTTTAATTCAGCCTTTTAGTTATTTGCCATCTTTCTCTGTAAGTCCAAAGTGGGTTTGAGACCAATGTGTGTGTGTGTGTGTGTGTGTGCGTGTGTGAGTGTGTTTGAGTGTGAGAGGTCAGCTGCCACCCAGAAGGGAAAGATGGAACGGCTCGGTGGAATACCTCTGCAGCCCCATTTTCCCATGCCTTATGCCTCTTTAAAGTTACATCTCAAAGAAGTATATGCATAGGAAAAAGGAACAGCGAGTGCAACAAGCCCTCGTCGCTGAACGTTGAAGTCTGCAGGGGGAGGATGAAGAAAGGACCAGAGTTGCATGATGTGTTCATGTGAAACAGAACAAAGCAAAGACAGAAGAATTCACTTCCTGGATGTCCAAAACTGAATAATTCACCAGTCTGGTAAAAGTTTTAAAAGTTTGCAAAATGTTGTTATAGTTAAAGAAATCAGTTCATAAAATGCACAAGGTGTGAAGAGAACTTACCCTGTAAACGTCCAGACAAGCCTCTCCTGTGAAAGTACCTCCTGTTGGGCATTTATCCCTTCACAAGGACCTTGAAGATGTTTTGCAAAGACAGAGTAGCTGTTGTCTGAGCTCACTCAACATTTATCCTGTCTCCTTGGTTTCAAGCCATGGCAACACACCTGCTAAGATATCTCGGGAGAGAAAAAAATGCTTTTTGCTACAATCATACACATAATTCAGATTCTTCCGGAAAGGTCATTGTCAGCTACGTTTAAATCCCTCCAACTAAAAATAAAGTAGTTACAGTTATCATCTGGTATCTAAGACGCGCTGAGGACGTCAGAAGCAGCCTGCGGAAGAAGGGAAACAATCAGAACAACTTGTTCTTGCTGGTGGAAAACTTTCTTATCTATTTATTTTTTTCTGTCTTTTCATTTCGCTCCCTTTCAATCCCCCACCCCACCCCCATCACAAACACACACACAGACTCACACTCCTCCCCCTTAATGCGTGTTAGCATTCAAGGTCTCCAGACGAGGACTGAAGTGAGACACAGCACACTAACACAAACACTCACTCGCTTGCACGCCTAGTTGTGTGGTGTGGAGTGAGAGTGTTATTGCATGTCAAGGCCAGTGCAACCAGCTGAAGATGAAACTGCTCTTTTCTCTGAGTGTCATGCAGCAGCGAGAGCAATGGTTGCGTAGATCACCTCAGACGCCGGCATACAACCCCATTTTTAAAGCGGAGGGAGCACTGTACAAAATGTGCCCTAGACCTTTAAATACACCCAACAAAAATATGAAAAAAACAAAAAAAAAAACAAAAACAAAGATGAAATCGGCAGATAACATACATTTTTAAAAAAGTAAAAAAAAAAAAATATATATATATATATATATTGTGTATGTTTACTTATAGTTATTAGTTAAATATAAAAAAACAGTTTTGATGAGGATTTAATTTAAATGATTATTGTCAGTGGTACAGAGGTCTTATAAACCGATGTAGCAAATATGACACGTTTGGAACCTCAAGGTCAAAGAAGGACATATGGAAATGACTCAAAACCAATGTGCTATTTCAAGGAATTGTTATAATTTAGCCTCTGGTGATATTACATTAAAACGACATGATTCTGTGACGGAAATAAATGAATAAGCTCAGGGGCGGGTCTGGAAACCAGTGTCTGGGAACACAGGAAATTACTGGGTCCACAAATACATGTTAAAATTTAACTGTTCTGGGCTTTTTTCAGACATGTGACGTTAAATAAATATATCAGGTCATTTAAAGGCACCCTCATTTTTAGTAAGCAAAAACATATACTACAAAGAAGAGCGGGACTGATTCAATGAAGAGAGAGAGTGATAAAGGAAAACATCATTATAAAAAGTTTAGTCAACAGTAGAAGACTGAAGTTTGCTCAGAAAACCACCAGCTGAAAGCTTGTCTTTTTTGATCCTCTGTCCACCTGGAAATCAAAGGTCAGTTTATTGTTAATGACAGTGACCAAGTATTTGTGTTGCTTTAACTTTTGAAGGTATTTCAGTTCTAGTGTAGGTCCCCAGTGGTACCAACAGGCCTTTGGTAGCGGCGTAATCATTCTTCAGTAGTTTTGATTGTGACATAATCTTTGATGAGATATCACCAGCTAGGCATGACAAGCACACTAGAAGGTCAACAAGGAGCCACAATGTCTGTTGTGTTTCTGTTTGCTGTGGTTGCATACACTCCACTGCTGCAGATAAATAAGAGGTGTCTCAAACCGGAAGGAGACAAGCTGTTACGGTCACAGCGGATCCAGTCTCCAACAAGTCAACGCCACCTCCTGCCCAGCAGCTTATCAGGGTCATGCTCAAGTACAAACCCCAAAGCAACGGCTTGGGGTACCGTCTCAGCCCTGTAGACGCTCCCGAAAATTCTAGTGGAGGGGTTCCTGGTAAAGGAGACCCAGTCGAGATACTGTGAAACTACCCCAGACCCCTGCTAATATAAATCCACCTTAATTTACCAAAAGACAACGTCAGACTCTTACACGTGCAGTGGAGAAGCAGAGGTGGGCGACCTCTCTGTGCCCTTGGAGGCAGCTGCTGTTCATATGCTGCCATCCAGACGACATCTTTGTCAGGGCATCCATGCTTATTTCAGCAACACAATGATAAAAAAGAAATGCTGTGTGTAACCCGCCGGTAATACTTTCAGGCATTATGAAATGTTTTGAAGTAAAGAGCAAGAGAGACACGAGCACCACAAGAAAATGCAAAAGGTAAAACGAGCATCGACTATGTGTGAGTCGTAAGCTTTACTCAGCACTAATGTTATTTGTGGTATATCCCATTCCACCACAACATGAGTGGTTTGTGAAAAGCTCTGAAACTTTTTGACATGAATATAAGTTCTGCAAACTACCCCTTGGTGGCAGCAGTCTCAAACTCAGCATGGCAACAAACTGAGACCAAGCATGGTTTGTATACATTATAATGCAATAGTACATATTTTTCTTATGCAAACACAATTTAAACACCGCAACATAGATGTAGGTTTTCTGTATGTGACACCAAAAGAGAAACTGAGAAGTAATGCTGTAGAGAAACTCAAATCTATTTAATCCAGGTCTGATGAGCAAATATGCACAAATGTGCCATTGCGCATTGCTTTGATGCGTAGCAATCATGCAGAGCTTGTGTAATCATTCATCAATATGTGATTTAGATCTGACCCACAGGATCCTAACTCGTGTACTTCTGATCTGCAAAAGAATGGCGTAAAAAAAAAAAAAACACAACAAAAAATGGAGCCAAAAACAAGCGTTCTTCAGCAATTGCAGCAGTTCTCTGAGCTTCAGCCTGTCAGACTCATTTCCAGCACGTCTCAGGAGGACCAGCTTTTAATTGGATAAACTTAAACATGCGGCTTTTAAAATCCACTTGTGTTTTTCTGCGGAGCATTTGATTTGAGCTCAGCAATTTTGCAGAGTTAAGCAGAAATGTCTCACTCTACAGGGAAAAAGAAAGAAAGAAAGCAGCAACAATAGCTGCTTGTTCATCTGAACACATCTGCCACGGAGCAGGAGCAAGTTCACTCAGCAAATTTTAGAGACTGAATGTGCTTTAAGAATTTGACACTTTGACAGGGTGAGGCATGATTTTTTTTCCTGAATCACAGCACAATAAACAGCTGTAGTTCTCTTTAGCCTTGAATTGGCAATTTGAGATCTGTCATGTTCATTAGCTGCAAGCAAGGGTTATGTGCACTCTACAAATACCACGTTTGACTCAAACACACCAGCGGTGCAGGTTTGTGGGGAAACAATACAGCTAAGTCTATAGAAAGACAGTAATCCAAGATGGTCAGATATATTTGTTATTTGTCATGCTTTGATCCAGTGGCTCTGGTTATAATTAACACATGTTTATTGTGAATTTTATTCTAAAAGGAACATAAAAAGATAAATAAAAAAAACACATTTTCTGTGTTTGTCAGCATACCATGCCTGAAGTGAAAGATAATCAGTCAATACACAACCCTTTCACTTGAAAGCATTTATCTGAAAATTTCTCATTGAGTGAGCAGCTCAGATCTGCAGTGTGCTGTGACATCACAGACCCAGATGATCCAGATCACAGGAGCGTTATCAAGCTTCTCTTCTTTCACGTTGTTTTCATTTCAGGGGGGCTGGATTGAGTTGGTCCAGGGACCACATCCAGTCCTTTGGCCATATTTTTCCTATGTGTGCTTAAATATTTTCTGGAAAAATAATTTCACTGATTTCCTGAATTTGTGAAGATGTTGTATTGACTTGTATGGTTTTTTTTTTTTAATCAAAGATTTGGCCTTTAGGGTTGTTAGTGAGATCCTGACCAGGTCCTGAGAGGCTGAAGCCTGTCAACCTAAATAAGCTCCTGACATTCCCAGCACTGGCTGCATAAACTTTGGCAGGAGTACACAAACGCTGCTTTGTTTTCTATTTAATAATCTAAAAAAATTAAATTAAATTTTGGGGCACTTTAAGATGTTTTCTAAAATAAAAAATATCATTAACTGGACCCTTCTATATATATTTGCTTTCATGAGACAGAAAACATTTGAGGTAAATTTAGGAAAATAGTTATTATCTACTGTAGAATATTTTTACTTTTTTGTTTTGTTTTTTTTGTTCCCAATCAAGAGGGAAAAAGAGGCAGAAGAAAATATCTAATTTAGATATATTATATTTGGCAGTGAGAAAGGTATTAACCATCAACAGGAAAATGAATCAGATACCACAACTTGTTCTTTTTCGAGACCGTCTTGGCCGTCTTCACACAGTGTTGTCAAAAATAGCCTCTCAGATGGTAACATGGATGTTCGCTCCTTTTTGGTTTTCAACAGAAGGAGGGATGGTTTTCAGTAACACAACACAAAAATACCAAATTATAAACACTGGCAAACAAATGACTGCACATACTACAGTGTAACCTACTGAACAATGAAATCGTCAGCTCTTTACAATTTATGAGAAATATGTTGGTCCAAGGCCATGCAGATACAGAATGCCTTCAACAGCTAAGACCAAGGTGGCACTGTTATTGCAACATTCTTCTCAGTCTGAGCATTTCTCTTCATTGCTAAAGGCCTGGATCTCTGCGTTTCTTTCGTCCTTTCCTTCTCTGCATAGTTTCAGCCTCCCCTTTTTGTGAAGTTGCAGGTGCTGTTAAACAGATGGAGCTGTGGAGGGAGCTCCCTGAGCCGCTGTAGCAGGGGCCAATCTGCATCGGGCGGATGGGCTGACAGAATAAGGCCATGAAGTGGTGAGACAAGTGCTTCAGCCAGGTCCTTTGAGGAGCGGGGACAGCCTGATGCTGCCTGACTCCCAACAGGATACTGATGAGTTTAAGAAGCAGCTGCTGGTCAAAGTTGGTGGGACTGTGGTGCTTTTCATCTTTAATTCAGATTTTAACAAGCTGAATAAAATAATTATGACTTGAAGACTTGGAGAACCAAGGGGCAATACCTTACTTCATTTCAGAGCTGAAGACATTGCAAACTAAAGACAGCTGCAGTTCACCAAACAACCACTAGGCGCTGGCTTCAAAAGAAACAGAAATAAACATTTGCGCAGCCTAATACAAAAACAATATTTTTAGTCTGCAAAACTTTAGTTCACATCCATGGCAGCTGTATGGAGGGCTGATCTTCATGTTAGATCAGATCAAATTAAACAAAGCCACACATTTATGCACATTAGGGGTGTGGTCTCTGCCTAACAGCTACCAGCAGTCTGTGGTGGTAAGGGCTAGATGTCATGACGTTTGCTACTAACACTTAGCATTTTTTAGTGAATTTGACATCTGATCTGTGATTAAGAGCCAAGCAAAGCATAATCATTGTTGCGGGATACAGCCCAGCAGATCTCTGGGAACTAAACTTCTAACCACGGCTCCAGATCTGTTTTTCCAATGACACAAGGCACCGACAGTGATTGAGAACATTTGTTCAAACGATGGTTTGTGAAGCACCTTTGTTGATGGTAAGTGGCATCGTTACGTGCATTGTTCGATCTGGTTTCAGAAAAAACTAGTGTGGTTTCAACTATGTTAGTTGCTAGAGTAGTTACCACTGAGGGTACTGGGACAGCGCAGGCCTGGCTGGCCTAGAAGGGCACGAGCTAAGTTAAGATAAACGGCTATGTTGTGGATCTCAGGTAAGGTGAGCGCGTTCCACCTAACCGCAAGACTTGTTTGTGATTAACCCTGGTTGGCAGGACTCAGCTCCTCAAAATATAGTGTCCTCATTGATCCAAAAAACAGGCCTCAAGGCCAGTCTTTGGAAATCTATGGGTGATGTCACAGAGGAATTTGTCTAGTTCTCTTGAAAAGTGTCTATTGTATGAACCCTAAATCAAGCCAGAATTACCTCAAGGCCTTTGTGCAGCACGGACATTTCGACTGCAAAACCACACTTTAGATTGAGGATTAATTTTACTGCTCGTATGGTTGTAAATCGCCTTTCTCCTCTCATTGCACTGTGCAGGAGTTTTGTTTTGTGGTCGTCAGGCGGCAGTAATAGAAGCCTGGCTGTGACCTCAAGCTTTCTCATGACTCTAATTTATATGTTCACATCCATCACGGCTATTTAGCAGCCTGCCCGCAGTAATGCCTTTTCTCTCTGAATCTTTGTATTTTTCGTGTCTGACGTGTTATAAGAAGGAGCTTTAGAAACATGAGCACATGCCTCTTTTAGAGAAAAACTGCTCGTTCCCATTGAAAAGTCATCACTATTGAAGGTTGGAGATGACACATATGTGAAGAATCGGACATAAAAAGGTGTGATAAGTGAGAAATTGATAGTTCTTAAAGGATTCACCCAAGTCCCAAAGGTGAACCCTAAGAAACTTTGATTTCAGTGAAACCAAAGATTTGAAGCCCATATTTTTTTCTGTCTTCATCCCAGTGTTTTCCTGTCTGTGTCTTTCTCTTTTTCTGTCAATGAAGGTGGCTCAAACGGAAGGTAACTGCGGCTGTCTGTCATTGTGAAAAGACATTTCAATTTGGTGGCACTCCCCAGAGCCCAGGCAAATTATCACTTCAAAGGGCCCAGGTTGCTCCCGGTAGGCTTGGCCTAGCACACTCTCTCCCCCTCCCAGTGTCTCTCCCCAGCTGCTTAGCAATGCTGATGAGGACTTGGCCTTCCCGGGAGCCTGCTTGTCCCTTCATACTAAACAAAACAGTCTGGGGGGAAACGGGGAGGATGCTTTTTTCATTGCTCTGAATAAGTTCAAGTCTGTGACTGGTGGAATGTCTTTGTTGCTTTTCAACCACTAGAAATGTTAGTTATTCATGGAAATTGTGCCACAAGGCGCATGCACTTTTGACTGCATTTGAGTTTTCATAAGTTTGTTCTGCACTTTCTGTCAGTACCTCATATTTTGTTCAAATTTTGGAGCTGTGATCTGTCCTTTCATTTCATTTATTTTCTTTCATCATTTCGGCATTCTGTCTGCCGGCAGCCCTCATCAGGGAAGTCGCTCACATCTACGTTGTGTAGCGCGGGAACAGTGAAATCATGGCCAAACCAAAAAGTCCAAAAGACCAAAAAGTCTCTAGTTTTCTCTACACTTGACCTTGTGAAAATGATTAAGTAAAATAAATACAAGCTTAATATTATTATTATTATTTGTAACAAAAACCAGAGATATCCAAAACCTAATAACAAAACCAAACAACATGTTACAGATTCAGATGATGAAGTTTATTTTATTCTATTTTCTAAACTCAGTCCAGATAGGGTTAAGCTGTGTGGCAGGGCAGTCGACAGTGATGTCTGCATTTATTCTAATGTAACTCAAAGCAAAAGTGCTGAAGTTATGAAGTACAGTGCAGCCCTGTACTCATTTCATATTATCATGCTTCGCATGATCCTGAATGTTCTCATGTGTTATCATGATGACCATAAGATGATGCATCTTCTGCTTGCTGCATGGTCTGTAAACCCTCACCCTCATTTAAACCTTATTAGCAACTGTTTCTATTTTAAGATCATATACATATCCCTCCCTGCATATTTAAGTCCCATTTGGATGTTCAGTGACTAAAGGTGGCACTTTCACAACCTATTTGTCTAAAGGCTTCTGGAAACTGTGTGATTATTGAAGTCTTGAGGTCATTACATCAGACTGTATGACTTGGATCTGCTCAATCTTGGGTAAGACGTCAAGAACGGTGTAAACAGACAGTGCAGTACAGTGATGTCAATGGGTACGACCTGATGCAGCAGGATGTAGGTTGTGTCATCACTATGTGGTGAATACACGAAAAGTGAAATTGAACAGCTCTAAAATCACGTTTATACAAACTGAAAATGCTTTTACAAAATAACTGAAGGAGAATGTTTTTGTTCATGATTCGGGGGAAGAGACCAACTTCGGATGTCAGTTTTGCAAAGTACATCATGATGTGCCGCAGGCTGCAGATTCACACATTATGTGCGACAACCTGCAACATTTTCATAGTGCTGACTTCTATTTCTGCATCTCCACCAATTCTGAGTCTTTTTCTGATCCCCAGAAAGCTTAGTTTCAAGGTTCAATGATTTTTTTATTTGCCATTTGTGCATAAACCAACAGTCCAGACACATTGGGATTCTTGAGCAGAGCTCTCTCAGAATCAGCAGTTTAGAAGATAATACACTACATAAAAAAGTTAAAAAAATATATATATATATATATAAATAAATATATATATATTGTTAAAAAAGACACGCCAATAGTTTATTTTAATTTTAGCTTTTTGAAGGAAGGGTTGCAATAACATGTCACATTTTAATTTGGTAGTCAAATGACAGAGCTGTAGGATTTCAAGCCCGGTCAGAAAATAAAATCAGGCAGTCTTTGGACCAGCGTGATGGTGGTTGTGGCATCTTACACACGAGACAGCTGATTTGGACCTGTGTTGACAGATACAGACAGTATTTTGTGTAACATCACAACAGTAAGTAAGGGGAAGTCAAATGATAAATAACAAACAAGGAAGAGCACATTTAAAATAAAACGGGATTTAAGTCAAATCAGCTAAACATGACACAGGAGTACAAATACACCAAAAAGGAGAAACTCTAGAACCACGATGTGAAGTGTGTACCCCTTGGATCACATGCAAAATAATATTAATTGGTGTTCACAGCCAATTTCAAAAGTGCGTAATATACTACTAATACATACTGAATCTGCAGCATGTTGTGCTCTGTGTGTTTTAGATGACGTTATATTACATCTAACAGAACATTTTACTGACTTACAAATAAAGCATGCAGTGTGTAAATTCCTGCACACTCTGCAGGATGTGAAAAAATACCCAGATGGAGGAAAAAGCACCTACCATAGAACCGACCAGGCTATCTCAGGTGGTGTATCCCATAATGCAGTGGGCCAAAACAGCAGTCCTGCAACTGTTTGCTGTTGTTATACAATATTAGCTTCATACAAATGCCAACTGCTATAAAAGTATACCGTATATACAGTGTATATATACATGTTGTGGGGATTACACACTATACTGTTTCAAAAGTTGTGGCAGGTGTCTCCACTGCATCCGTTTGAATCTCACCCATGATTCCACAATCAAAGTCTTTTTTAAAAACTGGTCATGTGACCCATAACTACCTTTTATAAAAACAAAACCATTCAAGCAAAGCTTTTTAACTATTTTACAGTTGTGGAGTTAATATGTCTCATCAGTTTTATCACGTCCAATTACATTTTTGATGACAAATGGAAATACTCCTGGATTAAAAAAACCAAAAATAGAAAAAACATGTCTTATAGGCGGTTACAGCGGCTTTCCATTTAAACTTCTTTTTCTTGGCAGTCTATTTGGCAGCTTTCATATATCGGAAAAGAGTCATCAATGGCACCACAAAAAGTGTCACTTCCAGTATTTAATATTTTTGTTGATTCACTGATAAGACGTGATCATTTTCACAGTTTGTTTTTTTTTGTGTGTCTGTGCCATCTTTCTGTCTGCCCTCAGTGTTGAGGCCACGAGCAATATCACACTAAACCTGCTCACTCATGATAAGTCACTGTGGATAAAGACACAAGCTAAGACTGTAATATGTGATATGAAATACAAAGAGTGGGATTACTGCAACACAAAGACATCCATCTATAAAGAGCTGGCTTCTTGTATGCAGTGAGAAGACAGATTTGTGTTTACACAGATCAGAGTGGTGCGTCTGCTGTTTTTTTCCTTGCTGGCTGAATGGACGATGACAGTGTCTCCTCTTGTACTATCATGGGGACTGTAATAAGTCACGGAGTGAGTTAAGCTGACATCACAGGGCTCGACAGAGAGCAGAAGTGCAGCATCATCTCAGATAACTGACCGGCTAGACTCTCGACGCATCAGCTCTGCTTTAGCGGAGGCTCGGTGCTGTTCCATGACTCAATTTGCTTCAGTCAGGGTTAATGGTGCACTAACATGGTAATTAAACATTGAGGAATGAAACATTAAGTATTTATGTATCGTTCAACTGTGCTGCATTGGTCTGTTGACTGCAGAAGTGTTTACAGGTCTTGAAACCAAATCAAACACTTGAGCTGCCTCTGTTGTGCCATACACAGTCTGAAATATAAAAGTGTCAAGAACAGGTGTACATGGCTCGAGGTTATGTGTTGTCTAATTTAGGGGTGTGGAGACACATGCAAGTTGACCCAGGTCACTGAATAGTTGATCCAGAAGCCTTGGAGGGAAAACAAAACTATGGCACCAGGTCAGTAAAACACAACCTTTGTATTAAATCTGCAGGTAATGTTATTTGAGACCTGTCCAGGTACTGGCTCACCTCTGACCCGAGAGCAGCTAAAGTGGGCTCCACTGTCATATAATACATTTCAGAAAATGATACCTCTGAAAGTCTCTGTGCAACAAGTGAAGACTTCATAAATCTGTACATACTGTTAAACTGTAAATAGTTACTGCCAGCTTCAACTATAGAATCCTCAATAAGTACACAAGAGCCTGCGAGTAACAGCCAAAGGATTGAGGACATTGCTGCACTGGAATGGGCAAACAGCTCTGCTCCAGTCTACCAGACATAAGTCAATAAATAGGAAGAACGCCATGAAGGAAGCTGCTGCTCTCCAAAGAAAACTCTTGCTGCATGCCTGATGTTTGTCAAAAGTACTTTGTTAATCTGCAGTGCTGCTGATGAAAGACGTTTTGTGGACTGATGAGACAAAAGTTGTATAATTTGAGCAGAATACTCAGAACTATGTACGCTATAAAAAGGACACAGCTTACCGACATCAACGCATCATTCCAGGAGTGAAGTATGGTGTAGGGAGCATCATGATTTAGGCTTGATTTGCTGCCACTTAAATAAAATAGGATTGACTTTATTACATTGGAATATTTAACAAAGATTGAAAAAAAAGAACAGTTCAATAAAAAACAAACGATTCTTAAAGGCACATACTCACACCCATAAATAAATAAGTTGAACATTGCACTCTTGAGGTTGTTTATTAGTTTTATAGATACTGGCAGAAGACGACGTTTATAACTCCTCAGCCTGCACCTGGGGACACTAAATTTCCTGCTCAAGTATAAAGTCTAAAACTCACAGTGCTGAATATGACCTGGGTCTGACCCAATTTTCCTTGCCTGTCTGATGACAAACTACTCACAGAGACTGCAGAAAGGCCAGATCTTTCACCCAGATGACCTTTCCAGGAGTCTGCACTAGACGAGCAGTCCAAGACCTCGACTGCGCTGTGAGATTACTATGTCAGGTCATGATGCCGTATCTTATACTTTCCAACGTGGCCTACTAGGAGATGACAACAATCTGGTGCACTCCAAAAATGTGTCTGTGCAGACAGCATAAACACTGATAACGCTCATAACAAGATTTTGCATATGTACCCTCCTGCAGAGAGAGCCGTCAATGAGCACTCCCAGATACGAGCATAACTTAACCCGAGTAATGGACTCCTTGTTAATGATCAAAGCCTTGTGGTTTCCACACGCGCCGTCACGAAAAATGAATCCAGAGTTTACCAAAATATAGCACATAGTGTCAGAGTGGCTGTCCACCAGCTGAAGCTTAGAAGATTTCACCAGACATCCTGCAAACGCGAGTGTTTTTGTGTCTTGTCAGCTTAAGCAGATTGTGTTTGTCTGTTATTGTTACTTCGATGAAGACCAGATCACATTTTATGGTAAATTAATGCGGAAAGCCAATTCATTATAAAGTGTTACCATATTATTTTCTTGCCGCTGCACACGTGAAGATGCAACGGATGCAGAGATGTGCAGAGGAATCTAGAAGAAAATTAAGGATCCTGCATCTAAATGCTTTTTTTTTTTCCAGACATATTTATGTACACATGCTTATTAACGTTTTTATCAGAGTACGGAAGACTTTGAAGCAAATCCGGAAAGAGTAAACTGTTGAGACAAGAGATCAAAGTTTAGAATTGTTATCATGTAAATTGTGACAAGAAATTCACATTTAATCCAGCGTAGAGTGACTGAAAACTCAGAAACCAATGTCATTTTCTTCTCTGTAGTCTCTTGTCCGGTCTGAACACAGTGGGAGACGCTGTACAATGTACTCCCACAAATAAGCAGTGCCACATGTAAGTGTGTCTACGGGTGTTTATACTGGAACACATGCACCAACACAGACGCAAACAATAACACATGAGAGCTGCTGATAGAAATGGAAATGGGAACATCTGGCTCTGCCAATATCTAAGCCTGTGTGATGGCTGTGTCGTGGTGCAGCTGCAGAGGGGGAGATGTGAGGGTCGTATGGCTGGTTTTCTAGCTTTTGACACTTCCTCTGTTTTGTCTGTCTTTTCCTCTCTCACCCTGGCTGAGGTGAGATGTCTGTTTGTACGGTGCATCCTGGTGGTACTGTTGTCGTGGGTATGGGAAAGAAGAGCCGTGGCCTTGTACGACAGGGGCCCTCACCTCCTTTCCACTCCTCCACCCTTCTCCTCTCACCTCCTTCTCTCTCTTCTGGCCCAGTGATAAGAGTCACATGAAAGACCTTCTTTTCTACTGATGGTGGGAACTCACAGATAAGGTGGGCACTGTTGCAGCTTGTGGGCCTTCTCCAGGGAACAGGGAGTTCTCAGTCTGAGCTGATACCGGTGCACGCTGAGGATGAAGGTTGCAGCCTTCAATTTGCAGGTTACAAACATAACATTTTCAAATGTTCAATTTGTATTTATCTCTGTCTTTGCTCTCAAAATACATGCATCAGTATATCAGATACAAGCCTGGGTATCTTACAGTGGTAGGAAAACACCAAGTATTTGAACCAAAACACAGGTCAGGATGACCCCTCGTGGAGCAGACTGACTCAGCCTTGACTTACTGTTTTACTTTTGCTCTCAGTTTTTCCAAAGAAGAGCATGTGGAAAATAAGAGATTTGACTTTTCCCATTCATTTTTCCTTAGTCATAAGAGTGGTCAAAGTAATTACTCAAGCCAGAGAGAGTGATAAATCCCATTTTCTAAAAGTCCTCCTTCAAAGATTTGCCCTTCAATAATTGAGAAAGCTTTTATGGCTTAAAGGTTGGCAGTGATCCCCTTCATGGTCTTATTAACAAAAATACAGACTTGTCATGGGAGGCTTCTCATTAATCTTGCTCCTATCTTGAGTAAATTAAGGTTGCAGAACATAAAAGTTGGCACAATAACTCAAAAAATGAACGCTTCTATATATTTTCCACCTCAGAGCCCCTTTTCCTTCCTATCTCAGAGCAGGTGGCAAACTAAATTCAACCCGAGTGCACCATTGTACCTCTGTTTTCCAAGGTTGCTGTCTGTGTTAAGGGAGGGTAATGAGCTATCAATCAAAGGAGTCCAGTTTGATCCATGGCTAGCTTCCAAGATGGACAGGCTTATTTCTCGGGTGAAACCTGAGCTGGCAGCTGATGCTTGCAGGAAAAGAAACATTTGCATTGCTGAAGTGTTGTTTTTTTTCTTCTCCAAGCTGCCATCACCTATATGCTTTGACAGAAACTGTGATCATCTTCCCCTCATGTGGTTGAGAAAAGACGGACAAAGCGTGAGGACACTTGTGCGGTTCGGTAGCAACTTGAGAAGGAGTCCGCGGTCGTCTCTGTACTCCTCTTTCTGCTGGATGTACCTCGAGTGTCCCTGACACTTTCCCTCATTATAGGATACAGCTCTTCATGCTGGGGAGGCCAGGTGTTGCTGGGGGCTGTCAAACACGCGAGGCCCCCGTACGCCTGCACACACACGTTTACGAGAGTGCAGATGTGATATATTTATTAGCTTAACACTACGACACAAAGGAGGTGTTTGATTGCGATCCGGAGAGGAGGAACTCAAACTTCAGGAGCCACTTTTCAACTAATAGCTGTCCAGACTGTGTGAAATATCAAAAGGATGTGGACAGGTGTGAGGAGGCTGTTCACTTTTCCCACACCGGCTCTGGTAATGCAGTATTACACAGTATAATATAAGACAAAAGTGTGTTCCTATCCAGAGTTTACCGTGATATTAATCTGTAATCTTGATTAAACAAAAAGAAGAAAGAATAGGAAGGGCACTGATTTCCAGCTTGTTTCACTACACATTCACATTGCATCATGGGTAACCATGAGCTAACATAAACTAAAACGGACCGTCTGTGGTAACTGAGATGAGGTGTGAGTGTTTTCTAACTGACTGCCAGGGTTGTTCTTCTGCTCATTTGCTCATTTTTTAATTAACTGGAGTTACGGGGAGTCAGCTTCTGCCCAGATGGCGTTCCCGACCCCACTGGTAGGAAAGATGGCCTTCAAAACCGCTCCTCAGAAATCTGATCACATATATATTCTCTGTGTATACACATTTATATGCACTTATATAAAAAAATACATTTTCCCAGAGCTTTGATCATTTAAAATCAGATCGACCTATAAAGGCAGGCGTTTTCAAAATCATTTACAGTTGTATTTATTTAGATTTAGATTTCTACAAACAGTTCAGATAAAAAAAAAGTTTAAAGTTAAAAAGGATTATATTTCTTCTCGAATAGATTTTTAATATTAAGTTTATGTCTGCCTCTTTAAAGTATTAAAGCTTTTATTAAAGGTAGGGTAAGCGATTTTTAGACTATGTCACATCTGTTGATATTTGAATTTAACCCTAACCCCTTACCCATTAACACCGACAGCTAGCGTCCCCTTTATGTGCATGACCACAAGCACAAACCCTCCCCTTTTTGTTGTTAGGCCACAGCAGTTAGAAATGGCCTTAAATTGTAAATCCATAAAGCATCACAAAGGTTTTTTTTTTTTTTTTTTTTTTATGTTTAAACATCAGCTTCAGTTTCATTTGAAGGACTATTTGACCACATTTAGGGAGTGTCTTTTAGCTCTGCCGCCCTCACATCACTTCGAGTAACCAAAAACAGCCAAAATTACTTTGGACTTCCATCCCCGTCTTGTCTTGTGACAGCTGCATGTCCTTTCATGGTGCTACGTCACAAACGAATAACAATGAAGCTACTTAAAAGAACTAAAGTGGAGATCATGGCAACGAAACCTATAGGCGGGTTTCCATTAGTTCTCAATGTCTCAATGGAAACACAGCAAACAGAAACACAGCTACCATCGAAGCCTCTTCTAAATTTATCTAGTTGTTGTAGTTTGTTTTTCTTTCTTGTTACATTTTTCTTTGTCATCGTCTTCTTTTACTTTAACAGTGGTAAACAAACACCAAAAGTGCTCCACTACAGCCACTGACTGGTGTAGAACGTTTGTGTGCTCAGTCAAGTGATCCTCCCGGGTCCGATACTGGCATGTAGGGCTTTTCCACCAAAGCGGTTCTAGTGCTGGCTCGGTGCTAGTGTGGGACACCAGTGCTTTGCTTTTCGACTCTCGGCTGCAAGGGAGGCACTGACCTCCCTATATTTGTTTGGTACGCACAAAACTGGTACCACGCTGGCCCCAAAGCCTTGCAGATGTAAGAACCGCTACGTCATGGCGGGGGCCATAACGATTGTAACCAACCAAATCTATGCAACTGCCATATTTAAACAACCACTGTGAGTTTAAAACGTATCACACTGGAGAATTCTGGATGGACTGTTATTGATTTAATCATGCAATCAAAAATACGTCTGTACTGCACTGTTCAGCAAACGTGTGACTCTAAAAAGACTTTTTCATTCTGAAACATAAATGCTGTCAATGTTGATGGTGGAAACTTGCATGAAGTCAATTCCGGACTCCAAACTAGATTTTTAGCAAACCAGTTCTTAGTAGAACCCGTTTGGAACTGGCACTGATCTAGTATCAGCACCAGCACCGATTTCGAGTTGGGGGGGGGGGGGCGTAAGACGCAACGGGTGAAAAAACTAAACAGGACAGCTGTCACAGTTTCAACCACCTATATGGTTAAATCCAGATGCTCGCTTATGGAAAACCTCTGATGGACTCGCTAAATGAAACTCACCGTAATGGCAGCAGAAAAAACAAGACAGTGACCGATCAAGAGATCAAAACTAAACATTAGGCTGTGGCTCAATAGCTTCACCGTCCTGCCTATAGGGGGACCTCCTGAGTTCATAATTGCCAAAAATCTTACGTGCACCTTTATAAGAGGCAGATTTGCTATGCAACATGGCTGCAGGTTGGCTGTGCACAGTACGCAGAGCAAAAGGTTTCAAAAACGCTTTTCAGAAACCAGTGAGTCATGTGTCTTAATATTTTTCCATTTTTTCTAAGCCTGTGTTCTGCACTGGCCACAGATTCTACCTCGGTTGAAGAAAAAAAATTAAATAAAGATCCATTAACGTGGTCCAAAAGATGCCCGTTCACTGGCTTTACTATCAGCAAACAGCGCAGTAGTGGCCAAACTAAGGCTGAAGCAGATATCACACCATAGTTGTTATTGTATGCAGATATATTTAGGTAGTATCTGCAACAGTATTTAAACACATTACAAAAGCAACCTCTATGACAGAAATCTTAAAATAATAATTTTATACATATGAGCAGTATACAGATTAAGAGAATCAGGATCACAAACTACCTTTGCAGTTCGAGTTAAAGGAGGACATGGAGCTGATTTATTCATTATTGTCATGGTTACATGTTTCACTGAAACTCGGGGAGAATACAGGCTAAACAGTGTTGCATAATCCCGACCCTTCTGGAACACACTTCACTGTGCAGACATTGTGCATGAATTTGCATGATTTATAAATAGTGCAAGACCACCGGTAAAAAGCAGTCATAATTGCCTGATAAGATAAAGCTTTGCATGCATTCAGCCATTTATCCAAACCTTTTTTTTTTAAGGATTATTTCAAACATGTTTACTGTTCCCAGTGGAGAGTAAACAGTTTGAAGGGAAACTATGTTTTATTTTTTTAACTGAATCAGCTCTTTTGTGATATTACCAGGTTTCCTTAAATGTTTTCTTCTTGACAACTGAGTCTCCTCCTTTTGTCAATAACTTTCTTTCCAAGCAATTTCTCACATGGGCTAAGGTTAATGCTTAATCAATTCCTTTAATTTAAATTGTTTGTCTAATTCTAAGCCTGTAATTATAGGGCATTAATTATCTTATATCCAATAATTGTTTGGACTGCAGGGGTCCTTGGTGCCAAAAAGCCTTTCAGCATGAACATTTCAGAGCAAATCCACTTCACAACCCTGCTCTAATTAGAGTATGGTGTCTGTGATCTTTGGAGGGAACATCAAGGTGTGTACATTTACTTAATTTTTATTAAAATCAGTTGTAACAAAAAAAAGAAAAGCAGTTTCAGACACTCCTAATCTGGACGGTACCGTTTGTAGCCACATCAGCCAGAAGCTTCTAAACCACCGTGTTCACTCTCACTGAGGGACTCGTTCATTGAGTCCATCTGTCATGGTAATGTTGGACGTGCATTGGAAAACATTGTGTGAACAAGTGACCAACAGAACTCCAGCTAGTTCAAAATGTGTTATTTCGCAACCTTTATTTATCATTTTCATGTCTTTGTTTACACTTTGAAGCTGAATTCTTTGTATTACTCACCATTGTCCTTCTGAGACTGGTAAAGTCAACGTTAGTTGACCACATAAGTTAAGTTCTCTATTTAAACCACGCTTAGATTTCAGTGAGGTAAAATCGATTATTTCTGAAATTGATTTCTAACTTAGTCTGTGTGGTTTGTTGTTAGTCTGACGGTAATCCGTAAGAAGGTCTAACGTTATGCTGTTATTTATTCTCATTCTGCTGCATGTCAAGACTGTGACCATGTGTTGCGTTTGTGACATTTTACACCTCGAGCGCATCTTTCGAGCTAACATTGATCCTGGTGGCGGTTATAAAAGGAGTACCGCCCAACTGTGGAGGGGTAGTTCACACTCTGAGTGGGGTGTCTGCCTCTGTCCCAAAAAACCTGCTGCTTTGACCAGAGGTGAAAGGAGATGATTATGCTTTTTTTTGTTTTTTTCGTATGCTTTTTTTGGTTTAACTTTTCATCTTAATATAATGATACAAGGGAAATTCAAGTTAGCAAAGAAATGTTGGTTTGAGGAAACACTCGAGGTCCCTTCTTTATTCCGCCTCCCCTCCACAGCAGTGTTTTTACAGCGAGCTCAACAAAATTCAATATTCTCTGTGCTTTCAAAAAGCATTTTGGTGTTTCACACTCTGAGGACAGTCCCTTTCTTTGACTTTTCTTTGACACAGCCAGGAACAGGTCCCTAATGTCTGTGCTCACTAATTGCTTTATTCAGTCGCTGCTGGTGTTTGCGGTGCGTCCGCAGCTGCAGGAGAGAGACGCCAGGTCAGTCTGAGCAGCTGTTGATCGGTAGTGGCCCCTTCAGGTTGCTAATTTCACAACACAGCCTGTCCAGCCAGTCTAGCACTCACCTTTCTCTCTATCTGCCTCTGTGGCCCCTGTGGCCCCAAAAAATCAGGTGTTTTTTTTTTTTTATCTTTAATTGCAGCATCTTTAGCTTCCCCGTCACTTCCCTGGATGCTGCGACCAGGGGCTGCCTGGATGGCTCTGGCATTCGGCCCACTGTGATCAACTGATCTCATCCGTCACAATGCCAATTCGCAAAACGCTCATTTAACCCCCGTTACGACACTTTTGCTGCCCGCCCCAGTCTCAGCTGTAAACAGCTGTGTTGGCACGCTAGTGTATCTAGCTTATGGATATGACAAATATCAACAATTTGGTTGTAAAATTTGGATAAACATACTGACATTTCACAGTCGTTTAAAGAAAAAACAGCATGCAAAGCTGTAGTATTAACACAAAAAACAATCTTTTATATTACTGCTCATAAAAGACACCTTAACGCATCATTTTTAAGATAGCATGGCCAAAGATGAACTGAGAAACATAAATTGTCTTGACTCTTCAGTGTTTAGTTGACAGAAAACCACAAATCGGAGACGTCAACAATTTTGGCTCAGACAGTAATGATGGACATCTTTAAAGATTTCTGCAGAATACACATGACTTGTACAGCTGTTATTTTGAGAACAGCCTACAAAATAAAATGAAATGACAATAAAGTTTGACTGTATCCTTACAGGCAATTGTTTATGACTGGATCGTTTAAAACTGGATTAGCATTAGCGCCTGAGCCTGAGCCTGTTCGGTCTAATCAGCGCAGAATAATTTAGAGGCTCTCACTGAGGACAAGGCATGCCCGAGAGCTGAGATGAACAAGAAGGTGTCTTTGCCTGGCCCATATGGCCGTAAAGAGTGGCTGCCTCCCCACACACGTCTGCAAGTGGGCAATTACACTTGACTGTTAGGACGTTCTCTGTCGCCGCTCTATCGACACGTCAACGCTGAAAGTGGGAGGACCAAGGATGAAAGTACAGGCAGCAGGAAGACGAAAAGAGCAGCAGAGCCGAAATCAATCCATTATATGTTTGGTCACACAAGATGGGAATTTTCTACAGAGCTCGGATATCGATTTGGATTTGTTGTTTATTTTTCATGTGCGGTACTGACGTGTCTATCCTGTCCAACATAACTTACTGACACACAACTGAACATTCATGCTTCATAGTTAGAAAATTATACATTTCACATGGTACACGTGGGGCCAGAACCCTTTTCCCTGCGTATATCCTGCATCCGACTGAGGGAGACACTTGACAGATTTATGAGTAATATGTTTAAATTGCCCTTTCAGCTGTAGGCCGTGACACTGATAGTGTCAGAGGATGTCTGTGGCTGATTGAATATAAAGTGCAGCAAACGCAGCTTCATCATCTAAAGTGTATGTTTGTTTTAAAGAACTTCCACAGTCATTTCAAAAACTTGTCCCAATTTACCAAATTTTGAGACACTTGTTTCCACATAAGGACTAGAGAAGATTGGGGAGCAAGCGTGAAATTGCATGTTGCAGCTACTGGGTTTGATGTTGAATTACACAAAAAGAAACTCATAATCTTGGACTCTGACTTCTTTGCCTTCAGAGAGACAGGCTTTGTCTATAAATAATCCTTGCACTCATTTGCTAAGGCAGCTCACAGCCTTGCAAGAGAAAACAGATGTGAGGAGAAACAATTCTTTCCTCTATTCCCTTTTTGTTTCTTTTTAATTGACTTTTTAACGAGGTTGTGTTCAGAATGACCAGCTACCCACCTTCACTCTAAACCACCACTCACACACATCTGCACTCGTTTTATTGGCTGAGGCAGAGAACTCATTAAAATTGTCTGGGTTTGCGTGTGAAAAAATTCTCCCAATTCCTAAATCAATGAGCTTTGTGCAGAGGAGTATAAATGAACAACACGTTTTATATGCATGATGATGCTGACCCCCTCGTCTTCAGTCTGGAGGGGTCAAAATCATCAATTCATTCTGACTGGTATAAAACAGTAGGGTGAAATAAATAGGTTTTAGTGAGAACCTACAACTGGATTAACATTTGGGACAGCAATCATTTAAACACTGGATGGTTAGAAAGGCTTTAACTTGAGATTGCTGACTCTCGACTGAATTACTGCTTTATTATATCATTTGGGCAAGAGAAAACACAAATATAAACGCTGAAATGTCATATGTAAATTACCACAGATTATTAGCCGGTGTTACACTGTCAGCATGATGGTCCTATAAATTCAACCCAACTGGTACAGTAAATTATTGCCACGTAATGAGAATAACTGAAGGCAGTGTTTTCCAGCAATCCCTCTGGTACTGTGCACAAGAACAAGCCTAATCAAAGAATGTATTAGAAGGTTGGAGGGCTGCTTTCACGGCAAATTTGGGAAACAGCAACCCATTCACCAGAAAAATATGTTGCCCTTTTAGAAAATACGGGAAAAACAGAAATACATAACAAGTCTATGTTGGATATACACGTTTCTAAAGTTTTATTTATTTATTTATTTATTTATTTATTTATTTATTTATTTATTTATTTATTTATTTATTTAGTTAGTTAGTTAGTTAGTTAGTTAGTTAGTTAGTTAGTTAGTTAGTTAGTCAGGCATTTTATATTTTCTGGTCACTCATCTAGGCATTTAACGCTGATGTTCTCATGTGATCCTATGATGTACTGCATGTTTACAGTAAAATAAGAATATTAAACGTACCACAGGTACATAAGGCACGCAAACATTGTGTGCATGAGTGAGGATAAAAAAGACGTCTATTTTAACATGCGTACATTGAGGATGATGTTCAAATGCGCTTTCAGACATGAATGTTTTAAATTAAACTGGTGCCAAGTAGAATACTTGGGGCCATGTCAAGATGAAACTTCCAATAGTTCTCTGTAATTTGTTTCAGCAATCTGGCTGGGTTTGACCAGCCAGCAGGTATCCACTCAACACCTCTGCAATCACATTAAAGGCCAGATTACATAAGAGTGTTAGGCTGACTTTACTTCTGATGTACTGGAACAAAAGACAGTTCTAGCAGAGCTAAAGCCGTGCACGTCTAAACTGCATTTAAATTTATCGAGTGCATTTATTCCTCCAGTCAGAACAGCTAAATTACAAACAAGCTTAAGATGCTGCACAGAAACATACCAGCAGGTCACAGTGGTCTGAGAGGTAGAGGCCAGCTGGACTGGCTGAATTGTCACTCGACCTGGGTCACCAGCCACTCAGCAAACCCCACTGCAGTGCTCAGAAACCAAGAAGAGCTGTCACCTGCTGCACTCGGGGTGCTGTTGTTTTCCTGCACCTGTGGTAACACTGCAAATGCAAGCAATTGCACTTTATTCAGCACCAACTGAATAAAGGACTCAGTGATCAGATACATTAGGGACTTGTTGCTGACTGTAGAGGAAATCTTTAGATTGTGGAGCACTGTAATCCATTGTGAGAGCCCACACTGGGCAGGCTATATTGCACATTTTCGTGCCCCAGGAAGAAACTTGAATTTTTGTAAGCATTTATTCAGAACTGTCACTAAGCACAGATGTTAGGGACTTGTTGCCATTTGTAGATCACAATGACAAAGAATGGGACTGTTTTCAGATCGCAGTATGCCAGAATGTTTTGTGAGAGCTCACTTTGTAGAGGCAATCTTTGTTGTCTGTGTTGGATCATTGTGAATGCACAACTGGAAAGTGGAGGCAGAATAAAGAGAGGATTGCCAGTGGATCTTTTTACCATGATCTCAGAGTTAAATTGGCTAGAGATCATGGTTTCCTGCACTTTGAAATGCTAAAATCCAATCTTCTGTACCTCCTGTATGCTCATTCATGAGCAAGTCCAAATACCATCAGGAGTTAAAACTATATATATAAAACATAATAATCATTTTAAATATCCCCAACATTCCAGATCACAAACCATCAACATAAAACCTGTCTTCTTTGAAACCACAATGATGCCAACTGGACAACTTTGAGTCCAGCCTCAGTAAGATAATTGCCCACGGCTGCCAAAGTGGCAGTTTTACACTTCACATCAAGCAGAGAAGATTTCCCATCAGTAACTGCAACCTGAAAAGCAGAATGAAATGCTGTAAAGGTGCACCACCGAAGGATCGCACTCGTCTCATCACTCTGAGTAGACAGGAGTGAGGGTCCTGAACCCTGCAGGCTTAATTAAGATGAAATTTTGGCATCCTAAAAATGGAATAGCTGTTAACATCCTTTACCTAAATATACATGTGGCTTTTGTTTGTGCAGGCATTAATTTACCTCATCGTGCCTTGATTAAAGATTAAAGATTGGATCAATTCCAAAGGTATCTGAAACACACAGTTTCACATACTTCAGATACAAACCCTTTACCAAGTCCACACGGGAAGCGATATATAAGGTTCATTCAGTCTATGGTAAATCATATTACAATGAATGCTAAGACATTGTTTATTTTATTTTTTGTTCTTTTAGTTTGGTCTATTTACCTGTTGGAGCTGTCCAAAGACTGCTGAATTATCAGCCTCTCTAAAGAGTACTTCACTTTTATGAGCTTCTGTGGCTCTGAGCTGATGTTATTGCTTTCTCTGAAGTTGATTTTGAACACACTTGTCTTCAGATCTGTTCTCCCTCAGAAATAGAGTAACACACATGGGCTTCTGTTAAACAAATTAGCTCTGTGAAGATGCTTGAATCACTTGCAAACCATAGTTAATTTCTATAATACGAGATCATGTTTGAAGAACAAGAACATCTAGTTATAAAGTAGGCTGATGGAAAGCAATTGAAGAATAAAATTCAGGTAGTGGTCTTCTTTTCCTGCGTTTTTCATGATCCCTATTTTTTTAATTGATCACTTCAGCTGCATTTTAACAAATCACGATAATGATTTGAAAAAAAAAGGTAATCTTAGCTGCGATCAAGGAAGCAAAGAACCCTGTTATGGTTCATCTTCCCCTTCATGTGGGCCAAAATGCTATAAGCCACCCTGAGTGTTTAAGGCTCAAAGGAGGAGGTGGATTGACTATTTCAGAGTGTAATGCCTTCTGTCGCTGTCCTACCAGCCCCTGATTTGAATTGACAGGAGTTCCTGGGGAGGATTCAAGGATACAAGAAGCTAAGGGCGAACGGTGACAGGAGCTGTAAGAACAGCCACGAGGCCTGTATGCTGGATCAGCACTCAGACATGTGGACAAATAGAGCACGAAATGCAAGATTGCTCCAAAGATCCATCTTTGTTTTTAAAAGCTGAAACCTTTGTGGAAGTGCAGAAAGGTGCAGTTTGTCAAATGACCACTGGGGGCTGGCTCTAAAAGCAGGTCAATTTCCTTTAAAACTCAACTTGAAGTAGTGTGAATAAAGACCAAGTCACATGTCAACATTGTGTAGACATGTGGAGGCGGAGTTATCAGTTCAGAGAATTATAGAGGACTTTTAACCACATAGAAGGAGAGGCTCAGTTTAGAAGTCAAAAAGTTCATTTTAGTTGATATCAATCATCCTTTTTGTATGTATAATGATAGAAAGAAGAAGATTTGGTGAGATCTCTTTCAAAGAATAGACTACTGTGTAATTCCCACCTAATCTCAAATCTTTAGGGTAAACTTGTAATCTCATGAATGCAGTTGAGGAGGCAGCACTTGGAAACACTCACTCCTTTGGAAAGGCTCCTGATGAGGGCAGAGGACGGAGCAAAATTGCTGAAAAACTGCTGCAAAATTGGACCACAGCACTGCCGCACCCTTTGGGACTCAAGCTTAAGAGTGATTAATTATTTTTATTTAAAAGACATTGCAGTCGATTGCACTCCTAACTGTATTAGCAGATTGCTGCAAAGGACTCTGAGTGGACCTGGAAAATTCTGGGGGTGGTCAGCCAGCAGGAGTCACCCTTGCCTTCCTGGCTGAGCCACCTTAACCCCAGACCCTTCCAGGCCAAGCTGAAGAGCAGAGGGGCGACCCTTTCAGGTGTGCTAGCCGGACTACAAATGAGGTCCTTTGGATCTCCGGAATAGCCTGGTCCTCATTTTAGCTCCAGCAGTCCTAATTTCAGATGTCATTTGAAAGCTGAATTAAGGATAGAATTACAGACTCGCCCACAATGAACAGAAGGCAATGCATCATATGGCCCATTTGCCATTTTTTAATTTAACTTTGCTTAGGGGGAAACAATCTTCTGTCAATATGGACTCTACCAGAGCTCTGAGAAATGGGCTCAAAATCACTTTTCAGTGGTGATGTCATAGGTGTTTTGTCCAGGGTTTTTTTTAAAGGGGGTGGTGGGGGGGGGGGGGTTGAGTAACACTAAGAAAAGAAGATGCACATCAGGTTAACACACCAATAAAGTAATTACTGCATGTGTTTGATAATATATAACAACAGTTCTGAAACGGAGTACATGTGAATTCCTCTTGTAGGCTTGGAGGAGTTGACTCGCTGCAATGGACTAGCGACCTGTCCCGGGTGTACCATTGCCTTTCACCGGCAATGAGCTGGGATAGGCTCCAGCAGACCCCCGTGAACCTGCTTTGGAACAAGCTTGTAAATAAAAAGAGCAGATGGATGGAGTTGACTCACCCGCTTCCACTTCTCTCAAACCTCGGAATTGACATTTGTTTCACAAAAGACAAAACCTTAGAAACATCAGGATTGTTGGTGAGCCTGCAGCAGGCACATCTGGCTCATGGCAGGATTGTTGTGTTAGACTGTATAAGACAGAGTCAGTAAATGTTATTGGATTTTAACTTTTCCTGAAAGGGTAGGGGCTACTATAGAAATATAAGCATTCACATGCACAGAGACGGTCTTTGCCCTCTTTATTTGGTAATAAAATCTGGAGTCAGTAACTAGTTTTAGACAGTGGCTGTTAAAAGTGAAAACTGCACCAGTGACTCTATCGACATTCCGCATCTTGTGAAAAAGCAGGAAGTCAGTAATTAGAGCATTGGATGGACATATGCATATATTTACAGCTTAAAGAGAGAGTACTGCATTTGTAGCTGTGATCTCACCCTAGTTTCATTTATTTTTTTAATCCAAAAAAATATAATTTTCATTTCAGTCTCTCAAAGGATTAATCAGAGGGTTTTATGATTCAGCGGATAATAAGCAGACATGTCTCCTTCTCCTCCCTTTGACCTGAATGCAGCAGCAGCCTTCCTACCTCTTTAGTGAAGACTGCTGTGGGAGCAGATCAAACACATGCCCTCTGTACCAGAGGCAATGAAAAATAAACCAACAAACAAATGAATAAGTGATCACAAAGGGGGGAGAAACAAGGAGCCTGTAAAATACTGTAAGTGTGAAAAATCCATTTATCTACGCAATTCTTCTGTTTCTGAGGCATTTCTGTTTGTGACGATCCTTCGTGTATATTCTGGGAAACATGTTGCGCTCCTGATCTCATTACATCTGTGTTCATTGTTCATTTTCTGACTGAACTAGATGTAAAAAGCCTGGAGTGGGCGGATTTTTTTGTAAAACACTTTATGTTTGATATACAGTGCACATCTTTCTCTCCAGGCTCGTTGCATCTGAGCCAACAATATGAGACTGAAAACATCTCATTGTTGCTTGGTGATGTGCTTGCAAGTTTTTCTATTTTCTTTCTTTTTTTAAAATTTTATATCCAGCAAAACAAGCAAACTGGCATTTTGAACACATCTTCACAGAGTACATAGATATTATCATTTTCCTGTTAAATAAGCCGATAGGTACTATTTCATTGGCAATAGTCTTGTTTTTTTTTTGTTTTTTTTTAAAGATTTGCAAACAGTTCAGTGTTTAAATATACATCCTGTGCTGCACTGTTCCCAAGTTAATTAAGGAAAAACGGACTCCTGCTTCTCACTGAGCTGGAGCCCCAGTCGCTGACCCATGCTGATTGTGGCTCATGTGCCTCTGCTGAGCCACGCCAATCAACTTAAATGTGCATTAAGTTCTGCTGCTTATGTTGACTCAGAGTTCATTAATTCACATCAAGGACACCTCCATAATAGACTTGTGTTGCACAAATATGGTGGCTGTTGGTTTGCCAACGGCTTAGCAAGCAGAGTGTTCCTTGTGCTTTGATTTGATGCTAAGTGCTTCATCAATCACAATCCCAGACAGATCATTAGAGGCTTCTAGGATGACAAGTCCAGCTAAACCATCTACAGCAGTTTGATTCAGACCACCCCCAATCCCCTAATTACACCCAAGGCTGGCAGTTATCAGAGACATGCAGTGATAAGTGAAAGTGACTCACTCAATAGCAGCCATTAGCTGAAGAGGCTGGGTGTCAGGGTCTTAAGGAACTTACATGACAGAATTTTGATCAGAAGATAATACTGAAAACTATAGGGTTCCTGCACTGGGTTAATAACCTACAGCATAGTGTACGGTTTTCAACATTATTTTGCCATAAAATGTGATCTGGTCTTCGTCTAAGTCACACAAACAACAAACACAATGTGCTTATGTTAATAACACACAAGCAAATATAATTGATCATGTTTTTATTGAAAACATCCATCAAACAGTTGCTGTGCTGGAGAGAAAAAGTAACCAAACTTATAATTTGAAAACCTCCTTTGGCAGAAGCACTATTGGCAGCTGTAGATTTTGGAAATGTTGACCTTTCCTCTCAGTGGAGCCTCAGCGTAGACACTCTAGGATATATTAGTACACTCAGGAATTCATTTTCCCCTTGATGATGGCAAGCCTAGTCATGATGCTGCCCCCACCATGCTTCACCAAGGAGCTGCGGGTTTTTTTTGTTCCATACCAAGTTCTGAATAAGTCTTTCCACACAGTTCAACTTTTTCTTAACCACTTTGGAAAATATGTTCCCTGTAGCCTTGTGCCACAGGCACCTTGTCTGTTTGGTGACTTACAGACGGTAGACTCACAAACAGCAATGTTTGCCTTCTCAAGGGATGTCACCAAGTCTTCAGCTGTTACTCATGAGTTCTTCTTCATCTCAGTGAGAATTTCATATTGTACCGTTGGGGTCATTTTGGTTGGCCTCTAGAGAAAAAGTAGTTCAAAATCACAAATCCAATGAGATTTCTTTAACTGGACACTAGGTGTCCAATCTACTGACTCAATTAGCTTCCATTGTAGTGGTTAATCTATGGGTTATTCTGCTCAATAAAGATGTGAAAAAATGTGCAATTTTTATTTGTGTGTTATCTACTTAAGTATGATGAGTTTGTCTATTTTTATGATTTAGACGAAGATCATATTTTATGGTAACTTTATCCAGAAAACCAGTAAAACTCCAAAGGGTTCACAAACTTTTTGTTGCCACACTTGACATGTAGGAGGTAGACTTGATGGCTGGACGCTCATCATGCTCCTACATAAATAATTGCTTTAATGCAGTCGTGCTTTCAATGAACATGTCGTTTGTTGGGAATATGATTATTATAAGATGCTTATAAACATGACTTTGCATAAATAAGATGGTATAACTGTTAGTAGTAGCATCATAAACATATGTACTACCAGGTTACAAAACATTTTCGAGCACCAAAAACAAACTTAATAATAGTTCATGGACACTTTTTGATTTTCTCTTTTTTATGATTTATTACGATTGAGACATAATTCATTGTCTTTGTTAGCAGTTTGACAGTTAGTTCTGCAGGTGTTTACAGCTGCTTGTGATTTTTACAGCTCTGTCATCTGGGGTGAGTGATGGAAGGAAAAGAACATAGTTTAAGACAAACCTTTAGAATATTACAGCCTTGCTATTTCCACGCCGGTAGCTGCTGCATTTATCTACAAATAAACTGGAAATAAAAGCCTGGTGAAATACGATCTTAACATGTTTATTAAACTTCATGAATGTTTTTATATCCTGAATATAAACACAGTTATGATCCTAAAATTACTACCCATGTGGTTTTTATTTAACGCATCTTAATATCCAAACAACTTTCAAACTAGGTTCTTAAGACTTTATGGGAAATTAACCAAATGTTATTGCAAGGAACCTTGTAGAAAATGTTGCTGTTAAGGGTGACTTCAGCTGCGATGCACGCAAGTCACTTTTTAGTTCCTCAAGGTCACATTTCTCAGCAAATGCCATTATAGATGTGGAGAATGAGTTTCTCTGAGGAATACTTAAAGCAACATTTACCAAAGACTGCTGGGTCAAAAGTTCACATTTCCCTATGTTCAGCTTTGTTAAGTTTTATGGGCAATAATTTTTGCATAATGGTAAATAAAGGGGAATTATAGTTTAGCATCATGCCACTAAAGCATTGAGCTATAAGCAGATTGACTGTAGAGTTGTTAGATCACAGCCCAGTTAAAATCAAAATCCACAATAGTTTTATTACTTTTATCTTTTCATCATCTAGCGATCCAATAAACCAACCAAAACAGTGGATTATTCTAAGAAAAAGCTTGTGTGTGCATTTCTTTACATACAATTTAAAGACTGAGTCCTGCTAAACTCCATTAAAGGTTGCTCTTTATGCAATGATTTAAACTTTTGGGGATACACAGATGAAAATATCATTAAACAACACATTACAAAACTGCAACTGCATCTCCTCAGAGTCCAAAATGAGACTGTTTAAGATGTACCATATATCAACTTTACCTCAAAATAAATAAAGGCTTTAAATGCAAATTTCTTCACTGTGTTCTCATACCGTAAGCACAATATATGCCCTTTTAAGCTTCTGCACACTTGGCTTTAAGTACTGTACATCGTGCCGTGCCATTACAACTCATCGGGAACGGTTGGTAGTGTGTATTTTTATCTGTGTGTGCTATCTTTTAGATGAGGTTAATACATACCGGAGGAGACCGGCTTCAGCCAGGCTCACCATGTAACTGTCCCAGACCCCTCACCCTTGTGTACACTGACTGAAGGGAACCTAGAAAGAACACATCTTTACACATTTTCTTACACAAATCCCTCATGAGTTACTCCGAGGTTCAAGTGCCCCCTGGTGAGCATACAGGAGTAAAATCCCTGAGCAAGATAAAGGTTGATTGTATTTAACTTTAACTTTGTCATCAGACAAATTTTCTCCACAAGCATATATTTTTTTTCTCATTCAATTATAATCCAAATTCCCAGGTCAGCCATGCACTATACTGCTCGTATAGATATTCAGCACATTTCTAGATTGCCCACAGCCTAATACCCCCCCTCCCATGTTCTGTTCTGGATATGGATCCAATGTAGCATCAATGGCTGCTTGCCTCTGGAGGGTAGCAGTGCTTATTCCAGCAGACAGAGCAGGGGGATCACAGGAACATCAGATCCCAAAGGAGCTGTAGCTTTGGCTGCTGTTTAAAGTCTAATCAATGAAAGAAACATGACCCATGTCTATTTATTGTGTGGAGGACGGCGAGCTGTTTCTGGGAAAATTGCATGCTGTGTGCAATTCAAGAAATAAATAATATCTAAAAAAGAGTATGCACAGACCTGAAAATGATGTTGTCTATCTATTATTTACTGACCATTTTTAACACCTGAACAAATTGTGGACCATTTCAGCAACACAACTCAACAGAGGCTCAGTGGATTTGAGCCTGCTGACTATGGAGATTTGCATCATTTAGCTTCAGGCACAGGCTACCTTCAATGTCCAAAGCTATTAGTGAGTCCTGTACTACCAAAGTGCTGCTCCAGGGTACCCATTTCCTTGCATTAATGTCTACCTTACAGCACAGAAAATCAAAGGCTTATTTTAATGCCTCTGCCTACCTCGTTCTCCCTAAATAACACAATTTAGAGGGCTCTGGTGCTCGGATCACCAAAATGGAAAAAAAGATAGAAACATGCTACTTTTGTTGAACATTTCAAAACAGAACAATTTATTATCAAGAACAAGAATATCAAACAATAGAGATGGGGAAAAAAAGTTTCATTAACAGATTCATTATCTTGTTTCCACTGCAAATTTACAACGTAAATGTTTCCGGCACAGAAAAATTACATAAGCTTGGAGGGTCAGTTTATTCGTATGCCTCTGGTTACAGTTCCTCAGATTTCTTTGCCTTACTGTGCAAATTTAGAACTGTTCCACTGAAACCAGAGATTACAACAGTACTGTGTAAGAGGCTATTCGGATGAGTTTTCTTGTGTGTGCTTTCAAAGTGCACAAAGTGCTTTCGAGCCTGTTTTTGCCAGCATTACAGACTAGACAGCGGCTCATTTGAGTCTAACTTGTGGTTTGGGTTTCTTATTGCCAGTTAAAGGTGCGCTTCACCAGCCTGAAGAAGGTTCGGTTGTGCTCTTGTAGGTAGGAGCGAAGCTGCTGCAGAACAGTGCTGTTAACAGTTGGGTGAGGACGTCCCTTAGACTCGTGCAAGCAGCGCTCACGTCCATCACTTCGGATACAATAAAACCCCTTGGTTTGGTTGAAGTAGAAATTGGAGGATACTATCCTTGGAGTCAAGTTCAGGAAGTGCTCCACCTTCTGAAGCTCTGGCAGAGGGTCATGAATCAGAGCATCCCCATCGACGATGTGTATCTGATCCAGAGGAAAGTGGTGAAGCCAGTTACGCATATGGATGTCATACAGGCTCCTCTGTATAGCTTTATACCGAATATTCAGGGCTCCATTGCGCACTAGCAGGTTCTCAATGGCTTGAACTGGCTTGTGGTTCTCCAACCGGTTGAAGTACACCTGGGTGTAGTCAGAGATGACCCGTTCAGCTGGGTCTCGCAAAATCAGCAGCAGTTTTATGGATGAGTTCATGGCGCAGATGCGTTCTGGTGCAAGAGCTGATGTAAAGTAACCTGGAGTTTTCTCTATTGTGATCTGGTGAGGGTAAGAGTAGGGCATCAGATCCCGGTACCACCCAAGACCCTTGGCATAGTTCTCATCCCAGTCAAAGAAGTGCACCTCAGTGGCGGCTGCAGCGACCTCAGGGTGTATGTCTAGCATCTCCAACAGTGCTCTCGTGCCACCTTTGCGTACCCCAATAATGATACTCCGTGGGATTTGTTTGCTTGTTCCCGGGGGTGGAGATGAAGTCATTTCTTCAGACACATTGATTGGTACTGCAGGATCGAAATGGATGGGGTCTAGTGGCATACCAAAGCTTGTCTGAACGAGCTCAGGTGGCGCAGCGTAAGTCTGGAGAACCAGAAGCAATGCAGATACCAGAAGACAACCCATAGCTATGAACTGAAGAGCGATGACAGGTAGAGGCGAGAAGAGAGACAGGGGTTCAGCTGCTGACGAGATGGATCTTTCTGGCCTCAACGGTAACAAGAGCAGTGAGAAATGGAGTTTTTGTCTGCCATTGAATTTGAACTGGAGGAGGAAAAATCATCAGCAGTCCATAGAACATCTGTGGAGAGGAACAAAGACAAGAAAAGAAGAAAAGGCTTTCATATTTTAGACATATAAAGCAGGATGAAGGTCTGTATTATACTAAAATGGCACTTTCATCATTTCCCTGAAAAAGCAATCAAACCATAAATGCGCTTCATGTCTGTTAGAAGTGTATCATTTCGAAAGGATAATCTCAATTCATCTGTCTTTTAGTCTCTTCTCATCTCTCCCTTTCCCATCTGCTTTTGCTTCTTAGTCCATTTATATTGATAGTTTCATTTCTCTAGATGGAAAACACTTAGCCAGACAGCTCATCAGAAAATATGTCTAAGATATGCAGGTATGTCTGAAAGCATACCTGCAAAAAAAAAAAAAAAGAAAAAAAAAGAAAAAAAGACATTTCTACTGTTAGGTGACTGTGATTTCCTGTTCATGCACAGAAAAAATTAATGGCAAAGCAATGAAATTCAGCAAGCAAAAAAGATAAAGGATTTGTGGTATTTAACCCACTTATAACACCAAAGAGACCTTGAAAACTTTGGAAAAAGTCTAATTCACCACCTTGCCGTGGACTGTTAATATATTTCTACCATGCTTGGTAAATATTGTAGTGTTGCTTTATTTTCTTGAGTTCAGGATGCACCTGTCAAATAGATTTACTTCACAGAATATTAAAAATATCTCATACAAAATACCATTGGCTGAAATAGCAGAACTTTTTCTTTTTTTTTTTTGTTAAATGTCATGGAACCTTAAAAAAAAATGAAATAAAAAAGAAAAAAGTACATCTTCTCCTTTTCTCGGAAAACCAGCTGAAAGATTTGCTTCTTAGGTTGAAATAGTCAAAACTACAGGGCATGGCTATGCAAACATCCAGCTCAGAAGCAAAGGTCACGGTGGGGTAATGTAAACCTTTCCTTCCCGGGAACACACACACACACACACACACACACACACACACACACACACACACACACACACACACACACACACACACACACACACACACACACACACACACACACACACACACACACACACACAGACTATTCTGAATCTGCAAACCACAGTCAACATGTCTCTACAAATTACTCACCGATTAGATTGCAGGTATCGAATTAATTTGACTGCATTAAAATACATTTTTAAAACTAGTCGGCTTCCTCAGAAGGTACTTCAGTACAGTTTGATAAGTTTTTATTAGAATAAAAAATAGATAACTGCTCAACAAAGACAATAATTGCTTATTTTTGTTATAAGATATTCATTGCAATTACGAAGGGGGATAAAACATAAACATGCATTTAAAAATATTAATAAAAAACAAACTGGTCTTTGACTTTATGGTAGTTGGAGGAAAAGTTTTATTCTTCTCAGACTTTTTAATACAATCATCTTGGTATTTATGAATTTAAAAATGTAACAATACCATTCAGTGTAGACAGAATGCTTAAAGAATCATATTCTGTGTTATTTCTGTGCCCTCTAAAATCCACAGTTATAAAAGTAAATATGATAAATAACATTTTTAGGGTAGAAGCGAGCTCACTTTTTGAAACTGTTATCAAAGTTTTTATGTATGCAAACCTGACTGGCACTACATGTATTATTACAAAATGTTTTGACAGCAAATGAAGAAAGAATGAGTAATCCAGTATTATTCATTATAGTACATTAGATATTATTAGTTGTTTTTAGGCAAGGATATTTTTTCCACTTGCCTGATTTTGAGGCAAAGACCACATGATGGGGTTAGAAGTTACATAGATGTCGCTGTGGTCTGGACTAAAAAAGTTCACATAGATGAACTCAAAATAGCTAAGAGCCACACCTGTCAAAGGAAACCGGCATGTAACAAAGGCATCAGTGTGACAAATCAGCTGAAAGCTTTTAGAAAAGGTTTGTCCTTGTGGCAGCTGTGACCTGGATGCAACACAGAAAAACGATAAATTTTCAACTGCAAACTCAAGTCATTGTGGATGCATCAGTTGTCATCCTCCCATGATTGAAGCTTTTAAAATGTTTTTAAAAATATTTCTCCCTGAAAGCTTCAAAGAGGGTATTAAAGCAGCCTTGAATTTGTGCTTTTTAATACATTACACTGAAAGAAGATCACTAATATGTGAGTGCATAAAATATCTTTGTTGAATTATGTGAAACTGAGTTGCTTTTTATGAACCAGTGTAATAGTTCATTTTCTGCTTGTGGAAATATCCTGCCTGGAGTGCAACTGAGTCATAGTAATGTTCCCTCCAATGTAAAGAGTGCCACCGCCAATGTGCACAGCTCATTTCTGTGATGTCACTGCTGACCTTTCTCTCACCTTTCAGAGTCTTTAACAATACAAAGGTGATGACACACACACACCCTGTTTCACACTTCAATTGGTGGCTCGAGTGTGGGATGCAGGAGAATGAGCCAGGAAGGGCCGGTGTTGTGCAAAGAGGTACTTATAAGCTGTGACAGGAGCGCCTGTCTGTCAGCGTTTCCTAGTACAGAGCTGCCAAGTCCGCTGCCTGCAGCCAGGCAGACAGTAGAGCTGCCTGTCTTATCCAATCCACCCCCCCACTTCTCTATTAGTGCAGCACCCCCTGGAAGTAGGGATGTGAATCGACGAGAACCTGCTCCCAGTAGTTCGATTCCGTGGAATCGTTAATCTGCCTGCCTTATGAGTCCGTTTTATAGATTCTGTTAACATTGGACGCATTTGCGTAATGACGTCAGGTACACGCCTCGTATTGTAGAGTCCAGACGTGTTGTAAGGACGGACCGAGAGGACACCAGCGAACAGCTGCTTTATTAAACAGAACCGGTTGTTGTCGGCCGTAACCACGCCAAAACATAGAGCAACTGAGAAAAAGACCAGCAGCCGCTGTCAGTGCGTCCTGCACCAGCCTCATGCTCCGCAGCAACACCCGCTCACACAGGCTCTGGTCCCGCCGCCCCCTTTGCCTCGCTCATCTACTCACACCCGCGTCAGCCCTAAATGCCTTCAATATAACCCCACATAGACATGAACTACAGAACTTTCTTAATATTAACACGGTCACAAATGAACATAGATGCAGGAACGATTGGTATTTTGGCTCAGAATAGGTCCAGCGTGGGTACCCTATCTTTTAACCTTATTTTATGGGTAATACTAAGTACCCCCATTTCTACTTTAGGAATTAAGAGGTTGCAGCCAGGTGCTGGTAATCTTCAACTCTTGATGAGTTGAACATCAGCAGGTGTATAAAAACAGACTCTTTTTCAGTTTACTGGCCTAGAGTATTCAGCTGTGTGTAACACAATGCCAAGAAGGAAAAACATAAGCAATGGTCTTATAAAAGCAATGTTTTTTGTCTATTAATCTGGAAAGGGGAGTTCAATGTTCTACAGTGAGAAAGATTATTCACCCAAAAAGAGCATTCAAGACAGTTGCCAAAAAACACAAGCACTCAGACCCTCAGACCCTACAAGCCTCACTCAGCAGGTAAACTTGTAAAGATGAGAGAGCAAACGTTCCTGAGTGTATGGTAGTCCATTCCTGCTTAAGATGCATCCATTCCTTTCACACTGGGATTAGTCTCCATAACCTGTTTGACACTGATTTATGGACACTGAATCAAATTCGGGGTTGATGAGATAATGTTACACGTTTCTATGCATAAGTGCTGCACTTGGCGATCATCATGCAGGCTTTACAGTTTTCCAGCACTGGAGCAGCAGTGGTGCCTTTTTCCCTGAACAGTCAAGGGACGTTCACGGTTCATTTTATCCTACAACGCAAAAAGAAAGGGAAGCAAAGGTTTTTCAAAACAGGCTATTACCCTCTACCATCTACAGAGCAATACGTAATTTATATTCTGCAGCACATCCCAAAATTAAGTGTGTCTGACAGCAGGTATTGTAGAGGACAGCCTTGCTTTTTCTTTTTAATGGGTACACATTAGAGACGTTAGCACAGCCTCATTACTGCTGCAATAAAAGCAAAAGGTATCTTTGCTTTTATTATATTATTATTTATTAACTTTATAAGTACTTCAAGTAAGGAGGCTATATGCATTATTCATTGCTGCTATGCATTTTTCTGGCAATGTCACATACGTCAAAAACATTTTTAATGCAATCTGAAGCAGAAACAAGCATGATCTTTTTCTTTGTTTTTTGTTTCACCATCTCAGTCTGGTGTCGGCGATCTCAATTTCTGCTTCACAGCTTTATTTGATGCTCTCCTGTTAGATAGTTTGGCCCGTCCCCTCCAAAAAAATGATCACATGGGACGCACGCACGCACGCACGCACGCACGCACGCACGCACGCACGCACGCACGCACGCACGCACGCACGCACGCACGCACGCACGCACACTGTGCATTTTCCCCTTTGCTCCCACTTCTTTTCCTCAGCCACTCAAAAACACGTTCAATGTATCTCCCACCCACACACATCCAACTGCAACTCCGAAACCTGACTCCCACAAACATGACTGATGTTAAATTATGGATGAATTGTGGTTCACCATGGGATTCCTGGCTCGCTTTAATTATTTCTGTTACAACTTAAATCTTGCGCTACTCGCAGAGGACCGATATTATCTTTTCTTCTCCTCTTAACTTCAGAGCTTCAATAGTATGTCTCTTAGAGTGAGAGAGCACAGAAGCCGGCAGCTTTGAAACAGACAAAACTAAGGTATAATCAAGAACAAACCCAGCATGCAAGGGAGCACTGCTGAGCATTTTATTGCTTTCACATAGCTGACTTGATCATGATGAGAAGGAAAATGACTGAGTAGTTCCCAAAGAGTTACACTTGTCATATTTAGAGTGCAGGCAAAATAAGTTTCTTTAAAAATAGGGCTGGACATTGTCCAGAACATTAAAACCAAACAATCCAGCTATTCGCTCTATTATGTGACAATCAACATACCATTATTGTTTCATGCTTTTATTTTTTCAGAGCACAAGTCCTGTGATGTTCAGTGGCTTTCTCCCAACCATTTTTTAAGATGAGTTGTTGAAATGAAATTTAACAAGACCACATATTAACAAAAGCAAAGAGGGGTTTAATCGAGAATCATTTGATTAGACCGCATTCATTAGAGCCAGAAGTGCATAGTGTCAAGAGTCTGATGTCTATAAATGTGTAATAAGTAACAGCAATAACACTGAAAGTGATAGTAATTACTATTCTCTGAGGCCATCTGGTGGATAAGTATCTGAAACTATCCATCTAGTTTTTTTATTTCTATACACAATTCACTCTTTTCCGGGTCACGGGCAGGGCAGGAGCCGACCCAGCTGTCTTTAGACAACAGCTGGATATCCTGGACAAATATTTTTACTGCCCCCTGATGTAAAGCCTTGTCCCCCAGCTGCCCCCCTGACCATTATTTACTCAAAATCATACTTAAAAATAATGGTTTGTATGTCCTAATGCTTCTCATTGCATTGAAATAAAATATTAATTTAAAAAAAAAAGCATATGATTGTAAATATAATGTTACATCTTTTATGGAGACAGTGACGCGACTTAGGCACCTAACCTGCTCCAGGTAAAGTCAGTCCATTCAGGTGATGTTTTAACATACAAAGTTAAAGGCCAGTTAAGTTAGTGATTTCTTAAATGCACGCTTTATCCCTGGAGCTGCGGGCACTGTCAGAGATAATGTTACATTTCAAATGATCATAACTTTATCGACTATGTGTATGAGAGATGCGCATCAGACTTTGAGCAAGTCCTGACAGTTTTATTGGTGTTACGTAACACTCGTTACACACGTTTTACACACTTAAATTGTCTATTTATTTTTTTCCAGCAGCCCTTCTCAGCCTCCGTCAGCTGACCTGCTCTTTACCCCATCCACAGGAAGGGGTAACAGAAATTCACAGGAGGGCAGGGCGTATTGATAAAAAGCTCTGCTTCTCAGCTTTCAGAGCCCGTTGGAATTATGTCGATAGTGCGCATAGTTGAAAAAGTTATGATAATTTGAAATGTACTCCTATCTCCTGTCGGCGCTGACAGCTCCGGGGATAAGGACGAGGGATGGTCACCATTAAATGGGACCATTGCTCACATTTCGATAGTGACTGACACGCATGTGATTTGTTGGAACATATTTCCCACGTTAGTAAATCATTTTTGATAACAGTAAATATGATAGCAGTTTTTAAAGAATTTAGACATTAAAAAATGTTTGGCGGGTGGCTGTATCACCAAGTTTCCCTGACAGTACCATGTGATCATGTGGCAGCATGAGGCCGCACAATGAAACCAGTTCCATCCTCACTGTCCAATAACAGGCTACAATGAGAACAAGTTGCCTGGTGAAGGTGAAGACAAGGATGATGATGTTAGTGAGAGGTGATGAAGATGAGGAGGTCTCAGAGGCAGAGAGGGGGACAGAAGCAAACAGTGGAGAAAAGGGTGATGATGGAGAGGACAAAAACACAGAATCAGGGAATTCAGCTTATATTCCAGCTGGACCACATGGTATGTATTTATGCTCCATGAATCCCAGTGCAGTGACAGCACATGTTACAATGAAAGGAGGTCTTTTTAGGAAAAGTCAACAGGTGTGTTTTAAGGCTACCTAGGTAAAGCTTTACAAAACTAATACATGTAGTTGATAAGTGATTATGAAATCATATCAAATCATATACAAACACTGTAAAACTGCATTAGATCATTGTAATTGCCACTATATATGTATAGATGTAGGGGATTTTCACATACTGCACTGAAAATGTCAGCGCCACCCTGCTTTGACCTCTTGCCACTCCTTTGCTACCAAACATAAAAATTTCTATATCCAACACCGTGAAGCAGCTGTGACCACAGCAGCCACCAATACAAATTAGGAAGGTTAAAGCCACTATATGTAGTAATTCCACCTCTGGTCACATGGCAGCATGAACTGTAGAGAAAAACAGAGGAGCCACTGGTAATACTGTTTAATTAGGTGAAGACAGTCCTGCAATAGAAGTTTGGCCCACTAGAGGTGCAATGTGTTGCATCTTATGCCAGGGGCTGACAGGTGATCATGTGATACTGATACTGAGTGACACAGACCTGTAACCTCAAAAGAACTCATAAAGCTCGTGAAAACAGCCGTTCTTAACTTTGATCTAAACAGAGCAATAGACGGATGATGAAGCCTACGATATATGAAGTTGCAACAAAGAAATTACAGTATGATTTTGAATCGTCTATCAATTGTTCGTTAGTTACTACACAACTTCAGCAGAATAATTTGCAGTGCAAATACAAACAGAAAGGAAAATCTTTGAAGCAACATTGCAATACTTTATGAGTATTCGCTACAACCCCACGGGGAGTCACTAGAACCGCTTGGTCTTTATTTGTGTAATAGTTCCATATATTTTCACCCCAAAAAGTTGAGCTAGTGTTTGCCAAAATGAAGAGGCAAAAACCTCTGATGGAAGCAGAGATCACCTAACAGACCTTATAATGGTAGAGGCACATCGCTCTGACACCTCAGCAACATTTTACATGATGATTCTAATGCTGAAGCATCGCTTTCCCCTGTTTTGAGAAGAAATAACAGGGCAGCTCTGTTGGTAAGCAATATTTAGCTATTTGTGGACTCTGTGAGTAGGACAATGACCTAATCCACACCCACATGCCAGCAAAGGCATTCATTAACGGACTCCAAGAAGGTGTAATTTGTCATTTGTTAATGTACACAGACGCATGTGGTCACAGGCAATAATTACTATGTTTTAACTGTGATTTTCTGTACGCTGACTTAAAAGTTTCCCTCTATAGCATTCCTTTCAACATCTTTTCTTTTTCCTCCACAATGTTTCAGTGTGCAAAGCATGCTCTTCCAATTACCAGTCCTCCTGCCCACTGCCATCTGTGCACACACCGAGCATGAGCCACCCAACTTGACGAGGGCCTGTGCTCATAAACAAATATATGTCTATGCTAAATTGTCAAAAATTTGAATAAACAATCCAACAAACATCTCCTTCCATTATAGATGATATATATACTGTGGATGTAAATACTATTGGTTTCACTGACTTTGATAGAAAGTACACAGGTCGAACCAGTCACGGACCTCGCCATGGCAACAGCCCAGCTTTTTACCTACAGCAGTTTAAATGCATCATTGTTGACTGACCACAGGATTGCTTTTGCAGCTTGTGCTACCCCACTGACAATTTGGCCTGAACTGCCCACTGCTTAAGTCACAGATTTCTTTTGAGCATCAGCTGACACTGTCTGGAATCCCAGAAGGTGTTCTTGCAGATATAACAGGTGTACTTGCTCACCATTCTTGGAACAGTGGAGGCAACCAATTCCAGGTGCGCCAACTCATTCGGGAAAGTGTTCCATGGCGAGAATCAACAACATGGCTGCGAGAAGGGATTCAATCAGAGAGTGACCTGATGAGCCTCATTCAGCCTGCCACTCGTGGTAAAGCACCCACGCTTTATGCAGCATTAGGATCCCCTCGGTGCAAGAGCCTTCTCATCACCTAAGATAAACCTAATTATCCTGTGCCAATTTAATGCAACTGTAGTTCTTATCATGCTTCTCCCGTCACCCCTTCCCCAGATATCACAATGAGTCTGATCTTCACTGCGTTAAATAATTATTCTACAGTTTATCAGAGAGGGAACATAGTGAAACGCTGATGTCATCAAAACCAAAGCACTAACATCATTCCTCTCCCTTCACTGTATAGGCCTAAGTGTTTGGGATGCAGATGTGTTTCTCCAGTCTCACAGGCATCCTGAAAACTGCAACATGGGCATGCATTATGGATGAATTACTTCATCAAATAAAAAGCAGGGCATCTTGTAATGAACTGTGAGGATACTCTTAATTTTTGATGAGGCTGATGTGATGAATAGTTTAATGAGAAACACTGTGGCAAGGTCTGTTGAGTGCAGACAAAGATATCACAGCTCAGATCAGTAAACTGCGAGAAAAAACAAAATGTTTACAGAACTTTAGACCCTTCTACTAATGTTTATTAAACGTCATCAATCTTCCACTTCATACGCAGCATTAACCAACAGACAGAGCACAATTCCACCTTGGCCTTGAATTATGCACAAGCTCCACTACAGGGCAATCAGGTAATACATATTAACTAAGACATATGTAGACTACAGGAATGTTATGTACTTTGAGGAGCTCCTCTTTGATATATTGTGTTTTTTTTCTCCAGCTGGTGTGTGCAGAACTCCATAACTTGGAAAACCTTTCACGTTCTGGCACAAAAGCATCCTACTGGAAGGCAAGCAGCAAAGATCTGCCAGTGTTTTCCCACTATCTCAAATATGTATTAAACACTGCAGAAACTCAAGGTTTAGTATGTGGACCTTCTGTAATGTACTGTTGGCTGCCAAGCGCCAACTTGATTCAACACCAGGCTGCAGTTTATAAGCTAATAAAAATGCATTCAACTTAAAACTGCTTCCCATGAGAGACCCCAGTGTTTACTCGCATCAGAGGTCGGTGCATAACATAGTTAGCTGCGCCAGTATTGGTAAAGCTCTTCCTTCTGCATGCAAACACTAAATAAACAGGAGGGAGAGCAGTATGCAGCCATGACAGGCTCACAGTGAACAGAAACTAGTAATGCTAAAGCAGAAATGTGACAAAGCTCACCTGAACTTCTGAAGTCGGTCCACCACTAGTGAACATGGCTTGACTGCCAAATAAGTTACAAGAGGTAAGGTTATCTTTATTTTTTGCACAGTACGTGCGATCAATCAAGCGTCACTGTGAGATTTGCAGATGAGAAATAGTCAGGCTGACGATGACAGCCACACATTTCCCGGATACCATTTAGCCACAGACGCTGACCTTGGACTGGAACTTCCACAGTATCAAGCTGCCTCATCTGCATAAGTGATTCAAGTTGTTGCTTCACATGCTGCTCATTGATTGTAACATAATCAGAGGGATCAGAGCCTGTGGGCTGAGATGGCTCAGTCATTTATTAATGCTGAGTTTGAAACTTGCCTTGTCATTGTTTTGAGTAAACTGTCAGTATAAGACAATCAACATGTCTAATATTACTTACCATAATGAGTTGAGTAGGTGCATATACATACAGAATTAATTTCCCTTTTGGGGATTAACAAAGAATCTTTGAATTTAATTCATTTGAATTGAATTCAAGAAGATGAGGTTCACCATTTTTTCTGTCTGAAAGTATCAAATGTGAGCATGGAAGTGGATCAACTCGGTGTAGTCACAGTGTCCATAGTGAATACTCAGATTCAGGTTTTGTGGGATGCTTCTAGGTTCAGTGAAGAAAAAGACAGTTTTCGTGTAATAATACATTACATACCTCAAGTTAAAGCAAAGCTTCAGAAATTACAGTCCCTGTAGTTCAACACCTACTATTTTTTTCCTCCTGCACAGTTCTTTGGAAGTGCATAATAATTAGAATAATCACTGCAAGAAAAAAAAAAACATTAGTTTGGCCACAAGAAATGCAACCAATTCTCCTCAGCCCCTTCAGCTGTCGCGTCTCCATTACACTGAAGCGCCACACAGGAGCTGTTGACTGAACAAATTACACAGCTGACCATGTGATGGCGGTAATGCGCATTTTTTGCTGTTTGCAAACGTCCATCAGTACAAAGAGTGCAACTTGTGAATTTGTTTGCTTTCTTTACCATACACCAAGGTTGTTGTGATTGAGATCAAAAGAGGTTCCTGAAGGCCACTTTTGCAGGGGCGTTCCTGGTGATAGAGAGACGTGTCGATGATACGGCCCCGAAAAATCTACTCACTAGTAGAAACCTGCCATAATACCTGTAGAAAACTCGCATAAAAAAAAAAATCACGTTAACTTTTGGTTGCATTGTGTCAAAAAGCAAAAAAGCAGCAGTCATTAAACTATTGATAGCTTACAGAAATTCGGGGTCCTGAGTACTGACATTAGTCCAACTTCCCATTCCCTCATTCTGACTTACAATCAAGTATTTAGGAGTGTTTCTATTACACAGTATTCTACTACCCTTGAAACTGTGCAATTTGGAATTGTGAACACGCCAAATGAAAACAGGTACATTTCACAGACGCTATCATACATCACAAACAAATTTTTGCACTTACAAGGTGGTTTTTGATTCATGCAAAACTACAATGGAATCATCTTTTTTGTGTCTGGAAGTCACATGGTGGACCACGAAGAGTCACATTTGGTTTTCTGTAGGAACTAACTCCCTGCAGGTACAACAAGAGGAGTTATGTAGATTAGACCCTGTTATTATCCCTGCATGAAGAAAGTGTGGTTAACGTGCACTGGGCAATGTGTCATTGCCTCTTCGATGCCTAAAGCCGAGTTGAGGGGAGGGAAGATGACTTGGGAGGCATTATTGAGTGGAACTACGTAACATGACGGCCCACTGTCTGTCTGTTTGGATGATCTCGCTGGCTTCACCAACATCAGAACAGCTGGCCGATGTAAGGGATGGAATGGGTGGCCGGGTGTGCTGAATAACAACGGGATTCGTGTAGCAACTTCCCCTAAATCGTGTTGCACGAATATGACCAGCAGTCTCCCCCTGCTATTGTGGTCATTGAACGCAAATAACTTCAGTTGGTTAATTACCTTAATTTTTGTTTCTTGCAAAGCTGCTGTCTGTCATTTTAGTAGGGGTGGGGACCAGCTCAACCCGCCACCCCGTGTCAGTTAATGTAAAAAAGACAGGCGGTACGCTAGATTCAAGTGTTAAACAAGGGGTATCCACCAATGTAAAAGTGGCTACTCATACCTGTCATCACAGAGTTTTGAATCAACTGCTCTTCTATGACATAGTGGACTATCACCTCTCAGAAATCCCTCAGATGTGACTGGCTCCACATCTAAGAGGTTTCCCTTGCAACAATTTGTTGCAGACGTCTGTCTTTTTTATGTTAAAAATAAAAAATAAAAGAAAAACAGAGTGGTTGCAGGAATAGAAATAAACCTGCCAAAATTAAACATTAGACATCCATCACCATTATTCTTGGAGGGACATATCGCCCGAGGAGAAAACACAACTTTGTCACATAACATGATTGAAACACATTGATATTGGAGATTCGCTTTATCGACATTTCAAAGAGCTGCCTAGAAACAGAAAACACAGTTTCTTTCTGCTTCTGTCACTGAACTGCAAAACAAAAAAAAAAAAAAAAAAGTAGTCTTTGCTGCATTTAGCTTATAAAAGTAATTAATTAGTTGTCTAATACTTTGCATGTTGGATTTACTTTCATAATGTGTTTAGCTGGTGCATACATATACATACAGTATAGGGTATAGATGTATATTGTGGATATATAAAACTGCTTAATTTCAAAGATTTTATTTTGTTCACACACTTTCTGTCTTTGTAACAGCAGTTTCAGAGTCTTGTTATTCCACAGGGAGGCTAAAGTTTGTGTGTGTGTGTGTGTGTCTTTTTATGTTTGTTTGTTTTACGTGCACAGCTGCTTGTATAAAGTTAGAGAAAAGATTACTGCTTTGACAGCATTTCTGTTCATTACTTTCATGCACAGTATTTCTTGGTGCCGCCGAGGAGTGGAGGGGATCTGGTGGACTCAGAATTGGGTCTCTGCTTTTTGCAGATGATGTAATTCTGTTGGCTTCATCAGACCAAGGCCAAAGGGCTATGCCAAAAAAATCTCTTTATTTACCAGTTTGTCTACATTCCAACCCTCACCTAGTAGAGCTGCTGCTCCTCTGCATCAAGAGGAGCCAGGTGAGGTGGCTCGGGCCTCTGGTGAGGCCTCATGGACGCCTCCCTGGTAAGGTGTTCCAGGCATGTCCCACTAGGAGGAGACCCTGGAGAAGAGCCAGGACATGCTTGAGGGCTTATGAATCCCCTAGGGTCTGGTCTGGGAACACATTGGGATACCTCCTGATGAGCTGGATGAAGTGGTCGGGGAGAAGGAAGTCTGAGGTATCCTAATTAAGCTACTGCCTCTGCAACCCGACCTCAGATAAGTGGAGGAAAATGAATGAACGAATGAATGAATGAGTGAACGAATGAATGAATTACTGCTTTGTGTAAAATATAGTATCACTAAAGCTGAATTTACCATGGACTTTTATCCTGGTTTTTAGTGGAAGGAGGATAACAACGTGAAACAGTTGCTGTAAAGAACCTCTTCTGGGCCTCTTCTGGGCCTCACCTGGTTATAGTCAGGAGGACACGCTTGTGTCCTGTTGAGTGTTGCTTCTCTAGATGGAGCAGCAGGAGGGAAAAAGGAAAAGACAGAATGTTGCCCCATCTCACTCATCATAAATGTTTTCTCCTCTGGTTCCTCCAGCTTAGCAGGCATGACTACTTTATGTGTTTCAAAAGTCTTACATTCTTTTCAAAAGCTTTGTGGTACATGCAGTTGCAAGAAGTTTACAAATAGGTTTAGAAAACACACTAACTTTCTTTTCTCCATGTCTGACTGTGTAGTTAAGATAACCTTTCCTGTTTTAGGTTTCAGATTTTATTTTATTTCTCATCAAATTTTAGGGTAATGAGAAAAATATATCTTATATATTTTTGAGATTTTTTTTTTTTAGTTATTTTAAATATGACCTCAAACAGAATTTCACATGATGATGTTTTACCATTAGAACCTTCTGATAAGGGGCAGCACGGTGGCTTAGTGGTTAGCACTGTTGCCTCACAGCAAGAAGATTCCTGGTTCAATTCTTTCTGTGTGGAGTTTGCATGTTCTCCCCGTGCTTGCGTGGGTTCCCTCCGGGTACTCCAGCTTCCTCCCACTGTCCAAAAACATGCAGGGTAGGTTAATTGATCATACTAAATTGCCCGTAGGTGTTAATGTGAGTGTGATTTGTTGTTTGTCTTCCATGTGGCCCTGGATAGACTGGCGACCTGTCCAGGGTGGACCCCTGCCTTTTGCCTAATATGCGTCGGGATAGGCTCCGACAGACCCCCGTCACCCGGTGACGGATTAAGTGGGAATAGATAATGGATGGATGGATGTTTTACCAGTAGAACCTTCTGATAAGGTAACTGGCATCATTTAAGTTAATTGAAGGGACAACGGTGGATGTATTTTAAAGCAGAGCTTCAAACACAGGACCTCATTGCATAAAATCAGGGGAGAAAAAAAAATCTGCCAAGACATTAGAAGAAGAGTTGTGGACGTCAGTCAAATGCGTGGTTCTTCTTTTGAAAAGGTCTGAAGGCCTGAATCCTGAAGGTCCCGTGATCATCTGCTCAAACAATAACACACAAGTAGAAACAGAATAGCAGCACAAAGCCATTGGTCTGATAGATCAGACCCACATCTAGAAAAATGTAGGGGCAGACAACGACCCATATGGCCTCCTGATCTAAGGTTGGTTAAAAAACTACTTTTGCACACAGTTGGTTACTGCTTCGACCAATCAGAGAAACAGAAGTATTCAGAACAATAGAGTGTTAGAGAGAGTTAGAGAGAGTTTGATGGAGCCAGAGACACGGCAATGTAATAAAAATGGAATCCAACAAACGTTGCCTTTTACAAGCAGAATTTGAGAAAAACTAGTGCATAAAAACTCAATCGATATCTTACATCAGGGACCGTGTGTAACACAGCCAGATGCAGCTAACATAAGAGAAATATACAAAATCACTTATTGAATAGATTACTTTATTGTTACAGCATGTTTACTAAAAGCCTTTCACCATTTTTAATGAGATGGGTCTCATCCACCACAATCCCTAAGCGATTGTCACGTAAGACCTCGGTGGCCAACATGTCTCAACATTTCATCTGCAAAACTCAGGATTCAGGAATGTTGAATACCAGCTGGCATTGAGCACTTGAATCTCAATCTGGATGTAAATGGCAAGTTGAAAAGCGGAAGTCCAGATTTGTTTGCTTCCGTCACTTGGTCCTCATCAGGGTCCTCATCAGGGTCCTCAATAGGGTCCTCAATAGGGTCCACCACTGGGTTCTTGAGGACTACACAAAGTGTTTGAGCCAAGTTTAAAGGCATTTCTACCTCATACTAGCCAACTATATGGAAAATTTTGTACAAAATCTATTTTTTTAAAAAAAAGTTAAAATCTAAACTCGAAAACTAAACTAAAACTAAACTCGAAGACGAAGAGAAAAAAAAAGTCTGTGTGTCTTTTTCAAACTGTATGGAAACATCAGGTCACAACTTTAAAAACACAACTCATTAATCTACTTTACTTCTTTACTACTCTACTTTACTACGTCAGATTGAAGAAGAAATTGTCCATATAAGCATTACTTATATAACGACACCAAGCTGGAAAAGTTGAAATAGGTTAAAATTATTTTTGGTTTGTAAAAATGTACGTTGTCATTGTTTTTATTCAGATGACTTGGATGAAAATTGTGAACCTATCATTTAAAGTGTGACAGGCGTATATTATATGTATCTAGAAAAATATCCAGAGTCTTCAAATAAAAAAATGAATTTTCTGTCAATCAAATTTATACATAAATTATGAAAATGACCAGCAATTGTACACTCACTGTCCGGTATAATTTGCCATTTGATTATGAGTGTGGACAGCAGCACCTTGCAGTAAAATAAAATGAGCCAACTCTGCGCTCATCTTTGAGAAACAGCCTTGTAATTTCCTCCTCGCAGGGAAAACTAGATCGTAAGAGAAGTGTTTATCTATAATAACAATCTCCAGCTCCATTTCGTCCTGCCGAGGCTTTGCCTGTTTGGCAGGGAGTGGTTCAGAGGCTCGACTGGGCAGAGATGGGGAGGATGTAAATCAGCACAGTTCCACACCACTGTGTTGTTTACTCTGTCATTGTTTACAGCATTTGGTTTGGCGCAGCTCTACACCACTGCCTATGCAGCACCAAGCTGCTTTTAACTTTTACTTTGAGCCAAATTTGCACTCTGTCTGGGAGGAGAAAAAAAAGTAAAAACTTTAATGCCAGCTGGGCTGCACTCCTGCGTTTTAAACCGAGATTTCAAGAGCAACAGAGCTCTGTTTGCAGACATTTTCAAGGAACACAAACCACAAGTATCGACACTCTGTTATTTTATACTTTCTCTTCTTGTTCTTTGCGGGAAACAAAACACGTGGAGCAGTCTGAATGCTGAACTGGTTTATACCTCTTGTTTATTGCCTGCCTTGCAAGGCGTATGTCACTAGTACATAAACGGAGACAATGTGTGGCCTTTTACTAAACTGAGTTCATGTAAAAGAACAGCAGATTAGCAAATAAAAAAAACAAAAAAAAAACAAAACGACAACCTTAAAATGATATCATCTGATCTTAAAATGAGTTTCAATAATAGACACACGATCTGTTTAAGCTGATGACACACAAGCTATTATCATTTCTCATGTTTGTATTGAACACATTCATTTAAAATTCAGTGCAGAAAGAAAAAAACAAGTGAGACCTTTTAAGAGCTGGTTGAACCTTCTAGACACCAGTGACTACAAGCAAGGCCTTTAGTGTCTCTGCAAAACGTTTGCGAGGAGTTTTATGACCTTTCCTATTTACAGGGCTGCTGTAGTTCAAACATATTTGTAGGATGTCGGGTGAGAACAGTTCTCTTGAGGTCAAGAGCATCAGGATTAACCTCTGGACTCTAACTGGGCCTCTCCAAAAGGGGGGTTTCCTTTGTTTTTATTCTGTAATGGGTTTACTTCTACTCTTATGGTCGCTGTCCTGCTGCATCTCCCATCTTCTACCCAGCTTCAGGTGTTGAACGACGCCCCGACATTATCCAGACTGATATTTTGGTAAATGTGGGAATTCATTTTTCCTCATTGAAGATACTGTGTTGTGTCTTTGGAGTCATCTTGACTTGGTGCCCACTCCTACGAAGAGTAACCACAGCGCTACACCCCCTCTGTTTATAGACTTTTTGTCTCACTGTGGACTAATGGATGCCTGAAGACTTTGAGTTAACTTAGTAATTCTTTCCAGTCTTACAGATCAACTACATCAGCAGATACGTCTGAAAAGCAGACTTAAAAAGTTTCAGCGTCTTACATCACTCCAGAATCCAGGTCTGCAAAATACTGACTCTAAATGACGTTTGTATTTAGAAATTAGGCAATTCATTGTAATTAAGTCATTAGTTGCGATAAAGCACATGGACTAATTATTTAATTGGAATTAAGTAATTAGTCTGTGGGTTGATTTTCTTCTGCCACAAGATCTGCGGGAAGTTTTATGGATGTGCACAAAAAAAAAAAGCCACAAATTATAATTGCTTATGTGTTATCAGATTAACTGCTTTGTCTATTATTATAAGTTAAAGGAAAATCAAATCTTGAGATGCACAATGAATGCAGGAAACCAGTTTATTACAAGGGGTTCAGGTAGTTTCTCTTGACTGCTGTTGGTGTGAAACATGTGAGGAGCTTGGGTTCGTTTAACTAAAACCTGTCTCTGACTTAATGACGGTATCCAGACACGTGCGGTTCTTAGTGTGTGACAGAATCAGGTTAAGAAGATAGAGGGAATAAAACATCATGTCATTTCAGTAGGGTGACTTTCACAGCAGAGCAGAGCTTTGTCTGCGTCTGGTGTGATGCTAAACCCACAGGCTTATGTTGGAGCCCGTGGTAAAGCTAATGAATGTGTGCGCTCCAGTCTTTTTTTTTAATTCTGCCACGAAGAGCTCTCGGTATCCTCCACTCGAAAAAGCCCAGCATCACATGCAGTCCGGAGATTAATCACCCTCAAGTATGACACGAGTCTCATCAGAACTACATAACAAATTACAGGACGAGGAATTCTCTCTGTCAGTTTCATCTGTGCCCTCTTGTTGTGCTATTGTTCATGAATAAGTCATCAGTCCCCCTCAGTATTACCCCTTCAGCTTATTGCTCGTTCCGCTGCCTCCGTGGCCCCGTAAAACCCGCTGAAGTGTTTATAGGAGATAAGAGGCAAAAGGAGGTCGTAGGCCCAATAACTCCTTTTATCACCACACGCTCTGCAGCAGGAGCCACTTTATGGTTGAATTTGCAGAAGACGAATTCATAATTAGAGAAGTTTGTGGACCCAGTAGCAGAGGGCTAATGGGGGAGTAAGAAGAATCAGGGAAAGGGCATCTGCAGAAACACTTGCTAAGGTGCTTTATTACCGTTCTTTGTGGCAAAGATTAGAAAACAGCCTTGGTGAGCAGTATCAATGAAATAGAGCTTTTAAAAATGTTTGGTTAAGGTGTTAGTGTCGCATTTGTCTAGACAAGTCTGAGTCGTCTCAAAATTAGTTCAGGCTATTGATTTTCTTGGGGGCTTATCTTTATTAAAGGAGTCTACCTTGTCAATGGAATTACTGCTTCTGCCATCAATGTGAGAGGATTCTGTTTCCCAATATTGTAAAGGCTGGCCCAAGAGACATTAAATGACCCAGGTTAATGGGAAATGCAATGTTTTGTACTGAGTATTTCTTACTAATCTAAAGGTTGGACAAAAACAAAGTAAAGCTCTCATTTCCTATATCTCTAAATTACATGCCTCAGAGGGAGGTCATGAATATTTTACCTTGTTTTTCAGACTTCTGTTCATGCATGCGTACAAATAAAGATTTTTTTTTCCGGGATTTTTTTCATGTTTTTTTTTTTTCTTTTCTTGAAAAGCATGCAGTCCTATCATCAATAATGCATGCAGAGACACATGGATCATGTACTGTCCCTTTGGTCTAGGTTTAATGACGACTCACAATAGTTACAAGGTTGGGGACCTACACGCCTGCAAGTCAGGATTCCTTTATTTTATCCCCCAAAAGTCTTCACGGCTCTTTTGTTCTGCCACCACCGAGTGCCACCTTTGACAAAACTGAACACTGTGAGATGAAAGGCAACAATAGCTTCAGTTTTAATTAGCCAACTTGGCAAGCACGTTTACACGGAGCAGACGAGATTATAGCAGATAATGACTAGGACCCTGTGTTCCCAGCCGCCTGCACGTTAACAAGAAAAATAAATAAATAAAAAAATAAAAAGGAGAGAGAGAGAATTAATTACTCATTTTCTCGGACCCAGGAAGCGAGATCTTGTGCTTGATTGCATAGTTTGCATGATTATCCTAACTCCATGGCAACAACAAAGCTTGTGTAAATACAAGTGAATTGAGGTTTCTCCCTCACGTTCACTTCTGTGAGAAAAATGGGTGTACTTAGTGTGTGCGCACAGTCCCCCCGAACAAGCTCCTTAAAAAGCAAGGTTATCCCTACAGAATCTGCAGCTACATCAGGAAAACAGTGGAACATTAGTCAAGAAGTGTCCTCCCCTTCTTCGCTCGTCAACCCCTGCTGAAAAGCCCAGATTAACCAACCTCCATTCCATTTAGATAGAGGATTGTTTTTAGGTTTGCCTGATTATATCTTGAGCACAGACCATGCTTTTATTGGTATTTAACAAAGATTAGCTTTAAATTGATGATTAACCTCTGTAATCCTGCGTGCATATTGCTTGTCTTTACCACAACTGCACAAAAGATCCGCTGCATTATCGTTCAGAGAAAATTGAGGCTCAGAAAGCAAATGAGGCAGTGTTATCTGCCTGGTGCTAGGCAGGATAATGAAGACAAATCTTCGGAGTACAGAGCCATCGCATAATGAATCCGTACAGATGAATTCTTTTGACTTTTAAGCGTGCGTCTTTTAATAAAACTTCACTATGACCCTGACAAGCAATTGCCACCCTTATCTTACGAAGGAGAAGACTCTACCCAAGGGAGTGGGTATTTTCATTGTTTAGATGGCTGTATTATAAAGTAATCAGACATTAAATGAGTAATTTCTCCATATTTAACTCCAAGTGGCGAGGTAATGGTTTAATTTGTTGGGCAATGAGTTTTCCCATGTGGAGTGCTACTTGCATTAAATCACTGGCAATTGCAACTGCATTTGATGCTTAGGAAAACATCTCTGAGACGCAGCAAGAATTCAGTCCAAAGGATCTGCTCAGATGGCTTCGATCACCTGAACATCAGACAGCCCTTAAAAAGTAAAAACTGGTGACTGATCTCCTGCATTTCTATCTCTTTTTCACTCTGAACTTTTTTTTTTTTTTTTTTTTATTAAATCTTCTCTACAAGTCCAGTTGCAGCTTACATGTACAGTGTATATACGGCTAAATTCATGAAATGCCTTAAAGGATTTTTTGAACAATTTCCTGAGGACTAAATGAAATGTCTGTGATATGCTTTGGTCAGAGGAGCAGCAAATGTAGCACGATGGGAGTTTGGGTTGAAAAAGAATCGTCAAACCTCTTAAAATAACTGCAAAGGTCATTTTTTTTCACATGTTTTTCAAAACGCAAAAGCAACAGAACCAAATATTTGGTTATGTTTTTTTCTGTTTTCTGAAAAATGTGATAAAAACATGACTTGGTCATTAGTTTAGGAGGGTGTATACGATACTGAGGATGATTCAAATCTGAACTGCTCGCTGAATGAGAAATTTGATGCGGTTGTGTTGTATCACAGTTTTGAAGACGGATGCAGTTAAGTTATTAATATTTAGCTATTGAAGCTGAAATGATACAAAGCAAAGTTGGAGCCTTGACAGAAGATAGTGCTCCCAATACAGATGCTGCTGTTCAGATGTTTAAAATTCTGAAAAGCCTTTGCTTTTGAACCGAAAAAACTAAAAACTAAAAATAAAACAGGGCTAACTTGATGCAGTTTGTATGGCAGCAGGTTCGGCACTGACCACAGCAGTGTTTGCAGAAATCACATCAGAGCAGCTTTCCTAAAAGTTCCCATTTTCAATCATTGTTCCATAAATCTTTCTAAAATCTGACACAGACATGAAGCTGGATTCCAAGACAAGTTGAGTCTATGATGGTGTTTAAAGTTAAAGATCCCCAGGACCTTACAAAACATGCTTTAGATGCAAACCTGCTCCTTTTTACAGGTCACAGTATCATTTAGGGTCTTGTTGACCATCTGTCAAAACGATAATTCCAGATAACCTTGGCGTCCTTTCAGTGCTGTTTTGGACAACCACTTTGATAACACTGCACATATACTGTATATAAAAATAGTATGGTGTATTATTCTTATAAACCTTGGAAGATGACATCGGGAGGCATAGCTCATCCGTAATGCGCACTCCAAAACTGCCAAGGAGATCACAGCTCACACACTCTAATCGAACTCCAGGTTTTTTTTTTTTTTTTTTTTTAAGTTTCTATATATATAATATCAAGAGGAGGCTATGTGACAAAAAGTCTGAAGGTCAGCACTCAAGTCTTTCCACTCATCAGGAGGTGTTATCCAGATAAATAAGAAGACTTCAAAGCAAAAAGAAAGGCTTTTTGTATATATATATATATATATATATATATATATATATATATATATATATATATATAATGTGTGTGTGTGTGTGTGTGTGTGTGTGTGTGTGTGTGTGTGTGTGTGTGTGTGTGTGTGTGTGTGTTGAAAATAAAAAGTTTAAAAGACACTCCAAACTTGCTGTATTAGGACATTGCCCAGAAAACTTGACTGATGTTTGCGGTATCATTAATATGCACAACGCGCATTTGGACTCAACTTTTTGTTGGATCCCAGTGAAAATCTAAAACGAGAGTGAGTTTTTAGCACAAGCAAAAACATTTCAAAGAACAAAATACAAATGTTCTCATAAAATGAACATATGTTTAGCGAAGTGCCATTAAATATTTATGTGACACCAAAGCAGAGCCTTGTAACCGGATTAATTAACAGTCATACATTTCATATTGATTAAAAAACCTGCACGAGATGCTCTGCTAATTGCTCTATTTACTGAAACAAGTTGATAAAGTAAAATACAGCCTTTTTAAGCATCTCCGGCTGTGAATTATCATTTAAAATCATCATCATGGGATTCTTTTGACTTGTTTGCCTGGATGATAAGAATTGAAGGCAAAAATATTAAAAAAAATAATCTTTAGGATCTTTTAACAGCTCAAAATATTGTCACTCATTATTAACTGATCAAACAATAAACACATGTAGGTAAACATACTGCACATGCACAATATACACATAACAGATTTGTAAAAACAACAAATGATCTAATTAGATGATTATGATTAGTGAAGAAATGAAATGACAGTATGCCAAGAGTGGGAAAAACAGAGGTATACGCAAGAATCAGTGTTATCTTTATGTGCCCAGACAGTGATCCTGTCACACTCTGTGCCTCCGAAGCCGTGACTTGAATGTCCAGAGGCTTTTGTTTCAGCTGTACATGCTCTCAAGAGGAGGGTGCATTTATCGGCAGGCACGCACACATCAGCACAGCACCTGTTCCAGAGTTGCCTCCAGAGTTTAATGCAACAACACCAAACATTAGTTCATCAGCGCTGCCACACCATATGCTGTGATGTTCCCTTTTCCCTCCTGATTTTGCAAAACAAAACCAATCTTTTTCTTTTAGTGCTGTTTATTTCTGTTTTGCAGTTGCAGTAAAAGAAGATTCTTTCTAGCTCTGAGTCTTAAGCAAAACTGGATTCCTGGATGATCAGACTGATTCCGGCTGGCCTTTAAATACCATTAAATTACCACTAACCAGCACTCGGGGTCACTTGTGCAGGATAAGCAGGTTATTTAAGAAACTCTAGTGTCCTGATGCTGACGGGCTGTTCCTGTCACCTGTCTCCTCATTCCCGATGATATAAAACTGTTTACAGAGCTGCAGGATTTGGAGCTGTTCTGCTGGGGAGCTGGTGGACAAGTCCTGATTGATATGGAACTGCAAATATCAATACTTATGCATGGTCATCACTGATGACATGATTTTATTTGTAAAAAGAAAATGCAATTTGCTTCTTTAGTTGCGTCCTAACCAGGGTGTTGTAGTCATTTCATTACAGATGATGGCATCAGCGCCTAAAAATGTTTTGCCTCTGCACAAGCAGCCACCGCTTCCTTTCTTTTCCATTTCCACTTTCCTCTCCAAATTTGTTGCGTTCCTGAATGAGTGCTCTGGGGAATTGTTGTGATTATTTGTATATTATACGCCACAGTCACACAGCGACTTTTATTTATTTAGGTTACATCCTGATAAAGACTCTGCGGCGTGTCAGACTCAGAGTAATTTAGAGGATCACCGCTAATCATACTCAGGAGTCTAGTGGGTTGCAAATGGTGCTCACTTCAGTGTTTTGGACACAATCAGACAGACCACCTCATCACTAAATCAGTGGGCTCCACGCTCTGTCTGACAGAGGTTTTAGTTAGTTTTTTTATAAACAGTTTTTCTACAACTGTGACAGCAATAATCAGGAAGTGGCAGGTGACAGTGTTATCATCTCTGGGACAAAAGCTTTTATGTGATGTGAGGTCAACAACAATAAAGATGGCAATAATATGTTGTAACTGCAAAGCCATTGTATGGCAGCAAACCTGCTTTTGGGCTCTGTTATAAAGCTGACTAATTTTAGATTCACACCTATATATAATTCAACAATTCTTTGTGCAACCTCTCTGCTTTCAAGCCAAGGGAAAGAGAGAAAACCTGAGGCAAAGCAACAACCTTTCGAAGTCCAATTTCAGGTTTGAGATGAGTGGAATTCCCTTTTGGAGATGGGGGAAAAGAGAGGTGCTCACCGGGGCGTTCTCCCTCCAGAAGAACCAAGATGAAGAGTCTCGTTCATGGCCAGCTTCCTGCACAGCCCCAAGAGCTTGTTCCCAGGAACTCATCAGTAAGCATGAGTGAGACATCATTAATACTGGTCAGATGGCTTCCCCTGGAGTCTACTCTGTCCCTGAGAATCTTTGTGAAATACTTACCTTTAAGAGTATTTGCTTGTAAACGAGCTTTTGAACCTGTTGGTCATCAGTTTTCCACTCCAGCAACAGCTAAGTTTTTTTTTTTTAGTTTTTAGTTTTGTTTTGGTTTTAAAGGAAAGTAGATTTTGATAGGATGCCATCTACAAGGAACGTTTGCCAGTGCCACCTTTGTTAAGTGTTTAACCTTCTCACATCAAACCTGAATCTGTGTATCTGAGGGCCACATTTCACATTTAAACAAACCCAGACCCTTATTTAAAGAACAAATGTCAAGAGAGAATCTAGTGGTGGAATAGTGCAGAATAATTCAGGAGGACAACCAACACTACAAAGCCGACATCCACTGGAGACAAAGCGTTTAAGTCCAAACACACAGGTGCACTAAAGGCATAGAAACACACACACATTATAAAGGGCTATCTAAATTACAATTTCTGTATAAAGTTCTGGAGAAAGTCATTTTGATTCATCGACAGACATTCTTACACAGCCATGACATTTGAGGAAAGTTTCAATCAAAAACTGATCTTTTGCGAGACCTCCTTTTCACTGTCGACCTATGCTGCTTTCAGACCTGCAGCGCTTCGTGCAGTAGATCACAACATTCGCTTGTTAAGACTCCAGCAATTTGTTAGTATCAAAGGTCTGGTTTTAAGTCATATCTGACAGACAGGACCTTTTCTGTACACATTTTTAAATGTTGCTCTTCTCCAGTTCCCGTCACTTTTGGTGTGCCTCGAAGTCCTTTTTTTGTTGTTTTGGGTTTTATTTGCTCGGTGCTGTTTTCATTGTATTGTCTCTGGGGTCTGTTTTCATGAAAACATAATATGTCCTTCAATTTTTTTTTTTTTTCTTAACATATAGAGTTTTATTTGCCTGTTAAGTTAGACACCAAAAAAAGAAAAACAAAATCCACTCCCTTATTTTACTGTCTTAGTGACATTAAAACCTGAAAGAAGCTCAACTTTCTTAACCTTTTATGAGGACAACGTCGATTTGGCTGCCACACATGGTCCTTTGACTCCATGTAGTTGCTCTACTGTCAGACTGTTGAACTTAAGGGTATAAAGACTCACTTCTTCTCCTTGGTTTTTAATTTTTTACTTTTTGAGACCCCAATAGACCTTTGGCTGTTTTCTGTGTCAATGGTTATTCACTCTTACTCATTTTGTTTTAATGTTTAAACGTGACCTAAATTTCTCATATTTTTTCACTGTAAAGCAATTTGGTCGACTTTGATTATCTTTTTTTTTTTTTTTTAATTGTGGTGGATAAAGAAATTTGAGTTGTCTCCCTTTTCGCCTAAATAATGATGCTCCGATTACTTACAAATAGCAGCAATGAAACAGAATCAAGCTATTGTAGGTCTCTCATCAGGCTCTTTGTACCTTCAATAAGTCCTTTTAAAAGGCTGAGTTCAGTCATGGAGGCTTTTAATATTGAAGAAACATCTCTCAAGTGTTTGGCAAAACTATATCCTGTGTTGCCTTTTGATGTCGATCGACATGCTGGTTATTGATGGCTAATACACAGATGGACATCATAACGACCAAAATGGCTCTTTGCTCTGTGGATAGCTGCTATCTCTCATGAATTATGAAATTCAGCACAAATATGCAAATCTGAGCATTAGCCTAGTTATTCCCCTGCACTGTAAGTTACAGTGACTTATCTATTATGTATGAACTAGGGATTGGAGAGAAGAGGTCCTGGCAGCCAGCTTCACTGCTCTTTCTCAGTTGCTCATTTTCACATCGTGAAAGAACATGAATAGTAAGGGAGGTAGTTCCAAAATGCAAGCTCTCTGCAGCCCCACATATCCGAAGACTTGGTAGAATTAGAGCTTGCTTGTTCGCTCAATTGCCAAGCTACTTAAAATAACAATGGCTTCTGCAGGATTTGGAAGATACGTAGGGAATAACCATGAAGTTGTTGCTAATCCTCAAATTTCCTCCCACAAGGCTGATATGAAATGCTAGTCTGATCAGTAATCAGTCCGCAGGGGAGGCAGAGTTTCAGCCAACTCTGCGAGCGCTCACAAAAATCAGCCTCTGTATGACTTTATCGTTGCAACGCTGGATGAGTGATTGTACTCAGGTGATTTAATCATAATGGCATAAACATCCAAAATAAAGAGTGAGGTAAAAATAACTCAGTGAGCAGCAACAACCAAAATGCTTGGGAGATCAAATTAAATTCAGCACTTAAAACAGCATCATCCTGCTGAGCATGACAAGATCTTTCAAAGTTTTTCAGATACGCTCAGACAAAAACTGGTTCAACCAAAGGACAAGACATCCTAGCAAAAACTTAGGGCCAGTGCATACTGCACCTCAAATGTGCACAAGCCGGACCTGCAGGACGAGCTGGACCTGCAAATATACGAAAGTATGTCTGAAAATAAAACCATCAAGGAGATGCAGTGGTCATGTCGAAGCCCAGGCTTTAACACAAACTAAATTCACTAGTGAAACCTTAAGAGAGCTACGCATGAGAGAGTGCCCACAAACTCAATCAAAACGCAATGGAACAAAATCGCTCCCCAATCATGTGAAACTCAAAACAGCATACAGAAAATAATTACTTCAAGATACTACTGGCCCTAAAAACTGTTGACACAAGTGTGTGTAATTTTTCAGACACTGCTTCTGGATTTTGGCTCAGTTTTTGTTAAACAAAAAAACAAGAAAAACAAATTAGTGTATGACATATTCTGATGTTTGGTTTTTACTTAAGTTCTTATAAGGACCAAGTGACTTTAATTATGTCTTGACTAGAGACGGGAATTGTTAAGACTCTGTCAATTCCAGTTCCATTATGGATATCGCTTATCGATTCGGTTCCTCATTGGTTCTCTTATTGATTCTCAACCAGTACAAATTACTTTGGTTGCATTAACACTTTAATTTCAAACATGCACCAACATTTTGCACTCAACTTAAACTAAATGAAAGCTGGCTGAAGCTGAAAAACAGAAACTTTTTTAAATGAAGATTGTGACTTAAATACAATCACAATGATCACTTTTTGCGCATTAAGTTTTCGTGCAGAAAACGTTTCGCCGTGCTGGAGGTATTTTTCCCGTCTTTGATGTGATCAAAGCTCTGCACATGTTGTTACTAAGAGCCGACCATCTCACTTCCGCATTGAAGCTCATGCAGAGCTGCGTTTCGTTGCGTTTCCTCGACTGACAGAGGGGGGGCTCCAAAAACGAGTAAGTCTCCATTGATTCCTACGTTAAAAATGTTAGAGCAAAAATAAACAAATTTACAGCCTGATTAAAAAAAAAAAAAGTTTTGGTCTCAATCGTTTGATTTCATATCCATGACGACTATGAGGGGGGTGAATTTATTTTGTACCACGTCAGGAGAGTTTACAGCAAGCATCTGTTTGTATGAAGCCAGCCTCGGGTAAACGCGATGGTCATTTTTGTTTTTGACCATCAAGTCAAGATGGTCTATCCCCCTGTAAATGTCTGGCAGCAGCTCTGCAGGACTTCGGCTGAAGGAGCTGGGACCGACGCTAACTGTGATTGACATGCAGTGGGCGTGTTCCAGATGGTTTGCTGATCAACATGTGCAACATGTTGGAAACATTGTGAGACAAAATACCAAGCGTGTACATGACGTCTTCACGCAAATGCGTCGGACATTAGCAGAACCTGTAAACGGGGTCGTTAGGCAGGCAGATTAACGATTCCACGGAATCGAACTACTGGAAGCTGTTCTCTTCGAGAACCGGTTCTCAATTCCATCCCTAGTCTTGATACATAAAATACATGTATACTTATACAAATCAATATAGATTGATATGAAACCCAGGCCTCTGTGTGAGCACCGAAAGGTCGCCCCATCTGCGTTAGATGTAGCTTTTCATTCCTCTTCCCTCCATCACCTGCTCTGTAATTAACAGCTCCACCACATTCAGTGCTGCTTTTCTCACATTGCACAAAGAAAGCACACCATTTAGCACCAGACTTTAAATATTGCTCAATGGGGAGTTCTCTTGGCTTGTGAGTCATCATGTAAGACCCAGGTTCAAAGCAGAAATGTAGAAGCTAACATTGCAAAACTTCAAGGAGAGCTCAAATCCTGAGCGGCTCTAGGTCACAACTAATGACTGCTGCAAGCTACATGCCTGAATCTGTGACAGTGGGTTTTAAATGATGTTATGAACTACTCTTTGTAAACCTAGATATAAAGGATGTTTACAACCCTGAATCACAGAGTCACAATGGCATGTACAATACAAATAAAAAGATGCACTGATTTCTATTTTTAATCTTATTCAACTGCAGACAATATGAGCCACAAATTTCACCATGTTTTGTTTCATCAGAGATGTTTAATTTTATTATATTTGGCACAGCTGCATGGACATAACCACCAATCTCCAGTTTGTCCAAAAATCTGTGAGAAAATTGTTAAAACTTTACAAGCCATCCGTCCATCTATCCCTTCACTTCATCCTGCGGGGAGTGATGTCGAAGCCGGAGCCGACCTCAGCTGCCATCAGGAGATCCTGGAGAGGTCGCCGGTCCGATAATGAATTTACAAACAACGTTCCTCAAACGTTCAATGCTCATTTCTCTCTTTTTTTCCCCCATAACACCATTACACAAATCCAATAATCTGGAGGAATTCCATAGTAAAAAAGGTGCAAACATCTATGATCTCTTATTTCTTCGACGGCGCTGCATCCAGAACCATCATTCATCAATACCTGGTTTAACCTCATAAGCAAGTAATTACTTTGGGAGGTCCCAGCCAGCATGTCCATGCGGGACACATACAGGTTAAAACTGGGATGGAAATATGTGTCCCATGTGGTTTTGTCCCAATTTTAACCTGTATGGGTCCCACATGGACAAGCAGGCTCGGGTACAGCAATTAACACTTATATTCAGGTATAATGTTAACTTCGTCTAGAGACCATGTCAACGTCTTTGGGCTCATCCACAATCTGTGGACCAGTGTACGGTGGAAAATTGTAAAAATTCATATTGCATTTTTTTTCCACTGTCATCCATGTATTTTTTAACGAGACAGTATAAAACCACATTCTACACAGACTGCAGAGGCATGGCTGAGGAAGAAGAGGGTGCTGGTTCTGGACTGACCCGCCTCCACTCCTGACAAGTCCACAGCAGAGAATCAATCTGCAGAGAAATTTATCAGGGAAAATGCCACAACAACAGCCCAACTCTACTGTAAGACGTTTTAAGATGTCTTTGCAGGAAGAATGGGAGCAAATATCACTTGTCATAAATGCCAGAATGACTTCTATGTGTTGTGAGTAAGAATGCAAACACTACAAGAGGTCTACAACATTTACCTCAAATGCAAGGCATCATGTCTACTAACAAATGAAACAGTGCAAAACATGAAGACGTGGTTCATGCTTTCTCCGGCTAAACACAAGTCAAAGTAAATCTATGAAACGCTGCGCTTGTTCTCATTTGTAATTTTCATGTCATCAACTTTCATGATTTGGAACATGGATTTTTTTTCATTTTAGTTTGACTTTAACACAGAATATAAAGACTTGAAAATGCACTGAGCACATTTTACAGAAAGAGCTGATTCTTGCATGAAATGTATTTAGTCTCCTGAGGGAAACAAACCAAACCCCACAACCACGAGAGGAGAACAACTCTGAAATTCATTAGCATTTTTACAAATTTCCAATATGCCTCAGCTAATAGTTTTCATCCTTTAATTCAGAAAACTATGAACTCATCAAAAAGTGAGCCCCATTTTCTTGTTACTTTCCCCTTTTTGCAATTAAGTTAAGTTGTAGAAAAGAAAATGCACTTTTGTTTTGTTGTACCTCTCTTCCCCTCTTCACTCAAGTTGAACCAAGTGCAGAAACGCCATCGAGCACAAACCTACTAAAAGGAAACTGTTCACAAGGACCAGCTCTTCTCCTCACCCCTTTGTTTCCTGTCGTCCTCACATGAAACCTCTCCTCACATTGTGGTGTAGCTGACCCTGAGCGTTTGTCCAGTTTGTCCAGTCATATATCACCAAGACAAGCCGAGGATTCTCTTAGGATTGAGCAACCATAACATTTCCCCCAAACAGCCGCCGTATTTCCAGGCAGTCTGAAGCACTGGAATCCACGTCGTCTGTCTTCTCTCAGAACTCGCTTCTACTCGCACGTTTGGTTTCAGGGCAACATTCAAACAAAGTGTCTGTTCAGGTTTATCCAGAGAAACAGAATTCTTCCTTTCATTATGATTAATCACATATGAAAGTATGAAGTTTTCATGCTGAGAACAGGCCCTTTGTTTTCAGTATGTACCCCACTTTTCTTACCAATTTTGTTTCTGACTCATAATTAGTGAATTTATTAACTTATTTTCTAGCCCATAATTTCTGAGGTAATTTCATACATTTAGGATCTGATACAAAAATGTGTGTTTAATCAAATACATGTAAAGTTTAACCAAAATCCTGCAACCTAAAGAAAAGTACTTATATAGTACAAATATATCTCAATACAAAAAAAAGAATAAGCAAAAGAAAGAAACAACCAAAGTAACATTTAGAAGATTATTGCCCAACATCACTTCCAGGAGGATGGCCATGCAACTTAAAACCTCAAAAGACCGAATCTATTTTAAAAACAAACCAATTAAAAGCTACTTTTAGCTCAAAAATAGGATCGGGCTGCAACTGACAAACAATACCGTATGTTTCATTTGCATTTCATTACAGAACTTATTCCAGTCATATAGCAGCTGATGCCTTTGAGAAATTGTGCAGCTAAAGGCAAAAGCTCACATAAGCCAACACCCACATGCCCATAATCAAAGGTGAAATGCACTGCCTGTGGCAATTTGCATCCTATGAGGCTTGGGCTGCTGGAATTTCACTTGGTTGGTGTGTTTCCAGATATTGGAGATGTGCTGCTTAGGGGGTGGGGGAGTGAGGCGTTCAGTCCAACGCCACATCAAAGCTACATTACACCGAGATCAGGAGAGTGGCAATTATCATCAGCTGCTCTTGTCTGATAGAGTAGAGATTGTGAGAGGAGCATCAAAATACAGTATGAGATTTTCCTTTTTTTGACAAGCGCATCAATTTCCAGGACTAAATAACTTTGAGTAATTCAGGCAAAACTTGCATGGAGGCTGATTTCATGTCAACCGGCACAAGATCTCCAAAAGAGCGCTCTAGTGAGCTTCTGAAATCTAGTCTTTGTGTGTGCGTGCGTGTGCGTGTGTGTGTGTGCGTGTGAGGGGAGGGGGGGGGGGGTAGCATGTTAATTAGTGTGCTCAAATCTCTATTACAGATGATTTAAAGGTGAACTACTGGGAGAAAATGGATCATATTCTCATATTCTAAAATTGGAGATATTTAACTCACTGCAAGGCGGTAACTGGATTTATTTCTGCGTATTGACTGAGAAATTAGTCGCCCATTGTTTCAGAGCAAAATACTCTTCTTATCAGATGCTGGAAGTGTTGCATAAAAGCAAGCACAGCCACTCGGGAGAGGTGTATTTCACTCAGGGAAAGAAGAGGATTTTGTGGTTACCTCTCACGCAGGCTTCAGGGGGGATCTCAGCGCGTCTCTCCGGTTAGGGTCGATCTCAGGAGCGGAGGATGTAGATGCTGATGCTGAAGCGCGCAGCGCTGCTGTCCTGCGCCCCGCCGCTCCGCGCACAGGGAAAGCGTCCGCCTCTCCTCTCGGCCACTCTCATCACTGATTCACTAGAAAGCCGACACCGGCTGGAGGAACGGAGTCCTTGTTTATTCAAAGTAGACAACTCGACTCCGGCCCCAGCTCACGAACACGAGGCTGCGCGTGGAAATGCGGGGAGAGTTGTGCCAGAGCCACTGTTTTGCGTAGCAGGCAGGATGGAAGCTGGGAGGAGTCGTCTGCCGTCAGATGATCAGGGCAAGGTGCTCCTCACTGATACTCAGCAGTCATCAGCTTCAGCAGCTTCAGCAGAGCTCTTGTTCACACTTCAGCACAAAAACGATTCATCTGGCCTCAGCTAGAAATGCAGCTTACTCTGCCATCCCTATTTTAATGTGAACAGCCTCTTATAGACTTCTGCTTGTCAGGGATGTCGATTGGCCAAGTTTGAAGTTTCACACTTAACTGCTTGCTTGCTTTGCTATATCGTTATGCTCTTATACTGCAATGATTAGAATATCTCTGCACATTAAAGATGCATGTGTTTGACTACCATGTCCTTAATTCTTACAGCACAATTTGTTTGGGGACACCAGAGTCTGAAAATAAGGTATATTGTTGTGTGAGCCAATTCAGAAAGGTCTCCACAGGCACAAACATGATTTAAAACCATGTAGTGTATGTGGAAACTCTGTATGTGAACTGTAATACTGCCACACAAATACACCAGAAAGTCCAACTTTTGATTTCCACATGGCTGTTACTCACATTAACACTCAGCTAATGTTACTGTTTGTAGTGGTTCTGTCTTATTTTATTTACTCAAAGTCAAATATAATCATAGTACTGTTCACTTTTTAGCAGTGGATGGGTTGCGACACTGTTTGGATGCGCTGAATGCCTTGTATAACGTTGTTGAGAAACAGTATAATTATTGATGTTTAGCAGGAGCGACAGATTGTCAGATGTTTGGACAGGTTCATTTTCCAGCTTTTCAACTGGAACGCTGTCGGCTCGAGTGTGACATCATTCTGAAGTAAATATAATGCACCAACAAGCCAAAGGGTTAGGATCACAAAGATGCCTTTAATACTTCTTGTTTGAAAAACAAAACAAAAAAAACCCATCCATAAAATGTCATCTTTTAAATCAAGTTACCAAACTATTACAAAATGCTATATAGCTGCATTTTAGTAACCTGCCGTCTCTGTAAACCCCAGAGACTCACACTGAAAGGTGGAAAAAAAAGCCTTCGTGACATGTGTCCTATGAGTCATGGCTTGCAGAAATATCACAGGAACAAGACAGACACAGGTATTAAAGGAGGCTGAAGGAGCGCTGAAGGGGGGCATCCCATTCTTCTACATGACGAGACAACCCTGGTGATCAGCTTTAGGTTGACTCACAGTCGACACAGCTTTTCAAGAAACCACAGCCTGGATTAAGGCACAAAATATGGGTTATATGTTATCTGTCGGCATCTGAAATCAAACGTGTTTGCACATGCTTTGAATTGCCACAGTGGCAGAGTGAGAGGCAAATTTCACGACAGATCATTTCAATGTAAAGAGTAGATAAGGGCTCTGCAGGAAGATATTCAAAGTGTTGTATAAATTGTTGTTTTAAATTGCCTCTGCTCTCTTAGGAGGGGGGAACCCCCATTAAAACAACGAAAAAGAAAAGAAAAAATGTATGTTTTCACTCTTATTGAGCACTGCCTCTTTTATTACTAAAATGTTGGGCGTTACAGCCTGCAAAAAATGAACATCACAACACCTGGCACGCTGGGCGCTTTGATGTTATTTCAGCTGACTGCTTAAAAGTAAAACAGATAAGGTGAAAATATGTGGTTATGCTTGTGCATGGATGACGTAGCTCTTGTACCAGTCCCTTTTATGCTTTTCCTGCAGCGCAGCAGTGCTGTTTTATCTGTTAATACACCTATTGTCTAGGATCAAGTCTCTAGCACCATAAGTGCACCTCAGCAGTAGTATTGCCGTTGTGGTGCAACGACCAGTCAATGATGGTGCATTGATCCTATAATTATTCCAAGAGTAGATAGGTTAGTGGAGAAATTTCCTACATGTCATGGTGGATATATGCTTTTCTGAAAACCTCATAAATCCCACTAAATTGTCATGCAGACATGCACATCAAGAAATCTGACAGCTTGATTCATTTCCTGTGCATCCTTGTGTTCTGAACAGAACCCTTCATGCATGCACAGGAGAAATTTAACCAAATGACCCTCACGGATTCTTCCTGAGGGGTAGCATGCAGCTCAGAAAGCACCCAGGTTTGCAAATTAGAAGGAAAACAAGCGTGAAATAAATGTCTAATAATAAGACGATGGGAAACCAGAATCCCTCATTTGGTGCTTTGATGACAGTGGTGAAGAGCTGTGTGCAACATGTCACTCCATGAACTCCTTTACCCAGGGACTCATTTTCACACTCATCTAACAACCCAGTGACACCAGCATCCCAAAATGATCTTATACATAGGGTAATTGTCATTCCCATCAGTACAGACTGTTTCATTATGGAATCCACACGACTCTACCGAGGAAATGTGCTGTAACCAGGAATGTGCTGAATGTGCTGCGAGTAAATGATAATATACTGTAGTTGCTTTTTGAGAGTACAATAATCATTATCGTTACAGACGCCATTATTGGGGATCCTATCCATGCCAGGAAATGCTCTCATCTTTATGAATATTACAGCAGTGTTTCCATTAATTGTCTCTCTTTTTGTTGCTGTTCACACGGTAAACAAAGGGATATCTGTTCTATAGTGCCAACGAAAAGGAAACTTTCAATGAAGTATACGTCTAAGTTAAACCATCTGCTGAGGAACGTCAGACTAAATGCGGTCTCATCATCATCATGTGGGACATGCTGTCTGAAAAAGACAAAGCTCTTTTACAACAAAAGGGTCAGATATGCCTGGCAGCAACATCCAAATCCTCATTCATAATGGAGGCATATGTGTGTATGTCTAACATCTCCACTGACTGAGGTTAACACACGAGGCTGTCTCTGAATTCTTACAGCTGCAGCTGGGTACCTAAAATGAGAGGCAACGAGAGGGCAAAGTGAAGGACGCATTTATATTTGAACAGCTCGGTCTACGTTTGGAGAAAGAGAGACAGATATCATATTTGATTGCTTAAAAATTAATGGAGCTTTTTTTTTTATGACAAAAGCTTGCAGCTGTATGCAGATTTTAGGACTGAGAAATGGGGGCACTGAACAAGACGGCGCCTAGTCGGTAGCGACATGAGAATATGATTTAAAAATTAAGTACTTTTTTTTTTGTTGCTTTAAATGAGCACAAAAGAGCACTTTTAAAATGACAGTTAGGGTCAGGGTTGGGAAAAAAACAATAATAATAATAATAATAATAATAATAATAATAATAATAATAATAATAATAATACTAAATAGACATAGAAATAGCTTGTAAATGGGAATTCTATTTGACCCCAAGGGTGTTTGAGCCTGCTTTGTGGAGACGGGAATGCTCACAGACTCTACTGTTCCAGCACGCAGATGTATTTGATAATCCATCGGAGCAGCACAGAAGTGGGAACGTGAACCCCAAAGTCAACAAATCGGCTTGAATCACAAGGGTTCAAGCTAAAAGTGAACTAATCATACTGAATCAAAAACATATCACCTGATTAAGGCAATGTTAAAAACTCATATATTCAATAGTGTCACATTCTCAGAGAAGAGAGGAAAGATCCAACACATATCTGCAGCGCAAGCCATCTTTACTAAAACGAGAGTATAACTTTCTTATTAATTTCACCACTACTTCACCCTTTTTCCCACAATGGATTTTTGTAAGATGGATTATAAGTGACACTGACCCCTACACTAATTAAATTATTCACCAGTGCGTCCCCTGCAGCTTTTTCTATGTAGTTTGCGTGTACAGTGAGTGTCATTCTCTTTCTCTGGCAAATGCAGGGAGCTGCCTCGGCTCTGTTTGCACTTGTTCCATCCTCGCCTGGGAAAGACTCCCACTGATGAAATTTTCATTGAGGAGATAAAGCTGAACATTGTTTCACGATTCCCCAGCGAATTACATCAGCGTGTACTGATACCATTCTATCAAGACCCAAAAGCAGAGTTGATGTCTTGATAGCTGAGGGAACCCATTCTGTCTGAGGGAGATCCCTCCCAGACTGGGGCTTTGGATTACACACAGCATGATTTAGATCTTGTTTGGGGTAGAAGTGGCACATTTTAACTCTGAGCTTTTTATTGTCTGTCAACTGTCAGTATACCAGTGTTCTCTGGCTGACGTGACAGAGGGATTGCTGACTTTGAAGAAATGCAGCAAGGAGGCATATTTGAACATCAATTTCTCTCTCTTCAAGTATGCAGTAATGTGTTGCTTCAAGAACAGTTACAATAGGGTTTCAATATCACTAACGTTCATGGATGTATTCAAGTTTCCCTAAAAATACTGCAGAAGTCTGTTAAAATCTTGTGCTTATTCAAAACAGATGCTCGAGCATGCTCAAACTATGCATTCGAGGGTAGCTCAGCATCAGCAAATGTGTTGCCACAACTCAGTTTTCAGGGGATAAAAATAATAAAACTGTCAAGACTGGAGGTGTAGATAGGACCCAAAATGCAAAAGAGGCGAATACAGCTGGCAGGAGACCGGTGAGTAAGACAGGAAGCAGCACGAGGAGTGACGCTGGGAGCAACACGGGGAGCATGACAAGATGCACTGCAAATGGACAGTAAGCACACAACAGACCAAAGGAAGTCACACACCAGAGAAAAACAGTTTCACAATCTGAGAAATCCAACTAAGCACATAAAACACAAAAGCACAAAAGCAACAGAAACCCAACCAAACAGGAATACGAAGCGAAACCCAAAATGCAAACCCGTGTGACAAAAACATTTCTGCTGCTTTTCCAAACTGTGCCACTGCATTTGGAAGTCAGAAGAGGCTCCCAGAGAGCCAGCCTCATCTTTCAGGTCATTCTTGTCCGTAATAACTAAATAACAACTGTTTTTGTGAGCAGCTGTGGCTAAGACGATGAAGTGATTGTCTTCTAATTGATGCTTTCATTCTTGGTCTCCGCCACTTGGGGAAAACACTGAACCCCACATTGGCCCTGATGTGGCCAATCAAAACGTCATTGTAAGGATAAAATGCCACATTCTGAATAAAGAGAGCATTTATATGTAATAAGAGGTGCAAAGTGAATGTGTGTGTGAGAGATACAGTGCAGAAGGTGTTGCATAACCTGAAACAAGGTGTGAATAGGTTTCCTGTAGGTGAGGGCAGTCTACTCTTCCTCATTATTTCCACACAACACGTGATGCAAAAGAACTTTTGAATCATCTTTCTGGGACCTGACAATTTCACCAAGAAGCCCCCTTTAATCAGTTTTCCTTTCCTTTTTTTTTTAAAGCATAAACAAACTCAGCGCAGCAGAGGTTTCCTGCTAAACACACAGTTTCCAGTAGGATGGTGGGCAGCTTAAAGATTAGCACCATCTGTCTCACTTACTGAGTTTCACTTTGCTGTGTTTAGTTGAAGCAACACATTTTTTAGTTAGCTGTCCGCAGCAAAGACCGCCCTTTGGTCTTGTTCTCATTACAAACTGTCGTTAAGTCATCAGTAGCATCTAATCAGGGGTTTGGTTAAGATATGGCAATCTGACCCTGGATGTTTCTTGGTTAACTGTAGTAATTACTCACCAACACATGTATTATTTAAAGATCTACTTGTTTACAGAACTTCAGGCAGGAGCAGATTGCCTCACAAAATTGAAGTACTGGCCAGAATCCAACAAAAATACAGCTCACCTCCTTTTTGTCTCAAAGCAGCTGCATTACTGTTTGAATTACTGCGTCTCGAATTACAATAAACCGTTAGAACAGCCTTTAATTACTGTTCATTAAGTCTCTTTTATGTCTCTATGGTTAACAAATGATTTGAAGATATTGTGACAATTTCTTTCTTTCTTTCTTTCTTTCTTTCTTTCTTTCTTTCTTTCTTTCTTTCTTTCTTTCTTTCTTTCTTTCTTTCTTTCTTTCTTTCTTTCTTTCTTTCTTTCTTTCTTTCTTTCTTTCTTTCTTTCTTTCTTTGCTGTTATTGTTGTTTTTGTTTTTTGGTTGTTTTTTTTATGACTAGTCCAGTCGCCTGCATAAAACACTGGCATTTTAGATTTGAAGCAGGCTGTAAATATGAGTCTTAAAAACTGGAGATGTTTAATTGTTTTGTGTTAGATTTGCTCAGATCAACATCAGTCGTACCTTGTTGGACCAAAGTTTGCCATCTCGAGGCTTTCAGGATATGTTTTTTACATATAATAATACAAGAACAGGTGGGGAATCAGTTCTGAGTCTCCAGCACAAAGGTCTTCCAACTCCATCAACTTTTCTAGGAGACTCAGTTTGGCTGTGATTCTCCATGTGTGGTAAAGCCGAGGTAACTGTGGTTGGTCAATGCTAATTAGTGAGTATGAGGAGAACAACTCTGTAAGCACAAACTACCACCTGGTGTGAGGTGCTTTAATTACCATGATGGCAGGGAGGGAGGGAGTCTGCGGTGCAACCGACTTTCAGAGCATTCAAATATGCTTTTATCTTTCTGACTGACAGCAGCAAGAGCTGCAACCTCCCACTTAACTTTTCACTGACCTACCACGAATCAATCAAAGCACAGCGGGCTCTGATCATCCTGTGGACAAAACCAAATCAGTAGAGTGCACCAAATGTTGACGTGTGAGGCATGCTCACAACTAGCTTCTTCTTTGAACTGCAAAAGGGCAATATATTGGAAATATTTGGAATGATTTATCTGGAGTGTTTTGGGAATGAAAAAACCCACAATAGCTGGTGTGTACATACAAACTTTCTTTTTCGACTGCTTCACCTAAATTTGTATATTTTCCACTGATCTTAAATTCCAAACAAGATTAACCCCGATTTTCTTTTTAATGAGTAAGTTCTCTATTCTGTTTATGGGAGACTAAAGTGACGCTATTGTTGGCACCGGCGATAGGCCGCCGTCCTCTTCTTGACTGAACACATCAAACGGATCAGGAAAAAGTGGGAGTCCACTCTAGACCGGAAGCAGACGACCTCCACTCAGAGGTTAAGGTTTGGGAACTGTATCAGAGAATCAGTCCCTTCTTGAAAACGTGGCAAACGAGTGTCCCACCATGTCCCATGTTGACTACAGAACGATTACTGATTGGACAAAGTGCTCCACACTTTATTTTCTGACCACTTCCAGTGTACTGTGCAACATCACAAGTGTGAATGCAGTTTTACACTAAAACAGCTCAAATGCACAAATGTGCATTTTGGAAGGAATCGTTTTTGTTCTTGTCAAGAAAATAAGTTATGTTTTAACACATGTAAAATAATGTCTATACATTATGTATGAAATTCCTTTTTTTTTTAAATCCTGTTTATGTGTCTGTAACTTACAATTCTTCATCGCTATAACAACAATTCTCAGCTCTGCAATTTTTTATTTTTATTTTTTCCTCAAAAAAGACGAATGACAAAAGGTCTGTTTTTTTGGAATAGAAGAAGTATCAGGCTTTAAATAATCCTTTTCTTGGCGGGCAGAAATAATTTCCAAGCTGTCATTGCCTCTCTGTGTCCAGCTCGGAGGATGAATTCGAGGATCAGCCGAGCTAATTTGGAGCAGGTGATGGGCGAAAGTTATAATTGCACTTTTGTTCACACATTCACAGCTGACAATGCACCACCTGCCGTGTGTGAATCACTTGCTGATAATACACCGTCTGTACTCGCCACACAGTTTCCCCGAAAATTTGTGTTTCACATCTTTGTGATATTTCAGATATGCTTATTAGAGATTCAGACATTATTTCAAACTTAAAAAGATAATAGAATAATCATAGTTAGAATGAATGCATGTTATTAGACTCTTGAAAGTGTGGATTTGACCATGTGGGATTATATCATTTCAGTGAGAAACCAAACACGGTATTACCAATGGTCATTGTCTTCATGAATGATGTGGTTCCATTTAGAGTGAAGACCTCTGGGGATGTTTCAGATAAAGGTGAAGATGAACTTAGAAGTCCACATAATCAGGTACAGCAACTCAGTCTTCCAGAAAAACTCAAAACCATTACATATGACAAATCTAAGTATTTATGCTGATGGACACAGATGTGTAATTCCAGTGAAAAAAACATACACATCTCCAGATGCATTTTCATCTGATGAAATGATAGTTTCTTTTTGCAATTATTTTCATATTCACATGCACCAAAAGCATGGATAAATGTTTGTTTCTGGTGTCAGTTTGCACTGTTGCCTCTCAGCTAGAAGGTTACTGGTTTGAATCCCGACTGATGGTTTACTGTGCTGATTTCACTTGCTCTGCTTGTGTTTGCACGTGTTTTCTCCAGGTACTCAGGTTTCCTCAAACAGTCAGAAAACATGCACTTTAAACTGATTAGGAGTTATTGTCTCTGGCTGTTTGCTCATGTTGGCCTCTGTGATGGACTGACGACTTGTCCACGGTGTAACCTAGCCTGTGCCTTAAGATTGGTTGGAAAAGGCTCCGGAGGATCCCTGTGACCTTGAATAGGAAGAGACGGGGGTGGAAAATGGATGGACGTTCCAGGGCAGTAATGAAAAGATAAGATAAGATCACACATTTTTGCAAGACTGTGTTGGGTAAAGACAATGTACAGAGTTGTTCTTTTCAAATTCCTACAAGATGAAAGGGCCTGTATAAGAAATAAAACACTGGGAAATCTCTACATTTTTACTATAATTTGGATGCATGTCTAATATCATTGAATGACCTACATAGATGCATCGAGCCAAACAGACAATATCAGCATGCAGTGAGGTAGCTGCAAAGTTTAGACGCAGCATCAGACTTTGTGAGCTGTATTTGCGTGTTCTCGCTGCCTCCTCGGTTAATGTTTCCAAAATATCTGTGAATATTTGAGTATGTGAGGAACTGAAGTCAGCTCAGTGGTTTTTTTAAAACCCTGCCATGTTGAGCCACAGTGCATGACGGGTATTTTTAGATGCTAACCTATTTTGACTGAAATCGATCAGGTCAGCTGCTTCAATGAAACTGTGCTAAACAGTGTCTGAACTTAGCCACAGCCGCCACACAAAAGTGGGACTGCAAAAGCTTTTTCCTTTTTTTCCCCTCTCGTTTTAAAGAAAGACATGCATGTACCTCATATTATCCTAAAAAGAAGAGACAGGAATAACGGTGAAGAGGTTAAGAGGAGTATGAAGTTGGCCCACTGCGGGCAAATCCGCCAAGACTACAGCAAATGTCTCCTTCCCGACTTATTAGTATCTGAAAAGTAGGTCAATCAAAGAGGACAGGAGAAACATGCTGACAGAATCCAGTTTTGTCTTGGCAATCTTCCTGCTAAAATAATAATGAAATTGCAGCAGAAAATGCACATTTATAATTTTACTATGCTGTGCCCAGAATGAAAAGGACTTGTTGGTATGTTTTGTGGTATTTGGTATACCAAAGAAAAAGAGAAAAAAGAAAAAGAAAACGTGCAAAAATTTAAAAACCCTCTAGCACTATATCATATTTGCTTTCAAATCACCTTTTTTCTCACAATTTAATTGCCAACTATATTATTGAAAGAGACTTCCAGACCCTTCACTCCCCACAGAGTTTGTTATACATACATATTTTTTTCAGTTTCTGTTGTAGTTGCCAAAGACTCAGTAGGGGACAGTCTTCAAGTCAGCAATGATAGACCTTCTGGATCTTTTTCACTGCATGATAACATTTAATTGCACTTATTGCAGTAATAATTAAAAAAATAAAATTAACTCATACCTCAATGTAAAGAGGAACATCTTTCAACTAATTAGATTATCTGGCAACGGATCACTGACATGCCCGTGAGGAAAAGGGCATCACAGAGTCTCTGGGAAATAGAGATGGGCAGAGATACTGTACATCAAGCTGTGAAAAACTGAGTCTAAAATTTGTGAAACAATATCAGTACAGTACATGTGGAAACTTTAAATCTCTCAAATTCTACATTACATATCGTCTTCAAGACATTTAGAGAATATGAAGAAATCTCTGTGTGCATGGCACAAGGCTGAAAATCAATATCATGCCCAAATGCCCATGATCTCTGGTCCTTCAGCTGGCACATTATGTGATGGAAACTATTGCATGAGTTCAGGAACACTCATCAAAATCTCTGTTGAAGCAAACTTTGTCGTTCGGTGCACAAATGCAGGTTAATAACGTGACAAAGAAAAAGCCATATATGAACATGACCCAGAAATGCTGCCGTCTTCCCTGAGACAAAACTTATTTAAAATAGATTGAGGCAAAGTGTCCTGTGGTCGGACAAACTGAAACTTTAAATTCTGGAAACTTTGGAAGTCACATCCTCTGGGTTAAAGGACAGCCATCCAGCTTGTTAGCTGGTCAAAAGGCAACATATCTGATAACGTGGCGATGCGTTAGCTCGTGGCAACTGGTAGCTTACAATCTAGAAAGGACACATCAACCCTGACAGGTCTGTACAGGTTTTAGAGCATGATCTCGCCCAGACAACATCTTTTTCAGGGAAGACCATGCCACCTTTAGCATGACAATGCTATACCCCTACTGCATCAATTACGAACACATGGCTACGTGGAAGAGTCTGGGCGTTGACCTTTCACCAACTGAAAACCTTGGGCACATCATGAGAGGAAAACATATGATAAAGAAGATACAGACTGTTGACCAGCTCAGATTTGATATAAGATAAGACATCATTCCTCTACAAAAACTTTAGGAGCTGGTCTGCTCAGCTCCCGAACATACTGTTTATTCACTGTTGTTTACAGAAAGGACAAGGCTTACACCGAGATAACCTTTGCCCTGTCCCAGCTTTTTTGAGATGTGTTGCTAACACCAAATTACTTTTGATGGCAACAAATTTAATTCTGAAGTTAAGGGTCCACACGACTACAGCAACCTGCCTTGAAAGTTCCTGCAAAAGGAAAATTGACGAGACGGGTAATATGAAGGGTAACCACAAAGCCCAGAGCTTCCAAAGCAATTCAAGGTGAACTCCAAGGTTTAGGTAAATTGGTGAGGTTCCACCTTCCACCCTGTTTGAGGCAGACTGGACGAACAAGAGAAGTTGATTTTCTTTCAACTTCTGTTGAAAGCAAATGAAAAAAAAGGGAGATTTGTCCAAATGCATATTGACAAGTTACAAAGCTTCTGGGAGAACAGCCTTTGGATAGATGAGACAAAGCTGGGGCTTTCTGGCAAGTCACATCAGCTCTGTGTGCACAGATGAAAGCAATGACGCATTCAAGGACAAGACCATTGTAGCTAACATGAAACATGGTTGAGGCTTGGTTATGTTCTGCTTCTATTTTGCTGGTTCTGGTACAGGGTGTCCGGAATATGTGCCGGGTACAAGGAAATGTCAATACTATCGATGCTTTCTGGAGCCAAATGTGCTGACCAGGGCCAGAAAAGAAAGGTCTCAGTTGCAGGTCATGGGTCCTCTAGGAGGATTATAACCCCCCAAAGTAGTCTCATTGAGAGTTACACAAATCACTTGATTGTGGTGATTGCCAAAAAGTTATCCAACAAAATATTAAGTTGAGGGTCACGTCATTTGTTCAAGGCCAGATTATTATATATATATATATATATATATATATTTTTTTTTTTTTTTCCATGACTATTCTTGTCAGTGTGGACATCGTGCACACGATGTATGTACGATACACGCTGAAATTGGACCTCTGCTTTTAACCCATCAACTAGTGAGCAGTGGTCTGCCAGCATCAGGGCATATATATATATATATATATATATATATATATATATATAGATATATTAGATATATATATATATATATATATATATATATATACATATATATATATATATATATATATATATACATATATATATATATATATATAATATTACTATTATGTTGAACCACAGTTCAATAGCAATGCATTACTTTCATTTGTCAGTACACAGCAAAGTATTATTATCAATACTTCAGTCCATATCAGGTTATTTCGATTACTATTGTTGAGGTTTGTTTCTTTAATGGACGGCTGTCAACAAATCTGTCCACTTGTAAAAATTAAAAACAGAAGGCCGAGGTTTTCAAATCTCATAAACCCGTATTTTATTCACAATAGAACAAAGAAACCATATCAAATGTTTAATTTGAAGGAATATCAAAAAGGAAAAAACAGGTATTTGATGGTAGCAACACAGAGTTACAACATTTTTGTTAGTGGGATTATGTAAGAAAAGCACAAGGAAATACGGAGGTTTCCAAAAAAAGTGAATATCGTCACTAAAAAGCCAGTACTGTACACTGTGGCAGTTTGACAGTGACGGCAGTAGCCTTGCTTTTATTTGACATGAAAGCAGTGTGAAGCCTGCAAAGCCTTGCATCATTAATAATGGTGATGTCATCTTCTGCTGATGAAAAACAGTGTGGATAAAGAGAAAATAGGCAGAGGATGAAAGGCAATAATATGTGCATAAAAGACCTGGTGAATTAATTTAATGTTTGGAATGTAAGAGGTAGTGTAGTGGAGTGCATATATGTATGTGTGTGGGTGGGTGCTTGTGTTGAGGTCCATTGTTTATATAGTCTACAACTACTTTATGCAGAGCTTCTAAATATTTAAAGGCATGTGAAGGCTTTTTTCCTAGATGTGCTGTGTTTGCATATTTATTTGCTTTTAAGGCTCTGCAAACATCACTGTTGATGGCTCGCAGTGGATTTAGTGAAGGTGTGATTATGGAAAAAATATATGCTTTAGTAAATGGATTACCAGTACATTTATCACTCATCTTAGTGGCCTTATAATTCAGTCTCTGAAATGTAATTTGAAAACATAATGCGCAGCACATAATGCAAATGTACCAATAGTCACGGAAGTCTTTGATGGATTTGTGTTACAATGTGCATTCAACATCTTAATTATTCTGGCTACTGGAAGGCTTGAATTGCCAGAGAAATGCAGGACCAATTCATTCTGATACCACAGTTAGAGATCGCCCGAGGTAAACTGTCTTTTCATGTCTTCTACAGTCAGATTGTTCACATGGAGCTGGAAGCTGTTCACGCTCACTTTATTCACTTCAATAATAATGACTTTGGGGAGACCATCAAACAAGGTGGCTTTGTCCTGTATTCAGCTCTGCTCTGTTCCAAGAAATAAAGCAGGAAACACGGTATTGCTGCACTTTTTAGGGGAAAAAATCTCTCTTTTTTTTGCATCTTTTCTTATTTTTATTCTTATTTTCTTTTTTTTCTGACAGATCTTTTAAGTTATTTGTATAACAGGCAAAGAAAGAAAGCTTTAGTTTTTGTTTTCAACTTTTTTTTTCTGCAGTGTAGCATATTTTAGTCACACTGATGGCGGCTGAGCCTGGGGGAGTTACAGCTTTCCTGAGTGCTCTTGTGACAAGTTCTAGGTTATACCGCAGAAAATCAAAAAACCCTGGCATGCACATAAATACAGTGAAGTTATGTTCAGGGAAGTTGTGCAGGAATTTCACAAGGCTTCCTTACTGTCCTGCAGACAAATTTAAGGAACTGCCATTTTTTAGCATTTATTCAACTGACAGCGTATCCATTCCAGCTGTTCAGTGCACATGTGTAGCTGTTTATAAGGTGGCAAAGTGGGTTGCCATATCTTTCTTGATTACCATCTTAATTTTTTGATGACTATGACTATTTTGGTTGAATTTCTAATTAAAGTAACCAATTGGAGCACATTTCCTTCAATCTCTACAAATCTCTTACTCATCACATCAGGCATTAGGAAAGGCATGACCTTCGCCCTTCAGTAGATCCATTCCCATTGCCCTTGGAACTGTGTTAAATGGAATTGCAAATTTATCGAATGGAAATATGTCATTTTACCGAAAACTCCCATATATCACAAAAGATTTTTATGCACATCTGAGGGAATTTTTTTCTGCAATTTACGAAAGTTGTTAAAATTGGACACAAGAGCAAGACTCCAACTTGCGTAGCAGGAACATGAGTATATTGATAGGCTTGGAGATCTGGAGGGTGTGCATGTTGAAGATGGGTGGCTGGAGAATGGACTCAGACATAATGTTGGAAAAACACATAAAGGCAATAACAAAGTCAGCCTACTATCACATCAAAAATATATCAGGGATAAAAGATCTGAAGTTTCAGCAGGACCTGGAAAAACTAGTCCATGCATGTATCTTTGGTAGGTTTGAGTTTTGTAACAGCATCTTTACAGGTCCACCTAAACAATCAGTTAGACTACTGCAGCTCATCCAGAACTCTGCTGCTCCAGTCCTCACTAACACCAAAAAAGTGAACTACATCAGTCCAGCTCTGAGGTCTTTACACTGGCTGCCTGTCCGTCAGAGGACAGACTTTAAAGTTCTGATGCTGGTCTATAAAGCTCTGAATGGTTTAGGACCAAAATACAACAGTGACCTCCTGACCCAGTATTCAGACCCAGTATGAACCTTCCAGACCCCTCAAGTCATCTGGATCCAGTCTTTTATCAGTTCCCAGAGTCAGAACCAGACATGGAGAAGCTTCCTTCAGCTTCTATGCTCCACATGTCTGGAACAAACTCTCAGAAAGCCTCAGATCAGCTGAAACACTCAGTTGATTTAAATCCAGGTGAAGACTCACCTGTTCTCATCTGCATTTGAATAAAGACACAAATCCACACTGTTTTACATTTAAGCTTAAGTTTATCTATTTCTTTTGTTTACATTTTAAATAATGTTTTTTTTATTTGATGTTTTAATGTTCAATTTAATTCAATTTTATTTATATAGCGTCTATTGCAACACAAGTTGTCTCTAGGATCTTTCCAGAGACCCAGAACATGACCCCCGAGCAATTATCACATAAACAAGGTAAAAACTCCCCTAGTGGAAGAAAAACCTTAAGACAAACAGTGGCAGGAAAAACTCCCCTTTAAGAGGGAAGAAACCTTGAGGAGGACCTGGATCATAAGGGGGGACCCTCCTGCCGAAGGCCAGCCGGGTAGAACAGGAAAAGAGAGAGAAGAGAGACACTGACACACCATCAAAGGTACAAAAGACAAGATACATTAGTATAACTATCCGTCAGCAGCAGAACTAAGACTTCCATGTATATATGACTGATACCTGGTTAGTTGGTGGACTAAAGAGACGACTATATAAACAAGTGTAGACAGCAGACACTGAGGTGGTCAGAGGGTGGGACTGCAGGTCAGGATGTCAGCAGGTATCCAACAGAGACATCCATACAGGCAGGTGGAGGTGAACACTGGGGTGGTCAGAGGGTGGGACTGCAGGTCAGCATGCAGCTCCTGAGGTTCTGGTCTGCAAACTTGTACGGAAGAGAAAAAGAGGAGACAGACCAGCACAACAAATTACAAGAACAATGGAGAACAATTATACTTATGAGATACTTCTCATCAATAACTGAGGATTGAGCTGAAGAAGGGAAAGAGAAACAGAGGAGATGAGGGGCACCAGTCAGTGGATCATGTTGGGGTCCCCCTGCAGCAGGTCAGCTGCAGCAGATCCAGGATGAAGCTGTGTTTGTCCTCCAGCTGCAGTTATGACTACTGGTCCTAACACACTAAAGTACTAACAGAAATGTTTTAAGTTTGGTTTTAAAGGTGGAGGTGGTGTCAGCCTCCTTCACCCAAACTGGAAGTTGGTTCCATAGTGATGGTTCCTGATAACAGAATTCCCGTCCTCCAAATCTACATTTGGATCCTCTGGGAACTACGAGTAAACCTGCACTCTGAGAATCGAGAGCTCTATTAGGAACGTACGGTTCTATCAGGTCTTGCAAATATTGCGACGCTAGGCCATTTTGGACTTTATACACAAGTAATAAACTGTTGAATTGGATTCTGAGTTTTACAGTGGAGGGAGGCTGAATCAGGAGAGACATGATCTCTCTTGTTGATTCCTGTCAGCACTCGCACTGCTGCATTTTCAGAGAATTACTTGGACATTCTGTTAATAAAACATTACAGTAATCTAGTCTAGAAGATACGAACGCATGAATTAGTTTTTCAGCATCACTCTGGGAGAGGATGCTCCTAATCTTTGTGATATTACAGAGGTGGAAAAACGCAGTTTTACAAACCTGATTAATATGCTGTTTAAATGACAAATCCTGATCGAATATAAAACCAAAGTTTAACACAGTTGTACTGGAGGTCATTGCAACACCGTCTAATCCCTTCCCTTTGGGACCACAAACAAAAACCTCTGTTGTATCAGAATTTAGAAGCAAAAAATTCATAAACATCCAGTCCTTGATGTCCTTAAGACACACCTGAAGTTTGGCTAATGGTTCTGTTTCATCTGGCTTCATAGACAGATACAGCTGCGTATCATCAGCATAACAATGGAAATTAACGATTTGGTTCTGGCTAACACGCCCCTGTGCTTCTCTGTAAAGCACTTTGAATCACCTTGTTGAGTTGTGCTGTATAAACAAACTTGTCTTTATAGAGATGTAGTGGGTAGATGAGACTGGTGTGTCTGATCAGCTGCGTACCGGGAGGAGCCAACTTGTATATTTCCCAATATTTCCTGCAGTTGAAACAGCTTTTTCCACACCCACAGGTCAAATGCCATTCCAAAATAGTGTTTTCTAAAGGAACAGGCACAATATTATTGCCTCACATAAATCATCAAAAGGTTCGCGGGTCATCCAAGTTTTGAATCCACTGTTCCTAAGTGAAACTAAACAATGACTTCCCAGAATTTCCTTAGATGTGGCCTGCTTCACATATGAGGCGCGTGCCTTGTGATGTATACTTCATGCATACATCATGATACAAAGGTTCTGGACAACCATTGCCCTTATTTTTGGAGGGATTTTTCAACAAAAGGAATTGGTTGCATCACACATCTTTAATGGAAACTCAGTCATTTCGGAGTTGAGGTTTGTCGACATTTCCAAATATCACTTAAAATATTGTGTTTAAAACTATAATAGACCCATGGCTAGTGACTTTTAAGGTCTTTTCCAAAGCTTACACAGTTGGTTTCATCTCTTCATAAAAGACTTATGTTTAAATGTCAGCTGTGAAGAGAAATTAAGTTTGGTATCCAGTGACTCTTTTGTCTGATGAATGGGTGACATATCAAGCCTGATTTATGCCTCTCCATAGCAACTATGCAACTCTAACAGCCACATCAGCCACCCAGACATAGCAGCAGAACATGTGTCTGAGTTTGAAAAGTTGCTTCACAATCAGAAATAACACATCTACGACTTTTGGATGTGGTTTATCCCAGCAAGGAACAAATTAAATTCTATTCATTTCATCTGCAATAAGCAAAATGAATGATCACCACAGTGCATGTGTGGCATAATTAAACCCATACTGTGTATTCATGCCAGCCTTCCCATGTTCTTTCCAACAGAGTGATCTATTTGTAATTCAAGTAAAGAAATAATAACAATTCCATAGCTTTCCTATGGAGTCTTGCTGACTGTCAGTTGGTTACTTCACAGTCCACATTTAACAGCATTTTCTCTATGTTGTTGTTTAATTGCTCTTTTCATCTCTTTGTCAATGGTGAGTGTAGGTGTGGTTGAGATTATGGGGTATGAATGCAGGAGATCAGAGAACGCCTGACCATTATCATTCTTTATGTCCACTATCTGCCTGCGTGTGTAGGTGTGTGTGGGTGTGCATTTCATTAGTACTGAAGTTTCAGAGCATGCTGCGGCTCCAGTGCCATTTGGTGATACACGTGAAGAATTCGGCAGCTGCCAGCAGAAAAGCTCTGCTCAAAGACAATAGAGTCAGCATGTCCTTTTTCTGTCTCTACATATGTAGATTTGCAGTGCAACCTCTTTTCATAGCTAGTTTGAACAAAACACTGAAATTCAGGCACACCAGTAACCAAACATCTCAAAAGCAGGTAAATGACACAACACACGAAGAACATCAAGAGCCAAACTGCAAAGCAGTGAAAGAAAAGCACACATGCCTACACAACTCATCCACATGCACACACACACACACACACTCACACTCACACGCACACACACTCACACTCACACGCACACACACACACACACACTCAACACACACACACACACACACACACACACACACACTCACACGCACACACTCACGCACACACACACACACACACACACTCACACTCACGCACACACACACACACGCACACACACACACGAACACACACACACTCACAGGCACACGCACACAGGCACACACACACACACACACACACACACACACTCACACGCACACAGGCACACACACACACACACACACAAAACTAGACAAACAATGCACCGCAAATAAATGCAAATCAGTACACAGGAAAAAAACACAATGGAACAGAAACAACAGAAATCCCTTGAGAGATAAAACTAACATTTAATTTACATTCAAGTATAAGCACACCAGCACACATCCACACACACACACAAACCTTACATTCAAAAATCTTTGAACTTGAACTGAACAATTTGTCCAGACCCATTACTTAACATTTTTGGACATTTCCACTGAATTTACTGGTTCTGAAGTGACAAAATGGGAACAACAAAAGGGGTGTACTGTTGACTCACAAAAGAGACAGGCAACAACAGATTAAAATAAGCTAATGGTATTTATTAAACACAACTAAAGAGCAGTGGTAATACTGAATATAATCAACAAAGAAAGTAGAAAAGACAAACTAAAGGAAGGGTGCTTGTAAGTAACACATATTGCAGTCTGACTTGTATTTGTGTATCTGGATAGGCAGACTCAGAGAATTAATGTTAAAACCAAATTGGACCTTAAAAATAAATGTTTAAAATTTAGAATAGACCGAAAAAATATCAACCCTGTCAAATTTTAGTTAAATTATGGTGTTTTAAATAGCTTCTGAATGTATGGCTGACTCGACTTTAAAAGACATCAACCCAGCTGTGGTGAATGAGGGAACCGCTGTGCAGGCTGTCTTCTGCCACTCAACCGGGCCAGTTTGGTTTGCAGATGAAGTTCAGACTTCCATGCTTCGCAAAGCAACTACGCATTCGTATAAAACCAGCTTCGGCTAAACGTGACAGTCATCCTTGATTTCGCCATTGAGTCGACAGGTTTAACAGTATATCCCACTGTAAATGTCTGACAGCAGCTCTGCAGATATGTCGGCGGTGTTTGACTTGCTGGGCAACATGGCTACACCCCGTAACGAAGTATAACAGCCTTAAAAAGCAGTCATCAGAAACCAATGGGTCACTTGATTATTATATATGTAACATAGGTGGTCTTCCCACGGTCTTCCCACGGTCCAGTGTCATGGAGTGAGTCTGTTGGCCTCAGTTCCACCCTGCCTCTACTCCCTGATGTAGAGTCTTTTGTGGATTTCAGGAGCAGCGATGATCAAGTTGGGACCGACTCAGCAGAACAGTCTGACAGGTTCCTGAAGATGGTTGTCTGGGTTGAGTGACTTAAAGGCAAAAATGATGACTGGTTTGACCTTCAGCAAAAGTTTGGATGTCAGAACTCACAACATCTAGTGCCAATGTTACAGAACTGCATAATAATAAAAATTATATAAAAGACACAAAAAAAATTAACAAATGTACAAATGATCTGGAGAAGATTGCTGCGTGGAGAAAAACGGAGACAAACTTCTCTCTGAAGATTCTTCTGAGAACAGAAAATAAAAAAAGAAAAAAAACAGAAATCATCAAAACATATTCTTCTCCAGCTAAAAGAAATGACGGTACCAGGGCAGCACTCAAAGGCAAAGTAGAAAAAGTTGGCAAAAGAAAGTTTGAACTAGCCAAAACGAAATGTGAGGGTGAATCACAAAAGTTGGCTAGTCAAACTTAATAGTTTTTTTTTAGAGTGAGCCAAAAATATCAGAAAGAGAAACTTGGAGTTGCAGAAGAAAGTAAAGTGAGCCACTTTCGGCAGGGCTTTAGAATCCGTTCAAGGGTGGCGGCGGGGCAGGACACGAGCTGGGGCCAAGATATTAAACGATTCCCTCCGGAACTTTCACTTGACTGATTTAAGAGATCCTATAAGCAACAAAGATTGATCTTCATCTTACAAGTTACTGGTAACTCTTTCCTTAAGTGAATTTTGATACACGCATGCACATATGTAGAAACATCTATAGGCCTTTTCAAAGAAAATAACTTGTTATTGACCAAAACATAACCAATAGTCTTAGATACTAGAAATACCAGTGTAATGCATGAAATATTTCTCTAATTATCCCTAGTTGCTGATGCATTTGACTAAACTAAAATAACTAAAATAAGTGTAAGACATGGATGTTTATCTTGTAGCTAAATGTTTTGAAAAGAGACCAAATAAAAAAGAAGAAAAATATAAAGGTCAAACTACTACATATTCCTGACTTCCACTTATGGCAATATACATATATATATATATATATATATATATATATATATATATATATATATATATATATATATATATATATATATATATATATATATATATATGGACAGACATCTCAGTCCAAAAAAGTGCAGTATTAGGAACAGCAAAGATACTGCGCAGAACCCTCAAGCTCCCTGGCCCGAGGACCCGAGCTTAGAAGGGACACCACCCACGGAGGGTGAGGAACGAGTTTAAATAAAAAAAAAAAAAAAAAAAAAAATATATATATATATATATATATATATATATTGAAAGGAGAGAATAACGTCTTTGTTTTAACTTCAGATAAGGAACACAAAGTTCATAGGTTGAGCAGAGGGGAAGCGCTCCTAGGAGATTTCTGTCGTAAATTGGTGTCAATTAAGGTGCCAGTTTGTGGAAGATCCACAACCAACTTTTTAATGCTGGTACTCTGTCTGGTTCTGTCGATGTAGTCAGAGATGTTAACCGGAAGAAAAAGGTACATCTCCCTAGTTTCTGGTTTTCCTGGCAGTGATGTTCTTTTGGTCTGGGAAATGTGTATTAGGTTGGAGAATACTAATAATCAAAATAGTAATTATAATTATAATAATAATACATTTTATTTATACGTACATTTCATAAAACCCAAAGACACTTTACAACAAAGAGATAAAACAACAACGGATGAAATCAGCATATAGTAAAAACATGAAGAGCAGAGTAGTTAGACTTAAAGTGAGTAGACAGCCTTAAACAGCTTAGTCTTGAGTTGGGGATTTAACGATGGGAAGAGAATCAATATTTTGGATGTCCGGTCGTAAGGAATTCCAGAGTTTGGCAGCTGAGAGGCTGAAAGCTCTGCTGCCCATGATGCTGAGGCAGGCAGAGGGGACAGAGAGATGGATGGAGGAGGAGGATCTGAGGGAGAGGGCTGGAGTGGTGATCTAGAGGAGGTCAGACGGAAAAGGTGGGGCGAGGTTATGGGTGGCCTTAAAGGTGAACAGGAGGAATTTGTAATTAATCTTTGCCAGACTGGGAGCCAGTGGATCTGCTGCGGGATGGGGGTGATGTGATGGAATGATGAAGTTCTTGTAATGATCTGGGCAGCAGAGTTATGGAGGAGCTTCTGGGGGATACCAAAGAGGAGAGAGTTGCAGTAATCAGTGCGGGAGGTGACAAGACAGTGGACAGGGATGGAAACAGTGTGGACAGTGAGGGAGGGACAGACTCATTTCATGTTACGAAGGTGGAAGTAAGCAGACCGGGTGATATTGTTGATATGGGAGTGGAATGACAGTGTGTTTGACGATGACACCCAGACTCTTAACCTGAGGGAAGGGGGGAACTGAGGAGCTGTCAATGGTAAGGGAGAAGCTGTTTGGATAATTATGACTTTGTTCCAATATGAAGAAGTTCAGTCTTTTTCACTGTTTAATTTGAAGAAGTTTAAGGTGAACACTGGCAACCTGACAAGGGTGGACCCCTACCTCTTGCCTGTAATGAGCCAGGATAGGCTCCAGCAGACCCCCGTGACCCTGTACAGGATTAAATGGTTAAATGGATGGATGACTGGATGGAAGTTGGAGGAGAACCAGGTCAAAATTTATTACAAAATTTATACCATTTAAAAGGAAATATAGGGAGGTCATTTTCACAAGATATAGAAATATGGATGGGTGGAAGTGCAAATGTGTATAAGTAAACTGAGGTACGCTGATATGATGTGGATGTATGTATATATCTGGGTACATGTATGTGTGTGTGGTGGGTTCATTTCAAAAACTGACAACTTCTACATGGGAAACTGATTAACCTTAATTTTGATGTATGTTCAGGTACTTTAGGTTTATTCATTTTTTCTTTGACCAAAAAAGACTTTTAAAAAGACTTAAATTTTGTCAGAAGCAACACTTTTTACAGGTCAACTTTCATTCACATGTATGTGTGTGTTTATATGTATATGTGTATATGTAGATGTTTGTTTTTTATATTTATATATAGATATATATATTAGAGATATATTATCTTATATATATATATATATAGATAGAGATATATACTAGATAGATATAGATTAGACTATATATCTAGATATTATATATATATATAATAGATATAATAATATATATATATATATATTATATCTATATATATAATTAATTCTATATGCATGTTATGCATATAACCTGTCCCAGGGCTTGCAGTGGGGCTCCCGTTGTGGTGGGGGAGGTCTCGTGGCTGGCAGGAAGGTGTTGCTGTGAGGGGCCTGGGTACTGGTTTTGGTGAATTGTCTTCTGCTGGCCAATCAGAAAGGGGTCTTCCTGGGTCTATTTTTATTCTGTCACTGGGGGTGCTAGGTGAGGGGTTGGTGGGGGGACTGGACTTGTATAATTGTGGGTGTGTATGTGCGTGCATATGTACAGTATGTAGAAACGCATGTGTTTATACATATATGGATAGTAATAAGTATAGTTGTATATGTATGCTTTAATATGTATATAAATATCTATGAGTAAGAAAGCTTGTAATGAATAAGATTGTACGAGGGTGTTTATAAATTCACATCGTAAATGTATGTATGCATTTATCTATAAATGAATGCAGGGACTGAGGGGAAATAGCGTTTTTATACAGAGGCATGTGACTGCACATGGCAATAATAACTCAGGTATCCACTAATTTATACTCCGGTATACCACAATATATATTTATACTGTGCAAAGTTATAACTGTTAATATGTATAATGTCTATGTACGTCAAGGTTTTTTGATATCTAAAACCACAAAAATAATAACGAGGGTCCATCTGAAAATATGGTCTTACGTATAAGGGGGAGGAGTTCATACATTTTTTACTTCTTCCTACTCCTTTTTGAATTTGTCAAGACGGGTGCTGATACAAAAAATTGTGTGTCTCTTGCATTCCTTGTTAAGTATGTTTAAGCATGTCTTTTACTTGCTATCATGTTCAAAATAAAAGCTTTTTGAATTTGAATTGAACTGAATAAGCAGGAGGTAAGGAAAGGAGGATAAAGTCTGGTTTGCTGGAAAGGTAACTGGGTTTCATTGGCAAAGCAATGAAAATGGATATTAATTTTTGCAAAAATTATTGGTGAGGGGAAGAAGATAGGTGATGAAAAGAAGGGGTCCCAGGACAGAGCCCAGAGGCACATCTTTAGTGACCAGGGAGCGATCGGATCTGTAAGCGGCCTGTGAGATAAGAATGAAACCAATGGAGGGGGTTGTGGGTGATGCCAATGGATGAGTCTATTGAGGAGGATAGAGTGTGAAATGGTGTCAAAGGCCGCACTATGGTCAGAGAGGATGAAGATGGAGAATAGGCCAGAGTCCACTGCTGTGAGGAGATTATTAGTGATTTAAACGGGCAGTTTTAGGTGCTATGACGGGGGTGGAAACCAGATTGGAAAGGCTCATAGGGGGAGTTCTGAGTTAGGTGTGAGTTTAACTTTTTTGAGGATTTTGTAAATGAAGGGTAGATTAGAGATTGGGCGGAGGTTATTGTAGTTGTTGGGATCTGAGCCAGGTTTATTCAATATTGGAGTGACAGCTGCAGTTTTGAAAAGTGATGGAACAATTCCAGTGCAGAGTTAAGAGTGGATGATGGCAGAGATGAGGGGAGCTGAGAGGGGAGGCAGGATCTGACCGGAGTTGTGGGGAGGGGATTGTGTTGGGTTTTTAGCCATCAATCTGTCTTCTGCAGTTCTCTGCCAACGACTCCCTTTGTTCGTTAGCGTACCAAAAAGCTTGTATTTATTTAGTCTGAAAGCTCAGTGTTCTTCCTCTTCAGCGAAGATTGCTACAGGGTGAATGCCCTTTTAAGATACTGTATTTCTTGCTTTTTCACATGTGTTATTTATTCGCACCAGCCATGTGCAGTGTCTGGTGGATGTGTCAGGGTCACAGATTTGCCACTGTTGTCAGGTGGTCTCACATTCCAGGCTGTTAGTTTAATCTACAAAAATAAACCCTCCATGTGCACCCTAATAAGCACATTCAAACTAAAACATTACAGCTCAATTAAACATATTTAAATTACAGTTACAATTACTCACCATTAATAATTCTTATCTTCTTATACTGATTCAGATTTCACACTTGGGGTGAGGTAAAAGAGTTTAAAATAGTGACAAGATCTGTGATTTTCTGCATTAAGAAACCGTTTTCCTGTCATGCAGATTTCATTTCCAGTGAAATTTACTCCCACAAATTAAGATTCACTTGATTACAGAGTGATTGTTCCCTTAACAACAAACCTATTGAAACAACGAGAAGTGCTGCTCCTTTGTGCATTTACAAGTGCTGTTGACTCAACTAGATCAACCATGTGAATCATCACTAAAATTAGATCCAAAAAGCTTCATCATTCAAATGATTTTGCCTCGTTATACTCATCTTTTTTTTTTTTCTTGTGCTCATGCAGATCCTTCACCACATGCTTTTACAAGAATCTACACTGGGATTTTGTTGTTTGTTCTGTTTTCAAGTCCCCGATTTCCATACTAATGAAGTTTAATTTATGAAAAAACAACAGTTCAATGAAACTTCCATGAGCACTTTTACAGATGAATTTAGACAAAACCCAACAAAGAAACTTTACAGCATACTCAAGCTTTCTTTTACCTAAAATGATTATGGTTCTTTGATTAAAAAATGTGTGGGGCATCTTTCGTATTGCACAAACAGAAGGTCCTTACAAAAAGCCACTTTTTAAGGAGACGTGTTATGATGGAAAAATCACTTTTTTTTTTTCTTTTAACCTAGAAGTAGGAGGTGGGTTGAAAATTGACTCCGCCTCTATAACTGGCTGCTCTAAACAGAGCTGAGGAAGACATGGTTGAAAAGGGAGCTTGTTTACTTTATCTCTGTGGCATTTTACCAACTTAAGTCAGAGACATTTCATTAAGATCTAAAGGAATTGCTTTGAATTGAAAAGAAAATCAATAATATATGTTCTTCAAAGCATAGTATATAAAACAGGATGTGGCAATACGTGCAGATAAGATAAAAACATGTTTCAGACCCACAGCAGTCCCTCAGACACAAGAGGCAATAAAAAAGTATCAGACAAATGCAAACAGAGGAAGGAAAAGAGCAAATATGACACAAGCTGACCAGGAAAATCTCAGGTGAATATATTATTGATGTTTAATATTACAAGATACTGAGATGGTGTTGTGCTTCAATGATAAACACTGGTACCTCTTTCTGAAAAACTGATAGGTCTTACTGGCTTGCTTTTTTCTCTCTTTTTTTCCTCTTACGCTTCAAGGGCTTGCATGTTAAAAAAAATGTTCTGTGTTCTAGGTTAATTGGGATTCCAAATCCATTAATGGACTGGAGACCTGTCCAGGGTGTATTCCTGCCTTTTGTCTGAAGAAAGCTGGGATAGGCTCCAGCAATTCTGTGACCAAGAATAGGAGGAAGCAGGTATGGATGGATGGATGGATAGATGGATGGATGGATGGATGGATGGATGGATGGATGGATGGATGGATGGATGGATGGATGGATGGATGGATGGATGGATGGATGGATGGATGGATGGATGGATGGATGGATTATTTTATTACTGTGTAGCGCCACTGCTGCTTAATTTCTTCTCAAAAGGAAACTCAAAGGAGCCATTAGGAAGGCTGAAATTGTCTAATTAAGATATCTCACTTTAGTCTCAAGTGTGATTCCCTACTATTTCTTCTGTCTCAATTATTTCTCAAAGTGATTTTTTTAGAATAAATTAAAAGGAACATTTCAGACAAATTGGAGACTGAATTGACGCTAAAATGATATTTAGTATTTTATCTCCTGAGCTGCATGAGAGCAGATTTAGAGCATTAAAACGTTCCTCTGGGCAGTCCATCCACCTGTAATATTTCTTAGAATTCACTAAACTCTACTATTCAATAACTGAAATTTAAAAAGAAAATGGAACAAGAAATTTGAAAGACGGGCACAAACAGAGTCAAAATGATATGAAGTGACAGGTGGTATTTTGACAGGTGCATACAATCAGAAATCTATTCACCTTCTGCCTGAAGTAGATTACACTGTGACCTCTATAGTTTTGGTAGAAATCGCTTGACATATGCAACAACCACAGCTCCATGTGCCATTATTTTCCATTGTATATTTCACAGTGGATGTTATTAAACTATATTGATTTTTTGTCATAATTTACAGTTTGGATAGAAACATAAATAAGATCAATAATAAACCTCTTTTTTTGTGGACAACTGTCTGGTCTTCTAAGAAAAGAAATGGGGTCACAGTTTGATGAAATGTAACTTTGGGGAAGGTCTAAACCTTTGACACTGAACAATAAGGTACATGTTGAGCACTTCTACTGTGAAACAGCCTCTGCAGGACATGTTCCGTGTTCGGTAATATTTGCATAGAATACAAATATCTGCACCACTGAATATCTTGTAAGAGGTATTGTTTGTCACTCAGTTGATTAGCTCTGTCCAGGAACTGCAAATTAAGCAACTCCAGTAACTAAATGCAGTTTTTAAAAATATTGTTCTGGGAGAAATATATACAAAATAGTTTAATATAAATGGAAATGAGAAGCTGTACAGCTCAGCTTAACCACCTGTGAGAAAGAAAAAATCACAATGCAAATTTGGGTAGTTAAGAGATATTGGGGTGTCATGTACAAGAACAGGTACAAGTCAGTTCTACGTAGAACACAATTTGTGATGAAAAAGCTTTGTAGGACACTGTCAGCAGTTAATGACTAGTTCTTTTTGAGTTGCCAACTTCTTCTTTCTACCTGTCTCTAAAGAAAAGGTTCTGGGGCAACGAGCTCCAGAAAACTGTACAAAGCAATGTGTCCACAGTGTCCTCAAACAGACAGATGTTGCGAGAGTTTAGGCATGGATGAGCTACAGCCGTACACAGACTGTTGTCGGGTGTATTTCAGGTTGAGTTGGGTGCCGTTTGACAGCCTGGGAAGAGAAGGACAAGACTCACAGGACTGTACCGCATTTGGTGTAATCAGATGCTCCAGCAGAATGAAGATTTTACTGGAAAAATAAAAAACCGAATTCACCATTCTGCCCTTTATTTTAAAGAAAAAGACAACAAAATGGCCTACAACTGCTAAGGGTAGGGCGTTGGCGATTTCTCTTGCACGCCGAAGCATTCCTCTCTGTGTCACTCCACCAACATCAGACTCTTTGTGCTCTGTCAGGTTATCTGTAATTGGACAAGGTGTTTGTCACAGAGAGCTGTGCCCACGTTAAACACTCTAACTTCAGTGCAGGGCACAGAAACGCCATGAGCTGCGGTCAGCACAGCACCAAAACACTTTTGCGTTGCATAACACACATGGTCACATTTGCACTGCAGGGTTCAATAGCGCCAGTTCTGATTTATTTCCTCTTCTGTGGCACAGATCAGGTGTGACCAGTGAACAAACACAGCAAGACAGGCTCTCCTCTCCCATCTCCACTTCTAAACCTCTGCTCACCTCCAAGAATGCTTCGGAAAGGAAACGCTGGTATAATATGTTCTGTTGTGTCTTTCCCAACTTCAAGAATAACGAGGAGGCCTCTGGGCTTCTGTTGTAGCAATTAACTTTTACTGTACCAACTGACAACAAAGCGCACATACTGTGGAACTCTGAGGTGTGTCCATGCAGTAAGAGGTGCATGTACTACATCTTCTGCTTCAGTTGTGTTCGTTAGAAATTGTACCACGATTTCCTCTCTTGCTGACTTACTTCATCCAGATCAGTAGCTAAACTCATCCAGCTTGCAAGGTTGTTTCCCAGAACCAGTGCAAATGCAGATATCAGACATATGTTGCTTTTAAAATATGATATAAGCAACTCATGATATAAATTAGAAATAGGCAACAAATCAATCGAATTGGCAGTGTGAATACAGCCACTGACGTGAATGGATTCCAGAGCTGAGTGCAGCGCCGACCACATCCTTCCTTAAGGTCTTTAAAAGGCTCTTAATAAAAATAGACAGCGTGTTTCTTGAGATGGTGTCGTGTTACTAGTTGTGTTTTCTTGGTGAAAGTACTGCTGTGACTGGTTTAAATGTAACAAGGCAGCTTACCATTTCTTACAGGAACCAATTTATATTTAAAAGTCTTTTAACAAAACTTAGTTTTGGACCACTCTGGCTTAATCACACTCTTAACTCGTTAAAGAAACTCAGATCAATAATGACAGACGTTTAATGGTGTTCATACCTTAGAATTGTTATTACAGAATGTAAATATTGCATGACTTCTGTTGGATGTTATGAAAGTGTCAACCTTTACTAATAATGTTTGGAACAGGTTTTTTAGACAGTATACATTGTTGTGTCTCTTAAAAAATGAGATCAATTGCTATGCCTCGAATTACTGTGTTGGAAAGCAATATGTGTAAGATACTGTATACTGACTGATGTTCTCCAAAAACAAAAATGCAAAACCAAACACTGACTCAAAAGCTTGTGCACACCAAGCACAAACATTTTAATCCTCCTCATGCAAACACCCACATAGTCAGATTCAAATTAACAGGTACCAATAACCCCTCAGGCTATCTGCAGAGGTTTTAGAGTCCACCTGCACAGAGTTTCTAGGTTGTGAACTCTCTGTGACACTGATGTGTGAATGCGCCTCGGCATTCATGCCTGAATAATTTGTGTACTGCCAGCTCAACCAGGTCTAACCCTTCAGAGATGCACTCTGCTCTGCATCCTCATCCGCTCCACATTTCATGCATCCGAGGATGCTCTGACGAAAGAAAAACAAGGTCATGAAGCTATGGCTGAATGGCAGATTTTTCAACTTATCTGTTTAATAAATGATATACAGGATGTTATCTGAACCATTCAGGTTGGTTGAGTTATCAATATACCCTTGGGAGATTCAAATCATGGAAGTCCACAAACAGTAAAACAATTTCTTTTATGCTGCCACAGGAAGGAAAACAGGGTGAATACTGAGTTGTACTCCATATACGTTCCTTTACACTGCCATCTAAGCAGTATCCATTTTTCTCTTACACAAAGTGAAAGCTATGCAAATATGAACTATAACATAGACCATTCCAGTGTAAAAAGATGATGTTTGTTGTGTTTTTCTGACATAAACAGTACATTTTAAAAATGTAGATATTTGTAAAGTGCAAAATTAAAAAAAGAATAAGACACCGACAGTACATTGATAGAGACATTAAGTAATATTTAACTAGACAAGACAGGTCTGTCAGACTAATAAAAGTAATAATAAAAATATGACTTCAACAGTTAAGCGATAAAACTAAGTATCCATGGATCTATTTAAAAATATATGGATGCCGAATATGGATCTTAAGATTATTTCACACAACACACCTTTTACAGTTTCTATAAAACAATGTTTTTCCCCTCTGCATATTTGAACAATTCTCTCACCAAAATATGTGTAACAATTTTTAAAAAAAAAAAAAAATCAAAAAAACTTATAAAGAAAAACAAACAATTAAAAACACCAATACAATAGTGTACAAAGAGGCACTAACTTAGACGTGGAAGTTTAAATCTAATATTACTATACATCAAATGTGCTTCTGGCAGATAAAGGACAGTTTCTTAATGACCTTCCATATATCTTTTTTGTCGAAATACTGTGGCCACTTACTGAAAAAAATAATTTAAAAAACACGCTACCGAGATCCCCTTTTTATCCTGTGTTCATTTTCCAACTGTGCATTTCCAGAGGCAATATTCCCTCCCCAGTGTGTATTTTATCAAAGCCTTACAACATCCTACAGTTTCCAGGCAGTCTCTTTCCTCTTATTTGCAGACCACGGCTCGCAACAACTCTGTAATGTCGCTGGTCAGTGACTTTTTTATTCAGTCAGCACTGAAAAACAATAATAGAAAAAGTCAAATTTCTAGCTGGTTGTTTCAGTGGGTCACACTCAGCAGTGCTGGGCCTGGTATCACTGTCGCTGCTGGCATTCGCTGTGCTTCCACAGCTGTAAGAGGGAGCCCTTAGGCTGGCCTGAGCAGGTGCTGACCACTGGTGACTCTGATATGAAAATGTATTCTCTGACATTCGGAGAGTGTGCACCCACTGCATATGGAATCCTGGGACTGTCACATCCCACCACTCATTGGCATGGCTGAAAGCCCAAATGACTGGTCGGCTGCGCTGCTTTCACAAAAGGAGAAGCATCTAAAAAAGAAAAAAAAAAAAAAAACACAACACATATGGTACAGGTATCCTTATACACCATATCACTATTAAGTTCAGTCTAATACAACATAATAAACTTTACAAACACAGACAGCATCACGTATACAAAATGATGCAGCATTGAAAATGGAGGAGTTGGAGAAAATGCCCAGAGACACGCACGTCTTCATTAAAGTGCTGCAGTGCAGTTAGTGTATCAGTTGATCGTAGTATTTTTTTTTTTTGGGTACAGATGTTTCTTTGTACAAGTTAGTTAACATATCAGTACAACTACAAGATAAATGCAATAACGCGTGGCATGAAGTTGATTACCCTCTGGTGCCGTCATCTTTGTCTTTGTCGCACAGAGACAAAGTCGCCTCCTCCCGACTCGAGGCCCAAGCCAAATGTTTTCTTCTCTTTTCGGCTGTGTTTCTCTTTGCCGCTTACAATCTTCTCTCACAATACAGAACCAAAAGCCAAGCAGACAAAGCAACCTGCTGGATGACCTCTATTGTTGTTGATTGTAGCGTCACGTTTGTTGTCGTTGTACTGGTATGACGCCACACTACATATTTATTTGGTCAAACCCCACATGCCCAGTGGCAGTCTGACTTGCAGTGGGAACACTCACCTGAATTGGCTGGACCATTCTGACCCTTTTGAACTGTATCGGCCTGAACTGTGGAACTGCTCCGTGGAAAAGGCATGGCAATAGGGTTCACCATTAGTAGTGGTCTCTCCCTTTTTGACCATCTTGGTCCAAAAGTGCTGTTTCTTTTTTCCCCCCTGAAGCATCTTTAGCTTGCTTTTGCACTTGGCTACGCTTTGGCTGTGTCTCATTGTACTCGTCACAGACTGATTTCATCCTTTGTATGGAGTTTGTGGCCATTCCTGCAACCCTGTTACACCTTTCTGCGTTACTAATTCACCAATGGCACCAAATGGCATTTCTGCACTGCTCTTAAAGGCATGTACAAAAGAGTTAACAGGTATCCCATCTTCTAGCAGTCAGTGGATTTACATAGTATTCCTGCCCTCTGGAAGAAATCTATTAGTGTCTCATCTGCTTAAAAAAAACCTGTCCAACAAAAAATAATGATACTAGACCTGGGGTAGTGACTTCAATTTAAAGACAATCTTTGTGAAGTATATTTTGTCTGTGCTTAAGGCAGAGGTCAATGTGGCTCATGGTCTACTGTTGTTTGCCTACAGGCAGCAGAGGGCTAGTGATGATGCATCAACAGTATCACCCACCTTATTGCTAAGGACTTAGAAAACCCCAAAGCTTCTGCACGAATTATATTTTTATAGTTTAGCTCAGCTTTAACTGCATGTAAGCTTAACTTAATTGTTATTTAAATTGTATTTTAATTTTTTAACCACCTGAAGTGTATCAGATTCAACAACCAATTCTCATTGAATAGAAATGTACAGCACGAACAGCTACCTTAAGAACTTTGTTTTTAAATTTGCCGATGACACTGCTTTTCTTGAATTATTGCACAAGCATTTTACTTCAGGTAACTACGACCATGACATAGGACTATCTGTTCAGCGGTGTAATGACAATCATCTTATTTTGAATGATGTTAAGATTAAAGAGATTAAAGAGATACCCCAGATCTGTGGAGGGATCACAGTTCTGTGATCATATACAACACACATGTTGATCAGGTGTGCATAGACGCGTACCTTGGGGCAGAACTGGACAAAACCCTCAGCTGTAGTTTTCAAGGTTTTCAAAGGCAGGTTTTCTTGTGTGCGCTCAAGATGTATGGTGTGAACTAGCCAATTATGTTTTTATTTTATCAGATCATGCTGAAAAGTTTAATCACGTATTGTACAGCTTGGTATATGAACATCACTGGCTCAAACTGGCTGGTCTGGTCTACAGGGCTATGGAGGTGTTGGGGAAGATGGGGAAGTCTGCTCGAATACTAACTTTTACCCTGTGTGAGCCATTACAGGGTACCTTACTGCTAATTAAACCATTTTAAGAATCATTTTATTCCCATTTCTATCAAATTTTTAAAGGCTGTACAGTGTTAAAGGAATTGTTCATGATTTCATGGTGTCTCTACTGTACAATATTTGTAACTTATATGATTTTGACTAGTTTTTATTAGGAATGTGTAAGATTCTTATTGTTTTTTAATTGTTGCCTTATGTGCCATGTGCAATATTATTATGGAGTAGAGTTTTTCTTACTTGTTTCTTTTTTTTTTCTAATTGTTTTTATTGTTCACCTTGTGGGATGTGTGCAATATTTTCATGTGTGCAATATTTTGAAGTATTTACCTGTATGAGGCCAGGTAGAGCTTACAAATATTCTCGTTTCTCCTTATGTTATTCTAATATAACATTTGTACACTGTAGTCTTCAAATCCTTAAGTTTAGATAATGGCCAAATTATTATAGAAAAGTAAGCTGTCATTGACTCTGGTCAGTTGCTAATCCTTTCTGTTTAGTACAGGCAGTTTCATATAGGTTTAAAGTTAGGTACTGTAGCTGTAAGAGAGAACCACCTCAGACGGTTGGGGAGCTGGGCAAGTGTCCTGTTTGTTAAGTTTTCAATTAACCAAGCCAGTTCTGTGGACATTTGTGTCACTAGTGGAATAAAGGTTTTTGTTTTTTCCATTGTGGATCATTGAAGGTTATATCAACTGGACTGGGCTAACAGCTAACAGGACTAACATTACCTATTGTTTCCTGGAGGCCTTTGTAACCCCAGAATGACACCAAGACAGATTTCCTTAAGGGGACAATAAACTTCATTGTATTATTTGCGTTGTAGCTGCTCTGGGCCGCCCGACAGTGACTGGCATTAACTAATGTCTACAAATTCCAGAATATGGATTTTCTTTGACTAATAAAGAGATTTAATCAGATTTAAAGATTCAGATTTTAAAGTCAATCTTATCAAAGTAAACATTGTAAAGACATAAAGTGCTGACTATTTTCTTTTAAGTAATTGTGAATTAGTACATTCATTGTGCTCCTGTTGGACTGTTGGAAGAGGGAATCGGCTAGAGGACCAGGAGTCTGTCCAACCTGGGCAGTCTGCAGGCCAAAATCGTTTCACGTATAGATTATCCAAATAAAGAGAAAATGTTGCAGTCATAGCATATTTAGATCACCATAAATCCTTTTGGGACAAACAGTGCTACTAACCAGAACTGCGACTGAGCTCACAAATCTGTAGTTTTCCCTTCACGGCTTCCTGATGCTTTCTCCATTTTAAATGATGCATTTGTTGATTGGGAATCATTCAAGTTTTTAATTTATGAGCCACAGCAGATATCGAAATTAAAGATATGTCACAAAGTTAATGTAGAATGTAAAATCCTTGAGAATCACATTCCTAATTTAAGTATAATGAAATACTTTATTAGCAGAACACTTTTTGTTTCCACCTACTCAGTTCATTAAAGAAAACAGAATTCTCCAGCTCGTATCTTCTTGGCATGAACCCAGACTTTTAACTAAAGTCTGAACACCAATTCTGTTACCATTAACACTGCATTGACAATACAATGTAAAAGCATTTGGAACAAGCGCTTTTTCTATTTTAATTAAATTCCTTTTATCTTTTATTAAAGATAACAAACCAAATTAACACTGTGACTGACCTTGAGAAGTGTTATATGCATTTCTCAATTTTCTGAAGAGGTTGCTAAATTGGAACAGAAAAAAAAAGATTTTTTTTTTTAATACTTTATATCTTTATATAGCAGATACAAGTGCAAAGAATATGATTTTCTGTGTCTTCACTGACAAACTTTATAGCCTTTCTCTTTTTGTAGATAAACATGTGCAAGGGACAGTTCACTTTATCCCTTCCATGTGATTTTTTTGTTTGATTGTTTATTTATTTATTTATTTTTTTAATATAATTTATGATCTCTGTAGCTTCCAAGAGCCCTCCTATGACCTCCTGTTCCAGGTCATGAGAGGGCCCCTTGATTTTGAAAAGTGTTCTTTTTAACTTTGGATGTGGAAATATTCGATTTTCAACTGATTAGTGATTCTCTAAAGAAAAGGATCTAAAGGGAAGGATCTAAAGGGAAGGATCTTTATCAGTTTGACTTAGGGGAGGTGCACATCAGACTATGGCAACATAGAGTTTACAGCTATGGTGGACATAAATGTTTGGTTTGATGTAGAAGCATAAACTATGATTAAGACAGTTCCTGTTCCTCATTAGTGATATAGTTCTTCATGTTTTCCTTTGCACATATTTCTAAGGTCTCCATATGTGACTCTTCATCTTCTTTGCACATTCCAATTCATAGAAAAGTTAATTGGTTATAGCTTCACAAACACTTCTCTTATCACAGTGCTCCACAAGAAAAAGAAAAAATAAACCCTGAAGCTAATGTTTTTTTAGTTTTTTTTTTTATTTCTCTAGAGGACAATGAATATTCTCTTCTAGCACAGAGACAACGTATGGAAGGTTCATAACGCTCATGAAGACAAACAAAGTGAAGGCACAATGACTCCAAGTTCAATATCCACTACTCTCCTTTTATCTCTTTTAAAGATATTTTTGAAAAGAATGTGTGCGCTCTCTATATCCTTGCTGAATGAAGGTTTAAAAAAATGCAGTTGCTTAGTGACATCTGTGGCTGAGATGTTACATGGAAGACGGCAGCAGAGATTGTTTTGTATGGTATAGTAACCCCACAGCAGCATTCACTTACATCACTCATGTTAACATCTTTAACAAGTCTTCATTTTTGTAATAATTTGTGACAAGCCAGTAGATCAGAGAGCCACAGTTGTCACAACATTGTGCTTTGATTAATTCTACTTTGTTCTCAGAGTCGCGTAAAATTGTTTTATCTCTGCTGCACAGTGAAGAATGCTAAATACTTTAAAGGAATCCTATAATGCACTAAAACCACCACCGTTGTATGTTTAATTTGTACAATGTTTGGAATTGGCTTTTGAACTGATGATACCTAAAGAAGATACCTAAAGAAGAACACTGAGATGAAAAAATGCATTGTTAAAGTTGTCTCAATGGGCAGAAAGCAAAAGCAATTTTATTTATTTCCAGTAGTTTTAACTGCGTGGGTTGGTGGTGTTAGGGGGGGTGGGGGGGCATCAGATGTGAACTGAACAAATACCTAGAACAGATTGTGTGAGGTACCAGCATTAGCCACTGCACCACGTCTGGATGATTGACTCTAAGTGCCCCTTTATGTGAAATCTCGCTGTTGAGACAGATGGTAGGCTTTCAGTAGTTTTGGTCTCCAATAATGGTGTACCACAGGCATCTATTCTTGGCCCTTCTCTACTTATCCATGCATCCATTCATTTTCCAAATCCATTATTCCACTATTCCATTAGTCAGGGAACAGGCAGGGTACATTATGGACAGACCACCTGTCCATCACAAGATGCGACAAGCATCCAAGCTCACATTAGCTCCTATCTTCAATTCAGATTCTCCAATCAACCCAACATGCCTGTTTTTGGACATGGTGGGGGGGCCGATTACCTGGAGAAAACACATGCAGGCAGCCGCCACAAAAAAAAAAAGTAACACAACTTAGTGTTACTGTGAAGTAATTGTATTAACCACCAATTAGCTGGGCATTAAATAATTCATCTACTTAATTAATTAGTTTTCAACATTCATTTCTATGCAGATGATTTAATGTTATTTTAAATACTCTGTTTCATTTTAGAAAAGAATCTTACAATATTTTAAAGCTAGTTTGATTCAGTGGAAGAACATCTGGAAGTTTGCTCATTGCATACTGCAAACCACACTGCATCTCCACTTCCCGTATGTGTACCAGTGGTCAGAGGAGCTGCCACAACAGACGGCCCAAATGAAAGTGCTCTTACATTACCATCATGGAGCAAATAGTTTGCTATTGTGCTAAATTGTAAACTATCATGGTGTGAACTTTTAAGGCCATATAAACCTGGAATTGGTCACCTTTAGGATAATAACTGCTCGTTTTGGCCGAGCTTTCTCCAGCAAAATACTTCACGTGTTGAAATTGGCTCAGTGCTCCATACCTTGTACATGCAGTGCTATTGATTATACAAACACTCAAGTGGTGTGTGTGTAACTATATGGAGAGCTAGTCGGCAGTTTGTGAAGTCCAGAAAAATCAGTGACCTTGCATGTAGGTATCATTGCATTCTGTCATTCATACATGTACTCAAACCATGTCTTATTCACAGGGATGAGGTGAAGTACGTGAAGTTTTAAGTGCTACTTTAAAGATTTTTTTTTTTTTGATTGTTTTGTTTTCAAAACATCCGCTCTATTCATTGTTCAGTTAAATAATACGTATTAATGCCAGGAGCTTATTTAGTTCAAATCTTCCTTACTTGAGAAAAATAGTTTCACTTTAGGGTTATGAATGAAAATGTTTCTGAGCAAATAAAACAAAAAGAGCTTAGTATTTGTTAGAGGCATTATAGTGATGCATTATAAGAAATGTACAGGTATTAAACGGTATAGTATAAGCCCCAACATGATCATTTTCTGACTCTAACAAAGATGCTGGAAGAACTGAAGTCTAAGGTGTAAAGAAAAGTAAATAAAAAACAGCAAACAGCTAATCTTTGGAGTTACTTACAAGTCTCACAAGCAAACATTATCTTACATGAGCGATGGCTCACCAGCTGATAAGACTCATGTCTGAGCATGCTAAAATAAATGCCTGACGATAAGGTGAAATGTGGCGTAGAGATCTTGTCATGGTTTCGAGAAACAAAATGAGGACTTTTTACGGACAACTCATTTGGCAGACTGTCTCAATATGCCAGTTTTATCATCCCATATTTTAAAATCTTTGGCTTCTTAAAAATAAAAACACATTACAGCTCACAGATTCATTCAGAAAAAGGCTCTTAACATGCATGCATATGTTTATACCAAGACCATGTGCATATACAGACCATGTGCATATACAGAGAACACACACACACATAAAGACATACGCATGAAATGATCTACGCAGGTGACAATTATATGCTAAAAGCATATTAGATGTTGTGAATAATTCATATATTTGAAAGATTTACTGATGTGTACATTGTAGTGGGCGGTGTATTCTTGGTGAGCCTGAACTGCAGCAGAAAGCTGAACAAGACTGGCAGACTGAAGATCCTGCAATTTGAATTATTTCTGTGTGTGTCTGTGTGTGAGAGATGCTAGGGCGTGGTCTGGAGATCACAGGCCAAGGGATGCAACCAAAACTCATCTTTTATTCTAGTCTTGTTTATGCTTCGTCCTTTTAGAAGTGCAAAACTTTGCAAGATGCAGCAAGCCTCAGCAATAATTATACTAAGTTTCATTTGATGCACTGAGGGAAAAGTTCCCCCTAAATCTTGAAAACAATCTTTTAACACCCTCAGAAGAAGAGAGCTGACATCAAAGTGGTATCAATAAATCCTCACCAAGACTAATTTCCTACAGGTTACACTTGTCTCTGACAAACTTATGACACAAGGGTAAAGCACACAAAGAAGTCATTTGTGGCTGAGTGTATGAAATATTAGTCAAGCAACGAAACTTACATTCAGCGTTTCAGGAAAATGTGCTTTTTCACCATTAAACTGCAAGCTGCGGTAGAGAGGGAATGCAAGGGTTGAAACCAATCTGCCTGTCGTTTAAGTTACACCACATTTGCATGAGGCTTTTCCACACTACATTAGGCAGAAAGTGAAGATAGGCCTAATAATATGAGCTCCTTCTTTGACTGTGGTGATGAGCTCACTCTACCATTCCCCTTGAGAGATTTTTTTTTCTTTAGTACCTTTAAGTAAAGTTTGCTGAGCAGTATTACGGTTTTTCAGGTTTAGCTTTCTGCCAAAGGAATCGAACTCTCTGACTCTTGACAACTGACCACTGAAAGTGACAGGTGAAGGTTGACAGAAGTTGGGCCAGATACAGCACTTTCTTGTGATTTTAAAATAATGTCACTGTTTGTGTTTCCACTCCTTATTTTTTTAAGGTTTAATAATAAAGCAAAAGAATGAAATGATTATTAAGTAAGTGTCTTTAAAATAATTTCAAATTTTTATTGCATTTCTTAGTTTAGTTTCTGTGATGAAGCTTTGAATTAAAAGTAGAATTAAATGGAGGTTATGATGCATTTTTTAATTATTAAGCTAAATGCCCCTCTTTAAAGCTAAGTTCTGTATTAACATTCAGCCAGCAATACTATGACTGTGTATTTCTGCTATGAATATGCAAAGCACCTCCCACAGTCTCTGAAAGGTCGAAGTCTGACAGCCCACATGCACCATGATAGTGATGTCAAATCCTGGTTCTTTAAGGGATGGCTGTAATCGGATGCAATCTGAATGAAGTCATTATTTTAGGACCTACCGCTGCTTTAAACCTCGTAAACATTACATAGGAACAGACGATGAACCTGTCCAGATTAATCCAAACTTTATAACTGATTTTAAAGCAATACAGAATATTACAAGAGCTCAGCACTTGGTACTTACTCCCATCTACGAAAAACAAACCAGGAATATGGAAAAACATACTTAAAACACGCATTAGCGACTTCAGTCCAAAATACAGGTTGGGATTGTTCAAATGTGTGTACATGGGAAACAGACATCACCACTAGACTTTTTGACTTCCCTGACATTCGTAGAGAAGGACAAAGCAGATGTCACATGTATGTTGTTGCAGCTACAACTGCTAACAGCTGTTACACAGTTCTAGTAGGAACCACACTGGCTGATTGTGTTGACTGACATGAGCAGTTTACGAATCACTCACTTGAGGCAATATTCAATCGCACCAGCAAAAAGATTGTGGACACAGAAATGAAGGTTTTGCTGATCAACAAAAAAAATGCCTGACAAAAGATTAGCTAAAGCGGCACAAAAGAACAGGTTTTAGCTCAGAAAGTCCCCCTAAAGAAGTGGAAGTTGAATCACTTTTACTGCCTAGGATTCATTCGTCTTTGGTCTCTTGTTTGGTCTCTCCTGTTTATCCTTCTGCCATGACTCTCTAAAGTCTTAGGCTGGGTTCAGACCTTGCATTTGAATGTGCCTTAAGAAATAAGGTCACAAGTGACCGACTCTAAGTCAAGATTTGAACACATTACAGGATGGATTCAGGTCCGATCACTTGGGATGTTTTGAAGGTAATCTGGAAATCCTGTCTCCAAAGTCTCACCCTAATATATTAATATCGATAGCATATTTGATTTTGTGTGCAAATGACAGAAACAAAGCTCTTTGTCATTCTGTTTCTTCTTGTGAATCTGGAGGATCTTTCCTTGCAAAAATGATGTACGTCTTTATTTGCATCTGGAGCAGAAAGGTTAGAGCCAATTGTCAAGACACACCTAGGTACATATTTTGAAGCCAGTTTTGAACCCGTGCACTCAGCTCTGGCCACTTGTAATCGAATTTCTCAGGATACATTTAAAAGCAAGGTCTGAAGGGAGACTAGGTTGCTTCTGTCACAATGTCCACTGTAGCTGTCTGAGCTAGATTGATCGCTGTCAGTGTGTGACACAGTCCCAGAAAGCAACATGCCATTATTTGTCATGTTGTCATGTTATTTCAGTCATAGTTAGCAAATTTAGCTTGCCTATCCTAGCTTTTGTTAACCTATAAATGCTAATATTACCTTACATTACTTCTGCTGAAATCTGTTCAAACATCCTTATTTCAAGAGTTGTTAATTAAACAACATCAGAAACGAGTGCTGCCAGAGGTGAAACGAGGACCGCTCCCATGGTCGCTCAGCGTGACGCTCACATGTTAAACCTGAACCGATTTCAGAAACTGTCCGCTATGGCTCCCGGTTCCCTATTTAAAGACTGTTGACAATGTAGCTACAACAGGAAGGTGGTGAAGAAATGGTGTTTAGAGAGAGATTGTTTCTTTCTGTGTATGCAACTTTTCTCCAAAATTGAGCAAAGCATTAGTGCACAGGACATGTTTTGTATGACAAACATGAAGTTACTAGATTCCAGCTGATATTATCTTCTGGCAAGGGGAGAATGTTTGGGTGATATTTTAAAATAGATAACACAAAATGTTACATTGGCCACACATAAGTACAGGTGGGCGGCTGGCTGGCTGGCTGGCTGGCTGGCTGGCTGGCTGCTGGCTGGCTGGCTGGCTGGCTGGCTGGATGGATGGATGGATGGATGGATGGATGGATGGATGGATGGATGGATGGATGGATGGATGGATGGATTTTAAGGTAGGAATGCTTGACAGGAAACAGTGTTGAAATGACCTTCGAGAATCACATTCAGTTTAGTCGTAGTATGTGGTATCATATACTGTACCAAAGTGCCTGAGTGACACTGTCATTTGCCAGTTACGTGAAGTTTTTGTGCAGTCAAGTGGCCACATACTGAATCTGTGTACATGTGATTTATGTTCCAATAGATTCAGCCATTCTGTCTTCATTAAAAAGATGGTCAACATGGAAATGAAGCTAAATTAAAAAAAAAAAAAGCAAAGTCACTGTTTGATTAATGGAAATGCTCCTTCTAACAGACTCTGCTCCTCATGAAAGTGAAAGATTAAAGTAATCTTAACAGCTGATTGAATTTAATGGAAAGTAATGACATCCAGAGACGTACTTATCTTTATTCACTGTGTGCAACGTGAAGCTAATGTTTAATAATTGCATCATTAAATACCATCTGTGATTGCTAGCAGAAATCAAGTGGGTTTTTAAACTCTTCGTTGAATTTGCTCCCACCATAAGCAGCTACCTCGTTATTCCTCAAAAGTCTTCATTTGATATGGTTATGTTTGAAAAGAATTAGATTAGCAAGTAGAGAAAAGGGTGATTTAATCATTACCAAAGCGTGTCTGCAGTCAATACTTCTTGAATGTTTTATGGACTGCTTATGGCCACATATATAAAACTCCTGTTCTGCTCTGTGATGATGTCATCTGAAAATAACCTGAAGAAATGCAAGTTCAATCAATAAAATATCCATAAAGATTGTTGCCCAATACTGGGGTATTTCCTTTGGGAAAGTGCCCCTTCTGTCTGGTATTGGACCATCTGCACAAACTGGCATCAAGAGAATGTTAAAGGAAAGAGCTGATCCAAAGTTTTAACGCTTGTCTGGCTGTAACTTTCATCCTGCAAATTGAACAATTGATGCTCTCGTTTTTTAGATATAGTCTTGCAAAACAGTGCCATTCAAGCCCATAACATCTCTAAAGAGTAAATAAAATAGCAATCTGTGCGTGCACAGCACTGTTTGAGTCTGTGTAATTTAACTACATTAAAGTTGAAACTTATAGGCCTTTTTTTTTACCATATCTCTTTTTCGGGGAGCTTATCTCAATTAAAAATAAACAAATGAAAAATAAGATCTAATAAAATAAAATAGAATTGAGGCATTGGGTAAGAGTCTGACTAAAACTAAGTAATGTTAGCATGGGATTTGTGTGAAGGTTTTTGTAAATCTCCCAGTGCTTGCAGCACCATGTACTCAACATTCAGTAAACAGATAATATATGCTCTTCATTGAAAACACTATTACTGGCCTCTCAATTTCGTTTAGACTGTCATTCGGAGGCTCCAAAGAACCCTTACAAATGTCTGCACACAGCTTAATGTCTGTCAAACAGACATCCAGATGTGTAATTATTTCCCTTTAAAAAGCATTAATGTGGAACTCAGCAGATGGCTCTCTGCTACATATCAGTATCAGATTAGAGTTTACTGTTATCACTTCTACGAGATTATGCAGCAACAGAATCACACTGATTCTCTTTATTAGATAAATAAAACAGGATCTATATGTTATAGAGCATTAAACATTTATCAAAACCCCATAATGCATTGATCCTGGTGATAAGGCTTGCCTCTTTTTGTGGACCTCTTGTTCACTGGCATCATCTTGGATTCACTGCATGCGTGCATTGTGGTATTTAGTGTTTAAATAGAAAGGCAAAAATAATTTACGACACACAATAAAGGTTTATTCATTTATATTCTAACTCACAGTCATGGGAGTCTGGTGGAGTTTATCCCACCTGTCACAAGGCACTCTCAGTACATTTAGCAATAACCAAGTTTATGTTTGTTTCTTTGTTTTTATATTGCAATTGCACAACCCATAAGATGATGTGCCAAATCCGCTTTAATGCTTAACATTTTTTCAAAGTAGATTTTTTTGTTAAAACCAAATAAAATCTGCACTGAGTATTGTATTCTTGCAAAAGCATGTGGCAATCTGTGTAAAGAGGACTGGAAAATCTCTTTCTGAAGAAGGTTTTGAAACCAGGTTTTCAGGCCTTTGGCCATATAGATACCAGAGAGCTGGAGCTGACTCAGCTCAATCGCAATTTAAATTAAAAAATAAATGGAAAAAAAGACTGTTGACATCTGACATGAGGACTGCCAGAGCGGTTACTGGCACTAATGTCATGAAAACTGCTGCTAGAATGTCTGTAACTGGGGAAAGCTGTGTTTTAACCTGCATCCAGGGCTCAGGCTGGGACCAACAGTCTGTGTTCCAGCTCTGACGGTCCTCAAGTTCTTTTAGTAGCAGCATTAGTAGTAGCAGCAATAATCTGAGGATGGGAGGAAGAAGTCGATCAGAATCAATGTAAGAAAATGTTATTTAGCATCATCGATTAGTATAAGCTGGCATGGGGCAGATCACTGGAAAGTGACTCACTTTTGGAGCTGGCACCTCGTGGTCATTCATGACACTGCACATCTTGATACCATTATTTGTCAGACACTAGTCCCCATGTGGGATTCATTAGGGCCATAACATACTCAAAACAGCATTTATTTATATAGATAAAATTGGACATGTAGCATAGAAAATACAACATAACCAATCAGCACTAAGATGTAAGCTGTGACATGTCAGCTCTCCAAGTACTTCAAACATAAAGTTAAAAACAGAATAAATATTAAAAACAAAGGGAACCACCCAAACGGCAGCATGTTACAGTTGCTCTGTTAAATAGTTTGTATTTGTATCTATCTTGACACTTTTTTTTTTCTTGGTTAACCTATTTTTTGTACTTTCCCATGCTATTTTAGATGCTGCTCTTCCTGTAAAATTTCTATTTATAATTCTGGCATTTTTTAACTTTTGTTATGATGAGTTTCCATGACTATAGAAACTGTACGTTTTCATGTAGAAACAGCAGACTGAGCTTTCCAAAGACCTGCTGATGATCGTAAAAGACCTCGAATGCAGATAAGTGAAGTGAAGTTAAGAGAAAAATTCAAGGCTGGCTGACTGAATGACTGAAAAGAAGATAATCAAAATAATTCCATAAACTGCTTTATAAAACCTATTGAAAAGTGCAGGAACTATAAAGACATATAAAACACTGGAAGTGCATAATATAAATGCATTTTTAAAAGTTATAAATTGCCTAAAAGGAACCATAAGAATCATTATAAAACAATGACAGAGTTCATATAGTGGACCAAAGTGTCGAAACATGCATGACTACAGGAAATAAACGTTAGAGGTACAAGATCCAAAGTTTCTCTGTCTTGATATTAACCAGTCTTTAATGGTTCCTAGAACATTAATTCCTTCCTCAGTGTAAAACATACCACTTTCATGCAGATCATTCAGAAGCTGAGGACCTTCTGAACAAATGGTTGAATATTTCCCCTAAGATGTTGTGGAGTGAATGAAGCTGTCACTGGACTGAGTCCACCCAGGACCTGCCAATCACGGTGTTTCCGTCAGTGAAAACCATGTGACACGGATAGAGGATACAATTCTTTGGCGGGATGTCTCATCTCCGATTAGTCCCTGACCTTATTATTGTTAGGGGCAGTGCTTACCAATGCAATATGGTTCGGTAAAAGGGGGAAAATTAAGAGTATTAAGAAGTCAACGGAGGCTACATTCTTGCTGATGGAAGTTTCTGATCTCATCAATGATAAGTCACAGCTTGTGGCTTATAGACAGACTGCAGGAAATGGAAGATATGTAGTCGTTTCTAACCCCTTAAAACTATAATATCAGCTCCTTGTGGGCTGGATATTAACCTGCTGTGGCTGGCTCCAAGCTGGATGCAACTGTCGATACAGTTGATGACAGCATTTCTACGGCTAAAATGCCCAACCATAAAATTTGAGGATTTTCATTCTGATAAATGGAATAAGTGGTGGATTAAGGTGGTCATGGTTCCCTTGGCTAGTTTGCGTGTGGTAACCTCTGCCCTTTACTGAGGCTGTACTGGTGAAAAATCATATAAAAGCATAAAAATAATTTTAAAAAAACTGCTTTATTAAATGGCAAGGCAATCTCAGTATTAAAAAGCAATAATATGACAAATTTCATAAGTGATACATCATCTAGCTGGACACAGTTTTCAACTTTCTAAACCCACTTTCATACAGCAATTGTGCGTGGTCCCTTCTCCGTTCCACATCCACACTGCAGCTGTGCATTCACGATGGTCCCAGGAAGTGTGCGATATTCCCTCCCCAGTGTGTGCTTTCACAAACAACCCTGCTTGTCTGTGAAGTGGAAGAGAAGGCGTTTTTGTGGCCCGTCAGGCCATGTCTCACCATCAGATGGACTAACAGACTGATTTCATCCTCTGCAGGAGTTTAAAGCTATCCGCACATCCTCTTACGCCTTTCTGCATTGCCAATTCACACAGAACTGATTTCACTCCCACTGTGGCGCTGTCGCTACCTGCCAAGGCCGTACAGCCATGAAACAACACGCTTTGCTGTTTCACCTCCTGAGCCTTTCACACATCACAGCAAGGGACAATAAAGCTGCTACAAAGGTGGAGCAAACTGGCTGTGTGAAGGCTTTTTTTCTTTTGTCATTGCTTAAACAAAAATCGCAGCATGAAGAGGTCAAACTTGAATCACAGTGAAATACTTAATATAAATAATACTTATAAATTATTAAAAAAACTGCAGAACGGCAAGCTCCACTTAAAATTTATACTTTTAATTTTTTTCTCTTCCCTCCACAATCACTAATCAGAGACAGACAGTTCAGTCTTGCAATCACACCTTTTACGTGGCTTCCAACCCTTCATGTCAAGTCAAGGGTGTGACTGCATTTTCCCACTCATTATAGCCCTCAACGGCTGCAGGTTGATGATGACTTTTGCCATGTAATTTGCATGAGAACAAAGTCTTTGGAGAAAAATAAAGAAAATATTTTCTTGGCACAGTTACTTTTTAAACAGGCCGTTGTAAAAGCACCTCTTCTGGAATTTGTTTTCTTTTTTTCTCTCCCTGACAAACTTCAGGTCCCATTTGAAAATTCTAATCCAATATCGTCTTAACTAAATATATATATATATATGTCCTGTATGTAGGATCTGTGAGGAACTCTGATGGTTCTGATGGTAGAACCAAGCAGTGTTTTGTGAGGTTGAAATGTGTGTCCGTCAGGTTCCTCATCTGAGTGAGATTTGGAGGTATTGTTGCAGTCATCTAAAGCCAGCCACACACTTGAAGATGATCAGGGCTGATTTTAGCTTTAATTCTTCTTAATTCCTGTGATATTTTCACTGATTATCTTATCAAACGCTTCTGTTGTGTGAGCATATGCGAGATTCTTCTCAGAAGAATATTTGCACCACACCAATCTTAAACCATAAATATGTGTCGTGCTGAATAGTTATGATCGAGAATCGTTACAGCACGGGGGGAGAACCCCAACAGCAAACACCCACGTGTTTTGTGAATTATTACAGAAGAATTACATGAAGAAGGTTTTTTTTCTCTGGGAGTTTCTTAACTAAACACTCAAAAAAAGTAATATGTTTTTACCTAAAGAAACCTGAGAAACGCCAAGTTCAACCGATCACCTCCAACCCCCACTGCAACATGTAAAGTCCTGTTTCACTTAGTCCCTAAGACTTTATTCAAACCTGTTTTCTTTTACTTTTGGAAAAGCAGTCAGAACTTAATTGAGTCCATTTAGTCGTTACCATTATCAGCATGTTTATTTATGACAAAGTTGCCGCTAAGTGAGACGTTTTCAGACATTTCCCGTGTTCACATTTGGACTCTCAAATCTGTTCAGATTTGCTAAATCTTTTAGTGTGGACCAGCCAGGAGCTGAAGCCTTTGGCTTGTAATAAAATCACTGCTAAGGCTTCTGTGGCGCAGCAACATCGGCCTCTAGCTCGCAGCCCTCCTGCAGTTGGTCTTAATGATGTTCTTGACCAGATGCAGAGTCTGCAGTCTTCATAAGTGCAGCTTGATCACTGTGTTGTTTCAGATGTTGTTCTTTGTTCTTCTTGAGCACCACTTTCAGATTTTTCTTACTTATGACTCCCTGCACACATGGAACCTCAAGGCTGCAGCAAAAGCAAGCGTGTAAATTAGTCACGACCTGGGTTAACCTTGACCAAAGTTTCTGGCACATGAGATGGCGGGTGGGCAGGGTAACGGGCAACATGCGAAAGGGGAGGCAGGGATTATTGTCATATTCATCATGCATTAAATGCTAAATAACGCAAACACATGGAGTGACATCTAAGCCCCTTTAAGGCATAAAGGGATTAATTTCATGTGGAAAAAACTTCCAAATGTTACTTTAATGAGCAGTGATTAGTTTATAGGGTTGTAATCCATGCCTGAAGAAAACCTTTAATGATGCCAGTATAATAAAAATACTACACCAAAGAAGTCAACTGTAACTAGGTCAACACCCTAAAAACACTTCAAGTATAATCAGCGCCAGCGTAAGACAAGGAAAGGCTTGATGCCACAGAACTATGGACACATCCAACCCCTCGGCGTTCCTGTTAGTCGATATGTATGTGGGTTTAAACTGATTGTTTTGTTGTTGTTGTTGTTTTCAGCTTCATGCGTACCAATTTGAAAGGTGTCTGATGTTTAAGAAGATCCTGAATTAGTTCACAAGTAGAATCAGCGCTGGTATCAGAATGAAACGGCTCCATACGTGACTCAAGTTATGCTTGAACTTTAGCTTCATGAAAACACAATTCTCAATGATATGATTAGATTAAAGTTTGAGCCCCCCAGCAGCAAGCTGATTCTGTTAGAAAACCATAGTTCACTTGCAGGTACCAATTATAATTTTCTCAAAGCAATTAAACTAAACAAATCGTAGCGCATATTTAAAATGGGGTTGATTTCTAGCATAATGAGAAGGCTACATGCTGAGCTTTCCTGAGGCTATTCTCATTATGCCACAGTCTGAGAGTGAATGCATTGTGAAATCGCTGCTTTATTTTTTTTAACAGCCATTTTCATCTGGTTTGGTCATTCTGCAGACGTAAGGATGATTTTAGTTTTAGTTTCATTGTTCTGGACCACACAGTTTTGGGAGTGATCAAAGAGTATGTCCAGTAATTTGAGGGAATATGGTTCACTTTTCAAGATAGAAAGTAAGTTTTTGTTTTTCTTCAAATTTTTTCCAAAAAACAAGGGAGGTTTTAAATTTTGCAGTATACTTTGAGTGATGGTTGATAAGTACATCATCTGACAGTCCAGATTGTGTATTATTTATCACGACTCTTAGCTGAAGGCATTCTTAGCATATAAAATTCATCCACAAACAGACCTAGAAAACACCTTTACATGTCTTTATAAAAATGTATTACTGCCATTTCTACGGTCCACAGTTACATAAATATCTCTGTCTACCAAAATTGTTACATGTTTACATTTTTCTTTATATGAAACTGTAACACGTTCTGAGAAATTGTGAACTAAAACAACTTTTTGGCTCAGAAAATGATACATGCCAACCTTTTCCTTTGCATATTGTAACATGTCAACATAATATATTACCTGAAACTAGTCAACAAGTGATATTGCAGAACTATGACCATAAACTACCTCCTCTAAAGGAGCTCGGAGGGGGTGGCAGATGTTACGCTGTGGACAGAGAACCAAAAATGAGTCAAAGTTCGTAATGCTCTAGGACATTCTCAAGGTTTAGATAGTTATAAATTATGGTAAAGGCGTTAAGTCTATCAACACCACTCCTGAACAAACAGAGTCACCATATCGTAAGGATGTTCATGTGTCAGCCCCTGTCATAAGACACAATAAGATGCACAGTAACACCACCAATTATTATATGGTCTCAAGTGGGACAAAGTGGTGTAATATGGCCTACCGGATCGTCCCCCCTCTCCAGCATGGTATTTTTAGCAGCTCTTTTGTCAACACAACAGATCTATGTGTTACATATATACACAGCATTTGTGTTTTGAGGACAGGAGGTAGTTATTACTTTTATATCCATTTACAAAGTGATACAGCGATTAAACTTTATCAGAAGTTCATCATGCAGTGTGTACTCCAACAAAACAAGAAGTGTGAGTATTAATAATAAATGTTTGTCTTTCTCAGACTATACTGTTTATTCAGCATTATGAGTTTGAGAAATAAAACTAGTGCACGGTCTTCCTGCAGCCTCTTCTTCCACCTCTCCGTCATTCTTCCTGCCCATCCATCACTCCACCTTTCAGCAGCCTCAGCCAACTTTTATTTCCACTGTGTCAACAGACCTCTGAGCTCTTCATTCTGGGGGACTGGTTTTTCCTTAATGTGTTACTTAAGGGATGCATTTGTGTAATCCAGCGATGTAGAAGTGTTTGACTAATGCATGACAAGCAAAAATTTGTCATTCATTTGCTCTGACACTAGAGCAATATTAACTGGATTCATGAATCCCCAATGGAATCAAACTGCAGCAGCTGAAGCGATGTAAACAGATTCTTACACTGTTGAAAATAAATCTTTCACCCCATCAGTATCAGACACGATTCATTTGTGTCACTTGTGGCACCGCCACATAACTAACATGATTATCTCTGCTCCTCAGATTGCCAGCTTTATCTGTTAAAGATCACCCAGAGCCAGGGTGAATGAATCAGTGAGGTACACCGATGAGATGAGATACTACTACACCACTTCAGGCTGCATTGTAAGAAATTTGTTTTCACACCTTTTAGGTCTGATTTTCAGATGTTGCAGGTTGCTGAGGGTGGGCTTGCTCTCTTATAAACAGGCAAATGACGATACAAATGTAATTTCCGGAGGTCTCATCTGTATGTCATTTATTAATCAAATCCACATTCAGGCAAGGCAAGTTTATTTGTATAACACAATTCCCAACAAGGTGATTCAAAGTGCTTTACAGAGACATTGAAACATCATTACATAGTAGAAAATAAAACATATATAATAAAAAGCATGATTTAAAATTTAAACAAAAAGAAAAAAGAACAATAGATCTAATCAGTAGCTAAAATATGATGAAGTTTTGAAACTTAAACGTAAAAGTATAAGTGCAGATCTGTGGCTTTATTCCAATGCAGCTGAGAACAGGTGAGTCTTCAACGTGGATTTAAATCAACTGAGTGTTTCAGCTGATCTGAGGATTTCTGGGTTTGTTCCAGACATGTGGAGCAGAGAAGCTGAAGGAAGCTTCTCCATGTCTGGTTCTGACTCTGGGAACTGATAAAAAAACAGATCCAGATGACCTGAGGGGTCTGGAAGGTTCATCCTGGAGGTGTCTGATGTATTATGGTTCTAAACCATTCAGAGCTTTATAGACCAGCATCAGAACTTTAAAGTCTATCCTCTGACGGACAGGCAGCCAGTGTAAAGACCTCAGAGCTGGGCTGATGTGGTCGCCTTTTTTGGTCCTAGTGAGGACTGGAGATGCAGAGTTCTCGATGAGCTTCAGTCTAACAGATTGTTTAGGTGGACCTGTAAAGATGCTGTTACAATAATCCATCCATCCATTATCTATACCTGCTTACTCCTTCTCAGGGTCACGGGGGTCTGTCAGAGCCTATCCCGACACATAGTAGCCGAAAGTCAGGGGTCCACCCTGGACAGGTCGCCAGTCCATCGCAGGGCCACATTCATAGACAAACAACCAATCAAGCTCACATTCACACCTACGGGCAATTTTAGAATTATCAATTAGTATGCATGTATAAATATAAATTAGTAAAAATATAAATTAGTATGCATGTTTTTGGACTGTGGGAGGAAGCCGGAGTACCCGGAGGCAACCCACGCAAGCACGGGGAGAATATGCAAACACACAGAAAGTCCCACAGGGCCGGGAATTGAACCAGGAACCTTCTTGCTGTGAGGCAACAGTGCTAAGCACTAAGCCTAATCAAGACTAATTTTTTTCAGGTCCTAATGAGACGTAAGATCTTTTAACCTTGATACATGTTTGAGGTGACAGTAGGCTGACTTTGTTATTGCCTTTATGTGTTTTTCCAAACTGAGGTCTGAGTCCATCACTACACCCACATTTCTGGTCTGGTTGGTGGTTTTTAGGTGCATGGACTGAAGCTCTGTGTTGACCTGTAATTGTTTCTCCTTGGCTCCAAAGACAATTTCCTCAGCAATGTTTTTGTGTAACTGAAGAAGGTTCTGGCACATCCAGTCATTAATCTCTTTAATGCATTTACCAAGAGCCTGTACTGAGCCTCGCTGTCCTAGTGACATTATGATATACATCTCTGTGTCATCTGCATAACTATGTTAAAGGAGGTCCTGGTCCCTGGCCCTGGTCATTGGTGCTTTAAGGAGCGTTAGACACAAATAAGGACCCTTCTTCTTGCTTCTGATATCTCTTCTTTTCAAAGCTCTCCCTGAATGGGGGCAGATCTAGTTCCTCCTCAAGGTTTCCATTGGGCATTTGTTTCGTCCTCTCTATGAGATAACTCCTTGTTAATCTCCGCCTTGGCACAGAGCACAGATGAATGATGAAGCACGTAAAAAATATGTTGAAGGTGAACAGTTTCACCACTCACTTGTTAAAATTAAAACTATTATTCCAAATCCAAATTTACCTTAGAAAGATTCCTGAATTCCAAAAAATGTTAAAATTATTAATAAATGGTCAGTATATGCTAATAAAAGGCTTTTATGCAGTTCCAACAACCTGCTGAGTCTTTCCTCTCCTCCTCTGATGGGTGGTGCAGGTCCACTGATGAATACAGCTACATCCAGAGAGCTCACTGTGTTTAATGATCCAGTTATATCCCGTTTCAGAACCTCAGATTGTTGCTTGGACACATCATTTGACCCTGTATGCAGAACAATGTTTGTCACAGTTGGATATTCAGCTGCAATTTTAAGAATTCTCTTCTTCAGATTGTTGACCGTATACCTAGGAAAGCAGAGGACTTTGGTGTTCCTACCACACATAATTTTGTACATAATTTACAGCCGAGCCTGCATTTCAGACACAACCAGGCAGTTGTTTCTTGTCCACTCTCCATTTCACATGCATGGCCTCCAAAAGGTCAGAGGTTGCATTCATATGTGAATACTCAACAAATTATTTAAAAAAGGAAAAAAGTTCAACATGGTTGCCCTGCAGGCATATGTACTCCTAATTACGGCATCATTTCTAGCCTCATTTTAGCATTAAGGACATTATGTGAACTTGCTCTTACTGCCCATTAACGTCTGACCCTGGTCATCAGGCGTGAATCACTAAAAGATATAAAAAATAATAGCAACTCTGGCAACATGATAGCCTTTTAAGGGGTAAGATTGTCAAATTATTAAATTAACTTATTAAATTAACTGCAGTTTGGTAAACTTAAAGAAAGACATCCAGCAAACACAGATGAAATCTGTTGCTGCAAAGTACATTCCTCATACTGGTAACCAAGATAATGGTTGCGAAGCGGGTTGAAGTTTGCTTCAATGTGTATTTAACTCTGAAACTCTGTACTTGAACCCATCCATCCCAAAACTGTCATAAACGTATTCATAACGTTTGCCACATACATAAACGTTTGCCAAAGACTAAAGATGTTTTGGTCTATTGTCTTTAATGTTGAGATTTTATTTTTCATTGTTTTGAAGAGAAGTCTCTCAGGAAAAGGACAATGAGACTTACGCGTATCGGAAAAACACTGTTCAATGGAAACACAGAGCCCCTGCAGTGCTACTTTATGAAACGTTCATATATATATATATATATATATATATATATATATTTTTTTTTTTTTTTTTTTTTTTTGCGCAAAAAAGGTAATAGAAGAGAAGTGTAAATTTGTTTGTGATTAATGAAGGTTGATATAACAAATTGAGCACCTACTGGATTACGATGTTCCTCTGGAGTTTAAATCACACTGCATCCGGGAAAGATATTAGGCAGTAAATTAAATCCTAGTGTGACCGGGCTAGTGATGTAGGTCTTAACTCCAACAATACTGGGCTATGCTACTTGGGGACCTTTCAGACAAACTCCAGGTTCAGACAGACCTTGGGACTCCTTGTTGGAGTTAAGTGGGCCACTACACACAAACGTTAATACGAGGCATGATTTCAGTATAAGCCAAAGGAAAGTTAATGAGAGTTCACAAAAAAAGTAAGATAACGAGACAGTCATTTGTTGGACCCTCTATGGACAATTATGGATAAACCTGCTGGAGAGGGGGGTAGTGGCTGTCACCAGGAAGTTACAACATTACTGTTGGAACTAACGCTGGTAGCAGATTGTTACCTGTCTGGGAAAAGAAAGTTCTGAGGTCGACACACCGTGCTCCTGCCGTTGGTGCCTACTCACAGAGACCCACAAACATGTGCTGGCACGCACACAAAGACTGCAAAGCAATGGTGACCACCGCAAATGACAGCACCCAACAGCCTGTTGGGTGGAGGAGCAAAAAGGAGGCTTACTCAACCAATGAAGGGAAGGACGAAATTCTCAATATACAAATCTTAGTGGCAGTCACGAGCTGGGGCAGCCAATACCATCCACACTGCAATGCTGCAAGAGGATCCAAACAGTCAACAAAGGTTTTACCACACTAATCAAAACAAAGACAAAGCAAGAGAAAACAGGCAAAACAGCACTGGTAACTCTCCCGGTGTCCAAGTCTCACAGCATGACAATCACACCTGAAGCCCGTTTCTACGCCTTTTATAGCCCAGCTCCACGTTATAAACACATCTGACAACCCAAATGGAGAACCTGTACCGCAATCATACCCACCAGGCAACTGAAAAGCTGACTTTATATGTTTGGTGGGCTGACGCTTTGCCAATTTGGAAGCAAACAAGGGGCATGGCAGGAAGCAGTAGCTACAGAAAGCCAAGGGGGACAAACACATGCCTTCTGGTCACACTGTTATAATTAAAATGCAGGATTAAAATTCTTTATATCATTTATATGTTTATTTTCCTCAAGTTCAAATAGAATAACCCCAATCATGATGCTAGAGACCCCGGTCTTTCACCTGTAATGAGCTGGGACAGGCTCCAGAAACAGGATTAAGAGCGTATAGAGGATGGATGGAGGGATGGATGGATGGATGGATGGATGGATGGATGGATGGATGGATGGATGGATGGATGGATGGATGGATGGATGGATGGTGCTAAAGAGGAGATTTTTAAATGTCTTGGGATGACCTAGTTAAAACTCAGAGTTCAGTCTCAATGAAAATCTATATCATCACTCAGAGATTGCTGCACAGCAGACAAACAGATTGATTTTGAGGGAGGTAAAGAAGTTCTGCATTAAGCAATATGCAACATCCCAGCAACGAGACGTGCCAGCTTGCAGAGAGATACCTCAAGAGCTGAAACTGCAATGAAAAACAAAAAAAGACCTACAAAGAACTGATTCTGGAGTCAGTAGTTTTCTGTTGCTTGCATTTCTTTCGTGTATCTTTCATATGTCACGTGTTAAGATATTTTACAGCTTCATTGTGAAAGGCCATTTGTGTTTGATAGAAACCCTGGAAACGGAGGGGGATTTTTGAAGGACGTGTATATTGCAACATTTGTTCTCATCACAAATTTTGTCAAGTCAGAACATCTTTTGGTATGACAAAAAAAACAACATGATTTTAAAGCATTCCACTGTTATAAACTCTAGAGATGAATATATATGTTTATTCTGAACTCTTTAGCTACTTGGCTAAGCGATTTATTTGCTGCTGTTGTTGTTTTTTTAAGTCATTCATTTGTTGTTATTTTTCACTAAGGTAGCTAGATGACTGACTCTCCCAGAGTGGGATTCGCAGAGGGAGGTCACAGCCTTGTCACCTCCATTTACACCGATGAAGAGCCACATAATGATGTCCTTTCAGCTGCCAGAGGAACAGTTGACAAAGTGGGAGTATGAAAACCTACCTGCTGTTCGCATGAATGACTCTGATGGAGTCTCAGCTGCCCGCTCAAGTAGGCCCCTGAAAAGAAATACAAGGCTCCTCAGCTCACTGTCTACATCCCTGTGCTGCTGTGACTCTATGCTGCATATGCTGCTGAGTTATTCATTGTATTCATTTACCATTTTGTGCTGTCTTCCATCATTTAAAAAGAAGAAAACTCTAAATAAATCAACCGAATAAGCATCTCAGCTATCTCTAATTTGAAGGAAACAGAGGAATCTGCACAATTATGTTAACTGACATTGCAAAGATACGTTGCTTCATGTTTCCTATAAAAAAAACACACACTATGAGGATAGAAAGCGTGAAGTGGAACGTGTTTATTACTCCAAATAATTGAATGCCAGTGGAGTGATCACTTCTGATAGTATTGATTATTTTAAATGCACTTCAAATACCCAAATAATTAATGGTGTAATGGTTGAAATGTTGTTTGCAGCCCTAAAGCTGTATCCAACTCATTTTAAGACATGGCAAAGACCAGATTATTTGTTTTTATATAATGACCCAAAACCTAATTGAAAGGGGTTTTCTTTCATTTACAGATGACTATGTGCTATACAAATCAGGTTGTTGTACAAGGACTCTGCTTAGCCACAGTTACACAGATTCACACAACTCTAGTCCAGTACCCGCCTGGGTTCATTGTCTACATTGACCAACTCTTTGTTTACTGCTAGAAGGTGCAGCTGCAACTCAGCTAAAAAAAAAAAAAAAAAAAAAAGAAAGAAAGAAAGCCAAAGCTCTCAGTCATTAAGGAATGAGCTCCTTCCTATCTTAAAGCTTACTTGCAAAGTCACTTATGTATTTAGTTCAGTTGGTTTACAAGTCGCTTTTTTGAGGTCGAAGAGTGAGTGAAATAATATTGGAGACTTAATGAACGGCCACTTGGCATGTCTGTTCATTAATAGTAGCAATAAATAAATTCTGGTGAATTATTGAACCACATTAACATCAATTCTTTTGTGCTCTTTTGTTTTAGTTGTCTTTGATTGCTTGTTCTGGGCTTTCTTTCAAAGTCCCATGTGCTTATTTTCCTTTGGAGATCTGGCAACCCTGCCTTGAAGAACTCATAGCTCTGTCATCTCTGTTATCCCTCAGCACTTCACTTTCAGACTGCAGACTAACTTCTCGTCCCAGAGTTTTCAGAGGTAGAATTGAAAGCTATTGAGCCTCTTACCAAGGCTCTCTCTGTGAGGAATTTTGAAGGCTATTGGAATAAATTGGATTTATTGAATTACAATGAATTTGACTGAATTGTAATTTTCATCTGACAGAATGAGATTGTTTTTTTTGACAGACTGGATTGAAAGTGGCTCGAGATGAGTTTTGCTGTGAACTGGGGCAATTGTTTTTAATGCTCATTTGATCCAAAACGTAAAATAAAAAAAATACTGAACATTAGGAGAAAATTGAATTGTGCCAAAGGGAAAAATTGGACAATGCCAGTTACATTATGACTAGATTTAATCAGATTTCACTCATAGTTAATGTCTATCGGTTAACAACACAGCACATTTAGACGAACATGAATGGGTCCAGCCATATTTAAGAATCAACTTTCTCACCAGGCTTGTGCAAACAAATGAGGGGTTTTGTTTGACTAACCACTTAAAATAAAACTGTTAAAATAAAGAGACAAACTAAGCTTCACACAGCAGAATTAACAAGACAAACATTTTCTCTGCAGGATGCAGTTTAAGAAAAAAACAAAAGGCCATGTTTCATGGGCTGTAGGTATTGACTGTGTATTCCTGTCTTCACATATGATCAATACCAGTGCATAATGTTTGTTCTCCATCGTTCTTAATAATGAGCCTCAACCACAGCCAAAGTCTCATTTAGTTTGGCTTTGAAAGAATTACGCTGTTATTAGTTACAAAGGTTACATTGATTAATATCCTTTCTCGCCCATCAGTGGATGAGTTATTCTTTGTAATCAAACACACTTTGCCGAAAGAATCGATTTGGGGTCCATGGAAGTGATGAAACATATCTGGCTAACATCAGAGAGAGGAATATTAGAGGAGAATCATGGGAGGAGGGAGTCGGGCCCAGACTTGTCTATGTGCCTGAACTTGATGGAGTAGAAAACAAGGTAACAAGGTGGCAGGGGAAGAACCAAAATAAACAAAAATTATGCATTTACACATTCTATTTTCTGCCAAAACTGCAGGAAAGCTGCACAACTAATCCTCCCATAGAGCTTGAAGTGAGAAACTCTAGCTTGCTTTCAGCCCACATCCTGCTTGTGGACAGATTTATAATGAGTCATTTGATTTATGGCCAACAGTAATTATACATATGGCAGAAGATGTACTCTGCACATTCAAATAAACCCACTATCACCCTTTCAATTCAGCTGCATAAGGTATGTATTGTTGAATTAAAAAGAGAAAGAGCACTTTTTTTTTTTTTTTAGAATAAAAAATAAACACTCCCTTTTTTTCTTTTTTTTTTTTTTGGTGTCCATGTAGCAACCTCCCGGAGGTGAGGACGGGACGCCGTTCTGATCATCTAATCCCCGCCTCCTCCTCCTCCTCTTTTCACAGCTCCTGCCTATCTGTATGACGGAGACAGACTCCGTTGGAATGCCAGATGGTGTGTGTTACACTTGTTTTGCTGTCACAGGGCTGTTATTTATACACTACAGAGGCAGAAGCATCACCCCCCCCCCCCCCATGAAAGCTTTTGTTTTTGAAGCTTGAAAAGGAGAGGGCAGAGATGAGCAAGAGGGAGACAAAAACAAATGTCCCTATTAGATTATCACCTCGGCCCCAGTAGAAAAACTCTCTTGTCCTCTCTTGTGTGTGTGTGTGTGTGTGTGTGTGTGTGTGTGTGTGTGTGTGTGTGTGTGTGTGTGTGTGTGGCTCTGCTGGTGTGGGTGTGCACACTTCCTTTTCCCCCACTGCCAGGAACAGAAAAGAGCGGTCTGATATCTCAATATCAGTGGTATTAGCCCTGGAAAGAGGCCATGGATCATTTTAATGCCACCCTGTGTACAGGAAGCCTCCAGTAGCAGATCGATGATACATGTCCCTTTGCCATCCGTGACACCTAGCAGCAAAACACGCATACACACCCCCGTGATGCCTTTTTACTGCACACACAAACCCCTCCCTTACCCACTCAATAAACTGAGAAAAAGCAATATCTCTCGTGCAGGCAGAGGAATATGATTAAAGGTCTAGCGTTGCAGGTATCATCCCATGAGCTGTTAACAGCAAGCTAAACGAGGCAAAGTGAATTACCTCCAGCTGTCACCCTGCAGCCTGCAGTCCCACAGTCAAGGGCCTGTAATGTTCACAGCATTGTTTCCCATTATCATGACAAACAGAAGTCACAAAAACAGATTATGCCTTTATTTTTAAAAGAAAGAAAAAAAACTGCATTGCACTGTATTATGGTGAGACGTTTCCGTCAGTGTCTTCACAGAGGAGTTACAAAGCAAACACAATTTTAAAAAATCATTTCACTGTGCAGGGCATGCAAGCGTTGGTGCAAAATCACCACAGGTCTGCAGCACTTACTTTTGCAAATGTTTTCATATGGTAATAACTCCCAGTCACATTATTTTGCAGCTTTCTTTCAGTCACAAATGAGCCTGTGACAATAAAAGCAATGGCCTACCTCCTTTGCATATGCTTATAGCCTCCAGTGGCTCAGAAAGCCTAATTTTTCTATTCTTGGTCATTTTTTTTTATAACGTAGGTATCTTCCACAATGACTTCAGAAATAACAGAAAAGATACAATTGACTTTAATTAATTCGAGCAAACCAGGGCATGAGCTGTCGCATCAAGGCCAAAAACACTTCCCTTTTTACCAATCTCTTGGGGGCTCCCTCCCACAATAGATTGGTGATTTTAAATTGCCACTCAGAGAAGGAGCGTGTGCATGTTTGTTTGTCCTGTGGTGGCCTGCCAGCCACCGACTACAGTGGAAATGCATGTTCCAGGGTTCCCCTAATAGCTTCCAGCCTTAATTTACACATGCTGAAAAAGCAACTTCTTTCTGCTTCCCCTTTTTAGGGGTCACCACAGCAGATCACCGTGATCCACATATGATCTGATATTTTTTTTTCATGTCAGATGCCCTTCCTGACACAGCCCTCCCCTTTTTATCCGGCATTGAGACTGGCACTGGCCTGTGACCCCTTAGTTGCTGCAGCGAAGCGGGATTCAGTGGTCTGCTCAGGCATACTTTGGCATGTGACTGGGCTGGGGATTGATCCAGCAACCTTCTTCCCTACTTAGAAACACATTCCGCTCAGAGATCGTTCTAACTCTATTTTGTTCATAAATCTAGCATATACTGTAGTAAATTGTTAATTGTTAACCATTTTAATTCAGGGCACCTCTAGATATAAACTTAAAAATTGTTTTTGTTGTTTTTTTTTTTGTTTTTTTTATCAACATCAGACTGAAGCTGCTCATCCTGTTATAATACCTGACGCCTGAGGTGCTGGTTCAAGTTCATGATGAGATTCCTGTCATTGTGAGCAGTTTTGTTTCTTCACTGAATGACACCGCGCACAGCAGCTGCTTCTACAAAGCAGACATACGAACTGGACAGCTCAACTCGTCTCTCAGATATATCAGCACGGATGAAATAACACCAACTTCAGCTCAACCCCTCCAAGACTGGAATTCCTCTGATAACTATTACCTTTGTAAAATATATGTTTTATATACTCTAACCCAATCAAGCAAAAATAAGCAATTCTGCACATGCATGCACTTGTCCTATACTTTGAGATGGTTTCATTTTAAAAGTAAGCCTTGTTGTTGTCTTGGAGCAATTCGGCTGCCTGGTGAGTCCCAGGCCAGACCACTGTTTTATTAGTTTTGCTCTCTTTCATTGTTTGATTAGATTTTGACAATGTCACTGTGTCAGTTTCAAGTAGAAAACTTTATAGATTTATACACCAGAATCATTTCAGAAACCAAGATCATGGTTTCTGGTTTAAAAAGCTCCCAATTATTGTATTAACTTTTGAAAAGGTTTTAAATCTCTCTCTCTCTCTCTCTCTCTCTCTCTCTCTCTATATATATATATATATATATATATATATATATATATATATATATATATATATATATATATATATATATATATATATATATATGTAAATATATACACAAGGGTAAAAAATATGTATATTTAGTTTTTCTCTTGAACAGCCAAAGATTTTGATCCTGTTGCTTCACTAATCAGTTTGTGATCAGAAGCTAATGGAAGAAAGAAATTAATGTAAATAGAAGAAGAAAAGCAAACTGTAAAAAGGATACTGATTGGAGGCAGCTGGTCGCTGTCAGTCTTCTTGTTTGATATGCACCTTTGTCATTGTTCATGTGTCACTGTGATTTATACTCCGTCAAAGTCAATGGACTTTAAAGTGGTTTGTTCAGTGATGAGCACTGAAGGAAGAAAATGCTACAAGTAGGTACGTCTTGTTGAACTGCAGGAAAGTATTAAAAGTAATGTGGGAGCAGAAACAAATCCAATGGCTGCAAGCTCCCGTGTGAATGGAAAAGCAGCGTGTTGATAAATGAAGTCAAATAAATTAGGACAGGGGCTCATTTTGTGCCAGACTAACTATTAAAGATGCCATGGGACTTAGCCAGTGATAACATCCATTTTCTCTTTTACATCCATTAAACAGGCAGCAATCAAGCAGATTGACACAATGAGTGCTCATGAAAAAAGACTTCATGACATGCCTACTTAAGCCAACATTCAGTAATCTAGTTTCCACGCTCCTCTTTAGAAAATGTTCCTCAATGTGGGAAGCAGGCTTATTTGTTTTCTTAAACAGAGTTAAATTAAAAGCCTGATACTGCAGATCAATCTGTCAGAGTCAATGTGGAGCTTCTTAACTTGTAAAGCAACGTCGGCTCCTCAGTGTGCCTCTACTCACGAGTACCTTTGGAAGCTCAGTAATCACTACTTTATATACATTTTATTTGTATTGTTTTGTACTGACGATATGACGTGACTTTCTGTTGCTGAAAGGGAGCTAGGCCCAGGACTATTTCAGGACTGGTGGCACTGACTTTGTGCAGTCTTTCTAAAGCTGCCAGGCTTTCTTTGACTAGTACCAGGTGCCTGTTCAAAAATGATTTGAGGGCACTACTCAAATAAAGATTACACATTCTCCCTGCAAGCTGCTCCATAAGTGATTGTAAGCTGCAGATAAATGTGAGACTTGTGTCATTCTTTCCACATGCTCATTTATGTACTATATTGTATATTAAGTTACTTGAGTGTGTTTTGTTTGTGTAAAAGTGATAATAATTCTATTGCCAGGATTTGCAATTTGTATTTCACTTCTAATGTGAATCAGAGACCAAAGCTGCCTGTTTTCAAAAATGTACTAAATGTTTGCAAGGATAAACATTCTATATTCAAACATGTAACATTATATGAATATGCCATTTTGGAGAATAATTTTAAGAATAATCTTTAATGTTATTCAAAACCTACACCTAGAGCCACCACCTTAATGTAGTTTGTGTTTTCCAATGATCCTCAGAGCTCAGCTGTCTGGGACTTTATGCTCCTGGAAGGGTCACTCAGAACCAACAGGTGCTATCCGAGGAACCAGAAAAAGAGCCTCACAGCTTTGCCCCTTGTTTTCCCTTGGCCTGATGTGGGCCACCAGGGCCCCCCGCTGGAGCCAGGCCTGGAGGTGGTGCTTGCTGGCAAGCTGTCGGTTTGCTTTTATCCTGTTAGATAAACCTGTTCCTGTTTTATTCTGAAAGCATGTGTCCTTGTGCTTGAGTTTTGTTGTGACTTCCCTTGCTCCCATCTGCCCTGATTGTTCCGTCTGTGTCTAGTCAAGTCTTATATCATAGTCATATATCTTGTCATGTCTTTCCGTTGCCATGGTTACTCCCACAGTCCAAAAACATGCATGCTAGGTTAATTGATTATTCCAAATTGTCCATAGGTGTGAGTGTGCATGGTTGTTTGTGTCTATATGTGGCCCTGTGATAGACTGGTGACCTGCCTCTCGCCTGTAATGAGTTGGGATGGGCTCTGGCAGACCCCCGTGACCCTGCAAAGGATAAAGCAGGTATAGAAAATGGATGGATAAATATATATATATATATATATATATATATATATATACACACACACACACACACACACACACAAAGAAGCCAGGGGCTTCTGGCTATAGTTAGGCTCACGTCAACATACCTTGAGAGTTGTCTGTTCTACTCACTACTAACCCTAACCCTGATGAGAGGCATCACACAGGGGTGGGCATAGTTATTGCCCACTGGCTCGGTGATTGTACATTTGTATTTGCACTGGTGATTGAGAGGGTAACCACCCTCCACCTTTAGGTGGGGAGATGGGTCCTGACTGTTATTTGTGCCTATGCACCAAAGAGCAACTCAGAGTACCCACCCTTTTTCGAGTCCCGTCATTGTGGTCTGTTATTGGCCTTCTGTAGATTGTCTGTCTGTAATAGGAGAATTCATCGACTCTGTTTTGTAGAACACACTTATTTATTTATAACAAAAAAGGCATTTGTTAGAAGCAGATGGACTCATGATAAGATAGCAGCAACCAAATACAAACAGTTTGTTCAAAAGCAAATTTAAAGTTACCTTGGTTTGTCCATGGGGACCCTCTCAACAAATTCACTTAAGTGGAATGACATTGTTGAGTCTTTTCAGAGCAATTTATTTTGACGTAGTGTTGTCGCTTCCTGCACTAACATTATTTGCCATTTTTCTCCAAACACATATTCCATCCTAATTCAAAACTGCTTCAGTTCACATTACCTCTAAGAAAAGTTTACACTATTTACAGTCTAATAAACTGTAGTAGAGTTATTTTAACTACTGAATGTTCCTTTAAATCTAAATGTAAGTTAGATAGGACAGAGTATATTTGTTTTATTTCACCAATTGGTTAGACATTTCTGTATAAACATATTTATAAAAGAGGTCTGCTCCCAGAACAACTCATTTGATCTTGATGAATCCTGGCATTGTCATTTGGAATATGCTTGAGTCATCGAGGGAAAAGAAAAAATAAATAAATACAGATGGAAAAATGTGTTCATTCAGTATAGTGAAGTGGTCAACTGACCTTATTTTTGAAGGTTTGTGCATTTCTGAACCTACAACTGCCTCTAGAAGCTTGCACAGTAGTTTGTGGCCATGACGGGAGCACCACTTCATCCACTGCTCTTCTTTCCGTGATGCACCAACACTATATAACAAACGAAATCTGGACTCATCAGACCACATAACCCTTTTTCTAATACTCTAGTTTTATCTTTAAACTCCTTAGAAAATGTAATCATTCTTTTTCTTTGTTTTCTATTAACCTTGCTGATAAGTGTTTTTTTTTTATTTTTTTAGGCTACAGCTGCTTGGTCCCAGTACCTTCAGCTCTCTTTGCATTTCAATTCTAATGTCTTTCATATCAAGATCTACTTTTATAGGAGTCCTTGTAAGCGCTGATGCTCAAATAATCAAGTGCATCAAATTAGCAGCACCTGGCTGATTACTCTATTAGTTCCAACTGATGCTGGAGAATTGACTTTTTTTTTAAACGTGCTGCTACAGCGTTTTGGCTCAGTATACGTTAAATAATTGATATAAGATAAGGACAAAGACGAGTGGAAAAGAAGGAGTATTTAATTCCTGTACCTGTTTTGTTTGCTACAGATAAAATGCTCACAAGCATAATGCCTACATGGAGATTATCAACGTGGTGCATTGTAAAATTGCTGCATCAAGTACTATTCTTGGGTCTGGAGTGTACAACTTAATCCAAGGCTGGATTTTGCTTTTCTTTTTTTTTCTTTTTTAAACATAGCCCCATGAGATAATGTTGACCACTGACCTACCTTATTTTAAAGGGTTTTTCATTGTACTTTCTAAAACAGTAAACCAAGATCTCTTGACCATGTTTCAATATTTGAGTAGTTTGGACCATAAATGTATTAACGACAGGAGAACTTGCATGACATCTGTAGCTGGTTCTATCTCATACATTGTATAGTTGTGACATCACACAAACTCCTTCTGAAGAGTGCTTTTGAAGCACTTTCCTCCTGCTCCACAGCGCTATGTGCAAATGGGTGGAATGAGCAGACCTGGAAGCCAGCTGAAATACGTCCACCATAGATCCATTTAACCATTTAGCTTTTCTAGATTATGATGCTAATTTATGCTATTGGGCTGATGTTCAGAAATATTGCTTTACATTAATTCTGATCAAATCTGTCCAACCAGCCTAATTTCAAACGTCGCTACTGAAACAGCATCTGCAATGAGTGCTTGCAGGGCTGAAACGAGGACTAATAGAGCTCAGCCAGGACCAGACATTGTTTGCCAGTCTGCAGCTCGTGGGGCTCGGCTGGTTGGGGCTACCGCCATACAGTTGCCCCACAAGCCACGCACAACGTGACTGTGGGTCCCTGCAGATTTCTACTTGCTTAAGCTCTAGTAGGAATGGTTTCAGATGTGATTGGCTAGTGGTCTGGTGACTCAACTTGGAAGGTGCTCACATTATTTGAGAGGAAAGTGAATTGACCAAAGGACCAAGCTGCTGCAAAAGGTACAAGCTGATGAGCAAAAGGCAATTAGCTCTAATGACTATCGTTGCACACAGTTGAAAGTGTGCCTAAAGAAAGTGACTTAAGGCTGCTTTAACCTTCATCCCAACCCAAAACAGGTCTCGGCAGTCTCTTAGTACAGTTAACGACATAACTGTGCTCTGTTAGATGTTTATTCACAGTGCAAGTACCTAAAGTGATGACACCTATGCCACTATCAGTCAAAAGACCACACCCTTAATTATGCATAAATATGTGTCTTTATACATTTTTACCTGATGGTACATAAAAATGTACTTCCATACAGTTGTCATGTATGTGAAATCTAGCTATGAAGACCAAAACTGTTTTTGTTTTTTCTTTTAACCCGGCTGTAAAAAAATGTTTGCTTGTGCTGCAATGTTGGACATTTTAACAATAGGTCAATAGAGAATGACTCACTTTTGAGTCAGCTCCCTAGTGTTCTGTCAAGAAACTGATTTTCTCCACTACTGCTTCAGTCTCAGAGCACCAAGGCAAAACTTGTTTTGTGTATACGCAACTCCTGATGAACAAGAAAATGTGAGCCACCAGCAGCACAACACACTAATACAGTTACAGAAGTTTCTTGTTAAAACAAAAAAAAAGTGTGGAATAAAGAATAAGATATTTCTGATTAGGCAGTTTTGAGACGTTCTTACTATTGATGGTGAGATCACAGGGGGCAGTGGTTCAATACTCTTTTCGAAGCTAGACTAAAGAACCAGTGCTGATTTTCTTTGGAGGACATTGTCGGACTCTCATTTGCTTTGTGGAGAAACGTATGCAAATATTTTAGAGATCAATATGAAATTTTAAACTTACGTGAAGTCAAACTGGAGCCACTATAAAACGGTTTTAAACTCAGAGCTGCTGACGCTCTGAAACTTGACAGATTTGACACTTTCAGTCCCTCCGTTGTTCGAAATGTAAAATAAACTACTGCACAGAGAACATGCCAATCATCTTGACACAATTTTATTTTTGAATACAACCCCCTCCACCCACCCTACACACGCTCTCCACCCACCCCTCAAAAAAAAATAAAAATCTTCTGATATGTTAAAATTCTGCACAATCACTTCTGAAAAGCAAGTAATCTAAGTTTAAGAAACCCGTCAAAAAAACTTTTGAGAAACCTTCCTTCATATTGAATAATGGCTCAGTGTTCTTTGGCTCCTAACACCAGCAGCTTTTTCTGAACTCTGATTTCATTTTCGTTTATTCACAAGACATGTGGTTCGGTCTCTTGAGGTGTGCCAGACGTGGGTGTTTATTTAGCATTAAATTAATTGAAGCCTAAAAATACATGAGGGTGGTGGGAGAGGTTAAATGGTTGGCCCTCCATTCTAAGAACACAGAATGAGCAGCACTGCCTCATTAGCACTCTGATATGGGAAGCAGGTCCATCTGTAACAGCAGGCAGGGAAACTGTACAGACACACAGGGACTTTGCACAGAGACAGACATGGGCCAGAAACTGACATAAGACGAACAGACTGACAACACACACACACAAACACACAGTAAAAAAGAACGAGGCACACAAAAAAGGTTCTCTGAAGATGTTAATCTAAGTTTAAATAAAGCCAGACAAATTACCTTCAAATGTGAAGGTGATTTGTCTGAGTTAGACACATTGCAAACACAACCAAGGTGCATTCACACAGAAACTAGCACTTAAGAGCTTAGGCTATAGTTAATAATGGATTGAGCCGAAATGTGATGTCAGCACAGCGAGACAACTGAAATGCTCGCAGCTGGGGTGTGCCTGACTTGCAGCTTCCTTCTCAAAGTTTTTTTTTTTTTTCAGTTCAGGTGTCACTGCTGAGAAAAACACACCACTACACTGTCAGAATAGTAGCAAAAGAGTTAATGTACAGGAAGTGCCAAGCAGGTGCATTTCCATTACTCTTAAAACTGAGGAAAATGGAACGGTAAACAATGAATACACCTAACGGAAACACATGAATTTCACAAAAAAAAAAAAGCATGATGTGATTTTCTTTTGATTCGATGGAGGAATCTTTTGAAAAAAGTGGATTGAAAACACATAAAGATGTTTGTTTCTGTAGGAACTCGTTCCCTTGGCATGATATAATAGGAACAAAAAGAGTTACTGCCTTGCGATACTCATCAAAAGTTGTACTTGTCAATTACAAAGTGACAAAATGTTGCCCCAGTTTCAAACCAGTGGGTGATGTTTCAGAGAAAACATGTGGCTTTAATAAACTGCCAGTACTTAAGAGTTTTCCACAGTAGCTGCTCATTTTTTCTGTTCACAGATCAATTTCATTGTTTCATCAGTGTGTTTGCATGGCAGGTTTGTACTGTGAGCACAGTATAAACACAACAAACAGGTAGAAGGGATGCCACGTTTGGCGCTTGCCCATGTAAGCGTTCAACAGCGTTTGAATCCTCTTTCAATATTTAAAAAATGGCACTATTTTTTTTTTCCCTATCAAATCGCATTTTTTGTGACATTGGAAATCGTACAGTACAGTTTGCAATCTGTAGTGAGAGCAGGGAGCAGGTGGAGGAAAATCTGAAGAGGTGGAGGTATGCACTGGAAAGAAGAGGGATGAAGGTTAGCCGCAGCGAGACAGAGCACATGTGTGTGAATGAGAGGAACCCAAGGAGGAACCGTGAGGTTACAGGGAGTAGAGATAAAGAAGCTGGAGGACTTCATGGACTGAGGGTCTACGGTCCAGAGCAACAGAGAGTGTGGAAAAGAGGCTAAAAAAAGTGCATCAAAGCAGGTTGGAACGGTGGGAGAAAAGTGTCTGGAGCGATGTGTGACAAAAGAGTACCAGCAAGAATGAAAGGAAAGGTCTACAAGACAGGGATGAAACCAGCGATGTTGGATGGTTTGGAGACAGTGGCACGGATGAAAGGACAGGAGGCAGAGCTGGAGGTAGCAGAAATGAAAAGGTTGAGGTTCTCTTGATAGTGACAAGGATGGATAGGATCAAGAATGACTACATCAAAGAGACGGCACATGTTGGAGATAAAGTCAGAGAGGCCAGATTGAGAAGGTTTGGATGTGTACGGAGGGGAGATAGTGAATTTATTGGGACAAAGATGCTGGTGGGAAATGTCAGACAGGAAGCCTAGAAGAAGACAAAAGAGGAGATTTATGGATGTAGTGAAGGAGGACATGAGGTTGGTTGGTGTGAGAGAAGAGGATGCAGAGGAGAGGGTTAGATGGAGATGGATGGCCTGCCTCGGTGACTCCTGAAGGGAGCAGCTGAAAGGAAAAGAAGAAGAGCTCTTTAGGAAGAGTGTCTGTGGTAGTGAGTGTTTGAAGGTGGGAGGGGCTTCCTGTTGTTTTAAGGCTTACATGCAATTAGGTCTTGCATGTTTTCAATCCCCACAAATGTATGCAATAATTAGGAATATCGTGTCTGTGTGTATTCCTTTAAGTGTATTTTCTGTCTGGGTGGTCAGTGTGATAGTTAATTACTGTCAGGAAGCCGGGGGACTTGCAGAAAGACTCGCAGAAAGATTTAAAAAGGTCTGGCTAAAATGGAAGCTACCTTCACCATAATGCTGAAGCTCAAACTCCATAAACCATGGGAGCATGCACTTCCTCTAAACTTACATAATGCATTTACATAGTTTAGGGTGCTGATTAGCTAATAAACATTTATCTCTGTCCAAGTCCTCGACCCCAGCATATGCATGCATGCATTAACCCCTGGCACACAACCGACAAACCGACCCTCAGCACAAATGGACGCTTGGAAAGTGTAAGGAGAAACCAAGTGTTAACATTTAGGTCAAAGGTGCTACAAGTGGTGGAAGAGATTTATTTTGAACACTAATTATATATTTAAAATGTTCTCCCCACTCATGGGTCTGCTCTTCTTTACTTCCTGCAGATAACCTGGTAATTCTGTTCTTCTTGTAAATGTATTACTCTAAAGGGATTTAAAATGTTTTTCTTCTTTTTTCTTTTCTTGTTTGGATAGATATAATCATATAATCACCTGCAGATGCTCAACATCAAAGACCTGGCCAAAAACAAAGATCATTCACTCTCATCAGAGACAAACCCACAACTGGGCAGTTATAAAAAAAAAAAGAGAAATAAAAACATAAACAGCCAAACAAATTACAAATCAGTGACAGTGTGAAAACCTGTCCGTGCACACTACCAGACAGACACAGATCAAAACTTCTCCCACTTTTGATTGGCCACAAAGCAGAAAAGACAAGACGAAATGGAGAGTGGTGCCATGTTGCAGCAGATGGCCCATCAACTCCTCCTCATCCTTTTTTGTCTCTTCCCCCAACTCCTCTGCCACCTGTGGAGGAGGACACGCACACTCCGAAACCGCCCACTCTTCCCAAAATCAAGGACGTTTGTCATGTATCATGAAAGGAGCAGGTCACCTGAAGGGAAAGTTTGTTGTGAGAGTGCGGGATTTTTCCGTACTCTCTGTTTATCTATCATCCCTCTTGAATTGGCAGACTTGAGTTGGAAAGTCACCATGACAATGTTGGGAGCTTATTTCTGAGATTCACTGCCAACATATCTTTAAAAAACAGTTCTCCATTTTATTATTATTATTATATATATATATAACATAATTAAAATATATATTATATATTCCAATTATATTTTAAAGAAACACTTGTCTTTTAGTCAAATTGTGGTTTAATGGCGATTAAGAATTTTTCAAATGACTATTTAATGAAGACGCCTCCGCGTTTTTCTCTTCACTCTATTGTTCTTTTGTTTCATGCTTCATTTCTCTCAGATGGGCTGATGGTGTGACAGGCTGCGAGAGGCAACGCTACACAGTGTCCTTATTCTGTCACCTTCCCCTATTGGCTTTGACTGGCCCCAACACTTGCATTCATGCCTCTACAGCGCAGCCAATAAATCACTGTCTTCTGATACAATACCAGAGAAAGTTTGCTGAAGGAGCCGGGCTCAGACATTATCAGTATTTGATCCTGATCTATTTTAGTCTTCTCTTTTTCAGTTGCTGGATGCCTGACACGAAAGGATAAATATGCCAGTGGCTCAGGCTGTGGAGAAAACTGACGTTTTTAGATGCGTACGGGTTTTGGATAATGAACTGGTTTCATTCACAGATTCATGCTCTCACCTCTGAGTAATGTGTCCTTACATTTATCACACTACACATACTCATTGTTTATCACGACCTTTAACGCAACTTTGAAACGGAGAATGGCATTTCACATTATATTGTCAGAGCATCTCAAGGGAAGCATTACGGTTGACGCATGTTCCCGCGAGTACACGTGTCCTCCCGAAAGAGTCACCCATTAATCTTTGAGCGTTCCCTATCAATGCGAGCTGTCCTTATATCATCAGCTCTCTCCGACAGCCTTATAATGTCTGTACTAACAAATTTACAAACCTGCCCAATGACCTTATGTCAGTTTTCATTGTAATGTACCCATTGATGGATTACGAGACATTAACGATCAAAAAGCTTTGAGAAATTAGACATCCACACTGAAATAGTGGCATTGTTTTCCACCTTAGGTGTCAAGATTTGCCATTTTTGAACCATTACTTAGTATTTGGCCATGGAGGGGAACTGACTAATCCTGAAAACAGCAGATGGATCACGTGGGAAGACATTGTCAGAAGGTCTTTGGAACAGGGCGGGCGGTTTCAAAATAAAACTTGGCTGGTGACTGGATGAGCCTTCTGTCTTTCATTATCTATCACAGGATAGTTCCAGTCAGGCAGAGTGTTATGGAAAAGTTCAAGTCCGTGAGATCATTCTGTTTTTTGTTGTTGTTGGTTGTACCGTACCACTTTTTTGGCACTTTCTGTACCAAATGGTACAGCATGTTTAATGAAGAAAGAGAAAGTGCGCTTAGGGAACACGCTTGGAGAAAAAGAGGTGCAACGGGAACCCGATGTTGGCACAGTAAGGAATGATAAACTATTCAGGAAACAATCCAGACTGGCTGTACAAAGTCTGGGTTAATCAGACTTGCTGAAAGCATTGAAAGGATAACTGGAAATATCTCTTCCACTTACAAAAAAACAAACATTTCTGGTAGTTTTCCATCATTTTATATTCATTCTAGTGGCCTCTTTAAAAACCTTCATCTGCCAGCTTTGGGCTATGTGTCCAGTAGACTCATTTAGTAATCCATCCATGTGTGTATCCCAGTACTTCATCTATGTATGCATCAAAGGTCAGGAGAGAGGCTGCAATGCAGCAAATGAGTGAAACTTGTTTGGCATATATCATCAAGATGTCCATATAACGATCCTCTGGCGTGATGGATCTGCCGGAGTTAAAAGAATGGGTGTCTGATGGAGATGATTGAAGGCTTTTGCCACTGGTATGTCACTGAAAGAGAACTGGGAATGGAAATGATTGCATAGCCAGAAATGAGAACTGATTGGAATCGCAAAATGTACTTTTGTCAGCAAATCAAGCCCTTTTATGCAAAGTCCTGTGAGCAAATTTTCATTTATTTGAGCATGTGTCATCTCAGTTGGACCTCAGACATCAAGTATGCAAAAATGAAAGAAAGGAAAAAGTCTGCGCTTGTCAAACAGCACTGAGCTGAAGGCAGTACTTTGCACAGAAGAAGGCCACATGAAATCTGAGACCGCATACACATCGCTGAGATTGACACTTAGATTTATTTTGTTTGAGTTTATAAACTCATATTTGTGATGTTATTTTACCCACCGGCATGGAAAAATAAGCACAGAAGAGTTCTCTCGTTTTATAACACCAATTCCAAAACAATTAAAATGCTGTATAAAATGTAAATTAAAAAAAATATTGCAATTGTTTGAAAATGTTATCAACACATTACAGTATTTTATTCACAATAGAACATTATAAACCAATAGTGACATTTTCACTTTGTCGATTTAGGAAGTGCAGTTTTTATTGCATATAAGGTAAATTGAGGTTTCAGCCTTTCTGTTAACAATCCTAAAACTTTCACTTGTGTGTAATTAATGAGTATGAGATGTCACGGTCACCATGTAAAAGAACCCGCAGCCTGCCTGTCTGTGTCTGTTGTGGAGGTCCGGGACTTACCTTAAAAAATGATGCATGACATTCAGAGACATGCTGGACAAGCATCACAAGCTCTAGCTAATTTGCCATGGAAATGATGTCCTTGTTCTGATGACTAATACAATAACAACTCCACTCATGCTCAGTCAAGTAGGAATAAGGAGGTAATTAAAAATCATTAGAGTTACACACTTCAGGATGTTGTCCGGATGTCAAATATGATATATTGTTTTGGCTAAAAACAAATTTTACTTTATCGCAGAGGGGAAACTTGATGTCCTCATTTTATTGAATTTTGAAGGGGATATCTGTTGTTTTTTTTTTTTTTAATCCCTTTCTTCTGCACTTGGGAGATTTTTTTGGGTATTTTCACAAATTTTTTCCGCGCCTCTTTTTTGTTTCTTGCTGGTGTCAAAGAGGGAGGGGGCATCAGCCCTCGACTGTAATCGGTCCAGCCCAGAATCGATTATGATTAGTGGGCTGATCTACCAGTTTTGTGGACCAATAGATATCTTAACTAATACCATTATGAATACCACCAAAAAAAAAAAAAAAAAAAAAAACCCAGCCCAAAATCACCATTGGCCCAGCGGGCAAGTGGCCAGTACGCCTGATGCCCAGTCCAGTGGTGGACACAACCTTGTCACTTTAGTGAACCAACTCTGTCATTCAGACGCTTTTCGGATCTGCTGGGTACTGTGACATCACAGCCCAGGATCAGAGTGTTATGCCCCTTTTCTATTATGCAGTTTTTGAGTTGACTCGCATCGACTACTTCTTCTTAGTCGTTTCCCATTGTTCATTACCACCTAAATGTGGGCGGGGCCTCATTCTCATTCCGTGTTGCCCTTTAGAGCACCCTGCGGTTGTTGGTCACGGGGCACAGAAACATATGGACCTACTCGTTGCATCACAGAGTAGGTTGTGCTTGCCATTTTCCGCTTTCGCATTTAATTGCAAAGTAAATATTTCAGTTGCTGACGCTGGGTCTTAAATATGGAAGGTGTGGAGGAGTTGCTCTGAAAACTCATTGGAGACGTTACTCTCTGGCCATCCTGTGGCCTGCAGGCTGGTGACTTTGGATGTAGTGAAGGAGGCTGGTGACGTTGGATGTAGTGAAGGAGGCTGGTGACGTTGGAAAGCTAAACGCAGGTGGTGGAAAACTAAATTACAGGTTCATTATGACATCTGCAAAGGGAGACTGAGCAGATATAATATGGAGCTCAGGGATGCAAGGCAAAAACAAAAATAATGCACGCTCTTTGTTCACTACTGTTGCAGACCAACAAACCCCCCTGAGTCAGTGGACCCTGAACTTACATCCAATCGTCCCTGCAATAAGTTCGCCTCTTTCTTTACTGACAAAATTCAGAAAATCAGTCAGTCAGTGTTCCTATGCTGGATGCAGGATATGTTCAGCCTCTGTGTACAACGACAGAAACCAGGACACAATTCTGTCCAGTCACTCATAAGAACCTGGATGACATCATACATCACCTGAACTCCACTACTTGCTGCCTTGAAATCTTGCCATTATGGTTTTTTAAGAGTGTTGCACTTTGTATGGCCTTAGATCTTCTAGACATTGTAAATACATCTCTGGTTTCAGGTATCTTTCCTCAGTGCCTAAAAACAGCCATCATTAAGCCAGTCTTAAAAAAGAACAGTCTAGACAGGTCCCTTAGTAACAGCTATATTCCTGTATCAAACCTCCCTGAAACTCTCAGTTGTTTTAAGTCAAAGTTGAAAACCTTTTTATTTTCTGCTGCATTTCAGTAATCCACCATATTATACTCCAACCTTTATTTCTTGCATTTTATTTGTTTAATTCTTTTTAACTGATGTCTGTCTGACTTTAATTTCTGGTTTTAAACTCTTTTACTCTGTATTGCATTTTTTTTAAATTGCTTTATGTAAAGCACTTTGAATTGTCTTGTGCATGAAATTTGCTCCCATTTCTTAGTAAAACCATAGAAAAAGCTGTGTTTCAACAGCTGCATAACCTCCTGACACTAAATGACTGTTTTGATGTCTTCCAGTCAGGTTTCCGGCCTCATCACAGCACTGAGACAGCTCTAGTTCAGGTCCTTAATGACAACCGCTCCGATACGGATAGTGGCAACATTCCAGTCTTGGTCTTACTGGATCTCAGTGCTGCATTTGACAGTTTACCATAACATCTTGATAGACCGGTTAAATAACTGGATGGGACTTTCTGGCACAGCACTTGCATGGTTGGAGTCCTATGTAAACGACGGAGACTAGTTTGTGTCTTTACATAACTACAAATCAGAGCTAACAAAATTAACATGTGGAGTTCCTTAAGGGTCAGTTCTGGGGCCTCTGTTGTTTAATATCTATATGCTGCCACTCGCTCAAATTATTAAAAAAACCAACATGTGTTACCATAACCTATATACCAACACCTATAACCATCTCGTCAGGAGACTATAATTCAATACAAACATTGATCAAATTATAGAGTGGACGTGCCAGAATTTTCTTCAATCAAATGAAGATAAAACAGAAATAAAAGTGTGTGGAGCCGAGGAAGAAAGATTAAACGTCAGCACTCAGCTTTAAGCAGTAAAGCTACAAACCAGTAGCCAAACCAGAAATCTGGGACTGGTTCTGGACTCAGACCTGAATTTTAACAGCCACATTAAGACAGTAGTGAAGTCAGCCTGTTATCACCTGAAGAACATATGGAGGATTAAAGGACTAATGTCTCAGCAGGACTTAGAAGAACTTGTCCAGGCTTTTATCTTCAGTAGACTGGACTACTGTAACGCTGTTCTCATGGGTCCCCCTAAAAAAATCCATCAAACAGCTGCAGTTAGTCCAGAACGCTGCTGCCCGAGTCCTCAGTAAAACCCAGAGACTGGACCACATAACTCCAGTTCTTAGATCTTCACACTGACTTCCTGTCTGTCACAGAATAGATGTTAAAATCCTGCTGATGGTTTATACATCTCTGAATGGTCTCAGACCAAAATACATCTCTGAACTCCTGGTCCATCATGAACCAACCAGAACCCTCAGGTCGTCAGGGTCACGCCTACTTTCTGAACCCAGACTTAGAACCAAACAGGTGAGGCAGCGTCCAGCTTTTATGCTCCTCACCTGTGGAACAAACTCCCAGAATGCATCAGGGCTGCTGACACTCTCCGCTGCTTTAAGTCAAAGTTTAAAACTTTTTTATTTACTGCTACATGTCAGTAATCCACCATGATGCACTCCAATCTTTATGTCTTGCATCTGTCTTGCCTAGAGTCGAGCGGAGCCGAGCCCATTAGGTTCTAGTGGAAATTAACTATAATTGTCCAGCTTCCACGTGTTTGTCTCCACTCAACTTCACATCTGGCATTTGCCAGTACTTTAACATCAAAAGTGGTGCATTCGACAGAAGAGGGTGGTGGTGGTGGTGTAGAGTTGAGGGACTGACTCCACTCCCTAAAACCAGCTGCTATGAGCATGGTTGTAAAAACCTGTCTGAAAGGCAAGCTTTTGTAATTTATCTCTGACATTTCAAACAAAGCACTCCACAAACTTTTCATTAAGGCCTCTAGAAATTGTGCCAGCCTATGAAAGAAAGGTCGTATCTCCTTTACCTTCATTTATACAAAACAGTATTGCAAAGATTATGAACTCAAAACTAGTTCTATCAACTGATTTCTTATAGATTTTATAACCTTCTTTCTAGATTTGCCACAGCTAGCTCCCCATTGATGTATTCATTGAAATGCTACATTTTTCAATTATATTCACTAATTTGTTCTACATTTACTCAGTTAGTATAGTGCAAAGCAATTCATAGCTCCACACTGCATAGAGATTACATTTTAAAGTCAAATGCAGTATAATATTACCAATTAACTTCAAAGCAAAAGTTCTTTGTATCAACACTACCAGCATTTTACAACTCAGCCGCTCATTTGGAGTAATGTTTCTGTATAAAGTCCAACCCAATGCTTTCCAAGCTCATTTCCTCTACTATAATTGGTAATGACCTGAGTTCACTGACGCTAAGTGTTAAAATATAAAATATTCTATCTTAATCACTTTAACAGTAAGGCGCTCTCGAACTCCTGCGGTAGCGTCTAAGATAAAAGACAGGCTCACTCAGTTACTAATCTGTGACATAACACAAATGTATTGCTCCACAGGGAGTGAGCTGCAGGACTAAAGCATTTTTTCCTCAGGAGCAGTTTAAGGCTTTCTAAGACCAAAACAACAAAGTATTCACTTTTAAATTGAGTGTCACAGTCTTTAAATCCCTGTGCACTTGTGAATATTAAAAGGGGAAAGCTGGGACAAAGACATTTCATTTGCACTTGAAGAAACAATTAGGGAAGAAAACAGGACAGGACAAATGTACATTTTTGAGGTCAGCTTGATTTTATTTTACCCTGGAGAAATCATCTAGAGGAAAAAAGAGACTACTTAACAAGATTGGAGGGAGGAGCTTGCTCCACCTGTTTAACGCTGAACTCAGAAGCTTAAAAGTTTGTTTCATGTTGCTGAAGTTGAAAGAGGAGCACCGTGAGACACAACGAAAGATGGAGACCAAGAAGGAGAAAGAAGTGGGAGAATGGCAGGCCTGGGTCAAGTCCTCAAAGTGTGTGACTGTTCTAGTTAAAGATCTTTAAATAGGGTGATTCACCAGACTGCTCTCATCTGTCTCTGCTCCTGTTGAGGCACCAAGGGATAAAGCAAGGGCTGAGCATCATGGGAAAGTGGGTTGGGGTGTGGATGGCTGGTCAGGTCTCGTCATTAATGGAGGAGCAACTCAGACTTCTACACACTGCTCTCAGGCATCAATAAAATGTCTTCATTAGTGAATCACTGTGGTGAAAAAATAGCGGGACAAGTCTCAATCACCCATTAGACATACAGTCAAAAACGTCATCTGACTTTTTCCTTTACGTATGGCTGACTCATTTACCCTCCAACTGCATTCTTCATGATTTCCAGGTGCAGCTGATTACATCCAATGACTATGACTATCCGGGGACAGGGATTCATTGAGGAACGCTGATAGGATAGGGGGAGGCCAGTTAAATTATCTCTAGTGGACGTAAGCTTAAACGGAGGCTAAATGACGATGCAGAGCACTCCTCTATCTGATGCTCATTACCCGCCTCTCCATCCCCTGAGACCTGGCTCAGCTTCACACTGCGCATTTTCCTGCCAGGAGGAGGGTGATTACAACATTTTGTTCGACAAAAAGCTCCCTTCCTTTCTTTCATTGTTTCCTGCTTTTTCCCTCGCCACCCCCCTCTCTCGGTGGTCACTCCTCCTCACTGCTGTGTTTCTTTGAGACGCCATCTCTCCCGGATCTCGCAGACACTCCAGGCGATTCCTACATCAAGTGATTTGTCTTTTTGTCCTGCCTGTGATTGCAACACTTTGAGACAGGCAAGCCATGAATAGCATTGTCGAATGTTTATTCGCTCCCAGACAAAAGTGAGTAAGCTAAATTATGAATCACACATCAGCGTGTAATGCAGACGACAACAGCAACAACAGTATTGGTAGCAACAGCACAAAGGAGTATGGAAATCAAAAGCTGTTTGAAAGTGAATCACAGGAGAGCCAGCAGATGGGATAATCGCAGATGTATGTACAAGGTATCATCCGTCCAGGGAGGAGGGGAGGCCTACGCATTCCTCTGCCAAGGCTCGATGTACTCGAGACCCAGATGGTCAAAGATGTCCCTTTCAGTCGTGGCTGCCAGCAACTCCTTCTAGAGAGAGGGGACAAAGACAAGAACAAAGTCATTCACTTGTGCAGAAATGTGCAGGAATTTTGTCTCTGTTGCATCCGTCCAGACATTTTTCAACTTTAACCAGCACTGCTCTGGAAAACGTTCCCCCACTCACACTCTTCGCTTTGCTCGTATTTCAACTCCTACCTCCATTGCAAGCTGTCAATATCAATTTAAGGCTGCGTTCACCCAGTTCGTGCCAAGACTCAGACATATGCAGATTTATATTTGAGCATCCACCTCGCCTTAAACCCATAAACACTCTAACCTTGCTCTAAGTGATTGCTCTCTTCTGCAGATGAGTATTACCCCTGACAAATCACGACAGGGCTATTAACTGCTGGCCATCTACCAGCACTGTCTGATGGGTTATGTCTCTATAGGAGTGGTGACGAGGCATGACTCACCTTGGGAGGGAGAGAGCCTGGGGAGAGGGGGCTGTGATTCTGACACTTCCTGCCTTCAAGTGCTAAACTGGACCTGACACAAGAGCTTGTCGGCTCCCTCTGCCAAGCCGAAGGCAAAGATAACTGTGAGCAACTAGTAGGCAGGCTGGAGAGGGAAATTCACTACAAGGCTTGTCTCCCTTCATACTAGCTTGTTGTTTTTCATGCAAATGACAGTTTGGCCAAGCAGCAGGGAGGTTTGGGCGCACATTGAAGCTCTGTTCATACCAGACACCTTTGAATCTCCTTTAGGATAGAGAGGCTACTGTTTACTACTGTAGTTAACATCACTTTTAGTTTTTGGCTGTACTTTAGATCCATAATTGTAACATTGTACAAAGTAATAGATTGGGAAATTGCATCTGCAAGGAGCAAAAAGAAAAGAAAAGGCACACTAATTTACAGGAGACCCATTATGCTTGTGTTTCTGATGTCAACACTATTTCCTGTGGTCGTAATGAGCTTTCTGACATGAAACACTTTGATGTTGCAGCTACGCCCAGAGAATAAAACAGCATTCAATGATCTGCAGATCTCATAGATTTATATTTTACTCAACAAGCCCAGACACAGAAGTAGTATGTTTAAGCAGAGGAAAAGTACCATCTTCAAAAAAAATGTTGAATTTGATGGCAGCAGCATGTCTCAAGACAGCTGAAACAGTCTGATGTTTACCTCGGTGCTGCATGCCCTCTTCTTTGAACCACCGTTCATCTACATCTGGAAACTGAGAAGACCAGGAGATGGAGTTTGTTTTTTTTTCTTCTTCTTCTTTTTGGCTGTGAGGTAAGAATGTCACATTGTTGTCTGACATATGACTCAAATTGCTCAACAGTCCAAGGGCCTTCAAGGTCAGTCCTAGTTGGTGAAATGCCTGGACTGCAAGCCCACAGTTCAGTACCTGGATTCTTACTATGAAGCCATGCTTTTGTCATGGATACAGGTTGTAGTTTGTGTCAGAGTATATGCTGCTGTAAAAACCATACATACTTGGATGCATTGATGTTTCCTTTCCAAATGTGCAAGCTGCTCATTCCATAGACACTAATGCACCCCCATATCAAGATACATGCAGGCTTTTGAACCGAGCCCTGATAACAAGCCAGTAAGTCCCTCTCCTCATTAGTTCAGAGAATACGATGTCAATTGTTTCACAAAAATAATTTCATTCATCTGACCAATGGAGAGCCTTGTCATGTTCAGATGACCTTTGGCCCAGAGAAGACGCCTGCATTTCTGGATCCTGTTCACATGTGGCATGATTGTATGGCAGAGCGTTAACCTGCATTTGTGCATGGTGCTGCACACTGTGCACCCTGCTGTTTACAGAAGCGCACCCATGAAGTGAATAACATTACAGAGTCATGGCTGTTTCTAATGCGGTTCTGCCTGATGATAACGGATATCCAACATTGATTTTTAACCTTTTCCTTTGCTGGCAGACGTTTCTCCAGATTCTCTGACTGTTTTGATGATATTTTCTGAACATGATATGATATTCAGACTTCACAGTCTTAGACTTGAGAAACTCAGCTTGATCTGAACTTCTGCTGGTCTTTATATCTAAGAGACTCCCCCTCTCTAAGATGCTTGTCTTATATCCTCATGTCACTGATCTCTTGAAAATTAACCTAATTAGCTGCAAGATGCTCTTCCTAATGTGTGTACATTCCCAGCCTTTTCTTGCCCATGTCTCAACTCTTCTGAGACATGTTGCTACCATCAAAATCAAAATAAGCTATTTTTCTAATAACTAAATGCTAAAATGCCTTAATTATTTAGAGAGCCGATGATGTGTCCATTCCTGAGGACATCATTCAATCCTTTCGTAAGATAATGATGGCAAGCTCAAACTGTATTTTTCCTCAAAAGTAGATTTCTCCCCTCTTGACAAAATCAAAAAAATCTAACATCTTCCATTGAACATACAACTTCAGTGTTCAAGATAAATTTAAGTTTTCAACTGAAAAATCTGTTTAAAGGCAACTTTGTTCAATTCAGTTCAGTTCAGTGCTATGAAATGGATGTGGCGTGACTCTCTGAGTCCAATGAAATGATATGCAACATATTCCAAACGTATAGTTTCCAATTATTGTGACCACATGTGTTTAATAAAAGAAATGCATCAGCACCTGGCTACCTCATCCTCTTTTGAATATAGAGGTTAGTGAGTTAGTGAGAGAGCGTAAACAAGTTGACAAGTGGTTGACGCGTTCTAACGCCATTTGCTCTGGTCTTCAGTATCTACTTTAGTGATATCCTGATAGAATTCAGTGTCTCTGTGATGTGACTTCAAATCCAGATCAGTTGGAGCTTTACTTAATGTCTTCTCCATTTTTAGCATTTCTCCCAGATCATTTCATAACTTAGCTGTAGTTTAACTGCAACATATCAAGTTAAACACACAGGTAAAATGAATGTGATTCACGAGTGATTACAGGGGCAAGGATGTAGCTGGGAAACCACAAGTACCCAACAATGTAAAAATGAACACCACAATACTATTATTCAGTTACATTTTAAACCAATATAAGCCTTAAATGAACACTGTTCATCACAAAAGGCTTAAACGTTACACATGATGTCATATCTATGCCTATATATATATATATATATATATATATATATATATATATATATATATATATATATATATATATATATATATATATATATATATATATACATATATATATATATATACATATATATATATATATACAACAACAACAATAATTATTTTGAATAATTCCCTCCTATATGTACTTATTCTTACAATTCCGTTGTTGGTTCTTATCGTCACTGCCATTAACATCTCATTACCCCAGGCTATCCCAAGCCCTCCAGAGCAGCGGCCATGACCATTCTTCTTTAAGATTCAAGACATTTATAGTTATGTACCCAGCAGCCTGCACTGTGCAATGAAATTCTTTTTTTTTTTTTTTTTTTTTGTTAATTCCTTTCACACAAGTCAAGTGAATAATTAAAGTAAGAAAATTAAAATGAATCTTGTTTTTATACTTATGGTAAAGATTTGATTTTATTCTATTCAAGTTGATTTAGTTTTGTTAAAACTGTTAAAATCTTTTTTATCTTCTTACAGCTAACGATCCTGTTGGACTTATGATCTTACTGGACGTATAATCCTGTTGCAGGTTATTGGGGATGGCAGAAAGACAGAGCAAAAGAAAGAAAATCATGTTTGGTTTTAATCATCCACAAAATTTCTCTGAAGTGAAATAAATATCTAAAAATGATTTGAATTTATTATTTTATCTTGCACACAAGTCATTTTAATTATCTCTCTTCCGAGGACTGCCATCTCTGCTTTACAGTAATGGTGTATTGTTGGCGAAAAGACATTACATTTGACTGAAACCATCCGGACATCCATTAAGCACTGAAGCTTTCCCCATTCTTTTAACGCTGTGCCTATTTTTTGCTTCAACCACTCAAAACAAATGAAATCTTGACTCACATTGTAGCAGCCGATGATGTGATAAGCTTAAACAAACAGGTGATAACATGTGCAGGCAGGGGTGTGGGAGGAATGAAAGAACACGGAGAAAAAAAAGAAATGCTTGACAAGGCCAAAATGAATCACAGTAAATAGTTTTTTCAGCATCACAGGGCTTATTGTTCAGTGCGAATAGAAGAACCTCAAGAGATCCAGCTGAAGGAGGAAACAGAGGGCGCAGACAGGATTCTCAATATTAGCAATTTAGTCATTTAGTCATTTAGTCTGAATCAGAGCTAAAGTCCTCCGTGCTCTCTGTTGTACTCTTTCTCCAGTTCCTACAATCCGTACATGCCCTCAGGTCGGAGCTGCTTTTCTTTCTCACTACAACACAGTGATGACTTTGCGGGTGATAAATGCACATATCTCATGTATAGTCTGAGTTCTCTCCTTTAGGCACATGCAGGAAGACTACTTGAAGTGGTAAAAGCTGCTTTTATTGTCAAGCTGTATTGAGTCTCAAAGAAAGAACAGCAAGGAAGTTCATTAGAAAGAGGGGTTATCTGTCAGAAACATTCGTGTTGGCAGCGACTGGCAAGTCATCAGCACCGCAAAGTAAGAATGGCAGCAGCGTGTGGTGCTGTGAGCCTGTGTCCTTGACTTAATAAGCCTCTAATCAGCTACATGTTTCTCTATCTGCCATGTAATGACATTCTTCAGGGATGTTAATGCATCGGTCCAGGAAAACAGCTACCTTTCTTTGCCACCCGTCATCTCCTCTCTGTAACCCAGACCACTGTTTGACGGATGATGCTGATGGACATGGCAGCTGGCCCGACTCAACTGGCACATCAAAGACAGCAATGGAGACAGAGAAACCAAGATCGCTGCTCAAAGCTTTCCTGCCAGGAGGTCCACAGAGGACAGGAACATGGAGGAATCCTCCAAATCAGAAAAAGTTGAGAGGATATAGAAAATTCAAAATGAAAGACATTAATATTAGGACTATTCAATTTTATTTTGAGTTTTACCTTTTTAAAAATAGCACGAACTCTAAATGTTACACATTTTTTCTCATCAACTTTATTTATTTCTTTTTTCACTTTTTATACGGTTGTATTAAGTCTTTCAGGAGCAAAGATGAACAGAGGATCTCTACCCTACCAATTAATGTATGAAGAAATCACTGGCACGTTTCGAAAAAAAAATTTTCCAAAACAAATTATATAAGGAGATTGCATTTTTCTCCTTCTGCGGTGCAAAACATAAAATGATCCATGACATCTAGAGAAATTTAATTGCATTAGGAGGTAAGGAAGAAGGCAAAGTTTAAAACTAGTGAATCCTAGTCTTTGTTAGTTTCTTCATAAGTTAATTTCCCTTTGGAATGAATAAAGAAATATCGAATTGAGTTCAATTGAGTTGAGTTGAGTTGAGTTGAGTTGAGTTGAGTTGAGTTGAGTTGAGTTGAGTTGAGTTGAGTTGAGTTGAGTTAAGTTGAGTTGAAAGCACGGAGGAGTTTCCATGTTCTCCTCGTGCTTGCATGGGTTCCCTACCACAGTCCACACATACTATTCAACAACAGTCAATATGGATTCAGATCGATCAAACCGGTCAACATCACCACCCGTAACTGACCTAATTGAAGAACTGACCGATATTGCAGACAGTAAGAAATTAACTATAGGGGTATTCATAGACTTAAAGAAAGCTTTTGTTACAATAAATCATGACATTTTAATTTAAAAAAATTAGAACGTTATGGAATTCAGGGGGGGATAGTCTTTAACTGGATGAGAAGCTATTTAAAGGGTAGACAACAATTTGTGAAGATGGGGGATATTGAATCTGATTGTCTGGAGATTCATGTGGGGTACCTCCAGGGTCAGTGCTGGGACCAGTATTATTTAATTTGCATATAAATGACATATGTATAGCATCTCATGTATCAAAAGTTGTGTTATTTGCTGGCGATACAAATATTCTAGTCTCCAGTGAGAAATTACAGCAACTTCTACCCATAATCACCTTGGAAATCAGTAAATTAAAGAAATTATTTGACAAAAACAAACTATCATTAAATCTGAGCAAGACTAAGATTATGGTTTTTGGAAACTGCTACAAAAATGCTCAAATTCAAGTTCAGATAGAGGCGGTAACTCCAGAATGCATATACGACGATATATTCCTTGGTGTAATAACTGAAGACAAAATCAGTTGGAAACCTCACATTGAACATTTATAGAACAAATTATCCAGAAGCTTCTCAGTCCTGACAGCTAAACGTAACAACAATAATAACTCACTGATTCTGCCATATTTAACATAGTGTTCGGATGTGTGGAATATTAATTACAAAAGCCTTTGACCACCACTGTTTATCCAAATCCCATCCTATCCAGAAACGAGCCATCAGAGTCATCCATAATGCGTGTGCTCATAAGTTTATATGAGCACACAAACCTTTCACACAAATTTCTTAAATTTAAAGATCTGGTGGAATTTAAATGTGCTCAAATTATGTTTAGGGCATCTAAGAAATTATTACCTGAGTACATACAGAAAATGTTTTCTGAAAGAGAAGGGGGATATCATTTAAAGGGTCATTTAAAATTAAGGATTCGTAGCAGACGTACAACAAGAAAGAGCAAAATTCAATACAATTTAAAAAGAAATATAAGGAGGTAATTTTCATAAGATACACAAATATGGATGGGTGAAAGTACAAATGCGTATATGTAAACTGAGGTGCGCTCATATAATGTGGGTACATGTGTATGTGTGTGGTGAGTTCACGGCAAAAACTGACAACTCCAAAATGGAAAACTGATTAACCCTAATGTTGATGTATGTTCAGGTCCCTCAGGTTTATTCATTTATTCCTCGGCCAAAAAAATATTAAGAAGACTTCTGTTTTTGTCAGAAGCAGCACATATATGTGTGTTTTTTTTATGTATATGTGTACATATGGGTATATGTAGATGTTTATATATATATATATATATATATATATATATATATATATATATATATATATATATATGTGTGCGTATGTGTGTGTGTGTATATATATAAAATATATGCATGTTTATGTGTGTATGTTCCCTCAGTGGTCCACATTCAGTTCCCCTTGGTGGCGGGATGAGAGTTGGATTCTGGGAGTCCTTGTGGTCTTGGGAGGTTTGCTGAGGGCTTAGCGCTGGGATGGGTGTCTGGGCCCTTGGTGGCAATGCCTGGGGATGGATTTAGATTCATCTCTGTTGCGGCTGAGATGTCTCTCTTACCTGGCAGGGGACTCCCTGTGCCGGGGGGCTCCCGTTGTGGGGTGGGGGGATCTCGTGGCTGGCGGAGGGTGGTGGGGAGTGCCTGGTCTGGCTCTCGGGTGTTGCTGTGGGGGGGACTTGTATGGTTGTGGGTGTATGTGTGTAAATATATGTATGTGGAAATGCATGTGTTTATACATATATAGATAGTAATAAGTATAGTTGTATATGTATGCTTTAATACGTATAAAAATATCTATGAGTAAGAAAGCTTGTAATGAATAATAATAATAATAATAATGAATAATTGTACGAGGGTGTTTATAAATTCACATTGTAAATGATTGTATGCATTTATCTATAAATGAATGCAGGGACTGAGGGGAAATAGCGTTTATATAAAGAGGCATGTGACTGCACATGGCAATAATAACTCACTAATTTATACTCAGGTATACCACAATATATATTTATACTGTGCAAAGTTATAACTATTAATATGTATAATGTCTAAGTACGTCAAAGTTTGTTTGATGTCTTAAACCACAGAAATAATAACAAGGGTCCATCTGAGTTCAACAGGTAGGAGTTCTTTTACCTTTTTTTACTCTCTTCTTTTGCTTTTTACTTCTTTTTGCTCCTTTTTGAACATGTCAATAAAAATATGTGTCTCTTGCATTCCTTGTTAAGTATGTTCAAGCATGTCTGTTACTTGGTATCATGTTTGAAAAGACTTGTGAATTTGAATTTGAGAATAAACATTTTTGCTTAAAAGCCACCCAGGACTGGAATGAGACCAAATGTTAATTTATTAGGATTGTGTAGAAGTGTAGAACAAATTTCTTTTCAAATATTGCTTGCTGTTTTCATGCAGTATTATCAGTGTCCTGGTTTCAGCAACTTTATTACTGTCTCGCTTACTGTATACTTGAAAATTTCCTTTTTTAGACCATATTTGCGTGAAGGGTTCAAAGTGCTCTACAGCAACAGCTTCAACCTATTTGTCTGTTATTAATAAAAAACTTACGTTGCAATCCATCACGTGGAATTTATGAATCTGAAACCTGCAACTAATATTGGACTGAGGGATCTTATTTTGACCAACATGATCAACCACTGTTATCCTTTAATTCTGCAATATAAATATCAGAGAGCTCTAAGTGTTTCATATAGAAAACAATGTGCACATTTTGTATGTGTTCTTTAATAAACTGCAGTAAGGTATATGATACATCTCTTGTTAATGCTTCGGAAGCTACCTGCCCTCTAGTTTTACAATCATGTTTAATCTTTTCCTTTTCAAATGTGCTGTAGAGAACATTTCATGCAGCAAACTAAGAATGTGGGAATCCGTAGTAATTACTAGTCTCATAAGCATTCTTTGTTTCTTTACTTTGAGTGGGTAGTTCTGTGCTCATTTATCCTCTTGAAATAAATCTGTTATATTCTCTATTTTGGCCACATCATAGCTTTGCAGCCCTGATCATATATCTATACTGCCCATTTGCTACTTCATAACGCTTTTATACGATACACTTAACTGAAGAATGATATACCACTTTTGAGGGGGTGGATGTACCCTCCACCAGATCTATTTCAATCCTGATGGTTCACAGACAGCTGTCGAAAGTAAAACGTGTACAGTTTTAGTGGGAGAAATGGCACACTCATAATTACAGTAGTAATTATGAGTGTGATATCTCTGTAATATCTTCTTTTTTTTGTGGGGAGGGGGTTCATCAGAAATCCACCTTCTTAACAGCCTGAATGAACTTTCAAATCTGGTCCTTCCTCCCTGGCTCCACGTGCACGTGCAGGACCGAACAGTCCTGCACGTGCACCCGAGTCTCCACACAACCCTGCTAGAAGTTGCTGCGTGCCACATTTTCTCTGTGTAACACCCCGGACAGCTTTTCAGTTCCTAATTTCAACCGCATCTGAACTTATTTTTTATTGCCTTCACTCTGTTATCCTGGTCCTCCTCCTGATCCGTTGCCTGTTTAAGTTTCATGGATACGTAATAACTGATTTCTTTTACTCCGCAGGTAAGCTTCACTTCCTGACTGTTTGAGTCTTCTGTACTCATTATCATCCTAACTAGCATTTATACAAACACAGCAAAAGGAGCACTGGAGGCACTGCTTGCTTCATGCTGATCTTGTTGCTCTACTTTACTTTCTTCTTCTTTCACTCTGTTACTCTCTTCTTTTATCTCATTGGTGGTTGTCGCACAGTTAAAGTGCTGCATTATCTCCACCAACTGTTATGAACTGGTAGTTTGCAGGTAAGTGGATCCTACAGGGTCCGACATTTCATTGCACTCAACAGATGAGAAACAGGAGGAACTTTGGTTCTGCTATCGTTCCTGCCTCATACGTTTTTCCTCACTAAAGGAAACCTGATTCTCTCTGACTTCCTGTGCACCAAGCCTTTTGCACTTTGGATTTGTTGGCTTTCTTCCGACTTAAAGAAATTATGCCAGTAAACTCACTTTCTTATGTGATAACAACACCAAGCGTGGATTTTGCTCCAATGAAATGTTGTGTCATACTTTTGAATCCTCTGTTCCTCAGTGATTGCTGGACGTCCACTGTCCCTCCTTTACTCCATATCATCTCCATTTTTTAAAATGATATCTTTTTATAGCCATCCCACCACCTGAGCTGTTTTTGGGTTTTTGCAAGTCACCCAACTACCCAAGAGCTGCAGCCGAAATATGTTACAAACATAACAAAATAAGAATATGAAAGGAAAATACAGAAAAAGGCTGTGTCTCTGCAGATACAGAAAAAAAAATCTGTTCAACAGCTTCAGGGCCATTTCATACCTTCATACCTACTTTCATCATATATGTCTGTAAGATTTTGCTCAGATTTCTCTTAAAACCACAGACTACACTTTGCAAGCATTTCTTTGCATTATAATTTGGGAAAAATAAAAATATATTTAGGTAAAAACCTTGTTGTACGGAAACATGAAATTCACATTTACTATCTTATACAAACCATGCTGTAAAAGAAATTAGAAACCGAGGAACAAACGTGTACTGCCGTTGTACAGGTCCTGCTCCTGTCAAACCTCTACATAATCATTTATTTTTTATCTTGCAAATTGCAAATTCACCAAAGAAAGATTAAAATTAAATTGATATTTGGAGTGACCACCCTTTTACTTTATCTCAACATTAATTCTTTTAAGGACAAATGCACAAAGTCAGGGATTTTGTAGGATCATAGTCAGGTTTATGATGTCAGACAGGTTCTAATGGCCATGAGTTTCTGTAGTTAGCTGAAAGAGAAACATCTGAGTGGGAGGCTTACATGTGCAAATTTCAAAGCAGTCAGGTGTCAAGATGACTGTTCAAGCTCTTTTGAAGCACCACCAAGAAAAGCAGCCAAGGAAAAGTAGTGCAGCAAATGAAAGATTTATAATACTAAGTTCTTTCCAAATTACAAGATGTCCAGCACCGCCATCCACTCAGAACCAGTAGAAACCAGTGGGACCCGCGCACACCCATCTACTGTCTGGAGGCGTCTGGCCAGAAGTGGTCTTCATGGGAGAACTGCAGCCAAAGAGCCAAATCTCTGACACGGGAACAGGCCAAGTGACTCAACTGTGCATGAAAACACAGGGAATGGGGTGCAGGAAAAATGGCAGCAGATGCTCAGTTCTGATGAGCTGAAATCTGGAATATTTGGTTGTAGAGGAAAGCAGCTCAGTTGAGGGCTGGAGAGGGGTACAACAGTGAATCATGATAGAGGTTGCTTGCAAGTTTGAGGCTGCATTTGTCTAAATAGATTTGCTGATTTGCAGAGGATGTATTGTATCTCCTGTTAGCTCACTTTGCAGATGGTAAATTGAGATAAAAAAAAATACATTTTAGATTTTTTAGAGCATTTCTTTCACACTTAGATATTTGCAAATTACCATTCTAGTCCAAACTTGGCATAATTAAAACAATATGTTTGTGTTGGTTTACATATGGATTTTAAAGCAGATATCTCCTTTATTATATTCATATGACTTTTGTAGCAGATTTTCATATGACTGTATTTCTTTTTTTTAAATGTTGGTTTAGCAAGGTTAACTGTTGCTGTGATCATATAAGAGCTTGAACATAAGAAAATGTATAACATGTGGAAAACAGTCTGGTATATCACTGCAAAGACAAAGAGATGTATTATAAAACCCAGTGAGACTAAACAGAAATGAAGTCTGTAAAAGGGAGTCAAGCTAAAGGTCACACAGATAAGTATGTAAACACAACTTGACACTCATGCAAATTCACTTGTGCATGCTCTCGAGCAGGAAAATGCATCTGCACACAAACTTCACTGAGAGAGCTGTCATCTGATTTCCAGTGCTTGCTCTCCACACAGCAATCACTTGGAACAAAGCATGAAGGTCAGAATGAACGCAAATATAACGAGTTCAAAGGATGGGTGTTTACCTTGGATCTTCATTAATCCACTGGTGGAAGAACCCATATTTCATTATGGAGAACAGCCCCTTTTGTTTAAAAAGCACAAGATACATTTCCTTCAGTGAAGCCACACACAAGGCCTGAAAAGAATATAATGATTTTTTTTAAAAAGAGAATTATAGGTTATAAAATCAGCTCATCTCTGAATACTTTTTTTTTATTTGAGCTTTCTTTTCTTTGCCAGTTAGAAATAAATTACTTTATTGCCGAGAGATAAAGAGAAAAATTCTTTGATTGCCTCTAAGTTAATCTGACTTTATTGCAGTGCTCAGGAAAAGGCTGACAGGGGCAGAAAACGTGGGAAGTCGATTATGCCCCTGTGTCTTCCCCCTGCAACGATTTGCCGCACACCCACACTTCCCCTGAGCTCCGGTCTGCAAGAGCTGGGCCCACAGGACGGCCTGAACAACTAAAGAGGGCACAGACACCTCACTAATCACACTGGCAATCAGCACAAGCATCATAAAGCACCACCGCCTATAAAAAAGCTATTGGGTTTACTGTTATTGTCATTATCTATCCTTTCTTGCTTGCTAATCAGCCCATGCACTGGGCGCAGGGGCGAAGAGGCAAGAAAAAATCAAAATAATAATGACTTCCTAATCAGAAACAATAGGATCCTCACTCGACGTCCCTGGTGTTATAGCGCTTTGCTCCCGTGGAGGAGTAAACATTTGCAAATCAAAGTTATTTAGCTGATTAGCCTGCCCAAAGGCAATGAACAGACACATCAAAGAGTCTGAGAGAGCTGTAATAAAAGCTTTTTGGGTTTGTTTTTTTTTTCCTGCATCCTCATGTTGTCAGTAGAAAGCACTGTCTCGACACTTAAAATGCATTCTTCCTTTGGATTGTGTGTCATTCTCAATATTCTCAGCAGTGATGTGACAAGAACCACATTTATTTGAATTGACAATGATGTTAGATAGGTAGAGAAGTATGATAAAAGAACAAGATGATGTATCCAAACAGGACCTGAACTGTTTTGTTGGTAGTTCAACACAGTTCTGCATATTTGCAATCTTCAGCCTCCTATTTTAAAATAAAAGACTGCTACAAATTAATATGGTCATTGCAATTTTACGCAACAACATCTGGATATAAATTGACAGTTAGGGTGAGGGAATTTCTTTATTATTTATCATTTCTTGCCCTATATAAATACAGTTTTAATTATGAACCTACTCCACATTTCTTTATAGTATGTAAAATGGTTTTTAATGAAAACCATAAGTTCATTGAAGTCAACAAACAGTTAATTGCTTTGTTGATTGTTACATACATATGATGATGATGATGATGATGATGATGAATATGATGATGATGATTATTATTATTATTATTATTATTATTATTATTATTATTATTATTATTATTATTATTATTATTATTATTATTATTATTATTATTATTATTATTATTATTATTATTGTTGTTGTTGTTGTTATTATTATTATTATTATTATGATTATTATGATTATTATTATATCACAAATACTATTACAAGTTTTCAGAGTCTTGCATGAAAAGAAAATAAATCACAGTAACGATGGTGGGTTCGGGTCTTCTTGGAAATAATCCTACAAGCTTTGCTTTTTTTTGCATATTTCTTCTATCCTTAGCAGTTGGATTCAAACCTAAACAGGTTGGACATAATGCATGAGTGCCCAACCATTTTCAGGTGTCTCCAGGGATGTCTCGTCAGTTTCCAGAGTAACTTCTGGCTCAGTCATTCCAGGACTTTTAGAGTTTATTTGATTCTACTCTTCTACACAACTTTTAGTGAGATATCACCTCTGCCTGACCTCCTTACCATTACTGAGGGATATCTACCCTACTGTGTGTCCCAAGTTATTCCTTTCTCACTTTCACATAACATTTCTATTGTCATGTGCAAAACGTTGGGCCTCCACTTTTAATCCTAGAGGGAAAGACATAAGACATGATCTTACAGTAGCAATTATTGCTGAACATTCATCAGGAACGTGTTGAAAAGTCATTCCAAACATCTAGAGTTGAGGAGGATAATAAACAAATGAAAAGCAATCAAGACAGTTGCCAATCTTCTCAAGAGCAGCAAATTCACCCAACGGTCAGATCACGCAATGCTCAGAGCTACATCTCAGAGACTACACGCCTCACAGAGCATGGTAAATGTTAGAGTCCACAACAGCACAATTAGGAGAACAGGTATGGTGTGTTTGGAAAGGTTCCCAGGTGAAATTCCCTTTTGTCTGTAAAGAACATTGAAGTGCTACTGATGTTCACAAAACATGGCTTCAAGAACAACATCCTGAGGACAGATGAGACCAAAGTGTATTGAAAAAAAACACAGCCTTTCAGCAGCAGCACTTCATACCCTCTGTCAAGCATGGTGGTGGAGGTGTGATGATTTAGTGTTTTGCTGCCACCTGGGCGCCTTGTACTAATTGAGTGGACCATGAACTCATGAGTATACCAGGTATTCTAGAGGACAATGTGAGGGGACCGGTGTGGCAGCTTAAAACATGACTAATACATGGACAAAAGAGCCAAGGTCAGTCAAGGTCAGAGTGAAGGCCTTGGAATGAGCAAGTAAAAGAGAGACCAAAACCAAATTTAAATATAGCAGTGGAACATAAGCAAATACCTTAACAACTCAATAAGCTGTCACAATCTTGCAAAGATAAATGGGCCACAACCACATGAAAGACTAATAGAGTCATTAAGGAAATGACTGCTTCAAGTTATCGCTGCTAAAACAGGAATCTACAAGCCTCTGAATCCTGAGGGCACGAAGTATTTTTCTTTTCAGCTTAATTTTTTTTTTAATAGCGTGGTGATAAAAGTAATATGTTGTGGTTCATCTCAAGTTGTACTTGCCTAATAGTTTGACCCACTACAATTAGATTATTCAAATTATATTTCCAAAATACAAATAAATAAAAAGCCTTTGATTGAAAGGTGGAGTACCAACTTCAGCAGATAACTGCAATTTAAGATGGCAATAAACTCCTAGACTGCAAGAACAGCTCTAAAAATAAGCCTAGTAATGAAATAACATAAAATAACAAATAGTCTAAAATAGTCTTCTAATGTTCTTGAACCAAGGCTTTTTTACCTTGTTAAAATGCGATTTTGCAGTGTACCACTTCTCTGACCAAGGCTATATGTTCATTTTAATGCAGTGTAGCAGGGCAGGTAAATCTCTGAAGTCTGTGGGTGGTTCAGAATCTCTTTAATTTAAACAAATCGAAGGCTGTTGTAGTTCTGGGCAATTTAAATGGTGCCAAAAGTTTCTTCTGTAATTTCCAGATCTCACCGGTCTACTGACAAGTCGTTTGCTCTCACAGACACCTTCAACTCTGAGGCGGCGTATAGGAAGGTTTGTGCCTTTTTCTAGTTCTATCCATAGAATACAGTTTGATGCAGGTCGATGTTTTAATGTAAACAAAACACAAATACTTGCTTTTGCTTTGCAAATATTGTTATATAAAAACATATAGTTTGGCCTGGATTTGTAAAGGAAAACCTGCATCCTTGAAAACTGAGAGTTATGCAACCTAGGTTTAATTACTACATAGATAGACTTAATAAAGGTCAGTCCAAAAACTTTTTTCTAACAGAACAACTGAGAAAAAAATAAATAAAATAGAAAAATATGTGACATTGGTTCTAAATCATTATTTCCTGATGATTGACTGGTGAGATTTAAAGAGATATTGTGATATCCGATCGGGGTATTTTTTGATGGCACTTATTTTGTGTTTTGGTAACTAACGGTGATGCCCAGTGTGCCGCTGAATAACAATGATCACGTTGTGTGGGGCTGTTTGGGTGTGAGAGCTCTGTCATGTTTGATCACAGAGGCTCAGGAATTTGAGGAAGAGGAAGCTGTTTTTTTTTTCGTGGATGCAGTGCGACTATCCAGACATCCTAAACCTCAAAAATAAACAACTGCGGCTTATTTTTAAATATCATCCAGCACAGAACCAAGCTGACAAATACTATTAAGCTTCTGCTATTTCACTGAATAGTTTTCCATCAGAAAATTATCGCCTTCCTTCAGAAATCAACACCAGCTTCTTTTTTGCCGGTAAGATGCTTTTATATCTTGTTTGGAGGATTTTCACCCATTCTTCCTGTACAGAGATTCTCATCGTGTAAGACCCTTCATCTGTCTGGCACCCACTGTTTTGTTGAGGCATATCCAAAGATGTTTTTTTTGGGGCTCTGAGGTATAAACTTTCAGCACCTCTTGAGTTTGTAGAGTCTGAGGTAAGCTTAAGATCAAAAGCTTGTTGTTAGACAACACTGTCTTTCCATCGTCAGTATCTTCACATGCTGCAGGGTTTAACTCCAGATATGCTGGTATGAATCCACCATTGGCACCGTTTTTCCTCTAAACATACCATATGTTTCTGCATTTTATTCTGCAATATGTCTTTAAAAAACAACAAACAAAACAAAACAACAACAAAAAAGAGCCTGGTCACATCAGTGCACATGCTGACACACAGTCGAATATTTTATCACCAATCTAGAGTCTGATTAATCTGTCTGAAGGTTGTTCAAACGGGCTTTGATTTGCATTCCCAGCAATCCCACATGCAGCTCACTCAGAAAGTATCCTTGATCTTCCACACATCAACCTGTCCTCTACAATTTCTGTTATATGCCATTTCTTAATCAAAGTATTAACCAAGGCAGGGCCTAATGTTGTATCTCCCTAGCCTTCCCCCGCTTTGTGAGCAGCAGCTATCTTAATTTTCAGAGCGCTGGGCTGCTGTGTGGAGGATCTCATGGCTGCAGACTGCTGACACTTGGTCTGAGTATTTGCAAAGCTTTATATTTGCATCATCAGGCTTTTCCTTATGACTTTACAGCATTTGTAGCCCTAACAAGCTACTTAAAGTTTCAGAACTTGCCAAAAGTTTCAGACCTTGTGCAAACTTTCCAGTTTGCCGTTCTGTTTTTGGTTGTTTTTCTTTTTTGTTAAATTGTGCAAAAGTTGGAATATTTGAGTCTAAACTTTTGCAAGCCACTGTAAGTGCATCAGAGTCCCGCTGGAGAAGGTTTTTATGGCAGATCGTCTTCTGTGGTGCACTTTTTTTGCTCTGAGCCATTCTCTACATCACAACAATGTCACAGAGTGTTATCGCTCAAAGCAGGCTACATTTCAAAGGGATGAAAAAAAGTGATCTTTTTCTGTTCGCACTTGTGTCAAAACCCACACAGCCTGATTAATGTATTCCAACTAATCACTTCCCGGTCCCAGTGGTGTGTCGCTGTGGCCACAAGGTGACAAGGCACATCCTGAGAGCCTGCATCATTACAAAAATAGAGCCCTGCATGAACTGCAGCATCTTATCTTCCGCTTGCTCTCTCATGTTTGTGCTGGAAGGCTCTAATCAACAAGCACTGCTCAGAATAGCTCATGTACAACCTTTCATGAAGTGGGAGCAGACTGAATCATCCCTTTATGACAATAACTGATAGCAGCGTTGCAACATAAATATCTTTATTTGAATTAGTCACATAAGAAGCATACATCTTAGCCCTGCTCACCATTGTGCTCGTCATCATCAGTCAAAGCTAAATCAGTCGGTAATTATATGTCTGAGGGCACTGAACTTCAAACTGCCGTACCTTTACAGATCACCTTAACTTCTAGTCTACAATTTACATTATGCAGTCCAATTTAGACGTCTTTCAGCCTACATCTGCCCCACATCCATCTAAATACTTTTTGTAACGACTTAAGATGCTCTTCACCGCATGCAGCAGTGTGACATTTGGCACACATTTCGAGTGCTTTGAGTTCACTAGCACAGTTGCTCATTATTTGCTTAGTCCTTTACTTTTCATTAAGTATAAAATGAGGCTCATCTGGGACTTTTATCTGTGAAGCGGGAGACAGTTCCAGATGCTCCCCACAGGAAAGTTCAAGGAGGCAGCTCGGCACTGCTTTGACAGATGTGGAAGGCTAAGTATGCAGTCGATAAAACCAGCCAGACTGTTGCCACTGCTGATTTTTCGTTGCCTTGTAAAACCAAAGCGTTCTGATTGAAAACACTGCACAATAAACGAATTTTCATTTTGCAGAAACTCTCCTCATTTGCATGCAAATCTCAAATAAGTGCACCATTCTTGGTCTCCTGCAAATGGCTGGACTTGCTAAGTCTACATAAGGAGGAAATAACATCCGATTCAATGAGATTTCTTCCTAATCTTAAGCTTTTTTCAATCTGATATCCGCATTTAAGTAAATGTAATTCATCTGTGCTTAATCATTGATTGATTGATAAAGGGAGCTCAATGGGACGAAAACACATGCAGAAAAAGAAGTTTGTGAAACCTTTTCTTCCCATTTTTCTCTCATGATCTTTTCTGATTATCTGGCACGTTAACTTTTGCAGAAAGTCGCTAAAAAAACTCCAATTAATAAACCCGGTCCAGTAGAATGATTTCAAGAGAATGTATATATATTATTTATGTATTTTGTTTCTCTCTTTTCCCTCTTTTTCTCTCTTCCCACAATGTATATTAATGTGTACTAGTTGACTGCATATATGCGATTTTATATTGATATATTCGGATATGTATGAGCAGTTAAAATACTTCTATGTATATTATATATATGACTTTTTTAAACTGCCCCCCAACACCCCCAACACCCCCAACACCCCCAACACCCCCATACACTCAGAAATGCTGACAGTTAAAACAATTGTAAATAGAAAGCTCCTCCCCCTTTTCTCTCTCCTCTTTTTGCTTGTAATACCTGATTGTCCTGTGTCCACCTTTACTTTTAAAACAATACGTTATAGACTAATTTAAAAACACATTACAACACATCACACATACACCTGACTGCACCCATACCTGTCTCGTCTTCCTTTCTTGCTCCATCATGTCCCACCGTTTCTAGTCTTTCACATTCCACACCCGGTGATCTTAGCCCTCTTTGGCAGAATATTTATTCTTTTTCCTTTCTTTTTTTCTTTCTCCAAGGATCAATAAGAAATGGTTAGACTGGTGAAGGGAAAACACCTGCACACACCTATGCACACATAAAAAAAAAAACCCAATGATTTCAAGGGTGTACATTGGATCAGTTGTGTACGTCTACGAACCCTCCTCAGAAACAACACAACTTGTACCAAAGGTTAACTAATTTAACTTATAAAGCTCCTACTGACATCACTAAACATAGGGAACAAACTTCTTCTTCTGTGATGGTTTGCTCACAGTAAATACTCACATTGGAGTTGACACCAACTTTGTGACCAGTGAGGACTTTCACTTCTTATTCACTCATGAAAAAAGTGACTCAGCAAAGACGTTTGCTGGTGAAACTATCTCCTGACACGCACAGGCAACATTACTTGTCTCCTTACTGTTCCAGGAGCTCTACAGTTCTTTGACATTCGAGAGGAATGTCAAAGCAGCAGCAGAACTTGTGCCTTTTCAGTCAAGTGTCCCTATAAATAAATCACCGGTTAACTGAAACGGTACTCCTGAACGGGGAGGTGCCACATCTGTGTCAATATATGTCAAATGGCAAGCAGACACAGTTCAACACCAGGCCCTCCTAAAACCTGCTGCCATTCGGTTTCATCAATAATGGAGGAGGATCTGTCGTAACGAGTGAGCTGATTGGTCTCAGCCTCCACCCGCATATCCCTCAGTATGTTTCTCATGTTTGGCCTCATCCCTCCGTCTCCCAAGTTCACAGACTCAACTCATTTTTCCTCCTTATGCTGTAATTCCACAAAAATAAATTGCAAGATCCAGAGCATAATAGCTGGCTATTGAACTTTTTTTTTTTTTTTTTTTTTTTTTTTGCCATGATGCAAAGTCAAGGTATTACGGTATTAAGCCATGGTAACAGTTACTGTGTGGGTGGATGGGATGCTGGAGAAGGAAAGGCAGAGGTACACTGATTAGGTGCGGGTAGCGATGGGTGGAAAAAGATGGTGGAATTTAAGGACATGAAATGAACAGATATTTGTGAAATTAATTTGAATGTCCCACTCTTCCTTCAGAAAATGTCCCTCCTCAATATGTTTCCATCCGTCTTTTTCAGGCTATAATTCCCCTTAATTTGAATCTATTTCCAGCAGCTCCACATTCCCTCTTCCATCATTACCCTCCCTCTGCCAGGAAACGGCTTTCAGTATGATTTATCATTGATTATCAGTTGTAGTTGTTCCGCCATGAAAGCTGATTAGATGGCCAGCCTGCTGATAAAACGTAGTAAGAGTCTACTGTCTGAGGGAAGGTTGGCAAAATCATCCTGTCCCTTTTGCTCTCTTCATGTTTCACTCTTTTCTCTCTGTCATTTTGTTTAATATCACTGTTTGCCTTTCAGTTTCCAACATTTCCACATTAAATATGATAGCCTCACAGGATGGATTTGAAAGTATTCTCTGAATGTTTAAATTGCATCCCTTTTTTTTGTTTTTGTTCTTTTTGTGTTGATTTTCTTTTTTTCCCCTGGAAACTTGCAGTGTTAAACAAACAAAATCATCCTGACCAAAGGAAATTAATGAGCAGGAACAACAGGAAGGAAAGTGCATAAAAGTTTACTAAAACGGCAGGAAGAGGCACTCCATCCACAGAAACGGGGAGTCTGCACTGTTTATTCATTTTAATTATTTATTTTCCTGGCCATCCTTTTATCACCATTTTTTATGAGGGTGTAGGCCTATTTGGCAATATTGTGTGGTTCAGACTGCATTTATCTTTGCTTTGTACCGTATTATTTTAACAGCGTCAACTGGCCTAATATCTGAGTGACTATGATCTTTTCAGCCTGTTCAAAAAGTGTCACTTGATGCGTTGCTGCTTTGCTGAAATGCCTCAACAGCTGTTTTATGGTTTACTATGGACCTGCATACAGACGTTTATGAACCCATAGGGAGGAATCCTGATGGCCTGATGGATTTGGGGATGTACTGGCTTCTCTTTTACCACAAATGTTTATGTTTGTCACAAATGTTTGATTGTGAGTGAGATGCCTGAATGGATTATCTAAAAAAAGAAAAATGGAATCACAATGAGTATCCAGGGTTTCAGCTATTACCCCAGACAGGTTCAAGTTCTTACATATTTATTCCTGGGAAAACCCTGTGACTTAACCAAATAGCTGCTGTAACATTTCAGTTATTATAATAAATGCCAACCCCAAGGTGGCATGGGAGGATGACACATTTGTGTTCCCTTCAACAGAAATGATAATAACTTTGGTAATCGTGTGACAGAATGATTTCAATATTCTTTGATTTATGACCAAAACTGCTGACGTTCCCTTCAGCTGTGCTGTTACAAATGTATTAATGTTATTGTGTATTAATGTTATAAGCTAAAGAACACAAACTATTTTACTGGCAAAATTACCAGAGAAATCCAGATGTAGTTAGCTCCACTGTCGGGTGAATAGAACGTAGGGAAAACCCCGTGGTGGTTGTCGTCTCCCTGTTGATCACCTCGATGGAGGACCAAGTGAAAGAGGCGAACTAATCTGGACTTTCAGCCCTGCAACTTGCCATCCACAACCGGAGTGAGATTCAAAGTGCCCAGTGCAAGCTGATATTCAGCAGTCCTGAATCCTGGTTTTTGCAGGTGATATGGCAAGACACGCTGGCCAACAAGGTTTTCCATTATACTTTTGCGTAAAAGAAAATCAAACCTTTGAATCTCTGTGCTGCAGGTGGTCGGTGTTTCCTCTGAACAGTGTTTTTCAAATAAGCACCACTCTCATAACTCCCGTAACTTAGGTCCACCTGCAAGACTTCTCTTCAAAACAAGGAATAAGAAAATCATTAACGTTGAAGAAAATAGGCAAAAACATCTTTTGTCTTTGACAAATTATTTTGTTTTGAGCAAATCTAGGGATAATTGGAACGCGACTCATAGCGGGGTTGTGGTGAATGAAGCATACATTTAGAAACGGCTTGAGGCATCTGGTAAACTTTCTCTAGAAATTAGAGTATTAATTGTAATAATGAATTTACTAATGTTAATGTGATTATGTCTGTCCACTGTTAGCTGTATCCAGCTGTGTTACACACAGTGCCTGATGTGAAGGATATTGACTGAGTGTTTGAGCATATTAGTTGTTGGATTCTGTTTTTACTACATCGTCATGTCTCTGGCTCACAACACACTCTGTCCCGTTAACTCGCTTCCATCGCTTTGAATACGTCACCTTGTTCATTGCTCTGATTGGTCGTAGTGCTAACCAGCTGTATGCAAAGACAGATTGATAAGAAACTATTGGTGGTGTCCCTTGGATCGGGAGGCCCTAATGGGTGGTTTTCAGGCCCTTTAACTTCCTAGATGTGGGTCTGATTTATCAGATTTTGGCTAAATATCAACATAGAATTTGCTTATCTTCTAAACATATGCTGTCCTAAGTCAAACTTGGAAAGTATGAACTTAAAAGTATGCAAGTCCAAACTTTGGTACTGAGAAACATCCACTACAGCTTATCAGGAAAGTGTTTATACTGAACTAAGTTGAAGAATATGGGAAGTATTTCACCTGATAAATATAATCTGGAGTCATTGCCAGTGAACGTATGTAAGTCTGAGCTTTCAGTTTGAGCTGTTTGCTGCCTGTAATTTCCGTCCATTACATGTCTGGGAACAGCATGACTAGAACGTCACCAGAACTAATATTCTTCTTCTTCTCCTTGTTCTAACAGCCCATTCCAACAAATTCCCACTGGGCCGACATTGCACTGGTCTAAAAGCCTTATTGCTCAACAATACAAGGCCCATTGCTTCGACGTCCAAGTAGCCTAGTTTCATTTCATTTATTTAATCATTTAACATAAAGAAGGAATGTCACCAACTAAATTCACCACAGAATGCCAGTTATTCAGCCACACAAGGGTTGGAAATAAAACCTTGCTGTTCAACAAGAAACAAGGGCATTATGCAGTCAACTGATAGCAGTACACTTTAGGGTGAAATTCTTGATCATCACACTGCAAGACACATTGACATGGTTGTATAGCCAGAAGAAAGCGAGAAAAAGAGGGGTGAACAATAAAGCCAGAGAGAGGATGCTCTCTCAGACGTTCTCCGTCATTTGTTCTCTCTGAAACACAACTGCAAAACAAATTTGTGGGATTGTGTGATTTCAAGGAGACTGTATTCAATTCACAGGTGTCAGGGAGCTGCTGTGGAAGCGTGGGAGACTCCCAGAACTCCCAGGATGTTTGGGATGTCTGATTATTAAACCTGATGAGTTGCAAGCCTGCACATAGTATAATGCAATTCCATGTTCCATGTCAGAAAAAGCAGGCTGGTGAATCAATAGGCATATGTGGGACATACCGAGTGATCAGAATAATGCAATGTTGGAACAATGACATAATAGCCAAGTAATGCAACAAGAATAAACTGATATAAGATGGTCATTAGTATAAATCAGTCTGACTCTAGCAAAGCAAAGATGAAACAAAACAGCCGGATTATTATTTTTTTCCTTTCATTCCATGCTACTCCAGGTTTACTCCATAGTAACGCTCCATTATTGCAGCAGCCCGCCCACTTCACACTCCCCAGTCGTTCTCATTAAAGTCCCTTAATTGTTTCTCTGACCTCTATGGGAAATGAACCAATCACATGAAAACTGTATCCAGAAATTAATGTCCATATTTGCATTGTTAACCTGTCATGGGAGTATCATTTCTGGAGCCAACGGGCGTCTTGTTCAAGGGGAATGAGGACGTCAGCAGGCTTCTCACTAAGACTGCAGCATCACCATGAACGAAAAGGAAAACTAAAGTATTGTAAGAAATCTTTCATTGAACACACCAACACATTAAGGAAACTCAACATACATATGTATATATAAATATGTATATGCTTCCTTATAAGTGTGATCATTTTAAAGTGGCCCATATTGAGTTTTTAATTAGATGCTTGTAAATAATCAATTAAAAAAAGCAGAACACATGTCATGCTGCCACTGAACAAGTCATTCCGCATCCACTCTGTTTGCAATTATTCCCATTTCCTGTCCTTTCACAGACAGAACTTTTCTTGACCAACTCAGGGAGATTCTTGAGGAAATGTCAAAACCGGCCTGAGTGAAAACTACTGAAATATTGAAGGGACTGTTTAATAGATGAACTTCAGCGTTTGCAAAGCTCGGTGACACTTCCCGTAGGCGAGAAGAGGGTTTTTAATTGCAAGAAGACTTTCAAACCAGGATTTGCAAACATAGTAAAGCTTCATAGAGGAAATCATAATCACATTGATCGCACAAAGACTTAAGACAAGTGACCAGAAATTTAATTCAATTAAAACATATTTCATTAATCCCCTAAGAGAAATAAATATGAAAAAAAATTGACCTCTTCTGTCTTTCACCCTATACTATTTGGAGTTCTCTTTTGAATAAATCATCTGTAGAGCAATTAAACAAATATCTCATTTACACTTATTAATATTGTGGATCATAGACTGTATAAGAAGAACTGGACAACTCCCCTTCGAATTGTCTTTTAAATCCTCTTTTTCCTCCAACTGCAGGGTGACAAGCAGCTGCTACTTTAGCTCGGCTTAGCTCATACTAACCTGAAAGCCTGAATAACGTTACCTTACATCCCTTCCAATCAAATCTGTTATTGCATCTTTATTTCTAATGCTACCAACGAAAAAACTATTGTAATTATAATATAATAGCTAAAATGATGATGGGCTAAAGTCCAGCAGAGCTGGATTATCAAGCTAATGCTAAGTCACAGCAGCCTTGCAGTTCCTCAGAGCTTTGCCCCAGCTGACTCCCGGTTCCTTCAGATGATTGATGATAAAGGAGCCTCCGGGTTTGATGTGTAGCAACATCAGAAATAACTGGTGCGGCGACTCGTTGAGGTTCAAGCTGCGGACCAGGCCGAGATCAGGCAGAGTCCTGTCCTGTTTCAGTTTTAGACCTGTGCCTGTGGCTTCATCGCAGTTGGATTTTGGCTGGATCTACGGGCCAAAGAAGGCTGGAGGAGCTTGTATCCAGCTGAAATGAAGCCGTGGAGAATTACGGCAGTTTAGCCAATGGACAGTTAGCATCGGCTTCCTGCTGCTTAGCTACGATTTGTCCTTGCAAGACTTTTAGGTCAACTCACATCCTAATTATATGTAAATATGTTGCTTTATGTAATCTTACATAATGAGGTGAGCTAAATCATGGAAGCTAAATCATCCAAATGGTCACATAGTGGACTTTTGTTTGCCGCAGAAGAGGAGAGTGAATCTAGGTCTATAATTGGCTAACGATCAAAGTTTTTTTTTTAAATTTAATTAGAAGTTTAACAACAACCCGAAAGGCCTGAGGCACACGGCGTGTCAATAAGTACAGCTTGATTAGATCCCTTATGGAAATTTTAATTATTGTAAAATCCTCCCTAAGTGGCATGATGAAGGTGGCGTCTTAAAGACAAGTTGATGGTGTTGATTAAGTTATTGTTATACTTAGCTGGCGAACTCAACAGTACAGAAAATGTTTAAATATAAAAAGGTTCTGCACTTGTTTCCGAAGCTAGTAGTATAGCATAAACTAATTGTTTCCATAAGTGAACTACACAACTGCTGATGACAGTCAAGAACAAGACAGTGTTAACCTTTTACAGGGCAAGTGACCATATTTGGTCACTTCAGTACACTACAGTCTATGGTTATTACAAAAAAAGTTAATAGAGGTCCTTTAATGTTCTCATGTTCTCCCAAAAAAAAAATGTTTAATTGCAGATTCAATAGACAGCTGCTACGTTTTACAAATTCTTCATTTATTTCCTCCGCAGTTGTGCAATACCAATGACACTCAGGGACTGTGAGGGTCAGGTCAGACTACCTGTTACACCCCACAAGTGTGCTGTAAGTGTGTGATGTACTCATCCTTCACCTCATTATTCCCAGGACATTTAAGAAAGCAGAAAGAGCTGTTCTGAAATGTCAAGCATTCAGAGAAGAAGTGATGTGAGTGATGAAGCCACAACTGGTAGTTTACCAGTGTCAGATGGACTTGGCAGCACGTGGCAGTGGAGGAGCCACATTTTCAAACTACACTCATCAACATTATCAATTCTGGATTTCTAAAATAAATCATACAAAGAAAAATATTAAACTGTCATTTTTAACGAATGAATCGAACATAATTGTCACTCTTTCCTTCATCACTTATTGTTATGATGTGTTTCATACACAGCTCTTTTTGTTTTGCACAAACTTCATGTTTGTCAAGTTTGTTAAGATAAATTAGATCCCCAGCTCTAATTTCAAAACCATTTATTCTGGACACTTTTTTTTATGAACGAGCTGCCTACCATACAGATTGTCTATTATTTCAATGCTAATATGGTTGTCCACGACTTGCCGTGGTTGGGAAAAACACAAGTGTAGTGGACTAAATGCCAACCATGGCATTTTGCACAATTGTGATGTTTAAATACTGATATGTTCACAGAAATCCATGAAAATTCATCCAGAGAAATCTGTTTCTACATTGTTCCTGTCACAAACAAAGGGGGTGCAGGTGATGCACGATGCAGTGATTGCAGTGGTCTGGGGACTGCATTGCAAAAAGCAATTTACAAGCAATGCTTTCATACCGACTGCGAATGAAAGCTTCATATTTCACTCATTTTCACAAATGATTAGCATTTTCAAATTGCAATTGAATTTATGAGTCATGCATGGGCCACAATTATGGGATTTTGTTCTGCGTATAAAAGACGAGCGCAGCATCATTTGTGTCCTTTGTGAGTGTGTGCACCAACCCTTTTGTAAACCTCTGTTTCGCCCATCGCCGCTGGCTTTTTTTAGCCGTTTTGCAGCCAGGTCTGCGCAATCATTCTGTGACCTGCTTTTCTCAGACATAATTTCTTGGAAGAAAATTGAGATGTTTTTCTTTTCACTGTCCTTCTAACAAATATATATCTGCCGTAATTTTATTGCTGGCATAGCAACATGGGTGTCCTCACTCTGTCACAGCACATTGCAAGAACACACATTTTCAACATTCAAGATGGTCCAATTTTCCAAATCCTATTTAGAAGCCCAAGTGACTCTTGTAATCTGTTATTTCCTGTCCTTATCTCATCTGTAGGTGGAAGCTCCTTTACGAATGTAAGACGTAAGGTATTATAAGAAATAGAGATGACAACCTGGAAATATGAGATATATTGGAGTTTTTTAAACCCTGCAGGTTGATCCCAGCTTAAGAACTTATTCCTCATCCACCTCCGCTCCAAGATGTCTTCATGCAGTGTACTGATATATTTTCACAATTGCTCAATTTATTTATTTATTTTTTTCTGGGCAGGGTTGTCACATCACAGAGGTACTCAGTATGTCTGTAGTTGGCTCCTGGGATGATAATTGGCCGTTTTATGATATGTGACCAGAAGTCAAGGGTGTGTTATTTCCCAAGATGACGTCTCTTCCTGCAGTGATGACATTGATACCTCGGGTGATGACATTTCTATCTGCGGTGATAATATTCACACTTACAGAATTGACTGCTTTACCCACTGCGAGGATTCTTCGACACATCACATTCCCGTGGCAATGATTTTTTTAATGGTATTTTGCCAACTTATTTTACAGATATTCAACTTCAGGGTTTAGAAGAAGTGATGGGTACTCATTTACTCAAACACACTATATTTTAATTCTTGTAGCTCTCTCTGACGGATGTAATCGGCCCTATAAATCGAACCTTTGAAAGTTGTCTTTGGAAACGTAATCAGCTTTTTGTTTTCTTACTTGTACATTTTGACAGAACTCTCAATGAAAATAATGACACATATGGTTAGTACATGTCTTTCCACTATTTATTGTGCAACCCTTTACAAAAAAATAAAAATAGAAAATACAAGAATATTCCTTTTCAATCATATTCAGGGTCCTGTAGGGTTGCCGGAGCCTATCCCATCCGTCAACGGTACACCCCAGACAGGTCGCCATGACACAAGGCCACACCGTGACAAATGACGCAAATAACCCTGCATGCTCTCATCTAAAGTCATTTTAGAATCACCAGTGGAATTAAAATACATGTCTTTGGACTGTGTGGACACAGCAGGAGTACCTGGAGAAAGTCCACAGAAGCGTGGGAGGAACGAGGAAACTCCACACGTTGAAGCTGTGAACTGGGATTCGAAGCCGGCCGTGCTGCTAACCAGCACACACGCTTGTCTTTCACCTAGTAAACATTTAAACCGCTGGTTCTTTCAAACTATTTAAACTATTCGAGCCGTGTAAACATTTGATTCAGTGCTTTGTAAAATCCATTTCGTTTGCTGATTCAAGGACAGACAGAAGCCTGTTCTGAAGCCAACACACAGTTATCTTCAGTCGACTGCTGCGCTGATAGGTGCCTTGCTGTCTAAACTGCAAGTTTCATGCACTCTAGAGAAGAGTTTCTTTCTATTTTTTGGGGATTTATCTTTTGTTGAGAAAGGTTACCAACATCTTTTGTGCCCAGAGGCATCCTCTCTCCTCTTTATTTGCCTTGTTGCCGTCCGGTTGACCTTACTGCAGCCCCAACCTTTATTAAGAATAAATTAAAGTCACCAAACTTTTAGGGAGATAATGCACTCTGCACTTTTAATCACTGCACTTGATTAGTTGGTTTGGCCAATATAATTACAATCTTGCTTTTATTTCCCTATTTTAAGTTGGGGTTTTTTTATTCTTTGTCCTACGAAGCGTTTTCATGTACAAGTTGGTCTTTGTCTCTTAAGCTTGGATCACTGCTAAGTGATGATGCTGCAAACTGATCTCTCGAAGGGGTAAAATTGAGTTTGAACCAGCCTCACAACACTTTACTCATCAGCATGATGTAGACACCGCCATGCTTTACTGTAATGTGTAAAGTTTTTATGTGTTTTACAATGACCTTTTGTAGTCCGTGTTTTTATTTGATTTTATTGTGAAACACTTTGGTCAACGCTGGTTGTTTTAAAAGTACTATACAAATAAAGACTGGTAGATTGATTGATCTTTACAGAGGTTTTAAAGGTATTTTACAGGAGCTGTGGAGTTCTTTTCGTTGCATTTAAGTACTTGTTCAGTCTCCAAAGGGTACATTAACGAGTGACTTGATACCTACCTGATCTAATAACCTCTTAAGGTATTCAACATGCGTCAGCAGACTTCTGCCATGACGTTTACATTCAAATATACTTTTTCCTGTCCTGTACATTTTTCAGTGTATAAATGCCTTGCCACTAAAGCTGCTCTGCACACATGAATTTGTTTCTTACGTCTAGCCATTATACTCCATACTGCACTCTGGGGTTTTTATGTGACCGTAGAGGAGTTCAATTCAAAAGTGGGAACAATTCAATACTGAAGGCAAAATAAACTAATAACCAGCTGCAGCTTATAGTGAAATAGAAAGTCTCAGGGAACAGAAGGAAGGAATGAAAGGAAACTTTTAAATCAATTTCAGCTTCTTAAAAAACAGCCAGTGTAGCATTTACTGGTGTAATTACCAGGTTGCTGGAATACTCTGCTTCTGTGGTAATAATAAACAGTGACAATAATTCAACCTGGAATCCACGAAGTGCGCACAATGAAATGCTGAAATATTGTTTGTAACTATGTGAATCAAGTAAAAGTGAAGAAATAAACTTTCCTTCTGCCTCAAACTTCATTATCCAGCTATTAAGCTCAATTTTATATGGACGATATGAAAGTAAAGTATTGTACAGTACATAGGTTATTTTACTAATTTGACTTGCACTCAGTGGTTTTCAATCATTGATTTTTTTTTTTTAAATTGGTTATTACGAACCTTATTGGATTACGCTGTTATATTATCAAACATTTCATTTGGTACGGGGTCATAATTATTGCAGTTTAATCACAAGCAGATGGGTGGGGGTTATGTCAGAGTAAATCTTTCATTTTGATCTGAAGAACAATGCTTCTGTTTGCTTTTTCTATCACAACAATGCAGGTGTAGGTAGGTGTACCAATTTTCAGGCGATCTGAAGGCGGATTACAGCAACACTGACTTAGCGCTCGATGCTCAAGAATTAAACCTGGACCTATGTTATGTCTCTTTGGTGATGAATACAGTTTTCAGATCAATTCATTTCAATTACTATGCTATAGTATAAAATACTTTCTTTATCTAATGAATAGAACTGAAATTGAAGTGGTAAATGTATGACCTTGGAAAAATAACAAACGTTCCCTTTATTCAGAAGCTCAAAGCTTTCCTACATCTGCCTCCATTAATCAAAATTCATAAGACATGTGCCATCATAGTCATGGAGCAGCATTTGCCACTGTGACAGGTATATGAACCCACATTTATCCATACGCCACATGTCTTCCTTTAAATGGCAAATTTCCCAGTTCTTTCAGCCTGCCAGCATGAGGACTGAACCCCCACCATAACCCCATTTTAGCTTACTTGTCTGGCACAGATTACACTCAGGTATAGATGTGTATTACACTACGTGACACCCTGGGGGTCCCTGTGCCACCGTCCCCAAAATTAAACCTCCCCTCCCTCTTTCTCTGCTCACAAAGGGCGGGCCTCCTTTCAACCAGCTCCCTGCCCTCAATGCAAACATGGCCTGTGAACCGTCCAGGGGAGCGTTCAAAACCATCGTTCCCCAAAGCCCAGTGCAATTGCCCCGTTATTGTTGAATCATCCACTTCTCATAGAGTGGAGGAAGATGGGAGTCTGTGATAATTCTACATCCATGATATAGTAATTTGACAGGAAGCTTTGTATTTAATTCTGCACTTACCCCTGCGGTCAGAAGGAGAGAGGAAATGGCAGTCGAGCACAGTGTGGATAACAGAAATATCTTTCATTTGTCATCACTTTTTAATTAAATATTTTCTGGGTGTCAAGGAAACTGGGAATGGAACCTGCAGAAGGATTTCAATTTATTAAACATGTGGAATATTTGTAAAGAAGGCTCCTTTGGCGCTTTATATTGCTGTTTCGATTTGTCCATCTTTAAAGAGACTGGCCTGCTTTTTCTCTCTTTTTTTCACTTCTAAAAAAAACACTTTTGCAGGAAACTGAAATTGATCCGATCTTTTCTTTTCACTTTTTTTTTTAAGGTACACTTTGTAACAAGTTTTGGGCCTTGAGTATATATACAATATAACTATTGTGAGCAAATCACATGGGGCCAACATGAAACCCATGAACAATCCCATATACAATCACTTTTATATCTCTTACGGGTCCCATACACAAATGCTGGCTGAGTAATTACAAAAGGAATATGTCGTGCTGCCATACTATTACTGTCCTCTGAACTGACATTGAAAATACCACATTCTCAACATAAAGTCTTTACTCGTCAAACACCGCTAAATCGACCAGACAACCAGAACAGAAGCATTAACGGCTGCCTGAAAAGTGAACAAATCCCCTGTTGTTGTTATTGTATGAGTCGGGAGAACGTTCCTCTTTCTGCAGTCGGACTGTAGCGTACTTGTGTTCTTGATGACGTCACATCTAACAGCTAACATAACTATATTCTAGCATGAAAACATCTATCTGTCAAATAAAAATAAAACTATGCCTTTATATTTACTCCTCTCTCTCCTTCTATTACTTTCCCTCGTTGGCACGAAATGCATTCTTGGATACTTTGCCGTTTCACGTGTACACCATAGACTGTATATCATGACAGACAAGGCATTTGGTCATGTGACCCATTGGTTGCTGAAGCCATGTGCAGCCATGTTGGTCAGGAAGCTGACGGGAACACACCCACTGCATGTCAATCAAAGGCAGCTTTGCCACCAGCTCCTTCTGCCGAAATATCTGCAAAGGTGCCGTCAGACATTCACAGCAGGATGCACCATTTAATATGTCGACTTGTTGGCAAAATCAGAAATGACCGTCGCGCTTAGCCGACACGGGGTTCATACAAATGGATGGTTACTCTGCGAAGGGCGTTAGCCTGGCGATTACAAACGAGGAAGTGATAACGGCCAAGTTGGTCAGTGCAGATCGACTTCGCTTTTAAAGCCAGCCTCTATCGAATGAGCCTCAGTGCAGAAGTAAGATGGTCAGATCTACACAAGCACTGACTGCATCGATGAAATGGGCGGAGCGAGAACACATATGGGTTTTTCTTCTGTAATTGCTCAAATGCGTTCTTGAGATTTGGAACAGCACTTCGGCTGCACACACGAACAGCGGATCACACAAGAACGAGGACTGAGAAAGGGCCAAGACCTACAAGTCTGTCAATGGTCCACTAATCATAGCCAGGTGTGTGTGAGCAGAGCAACACCTAAAATATGCAGCACACTGGGCCCTGGGGACCAGGCTTGAGGAGCCTGTTCTAAACCGTTGTATTGTTTGTATTGGCCACCATCGTTGCATTGGCACCCACTGTACCATCAAACTAGGTTTGAGTCACTGAGGAAAGAATGACCTACCTCTCGGGGTTTCCCTTTGTGTGCGGCACTGAGATATTAGCAGCAGGAATTTGTGGTTGAGGGGACTGACCTCCAACAGATGCTTGATTAGGTTGGGGATCTGGGGAGTTTGAAGGGTTGGCGTTTTGGGCTCTTTGTCATGCTCCTCAAACCTCTCCTCTGTATTACCACTGTCTATGGATGCATGCTTTAATATTTAAAGTATCTTAACTTTTTCAGCCAATTTCAGGAGTCATTGAGTGAAATAAAGGTGAAAAAGGAGCGTTTACTTTCTCTCTGACTGACTCTGCTTGCTCCTTTAGTTGGGAGCAGTTTCTCTTTCACTTTAAGTTTCAACAAGAGTTTGTGCGTTTCAGTTTCATCATTTCCAGCCCTGGTTTACATTTAATTTTTAAAAATGACATATTATAGGAGACTCATGTATAGTGTTTTTATTTTTTATTTTTTTGTTTACTCCTGGTTAGCAGAGACCTAGGGTGAAGCGTAGTGTTGAGTTGGAGGTGTCAGGTCGAAGGAGAATATAAATGGACCTTTCATATCTTTAGCTGTGCTTCATGACCAAACCCAGGACAGCTATGCTCACAGACTTTTGACCAGAGCCTCATTTATCACACTATTACACATGACATAGAGTAATTCCTCCCCGGGAAAGACACATATAGAGACGCACACTCACACTGGCAGTATGGAGTTCTCCCCATACATGCAACCGTTGAAAGTTTGCAGAAATAGTCAGAGAAAGTGTCAAAAAAAAAAGAATAATTGCTTGGGCGCATCTTTAATATGTCTACGTTGGTTTGAATCGCACACCTGAGCTGCATTTCTGAGAATTCACACCGACAAGTACACACACTGCGATTTTCAAGGGTAGCGCCTGCCGCATGTGGACGGGTGTTTTTCGAGGTGTTGGGCAGGGTCACGGAGCCCTCATGCCAAGGGAGGGAGTCAGTCTGTCTAGGAATGATGAAATCCTCCACTTGTCCTCATTCATCAACTACACTGCACATATTAATTATCAGAAACCTTCAGACTTACAGCAGAGGACACACACACAGACTCCCCTCCCTCACACACTCTGATTCATGGCCAACTACACCACCTCAGACTTACACTTCACATAAGATTTAAATAAATTGTCCATGAACTGATGCTTGTTATAAGTGCCTGTGGCACTTCCAGTCACCAGCGTATATGAAGAGGACTGTCAGCTAGTACAAGCAGGATACACCAGCCCAAGAAGCGCAGTGACATCACCAAAACAGATTCTGGGTTGCTTTTTAAGTTTCTGTCAACAAAATTCAAATCTGCTGCTTCATTGTGGACAAGGGAAAACACTGAGGAAGTGTGAAAGATGAAAGTGTTGATGGTAGCAGTAATAATGGATGATTTACATTTAGATGTTTATTTTTTCAAGCCATGGTGTTTACTACTACTAACTTTTTGCCATCCATCCATCCATCCATCCATCCATCCATCCATCCATCCATCAGCTCCTCCAGGAGGATCCCTTGCTGCTCTCATGCCTGGAAGTTTAATCGAGTGTTGTCTCCTCCCAACTGGACATGCTCTTTAAACCTACAGTATGAAAAGAAAAGGCCAAGAGCGATCTGGTACTGTCAGATATCTCAGATGCTTCTCCTTTTTACAGGTCTTACGTTTAACTGTGAACTGCTCAAGTGGGTGTAGGAGGCCCTTAAGCAAAGATATCCAAAAGTCGGTGTAGATTCTCAGTCCCCGAGGTCATGATAATCCTCAGTGCTTAAACATGGCACAACTGGAGTTATTCTCTTGATTTCTTAAGACGTTTCACCTCTCATCCAAAAGCTTCTTCATTTTTTTTTATTTATTAGTGATATGTACAAGGCATTAGGATCTTTAATGGGGGGTCGTTATGGGACTGGCCTGTAGGTATTTTGTGTAGTTGTCACTTGTTTACTAACCAGACCAAAATAAGAGGTGGTCACAGCATCACATGAATTTCAGGAGGGAATAGTTGTAAAATTCTCTAATGGAGTTAAGGCTGCTGTAATGCAGCTTTTACACAAAACGTTACCCTTTAATTAGTCTCTTTTTTCTTTAAAAACATTTTTTGTTTTAGAACGTTGTTTGGTTTGATGTGCACCTTAGCATGTTTAAAAAATGGATCAGGCACTCCAGTCATCTACATAATGAGATTATAAGTCCACAAAGCACAAAAAAAAGAAACTGTTAGCATATTTCCAATCCATCTCAGTACATCTGTCCGACACCATAGGAATACTCTTGTTTTCATGGCTCGATCCCTGGTCTCCTTCTACACACCCTGATACAAGCGACTGTGTCATTAACAGACATGTGCAGAGCTTGATGACGTGCTGATGACCACCATTAACTAGAATCAGGTGCGTAGAAGGAGGGTCTACATCTGGAACCTGCAGGACCCTCCAGGCCCTCGGGGAACGACTTTGGACACCCCTGCTTTAGACCATTGCTTCATGCATCCGCAGGGTCCTTTTGGACTCCATGTTCCCTACTTAGACTAACACGTTTTGAAATCCCAGTTAGAGCTGACTATTGAAAAATCTTCTAGGTCTCTCTGGCTGATGCCAGATCAGGGTCAGCCCACCAGAGCACCTGACCACCAGATGGGGATCAGCTGACAGTCCTGCTCTCTTTTTCACCTAAGTGTCCAGATAAAAACAGCTGTTTATCTCTAAACAACAATTTAGAGATGAAAGAAACAAAAAATGTGAGTATGTGACCAGAAGAAACTCCTTTAACGTTTACCCTCTCCACATTCATTTAGCAGAATATTTTTGAATTGCACCTGTTTAGATGCATGTTTACATTCATCCATCAATTAACTTTTCACCCAGTCTCTGAGGAGAGACCAGCAACCCTGCAGAGAAATGTAACTTCAGCCACGTCTACACACAGTTTTGTTCCTTGGATCACCGCCGGCTGTTTGTGACCATAGATTTGTGCAGAAACAAAGATTTACTAGAATATTGAGAGCTATGCCTTTCACCTCAGCTCTCATTCAACTGACCAGTATAACGTTCACATAACTGCAGACGCTGCAACCGTCTGCCTGTGAATCTCCCACTTCATTCATCTCCCACTCATGAACAAGATCCTGAGATGCTTCAACTCCTCCACTTCAGGGAGCACAGGGGGTTGCTCACCCACAAACTACACAAAATCTTGCTGTTTTACTTTTAAATGTGCTAAAACAAATATAAAGTTCTGCAGTTTTGTGTCATGAGGGAGAGTGGCCAGACTGAAACAATTTTAATAATTACAATTATGGATTATGCAAGTTCATAGCCACCTGATCGGTGGACCAAGTGGATCAAATACATCTCCAATATTTAGTGAGGGGGACCCATGTCATGACTTTGCTCACTCCATCCATCTGTTTTCTATACCTGCTTATTCCTTTGCAGGGTCACGGGGGTCTGCCGGAGCCTATAGCGACTCAGTACAGGCGAGAGGCAGGGGTCCACCCTGAACAGGTCCCCAGTCTGTCACAGGGCCACATATAGACACAAACAACCATGCACACGCACACTCAAACCTACGGGCAATTTAAAATGACCGATCAACTTAGTATGCATGTTTTTGAACATGCAAACTCCACACAGAAAGAATCGAGGGGAATCGAACCAGGACCCTTCTTGCTGTGAGGCAATAGTGTTAAACACTAAGCCACTCAAGCCACTCAGCCACTTGCTCACTCAATTTTGTCATAAAAAAACCCAGACCTTTACTATCTTATTCATGCAGTGAGTTGCTGATAAGAGAGGCATTAAAAAAAGGATAATAGTCACAGTGCATGGACAGAGAAGACAGAGATGCACAGTTGTTCAAACCAAACAAGGGGAAGTGTAAATATGCACACTTCTGTGATATTGTCCTTTATTCCCCTATGTGTGCTGCTGTCAGCATTTGTCCCATCAAATTCCCTCTGGGCCCAGTAGAAACCATCATCTGTGCGCTCCCTCCTCTCGAACCATGCACACACAGGTAGATGTGGATGTGTTACTATGGTTACATGTCTCTTTCTCTTTCAGTCTAAACTTTCTCACAATTCTCTTTAAAAGCTTTAAAAGGTTTGTTTGCAGGTGTAAACCTATGGAATCTAGCAGTGAAGTATGTAATTTTTTTTATAAATATATTTTTTTATAAATAAATAAATGAAAGCATCAAAGCCATCCATTAAAAATGTTTTTTAACCTGATAAACAGGTTTTCTCTGGACATGGGAAAAAGTCTGGATGTTAACCTTTTCCTCAGACCACGAAGCACATGGACTTACTGATTTTAATTGGTGCACATATATATCAAACAAAATTCAACAAAGACTTTCATGTTCATCAGGTTTAGCTTCCCTTTGATATTCATTTTCACAACTATGACAAATTAAAATATTCATTAAATATTTATCAGACATAACCTTAGTCTAGCTGTCAGTGCATCATTGCCTTTGTAGTCTTAAGTAAATATGCAAAATGAATAAATAAATTGAACAAAAAACACCTTTGAAGAAAAAAATGAGGAAACCAGAACAAATCCTCACAAAACAGTACAACTGCAACCACAAATATGAAGATGTTTGAACAGAATAGAAGAGGGAGGTTTTTAAAAACAAACTTGTGACTCTTAGATCTACGTCTTTCAGATTTGCTACTTTGTCTTGTCAATTTCATTTAATTTGTTAAGAGGCTCTCTTTTTTTCTTTTTTTGTGTTTAAGTGTGTTTCACATTCAAAACTAATATAATAAAGCTTTTACCCTTCTGCTATGTTTTCATTTCTTCCACAACACTTAAAAGACGTGGAGGTCTTCAGATGTCGTCTTCTCTATTTTCTTTTTTTTTGGACCCATTTTTTCCTTCAAACAGAAGGACTGCAAACGACTGTGTTTTTGGATTGTCTTGTTAAAAAGTATGTGGGCGGCTCTGGAAAAGATTTGGCACTGTAGAAAGGGTTTGCTGCTCTAAAATCTCGATTTATTTTTGTGTATTAAAATTCCCATCACGGACGCTGATGACCACAACCAGTCAACCCCATCAGATCCTGGCTTTTGGACTTTTGAACTTCTGGTCCATCTTAGATTCCTCGGAGCTGAACGATAGCATCACCACCTCTGGATGGAGTTTAAAGAACATTTCATTTTATCTACAATAAACGTTTTAAGTGGAAGTTGATTATTATGGTAGTGTTTCATAAAGGTTTTCCTAAAATAATTCTTTGCCCATTTATTTTTTTTATCAGCTGTTAGTGAATGGTGGTGCCATCTGAGGGTTCAGACATCGTATGTTTATATTTAAGATTTGTGACTTTACCCTTTAGCAGCATTTATGATCTACAAGAACAGAGTCATTTGTTGATGTCACCCCTGTCATTCATGTCTCAGTCTTCGTTTGATGGTTCAGCAGCTTGCTCTCGACGCATCATCTGGGCGGATGTTTTTTCTCATGTGGTGTCTGACAGATTTTCTGTGATTTGTCAGAAATTAGAAGTGGGCGTGGCTAATACAGAAAAGAGGAAATGCCGTTCCAGCCTTTCCGTTGCGCTTGTGCCACAATGGAGAATTTTGAGAAACAGCTGAGTGAGGTGGCGATGAAGCATGAAAATGTATATAAAACATCTTGCAAGGCAGAGAAAGACATGCAAATGTCTAGTAATTCATGAAAAGAGGTAGAGTGAACGCTTCCCAGGAAGTATAAAATGCCCTGTTCCTGCTCCTGCTCCTGCTCCTGCTCCTGCTCCTGCTCCTGCTCCTGCTCCTGCTCCTGCTCCTGCTCCTGCTCCTGTTCATTTTCCTGTTCCTGCTCCTGCTCCTGTTCCTGTTCCTGCTCCTGCTCCTGTTCCTGTTCATTTTCCTGTTCCTGCTCCTGCTCCTGCTCCTGCTCCTGCTCCTGCTCCTGCTCCTGCCCCTGCTCCTGCTCCTGCTCCTGTTCATTTTCCTGTTCCTGCTCCTGCTCCTGTTCCTGTTCCTGCTCCTGCTCCTGTTCCTGTTCATTTTCCTGTTCCTGCTCCTGCTCCTGCTCCTGCTCCTGCTCCTGCTCCTGCTCCTGCTCCTGCTCCTGCTCCTGCTCCTGCTCCTGCTCCTGTTCCTGTTCATTTTCCTGTTCCTGCTCCTGCTCCTGTTCCTGTTCATTTTCCTGTTCCTGCTCCTGCTCCTGCTCCTGCTCCTGCTCCTGTTCCTGTTCATTTTCCTGTTCCTGCTCCTGCTCCTGTTCCTGTTCATTTTCCTGTTCCTGCTCCTGCTCCTGCTCCTGCTCCTGCTCCTGCGAGATTTAATACATCAGTTCCATGCAAGTGGGTCAAACATACACCAGGCGTCTCGATGCAGGAATGGACCAGAGACTCATCAGTACGGGGGTTTTTCAGAACAGAGCTCGGTGCTCTTTAGACAAAATAACATGCAGTTCTCAAAACAACAGCTGTGTCAGACAGCAAAACCCAAACTGATCTGATTGTACTCATCATGACCTCACAGGGGGACTGGAAATGTCCATCACAGTCCTCCAGTCTTTCCTTTAAGGAACTTTTTTTTTTTTTTTTTTGGTTGGCAATAAAAGATCTGAAATAACCTGGTTTCATACATTTCTTTCTTTCAATTTGGAGTTGTATGATGTCTTCAAAAACCTTTTGACTTCTGAATCTGGGCCAGAGACTACTTGCCACTTCACTGCATGATTAAAAATAAATCATTTATTGAAATAAAACAAAGAAAACGCAGCCACTAAGGGGTCACAAGCCAATGGAGCACGCTGGAAAACTCCTTCAACTTATTGTCAAGCTTTAGAGCAAAAATGAATTACTCATGACTTACTCATAAATGTCCCAAATGTTGCCATTATTGAGTCCAGCATTCTGGGGTTTTGTTGTCACTTTCTTATGTGACAACCAGATCAGAAAGCTTAATAAAAGACACACAGAAGAAAACTACAACTCCTTCACTTGGTCTACAAATTGCCTCTCAAACTAAATGTCTCACCATAATTTCACCTTTATCTTCTTTGATAGTCTGTACTAAAAAAAAAAAACAGTTGAGGAAGATAAATAAACATAGAATATTTAATAATAGCTGTTTTTTTATGCAGAAGTAGAGATCACAGGTCACCACTCTGCTTTTGCTGTTATTCAAGGCTTCAGGAACGTGCGGCGCTCCAGCTGTCAACATTCATGTCCTCAATAAAGCCTTGTGGTGAGACTTTGTTTTTCTGTGTGACAGTTGTGAAGCCCTCTCCCACAGTGATTCAAGGATCCCCCCTCAGCTTATTCTTAATTGGGAGGAGATCGTTAGTATACTGAAGCCTTCTAATCTTTTTTTTTTCCTTTTTTAACGCATTTATAAGACGGAGACCATCTCGTTTCCGTTGAGAATCTCTCAAGAGCCCACAAGATTAAAGTGCTCTAAATGACCGCCTTTGGTCCTTAGCAGAGATGTTTCCTCCTTAATCAGACATCATTCCTCATCGCTCGCCCGTTTCTTTGACACCAGTCACACGTGCGGTGCGCAACCTTTTCAAAACCGCTGGTCAATTAGAAGAGACATGAAAAAGATGAAAGCCTCATTATTAAAATGTCCTCAGCCATACGTCAAACCAATTAAAGATGGGGAGCGTGAACAAAAAAAAAGGATGGGGAATAGCAGCTCTCGCTTGCCTTAGGCAAAGAGAGAGGGAACACAGGAACAGTCAGCGTTGTGTGGGAAGGCGGTGATTGGACAGACACCAGGACCCTTAATTGATCTTCATTACGTTAATCATTGCTGTGATATGGAGCGTGGAATGAAAAACGGGTCGCACTGTACGCAGCGACTGGATGTACTGTGCTTCCTGCTGACCTTGAAGTTGCAGACTGGGAAGTGATGACACTGCCTTAGCATGGATGTGTGTGTGTGTGCGTGTGTGCGTGTGTGTGTGCGTGTGTGCGTGTGTGTGCGTGTGTGTGCGTGTGTGTGCATGTGTGTGCATGTGTGTGCATGTGTGTGCATGTGTGCATGTGCAAATAGTTTGGCCTGTTTCTCTGCACTTTAAAACCCTCATGTCTGATGGATTTTTGCTGTAACCAACCCCCTTTGAGGTTCTCTTTCCTCCTGCTAGACTTTACTTTTTTGTGCTTAACATACCTTTTTACAAAATTCTACCTCTTGTAAGGTGTTCTTGTAAAGACTATGTGTTTGGGTGTGATTCCCCTCGCGTCCACTCCGCAGCGCACGGATGGCTGCACTGTCAGCAAGCCTTTCTCTGCCCTTGCATTTGAATAAACACCATCTGAGTTGGCTGGCCGCGTATAATATCTGTCAGGAAGCTGCCACCCTGTGATCTCAGGGACTATGACCTCCATCCCCAGAGAGCAGCTGATGGGATATTGCGTTGACAGGGTGTCTTCCCTGTCGATTCGCGCACTGATATGCCTTACACCCTTGTCCCGCCTCACTCAAAACTTAAGCCTCTTGCCCGTCTGCCCTGCGCATTGGAAATGAGCCGAGGCTGCCTTAAAGGACGCATCAGAGACTTGTGCGGGCAGGATAAACACGATCTTTGAAGATGCCTGTCACTAAGATTGATGGGTCCCTGGAACTTTTGCTGTCCTCTTGTCAGTACAATAAACTTTCTTCACTGAATAATAAGTCCATCAGCTGAAGAGTCATGTCAGTCTTTTAAAGTTTAAACCGACTCTCTTGTGCTTTTGGGAGAAAACCTCAGTGTCAGGTGGAAGTAAAAAGGGGCATGGTTCATATATAAGTGGCATTGTGTAATTCAAGCTTACAAATTCTGTATATATATATATATATATATATATATATATATATATATATATATATATATATATATATATATGATAAACATTTGTTTGAAATGTGCCACTTAACGTGCCCTATTCTTATAAATAAAATTGAATTGAAAAATGTAATTGCATGGTGTTCAAACTGCTGCATAAAGCTTCTCTGCAGGGTTGAAAGGGTGTCATATCCCCATCCTTGTGTCACACAATTACCATTATTGCACAAGACACCAGCTGAAAACACAATGTACACTGTGGTTTATTAGTTGCACATTTCTTGTAAAAGAAAGCAGTTCCTCTGCAAACCCAAATTAGTTTTAACATTGACAAGCAATGAAAGTATGTGTTATGCTGTAAATAGCTTTTCTTTTCTTTAATGTGCACCTGTGTGCCAATATGTTAGGTAAGATGGGATTTGAAAACGTGTCAACGAACTCTGCACTTCACTATGCATTTATGTTAACAAGTTAAAGCTATTGCATACTGAGACACTAAGATTTATTTAGCATTCTCTGATGATCACTGTGCATTCAGTGTGCATTCATTTGCATGTGTGTTTGAGAAATGTCATGAGAGAACCAAACCCTGCTCACCTTGCACTGCGCTAATTAAAAACGTGTCCACAGGTATCATCTTTCAGCTAACAAAGCGAAAAAACATATGGCACAGAATATATGCTGAAACTAATTTTCTTACAGTTACATGAAAAACAGCATGTGAACCCCTGTGGAATTAACTAGGTTTCTGCATTAATTTACTGTAAAATGTGATCTAATCGTCATCGAATCTTCATATTGTCAAGCACAACATGCTTAATGTGACAGAGTTGATCCCAGATAGAAGGTTTCCAGTTCAAATCCAAGGTGCCGCCTTTCTAAATGTTATATATGTTTGTATGTTCACCAAGTGCACAGGTTTTTGTCTGAGGAGAAGCCAAGAAATATGTTAAAAATATGTTGGCTGAACTGCTGAGCTTAAATGGACCCACACTCAGGAGTAAATGTGAGTGCATGTGGCCCTGTGATGGACTGGCAAGCGGCACTACTGCCCTTCATCCACTGGCAGCTGTTAGAAGACCCAGATGACCCTAAACAGGATTGAAGCAGCTGTAGATGATAGATGGATTTCAAAATGACTACTTCATTCATATTGACCAGTTTGTGGTCAATCCCAGTTTACATCTTGCAGGTTATATATAAATTCCTTGCGGTGACACTAACATGGACTAAAAGCTAATCCCGTCACTACCTGATGCCACGGGTTGCTGATGTGTTACATGCATGTGCAAGCGCTTCACAGGAAGGACCAAACCTAGTGTAGATACTGGTCAGGTACCGGTTTCTTTATTCAATTACCAGCAGTGTTTGTGTAATGGCATCTAACCAACTTGCAGAAGTGGGCTATTGATACTTGTTTTTCATGTTTTCTGTTCCGTCCCGTGACTGTCCTCTCTGTTATCATAGCTTAATTATATTTTGAATACATTATACAGCAACTACCTGGTAAAGACTTTTACACATTTGGAGGAACTCACTGAGGCTTAGAAGTTAAATAAAACTTAGATCATAAAATAGCTCTGGTGGATTTGAAGGTACTGTACTTCATCACAGCTCATAGTCTTCTCATTGTTACTTGACTTAAAGCCACACTAAGTAACAATGCTGCTCCAGACCAAATAAGGCATTAGATAAGACATTATCTTTGGCTCCCAATGGAGCAGTGACAGAGTTGTGTGCTGCATTCTAGTATACTGTAGTTATACTGCTGTAACTGCAAAGCTGTTAACTATGAATGTCCTTTTTTTAATTAGTTAAAGTGAGGCTAAATGATTATCAACATTTGGTTGTAATAGAGGCCAAATGCAGAATTAAACTCAAAAGGCTGGATGATAAAGAGCAATAATAACCTTTTACTAAACCTGCAAAGAAAAGTAATACTGAAGTGATGCTCTGAGAGGAAATCTAGGGGGAAAAAATGGGCACAAAGTTGGACAACCGAGGGACACGGTAATGATGATGATTTGGTGAGGGAAAACTAAAAACAGAAAACCCAGGAGCATAGCCTGTGCTGAAGGAGATGATGGCTAACATAACACAGGTATGTCATTATCATTAAGTCAAACCAAGTGTGAAACAAAGATGGGAAGAAGAAAAAAAAACAGAACGCACAAGTGACAGCACTCTAAAATAAAATAGGAGCTAACACCATCTGAGATGAAGAAAAAAGCCTTATACTGGAAAAAACAGATACAAAACATCCACAAAAAAGCCAAATATTAAGATTAGGACTTAAAGAACAAAAAACAGCACATAATTAAACAAAACTTGTAAAAGATCCATCAAAAATTACTAAAAGCGGATGTGGGAACCCTGCTCACTCACACAGTGCTGCAACCCAACAAAGTACCAGGATAATTTCTATAGATCCTGTGGTACTAAGGTTCACTGGTACAAAGACGTGAATTCAATATTTCACTACTGCAGCAGTGAAACCAACTGACTTCCTGACAGGTCTGCACTGGGTACAGTCACTTTTCTGAAGACTTGGTCTGAATTATCACTGACTTGATATTCATGGTGATTTTTATGAGACAAGTTCAGCTCATTTTTCCTCGCCTGGCCTTTTTCCTTCCTTTAAGAGTCGTCAGTTGACTGAGAATACAATGATATGCATCTGAAGTCGCACTTTACCTTGGTCTTGTCATACAAGGCGTGGTTGTCCAGCAGCATCCGCCGCTCTAATCGAGCAAACCGTCTTAGGTCTCTCTCAAACTGCTGTGAAAGACACAATCAATAGTCTGAAATCAATAATCTGCTTTAGTTGTCTGTTTTATGGATTAGGAGGAAATTGTGAGCTCTGAAGGCACATTGTCTTTGTTAGGACACCTATTCCTCTTTAATCTCATTAGCAAGATTACTTCGGGATACCAGACCGTATGGAAGTCTTAATCTTGGTTTATGTATCTACAATGTAAGGTATGTCTGTATAAAAGGTGTTTGAAAGGAATAATTCATTTAAAGAAAAGCGTTTTTTTTCTGCTGTTCTGATGTTATTTGGACCAACAAATATTTTATTACACACTAAATGGCTCAAGTAAGAACTGACTATTGGATACAGAGGCTATAGATTTATCGTTCTTCTATCTATTCAAACATCCAGGCCACTCGTTTACTGTCATTTAGTCGTTATAATTCTTCATACCCTGGATCCAGTCCAGCCAAGAAGAGAGAAAGCGTAGCGATCAATCGGTGGCGACACCAAGTCCACGCGTACGGCTCTCCAGCCCCTACTGTCCCCCTCACTGCTTTGGAGACCTCCATCTACGTGGCTGCCCTCCAACCGCAGGATCAGGAAACACTTTGCAAAGTGGTCCATGGCCTCAAACCTGTGGCCTGGAAGCTTCGAAATATCAAAGGTGGAGGCATGATAGTCACAGAAGAGAAGAATGCCCTGACAAAGAGAAGAAGAAAGAACTTTGTCATTGACTAACACTCAACACTTATGTCTGCACAGTTATCTTCTTCTCCTACTCTTTTTACAACATAGTCTAGCCATTTGAATTTGATCCTGAAACATGAAGTGAAAGCTGTGCAATACATGTTTTGCATGGCTCTTGGAAAATACCTTGAATGAGCACTCAATGAGTCCTCTGAGGCTCACAGAGCCTGTTGTTTTGAGTTATTGTTAGCAGTGGTTACCAGCAGCAACAGCTGTTGCCAGTACATCATCTGGAGAAGCCCTCAGTGCTGATTGGGATGACTGGCAGCGCAGCCCCCGTGGGAGGCGAACTGCTGCGGCATTGTCATCAATAAATTCCTCAGGTAGATATACAGAGATTGGCCTACTGGTGGTACTGGGTTTTTACCAGTCAGCGTTTCCCAGGCTGCACCACACGGAGCTTTCTGTATCCACAGCCCACCTCCCACCTTCCAGGGTGAGCCTGAAAGACCCTGAACAGACTACGTGTGGCGCAGGGGAGGTGCAACCCACTGATTAAAAAAATGTAACTATCACACAGAAGACAAATGCAGCTGTGGGGCAGTACAGACCGTGTCCCACCTACTGGAATGTGATGACGCCCCCCCACTGCAGCCCCCAAGACCGGGCCGAACCAACCCCTTCAGCTGTGACCTCTGCTGAATACTGGCAAGACGACATTTGAGATTGGAAATGACTCAAAAAGAAAAAGAAAAAGCCTCAACAGCTTGCCCAACACTTGGAAAGATTGATTTTTCCAGATTACCAACCAGAAATCAGTCAACTCAAGCGTGATTTTTATTCTGAGTTCCACCTTCGACATCCCGGGTAAATGAAACGTGTAATTGAGCATGGTAAAGCCAAATAACTCTACTATGATCTGGGTCTGCGATGTCACATTAAGTAGTACAGTTTTATCTTAAAAGTGTGTGAGGTTCTACTGTGCGATCTGGATGAAAACTGTCACTAATGCAATATGACAATAATAATAATAATAATTTCCCTCCCTGAATCCACAAGGATAATCACTTCATTTGATAAATACTCAACCAGCACAACTTTAGGATCATTTGTTCTGCAGTGCGGCCTTCTTGTTACGCACTCTACCTCTGAACTCAGCACAAGGTTATACAGTGACGTGGTTCTGTCAGTAACTTGATTGTTTTCTTAGAAAACTGTATCATTTTCCCATCAGAATGAGCCAGACATTTCATGGTCTTGGAGATAAAAGGCAGCTTATGTGCATGCCTGCAGGTACTGGATGTGGCTGAGTCAAGGTTAGGTTTCTTATAAAAAAAAAAGGCAGGGTGTTTGCCATTCACAAGCAGTAAGCAAGAAGAGAAGGTTTCTGTGGTTCAGGGATGATCCGAGCCTGTCATCCCGACTTTAAACTTCTTGCAGTTCCCGGTAATATGATCTTTGGTTGTCATGCATATGAAAAATGATGAATGTACAACATCTACCTAAATATTAAAACATTTGAATTTAACATTTCCAGTTTTTGTAAGTGTTTACAATTTATTCATCAATAGAATTTCTAATATTGAATACCCAATTTTATTGATATAATGTTAGTCGAGCATTTCTGATTTTCAAAGAATCCTAAAACATCTTCGCTGGTGGATGTGGCTGTTTCTGTGAAGTGAATGTACATAAATCAAAACCAGTCACCAATTAAACCAAACTCTTGAGTGGATAAAGAAAGTGTAAGGAAACATATAAATTCCAACTGTCATATTTGAAATTGGAGATTTGGATAGTGGTATGAAAGGGCAGCGAATATTAAGCAACATGTGAACAGACTTGAAGTCAGTCTGACATGGCGTAAGATGTGTTTAAAAAAAAATAAAAGTAGATGTGGGGTCTGAAAGACATTTCCTGTAGTTTCACTCCATAGATAATAAAAATCTCTGACAAGTAGGATGTCAGTGAGTTGAGAAGAGAAAAGTGTAGAGTGTCACTGGTGTGGAAAAATAACAATAAAAAGGGAAAGTGAAATCAAGTGGGTGAAGTAGTTTTAGATAATAAAGAGTTAAAGCTTAAACAGAAAGTGAGACATAGTTGAATGAGTGCAAAGTGGGAGAGAAAGAGGAAAGCAAAAGACAGAAAGTCCATGACTTTATTTCCTCAGGGTCTTAGCCTGGTTTATTATGCGTCTCCCTGGATGCAGGAGTGTTAGAGTGATTAAGATTACAAATTGTCAATTTAATTCCAGTGCCCAGCGTAATTGCCGGCATCCCACTCTCCTCTCACTGGCCATAAATCTGCTTCACTCTCCTTAAAGAGCAATAATTGGGGAAGCAAGTCCAGCATGCAGCCAATCTGCCTGTCCAGCTGATGAGTGAGGTTAATCACAAAACATTAAACACATTGTCAGCAAAGTGGAAATTGTCACTATTGAACAGTTCGGCCCAAACACAGGTCAACGGATGAGGACAGTGTCTCTCAGATCCAGGGTGATGGGGGTTAAGAAATTTAAAATGAACACGTGGCGAGCAGTTCTCAGAGGAACCACCCAGCTCCTCCTCATGTTTCCTTTACTATCTTCATGACTGAATCTATTTCATGCGCAACTGCAGGTATAAATTCACAAGGTAATATTATTTTCTGCAACCATGTAACAGGCAATTGGGATAAAAAGAAAAAAAAAAGACATATTAAGCTTTTTTTTCAAATGTTAACAACATTTTCTGAGGTCTTATGCTTTGTTTGAAATATCACAGTGATAGAGTACAAAAGCTCCCTTTGCAATCTTGTCTCGACAGCCCTCTTCACAGCAGCTGGCTTTAGTGATGGAGATGGGTGGAAATGAAATGATCTGGGTCTACAATGTCATAGTACCCTGCAAACTGGAACCACCCTCTGGATAAAATATTTTCAGAACTAACCAAATAAAATCGAAGTGGCAAAGGCTGTATTTTAAGTTTGTGGTCACTTCACACACTAGAAAAAGTGGGATAAAGTGTCACCGTTAAAAGCTGAGTAGGTGATCTTTTCAAAGAGTAATTTACAGTTTGCTGTTTAAAATCCTCTGTAGAAGCTGTGATAAATACTTAACTCAGTGGCGTAAGACTAATATGAACAATATCTGTCATTTGTGGCAGTTGGGGTATTGTAGAGAACAAGCCAGACCAGGGGAAGTGATTTGTTGCCCTTCCTGCCAATCAGCTGACCAGTGTTGTGGGCAAACAATCTGTATTGGAGACAACATCCAAAAAACCAGGATGCTGCAAGAGGTAAAACTACAGTTAATATTGGTGTAACATTTCCGAGATGGCAACAATTTAGGGATAATAATCATCATAATAATTTAGCCAAAAGTAGTGACACTACACATTGAAATGATGCCAGGATCACAACTCTTAAGATCACTTAAAATGCTTAAATGCAATTAAACCTGAAACTAAAATCCCCCTTAACCATGCAGAAGACAAGGTGCGCGAGAAGCTCTGTGGCCCTTCTGATACGTGACACAGCAAATGCAGGCTTTTTCAAATGAAGTGAATATTACATCCCTCTTGGATGCAGATTTCTTTTAGCCATGAATCATATCAACACTTAAACGTATTAATGAGTTACGGTGCCAGCACAGATGTTGGTAACATAATATCTGTATGTAAATATGCAGTTACACGTCCTGGCACCATGAAGCCAAGATTTGTTGGCATTTTACTCTAGAAGCTAAAATAGCAGACAGTGACTGATGGATTACCAGACTGTGGTGGCTCTTGCACAGCCCATTAGTTAACTAAAGGCAGATGTCCTTTGATTTGATTAGTGACGGCTTGCCTTCCTGCCTACACATATGAGCTCAGTGGTGTAGCGTAACTCTCTTTTTCTTTCTCACTTTCAGTCTAACACCTATTCACTCACAAATCCACCATGAAATCAGGATGTCATGAAGTTCCCTATCTCAGCATTTCCACGAAGCTGTTTAGCCCAGCAGCGTTCTGTAATCATCTCCTACACAGCAGGTAATGTCAGGCGAGCGTTTGAGAGTAAGCTTATTTCACCAGAACTGTTTACACAAGGAATTACAGAGGAGGACAGCAGGAAGATAATCTTTTCCCCCAAAGCGTTACCTCTGAGCACTGAGAAAAATTAAAAAAAAAAAAGTAAACATGATTGGTTTTTCCTTCTGTTCCAATATTTCCCGGGGGTCTTTCCTTGAGAGAGTGCGACGAGTGGTCGCAGTGGCCACCCAATGCACAGGTCAACGCTGTCTGAGGTTGGGAGGGTTTCAGATTTCATCTTGCAATTTTTCTGACTCACAAAAAAAAAAAAAGAGAGAGAGAGAGACCTCAAAACCTGCCTTCAAGTTGCAGATTAGAGTGCGTTAGCCAGGAACGTTTGAACTGCACTAAGACTTTGATACACAGCTTTCCCGGAATGAAAGAGACTGATTCCTGAAATGAAAGTGAAGGATTTCACGTGTCTCTGCATACGAGTACCCCTCAGCGACAGTCAAAGTGGCCATTACCGCTCAGGTTTTATTTACGTCTCAAAGCGACTAACTTATTGACTGCAGAATAACCTCCACAGATCTTGTCAGAACACTTTCCAACTTTCTAAGTCTCCCAGTACACTGAATCAGACCGAATACAGAACAACAAAGCCTGAGCAGAATGGATTGTAATGACAGCAGAGCGTACGGCGCTGAGCCTTCTGAAAGGAGTGCTTCTACTGTATTTAGAGACAGAGATGATAGATGGCCTCCTCTGTCTCTATTGCTATTAGCAGGGCCAAGCTGAATCTCATCTGTCTGCTGCTGAAGCTGCCGGCTGACCTTGCTTCTGCCCCCAAGTTATGCTTCCTGAATATCAGCAGTAAAAAAGGAGGGGGAGAAAAAAAATGATGAACCCCTTTTTGCAAGGACATTTCTAGATAGATGTATTCTTAACTCCCTTCAGGCTGGAGAGGGGTGCCGGGTGTGTAGAGGGAGGGTTGCTGGCTGTGATTTCAGGCCTGAGTGAAGATATGCTGGCCCCCAGGGGCTCGATTGCAGATGACAAGGTTACGCGACTAAAAGTCGACCTTTGCTTCCTACACTTAATCACCACCTCTTGTGCTTTCGTCCCCGCAGACCTGTCCCCTTCTCCGTCCCTGTTCCACCTGTTTCACTGAGGTTCTAGTCATTCATGCTGCCCCTTCCTAGGCTCCTAAACTCTTTAATACTCTTTTTTTTTTTTTTTTTTAATACACCTGCCCTATCCGGCTAATTCGCTGTCTCACATCCGTTCTGCCCAGCCGCCATCGCACATCTTTCACACCCTCACCCCATTCTGTCTACCTGTAGTGCATGTAAATGGCTGCGAGAGGTGAGAGCTTCCCGGGATAACACAATGTAAGTAGGAGGTAATTATCATCCTCGTGGCCCTCTGATGGGGTGCAGGCATGAGGAGGTGTTGATGGAGCAGGGCCCAAGGATGTAGGGATTTATTTTTAAAGCTGGTGATATCAAAATGAAGCCTGTACTGCAACCTGCTCTTCATCCAGGAGTTATCTCCTCCCCAGACCTGCTCCAACATACAAGAAGACGGTTGATGAGGGAACGTCCTTGCGTGTCCTTTAAATTGTCATGGATACTTTTAAACAAGTGACATGTGTGTAATTTTAATAGCTTCAATTTATAGTTCCTTTGATTACTGAGGGGACCATATTATACAAATATAAATAACATTGCATTTAAATTAGTTTTGGGAATTGAACTTGATGGCTCTAATTAGATGCGAGCTCAGATGAAGCTTTGACCTTGTAAGTTTATTTTAAAGATAGTATTTCAGAGTTTATATTTTAATGTCAAGCTTTGTTACATGGTACCAAAAGATAATAAGAAAATTGATAAACTCCAGATTGTGTGAATATAGAAAAGATATGCATTTGTTAAAGAAGAAAAAAATAAAAAAGGAGCTTTGTGAACAACCACAGGTTGAACAGTGTGTGTGAAACCCAGCACTTAAACTTATGTGTGACCCTTTTTGACTTTTGACTACGTGTTTAGACCTAAAACTGATTGGATGGCGATAACTACGCCGCAACTCAAACAGCCCAGTCAACTCTACTGCAGGTCCTGAAAGGGAAGTAGATTTGAAACACGTAGACAACACTTGCACTTCTGCAGCTCAGGTGATATACTTCCTTGTGGAAACAGACGTTAACAACTGATGTTCCTGAATATGTGGGAGGCTTTTAGCAACTTCCCTCTTGCTTTGATAAAGTTCTCCATGCGTGCCTCTTTGTTTTCAGGACCTGTATTCGAACTGAAGTCAGCAAAACCATCAGCTATCTGCAGAGTTTGAAGAGTGTTTGAGTTGTTCACCCATCATCAACCTGCACCGTAAAGACAGGACGTGGAAACGTTGAGCACTGATTTATTCACAGCTTTCAGGTTTGTCTCTGAACAGAAGGTAACAAACAAAAATCTACATTTTAATCTCTGTGTAAATTTCCAATTTTTTAAATCTTTTTTATTTAGAAATAGAAATATTTTCTACAAGACACAACAACATATTGTATAATACAGAACCTAATTAAGTAATTCCTCAAAACCAGGAAGATCTGCGGATTTTGAGGAGTTACTATAAATGGCTCAACAGGCCTCCACTCACATTATAATTAGGGTTAAATCGTGACATGGCTCTCTGGGACTCAGCTTTCAATTATACATCATTTAAAACTTTTCTCAGGCCTCAAGCTGTGAAAAGTCACAATTCTCTGTAGTCGCGTTTCCATTGCACTTTTTAGCCACGAAAAAAAAACTGAATTTGTGAGAAAGGAACTGTTGCTGGGGCTCTGCAATTCCATTGAATGGTGTTGAATGCTGTATGAGCATAACTCTTAGTTCTCTGTAACTCTCGTTATCTCGTAACTTCTCTTCAAAATACCAAATTTGTAAAATTGTGTAAATCTAAAGGTAAATCTAAAGCTAACTTGTGACGACTTACAAACGCGACACCTCAACTTGGTTCTTCATCCTGGACTCTGAAAGTTCAATTGCTCTGTTTACAGCTGGAGTCAGACAGGAAAGCAGTAAAAAAAAAAAAAAAAAAAAAAAGAAAGCTGTAGAAGTGTACAAATAGCAGTGAGATATAAAAGTTGTAAAAAAAAGACTGTATGTGTCGACTGATGCGCAGCAGTGATTGTATAAGAACACATCCAGACCGTTACAGACGTGAACGTCTTTTGCAGGCAGGTCGATGAGCTCAGTCACCTCTCACGTGGATATGAAACACCAACAGCTGGATAACTGAGTGACGTCGCCCAGTTTTTGTTTTGTTAGTTTTGGGTTGTTTTTACCATCTCCATAAAGGGTATGTGTGAAAGTTTTCTAACTAAAAGCTTTAGAGCATGTTGTTCCTCAAAACGAACAAATACCAAGGGTCCTATTTTCGGATTATTATGGATTTTTTTCAAGATAGAATTCAATTAATATCAGTATGAGGTTTTGGCCATTTAATTCAACTAATTAAATTCAGCTTTGAAGAAAAAAGAAAAGCCTTCCTCTCATCTCAGCCATATCTTAATTTAAAATCTAACTCTAACACGGCACTCATCTTTACTTGACTGGAACAATTATCTCTTAAGATAACGTTAAGATCCAAATGAAAGGCAAATTAGCTGATAAATGAGAAAACACAGCATGGGGAAGTTGCCTCAGTGACAACATTGTAGTTCAGTGTATTTTAAATGTCTCAATAATATTATGCCTCATAACCTTTCTGTAGATTCACTTTGCATGTTGTATCAATATAAATGTCAAATATCTAAGGCTTACTCTAGAAGAAGAAATAATATAATTATATAACATCTGTGAGATGTGTGATATTGCAACAAACTAACAGCATCGTTTTATTTTACATATGCTTAGTAATTATCTCTGGCTTCTCATAGTTGATAAAAACAATAACACTAAAAATTTTCTTTTTATTTTTTTGTTTTGAGCATTTAAAAATTCACACAATATCCTGATACATTAATTACATTCATGACATGCTTTGGACAAAATATTAGTGTGATACAACACAAAAGCATGCTTTTCAACCATGTTTTAACTCTTGTTTATGGCTGGTTTAAGGGGCGGAGTCAATTACTCTTCGCTCCACCCCCGTTTTCTATGGGATCTGACTCCTCATCACAAATCAGTGTCCCTGCTTGGATTATCGCTGCCTTCAAAGTTACAGCAAAGGCAGCATCAGGTCAGGTTTGATGGAGTATTAATGACATGCTTTCAAAATTAATTAACCCCAACCAAAGTGACATGGCTGAGCCATGTCAGAGTTTTTTTAGTTGTCTGTCACTCCAGATATATATTATATATATATATATATATATATATATTTTCATCAAACAGTTTGCAATACACTGTGTTTTTACATATTTATATTAGTCCTGGTTTCATATGTGATTTTTTTTCTAATTGTCTTTAAAACAGCAAACAAGTTGAATATGAATTTTTATATTTTGCGTGTAAAATTTGTCAGCTAAAACTCAAATATGTGTCTTTATTTTAGCTGACTGTAAAATTGTAATAGCTACATCCCGCCTAACGAAGAGTTAGGCTAAGATATGAAAATATAAATTAAATACTATAACCCATTTTGTCCTGTTATCTTTATTAATTCAATTATTTAACTGATGATGAGAATTTGTTATGGTAAGCAAAAACCAAGAGCAGAAAAACTTTTGACTTCCTGTCCCTGAGGGACAGCAAACGCAGCGTGGTGTGAAATTGACTTGAGATAAAAAAATTAAAAAAAATAGAAAAATGGGGAGAAGAGCACATTTGAAAAGCTAACTGAATAAGCTATTTCTTCTTTTCAAGCATTAAAAATAGTATTCATCTTTAAAATATTCTCCCTTTAAAGTACTTGGCCAGGGTAAACACCATGGTTGGCCATTAAAGGAGGGTTCCAGAGTTAATTCAACATTAAGTCTATTACTGGACAGTGTTTGGCCACAGCCACATGTTAAAAGAAAGAAAGATCTAATATCACAGCAAAGCCTGACCACATGGTCTGAGACAAAGAAACCTTCTAAATGACTCAAAGCTTCAGCAGGCTTTGTTCCGTTTATGACACCAAGGTGATAAGGAGTTGGCCTCTCATTGGACATCGATCCCAAAACCCAGCAGGGGTGCTGATGCACAGCAGCCCGGGCCCGGCTATGAAGAGCAGCTCCCCCCATTCGCTCACTCTCTTTGTCTCTCCCACACTCTCCCTCAGCGACCCCAACACGGACCTCATCTCTTCCGAGCCTGTGAGCCGTGAAGGTCAAAGCTCCTACTTTAGCGTAACAAGCTACCAGCCAAAGGCCTGCCTCCCCCATCACCTGTCTGAAGAAGCATCTGGTTGCCAGGAAACGGCGAATACAGTCTGTCTGGCCGCAGCGCTGCAGTGGAGTGACCCGCAAACGTTCAGATCCCCAGAAGACGACAAAGTGACCGGCTTCTAAGCAAAAAGAAGCCCAGCTGCAGTATCTGTTATTGCATCCACGTTGCTGAATCTCATCGATGCGTTCGTCCACAACAGCAAACAAAGCTTTTCCTCATTTCCCAGTTGAATGACCAGAGCGAGCGTGTGAAGTTGGCTTTACATTGGTGCATCTCTGTGGGAGACAGAGCAGCTTAGTTTCCTGGCGGTGAAAAGTTTTCTAGTGTCCTAGTGTGCCATTTCTACCATTTACACGTGTATTAAGAGCCGTCTTGTCACACACACATTCACACAAACACACATGTATAAGAGATTTCTGTTTCAAGTGTAGTTAGTTGTTTGCCTGTGTGCAGTTTAGATATCAGAACCTTATTCCAAGTGTTGACATTTCACCGTATTTATTACTTGTGTAAATACATTCTGATTCATTTGAACAAAAGAAGTTGTTTGTTCATTTGTTTGTGAATTTCCAGCAGGAAAGTGGACCACAGTGTTTTAGCCAGCCTGGCCAGGTCGACTAACATCAGTGATGTCTCCCACAAGAACTGCACTTTGTATTATTTAATGTCCTCTGACTTTCAGGCAAAGGACATCTCCTCCAAGATCTCATCAATGACTGCAAGTATGACTTCTTAAGCTTGACAGAGACATGGGAACAACCAAATGAGTTTTCCCAGCTGAACCAAGCAACTCCCCCTGGGTTTGTTTACAACTGTCAACCCCCAACCACCGGACGTGGTGGAGGCAGTAATCTATCAAATCTAGGCAGTAATCTATCGCGAGTATTGGAAAGTCTCGCCTATCTCTGTGCCAGTCTACCAGTCATTTCAGTCTCTTGTCATGAAATTGAACGGACCGTCCCGTCACTGTGATCACTGTTTACCGTCCACCTAAGCCCAATTCAGAATTGATTCATGAGTTTCCTGCTTTCCTCACTTTTATTTCATCCATTTGCCCTGATACAATTCTCCTTGGTGATTTCAATGTTCATATTGATAATAGTAATAACTGCTTCACAAAAGACTATATCATGCCTCTACAATTTTGATTTACAGCAGCTTATTGATTTTTCCACTCACTCGAAAGTTTATATCATGGATTTACTCTGCTGCTTTGGTGCCACTCCTTCCGATATTTCTGCATCTAGTCTTCCCATTTCTGACCATAGTGTAATCTCATTTAATGTTATTCAAAATGAAACTTCCCCGTGCAATCTCTTTTCAAAATATCAAAGACGTTGACTTGACAGCATTGAGGGCTTGCTAATTTTCCCAGCATCGACTTTACATCCACCCCTGTCGAACTTCCTTAGTGACTACAACAGTAGCCTCCACAATGTCCTGGACACCCTGGCCCCTCTAAAATCGTGGACTGTTTCATTTAGCCACTCTGCACCTTGGTTTACCTCTGAACTTTGCCATCTGAAAGCCAGAAGTTGTGAACTAGAACATTTCTGCAGGAAAACTGGTCTTGTTCATTTGTTCATGTTCATTTCCTCTTCTATAAGGTTTCTACTGCGAAATCAAACTACTATGCAGATTTAATCAGGTCAGGTTCTGAAAATTCTCAGGCTCTATTCTCCTTGGTCCACAAAACTCTACGCCCACCTGACTCTCTCCTCCTTAATCTTTACTACACCGACTCCCATAACTCCATTATGACATTTTTTTATCCTAAAATTGACAGAATCCATCAACAGTTAGTCCTCCATATTTCAACTACTATTTCCCGCCCTGACTCTCAAGTCGCTCTCTCCCATCCTTTCTCTGATCTTAACCTTGCGTCTATCTCTGAAATAATTGACCTTGTCCAGAAATCTAAACCATCCACTTGCCAACTGGATGCTCGCCCTACTATACTGGTCAAAGCTTGCATTTATTTCCTGGCACCTCTTATAACAACAACATTTCATTTCTCATCTCTGGTAATGTTCCGGCACCTCTCAAATCAGCAACAATAATCCCTCTCAAGAAACCTGGTGCTGACCCCAGTGACTTAAACAATCTCCACCAATCTCCAACCTCCCCTTCCTTTCAAAAAATTTGGAAAAAACATTTGCCTCTCAGCTTCATGATTATCTTTCTCACAATAGTCTTCATGAGCAGTTCCAACCTGCCTCCGTTCCCTTCATAGCACAGTAACAGCTTTGGTTAGAATTACCAACAACCTCCGAATGACTGAGGCATAAACAGGGTAATAATCCAATTTCTTTCACACTCTTAAGAACCAGTAAATGTATTTACTCATACACAGGGTCTTATGTATTGGAAACAAATTAGATTTAATATTAATAAATACATAAATATATCATTATGTATTTAAAATATGTGTGTTATTGGCGTTATTACATAAATCTAATTCTTAAATGTTTCATTTACATTTGACTGACAAATATGCAATACATTAAGTTTGTTAGTCTTTTTCTTTGTTTGTTTGTTAATCTACGTTATCCAAATGGATGAAAATGTAACATCCAATTGAATACATAAATCTTATTACTAGGCCCAAATATCTTAGTAGTTGTTGTGTGTTTAAAGTTTATATGAAAGATTCTCGGCCAAGACTCTATATGATATGAGTTGGACTAATACAAGTTGTAAATATTTGAGTCCACATTTCAATATAAATCCACAATTCAAAACACTTTGTGGGAGGAATTTGATGCTACAATTTGGCCCAAATTTGTTTAAAAAAGTGTTAAGTTTTATCCTGTGATGATGCATCTCTAATCCAAAGATATCAAATCCAGGATGGCATATGTCCAAAACATCATGAAAACACCACATGATGAAGTATTTTTTGTAAGAATGATGTGATATCCCTTTATTAGAGGGGTATCACAAACAAAACACACAAAAAACTTACAAGAACATAATTTCTCACTTGTCACTATTTGTATAATATGAAAAAGTTAGATTATTTCTGTAATATATCAACTTTGGAGAACAATGTATGCAGATTGACGTCTTCACATGCACTGAGATCAAAATGGACACTTCTGTGGGACAAAGATATAACACAACACTCTGAAATCAGCAGCTAATAAATGTCATCATTAAGTATAGCCACTAACTGAACCATTAAGGGAATGTAAACAGTACAGTAGTCTGCTCTGCTATTAACACTGTCTGTGTTTTATGTTTCACTCACACACTTCCTTGCTCTTCTCTCTTTGTTCCGGCTTTCACACTGCTTCCCCTCATTCTCCGTTTTACATTCATCTGCTCTTCTTTTCAGTCCGATTGCCCACCAATTAATTTGCCCATTTGTCATTAAAGGACACATTTTCATTAAAAAGGTATACAGAGCTGACCATGGTCCTTAAAAACCATGCTAAAAGTTATTAATTTAGTCAATGGTACTATTTCTCTTTCACTGGATTGTCACACCGTTTTCCAACTGTCTTCCCATCTCAAGCTGCCAATCTGACAGAACCCTGAACATCTTCAGAAATTAACTTATGGAGCTTTTTTTGACGTGTGACGCGTCTTCAAAAACAAAGAGGAATGAAATCCAGTTGATGTCAATAATTGTCCAATTAATATAAATAGTTGTACTTTACAAAGAACCAACCAAACCAAAACTCTTTTGATTTAAAAGGTTTTATGCACTGATTTGCAATAAATCGTGATCTCCATTAAGTTATAATAATAGCCAAAAACACAATGTGCTTTAGCTGATAAAACAAACAAATAAATCATTTTTCATGATATTTTTTAATACAACCCTTAAACATTTACAGTTCTCAGTGTCAATGAACCACTTGATAATTACTTTAGTGAAAGCTAATTGGACAAGAGATCACTTACTTTTTCCATTAGTGATGTGAATGTTAAACAGATGTGTTCAGTAAAGCGTGCAAAAGTTTAAGTGTTTCTGTGTTACCACCCTAAGCACATTGTTTTGTCTATTAATATGACTTAGATGAAGACTAGATTATATTTTATACCATTTAATGCATAAAACTGATTAATTTCAAAGTGTTCGCGTATGTCTTTCTGTCACTGTAGCTGGCTCACTAGAGGACCTGGTTAAGGTAGTAGGACAAACGTATGTTTTAATGTTAATAAAATAGCTTACTTTTCTTCTCAGGGCATCAATAACGTCACTGAGTAGATTCCCTTCCTTCCCCAGCTGTGGTGTGGTGACTATGAAGTCCACATCATGGCCAAACTCCTTCCCCCTAGAAACAAAGAGCAACCACCTTATTATTCAAAGATGTATCAATTTCTAAAATCAGCTTACAAACATTTCACAGCAGTGGTGTGAGGTAACAGTTGGCCTTAATTAGAAATGCACCAATCACAACTGTCCTGGCAGATTTCTGACTCTAACGAAGTTAGAGAAACATATAGATATTAAATTACGTTTGTTCATAAAGTCACCACAGGGGGAGTGTGAAAGTGTGTTAATAAGTCATATATCACTGAATGTTCTTGGAACAAGGAAAGTAAATAAACATTCCTGTGCTGTATGAACATGCATTGATCTAGTAAAGTAAAGTCTCAGTTTCTTCACATCAAAAGGAGTCAGCTGAGGTGGTTCAGGCATCTGATTAGGATGCCTCCCATGAAAAACGGAGTTAAAATTCCGCTGACCAGAAGGAGACCCAGGGACAAACTCAAGATATGTCAGAGACATTATATCTCTTTGGTGGCTTGGGAATGCCTCAGCATTCCCCAAGAACAGGGGGAGTAACTAGGTGGGGAGATGGAGGTCTGGGCCACTCTGCTCAGCCTTCTACCTCTGCAACCTGAATGCAGATAAGTGGAAGTTAATTAATTGGCTGGAAAACCGTGATGTCCAAAAATGACCAGTCAAGACATGTTAATGCCAAAATGGGAAAGTAGCTGGTGCTGTGTGTCGCTGTAGGAGCTGTTGCCTTCTCATTTCCCATCACCTATCACTTAGCTGCGCTTCTTCATCACTGGGTAGATCAGTGGCTTCAGTAAGGCTGTAGCTCCTACCAGCTTCTCAGTAGTTTAGAAGTTTGTCCCTTTCTCCACACCACAATAGTAAAGCCACATCTCTATCACTTTTAAAGAAAAACAAAGGCAAAGCTTTATTCCCTTTACCACACTGGCAGAGCTCATCCTTGAAGAGGGACATCCAAGGTGGGAAAGACCCCTAAGGGTGTCCAGCAGAAGGCCAGGCCCTGGCAACTTAATTCAGTGTTTTAAAGATACTTTTGAACCGTAGCAGGATTTTGAGTAGTTGCTCACAGAACCACTGTTCAATATATCTCAGTGTTTCAGAAAGAGTAACATTAAATTATTCTTTTTGCATGGTCAAAATTTCAGATGGTATTTCTCAATCAGTTATGATGATTCACAGTCTCTTTCTTTCTGTGCTTGTATTTTTCTGTGCTTCCTGTTATTCAAGCAAGATGACACGAAAATAGCACCTTTTATGGAAAGTGACAAAAGCCTTAATTTGACCACACATGGAAGCTCTATAAGGGACTCACCACCTGTCCAATGAGGTTTTCTGCCTCTCACTCCCTGCTTGCTGATAGAAGCAGCAGGATGACTCAAAACAGCAGTCGCAAGGGATTAAAAGAAAGAAACGGCTGGCTCCTGTGATTATAGTAACCCTTGTTACAGTCTCATCCAGCAGGTTTTTCATCCGTTATGAAAGCGCCACTGACACAAACCCAGAGCAACCACAAACCACCGGCTCTGATTTTGGCCCTGAAATGACGATTTCCCCCTGCTATGAAGCATCAGCTTGGCTTATGCTTGTGGTACCTGTCAAAAGGCCTGGCATCATTTCAAACTGATCATTAACAGGCTCTCAGACACAAACAGACACGCACACACTTACCCACAAACCCTCTGATAAACAGTAGGCAAAATCCCACAAACGCCAGAGCCACTGTCACTGCTAACAACAAAGCAAAGTGACAGTGAATGTTGGGGGCAACGCAGCTCTAAAGAAGCCTCTGCAGCTGCGAGGCTTTGTGTTTCATCTCAGTTTGCAGCCTCTGACAATTGAGTAATGGCAGCCAGAGTTGGCAATATTAAAAGAATGGTTTGTAGGAAAGCTTCAAAGGTCCCTGTGACTAATTCCGGGAGCACAGGTATTAGGAAACAACCGGTGAAACTGCATCTGCAGTCAGCATGTAATTCATCCTGCCTTTGGGATGACAAAAAATGTGAGAGAAGTTTCTTCTGATACTCGTGTTAATACTCGGGGTAATCACTTATAAAAGGCTTTGTATGAAAAGTTGACTAATCTTTTATAAGTTCACTGACAGGACACCAGTGAAGGAAGGAGGGAAAGTATTTGCTCTACATTTCCATCTGCTGAGTGAGCGCCTTTTCCTCCAAACCTCTCAGGATTCATAACTGGTCGGATTACCAACATGGCCAGCTTGTACAGTGCTAACATTTTTAATTGAATTTCACTGCTTGCTTCTGCTGACAAAACGCAGCCCACGGCATAAATGTCATGAATAGCAAGGAAAAACCAAAGCGGGATGCAGACGGAATAATCATCAGCAGGAATTCAAGTCACTCGCAGCTTAAGAATGACCCAGTTTAATTGAACGACTCCTGTGTGTGAGAGAGATGGTGGCTGACTCAGAACTTGTGGATATTTCAGGAGATGACAGTAAGGTATTACCATCCTGTCTCCTACCGAATGTAATGGGTTTTATAAGAAGCGAAGGCAAAGACAAATGCAAATACCTTTTCTCATTCAACTCCAAACAACAGAACAGCTGATGGCAGGAGAGGATTTCAATTCTTGGAATTTGGTGTCAACTGTTGTTCGGTGGGAGATTTGGCTGTATGAGACTGACGTCCTGATGAAATAGGTGTATTCTAGTAAATATTGTAAATATTGTGTTTCTCTTTGTTGCTTCTTAGGCAAATCTGTTTGTATTTTTGGTGTCTATTTCTTGTCCTCTCATCCCTGCCGGTCTGTTGAGGCAGATGGCTGCCGCTCACGAGTTTCGCTCTGCTGAACGTTCTTCCCAAGTTTTCTTCCATGAAACCTCAGGATCAGGGACTGAATTGAAGTAAAGATTCACTGCAGTGTGTTGGGTCCTGTAGCTTGGCTGCTCTTTATGAAACAGCATTACATGAATTTAATTTAACAGGAATTAAATTAATTGGAAATGGTTTATACCACACTGAGTTCGGACTATAGTTAAAGCAAACTGGACTGAATTCAACCACTTTACTTTCTTTGTAAAGTGTCTTGATACATTTTTGTTGCTTGATTTTTCTTTTTTTGTGTGAACACAAATAAAATGAATTGAGGGACAACTGAAAATGTCTTAAGACATTTCTGACAAGATTTTGTTTATTTAGTTTGTAACTGTGGCTGAAACAAACAGCCTCCAGGGGGCACATGTGAGCAGTAAATTCAAAAAAGCATATTTATTTGTGCAACTGCAAGCAAGAGAGCTCACATCAGCAGTGGAAGTGTTTACTCACTTTAGGGTTTCTACAATTGGAAAAATACCAGTTAATAATCTCATCTTAACAATTATGCGCATGTACTACAGGACTGTGGAAAAGTCTCAGGTGTTTCTAGTTTTATTGTTTTGGCATCCATATTAATTTAGTCTTTTTAAAATACATGCAGAAAAAACAGGAACCTGCTTTCCTTAACCCGAGATAAAATTGAATCTTTATTTATTGCAAACATCTGTATGGGACAGTCTCCTTCAAAAGAGTTAAAAGAGGAAGGTCACATTGAGGACTGACTGTAGCTAGTGTGAAAATGGTCATTATTAAAAAATGACCAATTATCAGCAAAACAATTAATCAATCTACCACCCTAAAAATATCAATGTCATTTTCTCTTTGTATCTTAATATTAATGATACTGAAAATCAAATATCGAAAGTTATTAAAACTTTGAAAAAACAGCTACTCCAGGCATGCCAAAGACTTTTTAACAATACTGTATTATTAACATCGACTGTAGAAATGTAATAATTTTGCACTCAGTGCAGTTTATGAGGTGGATTTTGTTTTTTTACTTAATTCATGCAGTTGTTGACGTCCAGCTCTCCCATCCCACCGTAAATGCTGTATTATCTGATCTGAATCCGTGATGACAGTAGGAGATGTAATGCAGATCGTTAAAAGGTAATCAGATGTTGGCCTTGCAAACTAACCACAAAGCAATGTCGACTCTTAGTCCCACACAGTTTTGCAGTTCAAACCATCTCTTATGAATTCAGCCAGTCTACTGTTTTATCGCGTGAGGCAAAATAGTAAATGATTTAGTAATTCACACAACGCCTATAAAATATACATGGTTATTTACAAAGTTGTATGCAAACAATACAAATACATAAAAACTGAATGTGCAGCCTAATTTGATCAATATTAAAAGAAATGTGCTCTTTTCAATAAGCACACACCCACACATTCACACACACACTCAACCTTAAATTAAAAAGATTAGAAAATATATTTCATCTGTCTATCTATTTTTAAGTAGATAAAATCTGTATAAATATTACAAAAATTAGAGGGGGCAGAGAGGGTTGTGTGAGTTCAGATGGCTCTGCAGAAAAAGTTGTTCGGAAGTCTGGAGCTTTGCATTTTTATTGCTGTGTAGAATCTTCCAGATGGGAGAAAAGTGGTGGGTTTGTGTGACATCTGTCAGGAAGGTGGCTCTGCAGAGGCGGTGAGTCCTGAAAACGTTATCCAAAGAGGGCAGTTCGAGTCCAATTGTTTTTTTGGGATATATTTATGACTCTTTGCAGACTGTTCCAACCTGCCTCTGTCTAGGTGACATACTGTACCAATAGGCAGCATGTCAAAGTGTTCTCTATGCAGCCATGATAAAAGGATCACAGCAGCTCTTCAGACAGATTGTTGTTCTTAAGTATCCTCAAGACACCGCTGATATTGAGCCTCTTTTCTTTTCTACCAGGGCAGTGGAGTTAATGGTCCATGTGAGGTCCTCTGTGATGTCTATCCCGTGATATATGAAACTGGACACTCTACCTTCTCTCCTCAGCACAAGTCTCTAAGTGTGTCCTGAGCTGAATAATTGGTTCTTTAGTCTTTTTTACATTTAGTGTGAGGTTATGTAAGGTCCACCAACCTGTCAGCCTGGTTTTTTTTTTTCCTTTCTGTATTGTACTTTACCATTGATTGTTATCAGCCACACAACTGTGTGATCAGCAAATGTGATTAAAGTGTTGGATGGATGGCTACATAGTCAAATGTATACAGTGAATACAGAAAGGGGATGAAGACACAACCCTGGGGGACACCAGTCCTCAGGGTCAAGATAGATAAGAGGTGTCTGGGAAGTGAAACTGTCAATAGGTGGTTTGAGATAAAGTCCTTAATCTACATACAGTGTTACTGAGTCACAAATCAAGCATGCACAGCTTTAGTTAACACAGCATTCTCATATATGTCCCTTTCTGGTCGTCTTGTCCGAGTTCTATATGAAGGTAGCAATTGTGTCCTTTGTGGACCTGTGTGTTTTGTCAGAGAACTGGAAGGGATCCAGGTCGACAGGAAGACTGGCCTCGGTACATTTTAAATCTAACTTGCTAACGCATTTTGAAATGACAAGAATGAGTGCTACTGGTCTGTAGTCATTCAAAAAGGTGACGTGACTCTGTTTGGGTATTAAGATATGCAAGAGGCAAGCACAGTGGCCTGGGACACTCAATGATTAAAAATGACATTGAATGCCTCTGCAGTTTACTTAATCGGTCTTCCTGGGATCCCATCTGGCCCTCCAGCTTTTCCAGTATTCACAGAGCTAAGGGTGCTCCTCGTCTCGCATGTCTGCAGTGCCAACAGCCGCTTTTACGTTGCTGTATTCCCTGTGTTTATTGCCCAAAATTAGCTGCCCCCCTCAGTAACTCACCTCTGAGGGTACTCCAAAACACCATGCTGGTCTGATGTAAACAGGTTCATGTGGGATGGATGGTATTTGTTGAAAATGTAACATGAATGCAACCAGGGAGGGGAAGTTTAAAAAACAGTGAGTGACTGATCAACAGCACTGGCAGACTCTAGCAGCAAGCCAATGTAATCATCAAAGACCCCACACTCAGCTTCAGGCAACAGGGAGGCAATAACACGCCGTGGATTTAACTACCCAGTGCGGGTTACACACGAGTTGTTCATCCAGGGAATGTATCGGGGTCTAATCTAAAAACGTCTACCGTCTGGTCCACGGCAGACAGTGCAGGTCCTACTTTCAACTCAGCTCCTGAAATTTCAATGAGTGCAATTACATTATTGAGCACCTGTTCAAGGCACGTTTTTTTGGCTGCAGATGGTACCTGGTTGTCCCTGTAATTGGTGATGTTCTGAAGACGTACCACATATGGGATGGATATTTGTTGTTAGGGTGGTCCTCATTTTTTTTCCTTGTGCACAGCTTGATGCCCTTTAAAGGCTTGTGCCTGGCTATACTGTGCTCGCTCTCCCCTGATCTGAACGTTAATTGCGGTCATTCATGGGGGACTGGGCCTTTTTAGTCATCCAGGGTTTCTTCTCTGGGAAATTTTGGATGTTCTGCTTGGTGGTCACATTCTCAGTGCAGCTCCTGATGTAATGAAGATCAGTGGTGGTTTAAGCCTCTACGTCTGGGTTATGGGAAAAATCAGAAAAAATGTCCCAGTTGAAAGCAGTCCTGGAGCTGTAGTGACAACTCTTTCGGCCAGACTACAAGAGTTTCTGTAGATTTTGTAGTCATTACACTTTTGCGCAAAGAACGAAACTCTGAAAGTTAGAAACAACAAAAAGAAAATCTCAACGCTGAAGAAAATAGATTAAAACATCTTAAGTCTTTGACAAATTATTGAGATGTCTGCTATCGCTTTTAAGAAGCTGGCCAGATGATAAAGGCAGTAGATGATAATTCAAATGATTATTCAGAGGTAAAGCCCTTATGTAGTGTATAATGATTAAGTAGCGTTACTGCACAACCTCATCATATTAATGAGGCTAAAAACAGCTGGAAACTAGATTTTGATGACTTTACGTTGACTATCTACGTCACATCCAGCACCGCCAGAGATGTCAGGCTTGTCACCTGCTTTCCACGGCTGTCTTTTTTTTTTTTTAAGCCCTTTTCATGTGAGACTAATCTCTACACCACCTGTTTAAAAAAGTTGAATTCAGTCCTGAAGTTATTGGTCACTTTAATATCAATGCTCCTCACAGCTTCATTCCTGTAAAAGAGTCATGTATGGATAATAAATATATGGGAGGTGTTGCTTCAGTTTGTGGTGGGAATTTCCAGTCCCTCTGTGAGGTCATTATGAGGACTCTCTGACAGGTATTGTGTCTGTGCAGTTTGGGTTTAGCTGTCTGACGCAGCTGGAAAGATGTTTTGAGAACTTCACGTTGTTTTGTCTAAAGAGCAGCAAACTCTGTTCTGTAAAACGGTTGTACTGATGACTCTGGTTCAATCCTGCATCGAGAAGCCTGGTGTATGTTTTGACACACTTGCATGCAACTGCTCTATTAAATCCAATAAATCTAGATAATCTCTTATGTTTTTATTCATGATAATCTAATGAACTCAGTTTCTGTCCAGATAGTCACCCAGTTGTTTAAACATATTATACAGAATTGTTATTAAGTTTTTTCAGAAATCATTTTATGACAGTAAATCAAGTTCGGTCTTAAAATTAAGCAGACTGTAGATTGACAGTGACCTCAAACAAAATGTTGAAATTCATATTAGAGAACCCAGCATGCACTGGTTGTAAAACACACTATGGCAGATAGCAGCAGTTCTACATCAATTATTTCTACACAACTGAGGGTAGTGAACAGTCAGTGAGTGCTTTTACATGCACTGTTAAGTCAAACTATGGTTATAGTTCAACTAGACCGTTTAAACTGGACTCCTTTGTTCCAGTATACAAGCATGGAAGGAGAATCGATTTATCGATGCAGGTATGTCCAACTCGGCTGCAAATTGCCACCTTTCAGCTTGTTTTCTGGTCAACCAATTAGGTGACAAACCAAAACATTTTAACAACTGGATGCAAACTGGTATCATGTTGACAAGTTGGACAGTTTACCGTGCTGTACTTAAAATAAGATGCATGATATCCTCTTAGATCGTTCTCTGTTGGTTTTGGCTTCTTCTTTTTCTTCTGGACAAACATCCTGTGATGCCACTCCTCATGGGTTATTTGAATAGAGCTGTTAAAGCCCCCCCCCGGGCATGTTTCTTGGATGAACAGGAAACAGGTGGTGTTGATGCCATATTTAAAGACTGATTTCAGTGCAAACAGTTCACGTCATGTGGTGATTTTGAGTCACTTGAATATCTGTTTTGCTGAAAACCATTGCAAAAATCTTGTTAATAACTGTCCACAGACCTCCAAGGTTCTCTTCAAGTTTGCTCAGTAACTTCACTGAGCTGCTCACTGTTATCACAACAGATTTCAACCATGTTGTTATAGCTGGTGGTTTTAAGCATTCACACTGATAATCCCAGAGATGAAACTGCCAGGGAATTCTATGTGTCCTTCCAGACTTTTGATCTGTTACAGCATATGAAAGTTGCCACACACGAACAAGGGCACACGCTGGATTTGATCATTAGAAAGGCTGTTGATATTTCCACCACTGTTAGAAAGGATAATGGCCTTTCTGATCACGTCTTTGATTTTTTTTTAAATGTCAGTTTCTCCAATCATCTAAACAGAGTCAGTTTCTGTGAATAAATTATATATAAATGAACAAAATGCCCACCCTTTGATGAAAGTAATGCCGAGGTCATTGAGGTCAGCCTCATAGTCTGTTGATGTGCTTCTTGATCATTTTGAATGTATAACACTTACAATTATCAATGACACTACACCCAAAAACACAGCCTACACAGCCTTAAAAAGTCTAGATAAGTCTTTTTTCTGACATGATCAGCAGGAATATCAACAAGAATTAGTTGCTTTTGCCACTGTTGAGAAACTAACCAACTTCCCCCAGCACAGCTAGACCCTGACTGTCTCGTAACAAGTATAATGAGGTTTCATCTTTTTTTGATGAAAAAGATTTTAAACATCAAACTTGCCATTAAAACATCTACATCCAACGCTGAACCTCCCACAGCAATGCAGCCACTCAGCAACAGTTTGATTGGATTGTCAAAATTTAGGCCTATTAGTGCTACAACTTGACCTCAGTGCTTGAGGAGATAATTAATAAACTAAACTCTTACACCTTACCAACAGTTTTTTGTTGGGTTTTTTTCAAAACAGTTGCTGCTTTTTTAGAGACAGCTGAGGTTCAGATTTGTGAAAGTGAATGTTGGCAAATGTTACAAGGTATGACCGCATTAGACTGATGTTTCATAATATTACAGAAAATGCTGGGGGGTCATTCACACGTGTTATGCAGCTGTCTGATAAAAGGAAAGTGGTGCCTCTCTGGATGAGGCTTAAGGCTGATGTCAGTGAAAAAATCCTCGCCGTGATGTCTCCTTTGGAAGAGGATGACAATGTGCTTATTTGTGAAACTCTTCAAAACTCTGTGTATCTTATCCAAGAGATGAAATATCTGCCAGAGCCAAAGATTTCTACTTTAAGATAGTATACATTTCTTTTTTACGGGGTGTATTGACTAATAAGATGAAGCTATTGAGAGACTCAACTTCACACTGGACATTTCAGGTAATTAAATCAAGCTTTGACAGGGTTTTAGAAAAGAACATTTTTTTTAAATTGTCACACTAAAGAGAAAGATTATTACAGATTCTTCTGGCATATTCGAGTGCAATTGAGCTACTTTGGTGTGATAGGACTAATATCCCCTCCTGCTATGTTTAAAACATGTTTGGAGAATTTACTTTATAACAGGATAAATGTAAATTACTTTCCTACTGACAGTGTAACAGTCATTGCTTTTCAATTACAACTCTGCATGACTCCAATTAGGCCTCATATAATACTTCCCCGGTTTGCACAAATAAGAGATGAGACAAATGTGTGCCCCATCTCACAGACTTTGAATCCATAATTGCTCTCTCACAGGCCCTTTTAAACTTTGCAGCAGACACCTGGCCCATAAATCATGAACAGCTCCTCCCCTTCATTTTCGATGTTAACTATCCATGATGCTCTAATCACTTTCCTCATCTCAATTACCAGTTTCTCCTCTGAGCCATTACTTATATAATCAGAACTCTCTCCAACTTTTATTTATTCTCTTTTTAGATTAGGGATGTTACATTTCTTTCTATATTTTCTTGTGGTCTGTCATACAATTTGTACTAGGCAGAGTTGGAAGAATGTAACCACGGAGAAAGATGTTAGGTTGATAGGTTTCCATCTATCTATGACTTTAAACGTGACTTTGTCGTTGGTGCCAGACAGGCTGCTCTGAGAATGATGGAAACTGCTCATCCACTGGGATTTTCACATTCAACCATATCCAAAAAATAGTCCAAACACAATGAGCAGACTGGTTTGAGATTATAGAAAGACCAGCAGTAATTCAATTAACCATTTATTACAACCAAGGTATTCAGAATACCATCTCTGAATGCACAACATGTCCAATGTAGAAGCAGATGGACCACAGCAGAGGCAGACAAGCAGACACTTCTGTCAGGTGACAACAGGAAACTCAGGCTACAGTTCACACTGGCTCACCAAAACTAGACAATATTAAACAACAGAAGATTGGCAAAACCTTGCATTGTCTAATAAGTCTCAATTTCTGCTGCAACATTCTGATGGTAGGGGTCAAATCTGACGTAAACAACATGAGAGCATGGATCCACCCTGCCTTGTATCAACAGTTCAGGCTGGTGGCGATGTAATGGTGTGTGGGATATTCCCCTGGCACAGTTTGTGCCCCTTAGTACCAACTGAGCATCACTGAAATGCCACAGCCTGCCCGAGTACTGCTGCTGACCACATCCATCACTTTATGACCACAGTGTACCATTTTCTGATGGCTACTTCCAGCGGGATAATGAACCATGGTACAAAGCTCAAACTGGTTTCTTGAACATGGCAATAGGTTCACTGTACTCTAATGGCCTCTACAGTATATCTGCAGAAGCTGCGTGATGCTGTCGTGTCAAGATGAGCGAAAAAATGTCTCTGATGGATGTTTCCAACAGCTTGCTGAATCTTTGCCACAAACAATTAATTCTGAACTAAAATGGGGTCCAATCTGGTACTAGCCAGGTGTACTGAATGAAGTAGCTCCATCTCGCATTAGAGCTGCTTCATTTGCTCCATTGTTATGTCTGAGCTACACAAAGGAGGTTAACAAAAGGATGCTTAACTCTGCAAGCTATAGCGCTGCAGAACAGAATCCCACCTCCCACGTAGGGTTTGGTGAAGTCATATCAGGATGACACAAATAACAATGGACAAATATGAACAGCAGCAACCTAGTTGCTGTATAGAAATGTAGCTCACACTTTATGGCCAGCGCTGACCTGCTGCATGGACACGCCATGATACCAAGGTAACATACTGGCAGGCCAGTTGGAGCTTACTTGGTTGAGTGAATTCAATGTGCAGTGTTTACTCTTAATAAACAGCTATATATACCATGTGGATCAGCGCAGTGTATGAAAAAAATCATGATTTTTTTTTCTCTTAAGTTTCATTTAAAGGTCAACATATGGTAGTTGTACAAATCTTTGACAAAAAGTAATATGTTAAAATGCACATGAAACACAAAAAGGGAAACAATCACAAGGTGCGCAGCACAGAAAGAGATTTCTTGTAACATATGATGTTTGTAGCACAGGCGTTATTAAAGGCCATCAACCAGAGATGTGGCAGCTCTGTCACCCCTGTTGAGAGGCACTCGTCTGTCCTCACTGCCAGACTGCTTTTAAATTATTTACCTCTCACGCCACTGCTTATGGCTGGATTTTTTATAGCACCGCAGAGCAGAGTGCTCAACACTTACTCGGGCACTAAGCGCTGTACATGACAAAAAAGAGCAACACAAAGAAGTGGCGACAGAGGGAGGTGCCGTCTGAGCAAATAACTGCACAAAGTATGTTGCTTTACAAAAGGCAGTCTCTGTGCACTCTGATTTTGACAGTGTAATGCATTTGAGTGACTGTATGCGAATGTAAAACATTTCCCAACTGCATTATCAACTTTTTTCTCCCAAGATAAAAATGACATTTGCAGATTTCAATACCATATTAATATATTTTATCAGAATAATTCTTTTTTTCTGCAAGTTGAGACGTTGCTGATTAAAAAGAAAAAAGATCAGGAACATCTCAACTTGCACAGTCACAGAATCACTTCTCCGACAGCAGCTAATAGGAATAGCCAATTGGGAATCAAGTGTGCCTCATGAGACTTGCTTTTCCCTGTACATAATTTTACAATAGGGGGGTAAGAGAATTGCTGTTCTATTTCATCTACAATATCAACTCTGAATGGAGGAGACAAGGCTTGTACCTGCGAAAGCCACCTGTCAGGGCCAGTATGGCATCCGGTGTGATTGCATGGGCAGCTTCGTCAATAATGTTCCCCAGGGCCTGGGCCTCTGCTTTACTGACAGCCCTGGAGATGTCTCCATAATGCAGAAAACCTGCAGGGAAAAGACCACATTGTTATCCGCCTGCCAGCTGGCCATCAATCGTAGCTATTTGCTCTGGGGAAGCGGAGAGTCAGGGTGAATTAAACTTAATGTAAGAATGCAATGTGTTCTGCTGGCGGATAGGAGGCGACTACCCGTGAACACACACCACGGTCTCTAGAAACTATGCTTAATTATAATTGATCATTTACTTTATCCATATTACTTTGCCTTTTCTTCTGTCTTTGTTCTGTCTTCTGTTTTTTTGTCTGTACAGACGAACAGAGGTGTTCTTCCAATTAATTACAAAACTTTTAATGATATTTCTGTCTTGGCTGCTGTAATATTAATGGACAGAGGCTTGTTTCTGCTCTTAAGTGATTGAGAATACTGCCAAGAGTTCAGGATCCAAACACAGTTTCCATGTCAAAAACCTTATTTAGCATTATTTCTCTGTTCAGAGTGGCGACTGCAGGGTTCTGAATGATGGATTTTAACCGGTTTGATGGACACGTCTGCCAGCATAATAAATTACTGAACGGGGGGTTGAAATTGAATGAGACCCTGTGAGCAGAGCAATTTAAGGTTTTGAATCACCGCTTCATGCAGCCTAGCAGCAGTTGCATCCAGAAACACCCTGCAGAGTGCCAGAAAAAGCAGCAAAATAACTCAGGGCAATGAAAGCTGCTGATCAGTATTTCATTATCCACATCTGAATTTGTGGGATCACTAATCATTGGAAAGTCAGTCTTGCAACACCACATGTAATATATGCTGCCCTACAGTGCAAAGTGTTGCTGTTTCACAGTAGGCTGAAAAGTTCTGATTACACTGATTATGTTTTAGTGACTCCCTATTTAAATATCCAGTTCACAATATGTGTCTCCATGTCACAGTTACAAGAGTCGACATAATTGGTGCATCAAAAAAAAACAGGTTTGACTCTGCTGATTTGGACTCTCAGAAGGAAAATACAACCTGGAGATGTTACATGGTCAACTTTTAAGCACAGGATGCTTTCTGCGGTCATTGTAGTATCTTACTTTGTTGTCACTATTGAACAGTTGGGGTGAGGAGATACAAAATAAACACATGCGGAGGCCAATAATGAGTATACACGGTTAGGGTTGGAGAAAGTATGTGGCTGATGCTGACAGCTTCTCATAAACGCTGACTGTGGTGTACCATAATCTGGCATGATTGCTGTCTATGCCTTATAAATTATATATATATTATATCAATTTAAAAAAAACACCTTCTTTCAGTCCTACTGTTTTATGATTCAGAACATAACTGACATCCCATCAAGTTCTACAAATAATGTTAAACAGATGAACAATAAAACATATTTCTTTAACAACAGCAGAAACGCAGAAGCAGTTTGTGGATTGTTAGTAAATCCCATGATTCAGTAGCTCGTTAAGCCACTTTTACCAGATGTGACAGATTCGTAGGACAGACTTGGACTGGCTGGTACTGGATCCAGAAGTCACTGATGAGTAAAAGTTAAACGCTCTTCCTCGAGAAACCCTGAATATGTGCACAAGAGACTGCAGTTTAAACAAAAGTGACAGAAACATTGACAAGATGTTTATTCTCAAATGTTTTATCTGCATTTTCCTCCATGCCGTGGTGGTAGGTTTCACAGACCAGTTTCACATTTTTAGACCAGACTTTGTCAGTCTCACATAAGTGAGCTTTCTCCTGTTCACATTGTAAAATCAAATTCCACATGACTGAAAAACATCCTAATGTTCAATTATCAATAATTCATGAATTATCTGTGTCTCTACTGCTGCTTCTGTATTTGTCAACCTTTTATCATCTGTTGAGTGAAGTATTTCAGCATCCTGCAGCTGCTGGCTCTGGTTACTTGACTAATTTTTAGCACCAAATTATTTCTATTACTCCAAACTATTTAACCAAACTCTGTTATTAAACAAAACAACAATGTGATAAAAGCAATACAGAATGAGGCCAAATTCCCGCAGCACCAATTACAATCTGATCTCTGTTGACTTTTCTATTGTGCTTCTGTAGAGCAGCCTTTTTGCGTTTTATTTCTTATGTTGTTTTAGAACCGAAACGTGTTATGATCCTAAACGGCATGCAGGGCGGTCGTCCTGGAAATTCACACTGAGGTTCTTGATGTCTCCTGAAAGCAAACTCGTGATGATATTTCTGCTCTTTAATTTGTGAAGCGAGTGAAGACAAGGAGATGTACCACTTTGCTGCATCCGGTTCAGATGAATGCTGGGCTCTGCCAGAACGTCGCTGAATGAGCGCAGCCCTCTGCGGTACCACTTCTCTGCTGTCTTGGGTCCAACCCCAAACACACTTGTGAGCAGCTGGCAGGAAACGAGTTAGGGATGTAATCAAGATGACATACTCTGAAATGACAAGCTCTTCTCAGAAGGAGTGAGCATTCAGAGATCTGAAGACGTCTGTGCACTTAAGAGACAGCAAATGCAAATCGTTTTTCAAATGGGGTTTCAAAGCTTCAAAAAGGGAGAAAGTGAGTGAATGGCGGAGCTGTTTTTCATCCACTGACCTTCAGCGTTTGATACCTTTCATTTGAGAGTATTCTCTCAACTTCATACGACTGACCGCATTGAAGGATATCCTGCAAAACATTAAAAAAAGGAGAATATTAGTCAGGAAAGTGTTGTCAGTCACATCATCAGCATGTTTCTCCGGGTTGCTGGTCCATCTGCCACCACCAAATCGCTGCTCGTTTGAAAACCATTTCCACTTAAATCAGGTGTCCTCATTTTCACTCCGTTTCCGGAACAAAATGACGCCGTTGTTGTGAAACCTGGGATTAATACCAGTTTGATGGCACTCATAAAAAGCCCTGGGTAATGGTTTCCTGGGTTTCTATTGTTTGCTCTGAAACAACCCTGTCGCTGGTTTAATTGTAGGCGCCGACTAGCTCAACATGATTTAACTGCCATCATTACGTGAGCGTGTCAAATCACCCAGCGGTTATCTGCTTGGTATCAGCCTGCTCCCACAGGGAAACAGTAAAGCCACTGAAAATAATTGCGTGTAGTTGTGTTTCATGTTAGGCCTCTGTGTGAATTTCGAACTGGAGCGTGAGGGGATGGCAGCTGGCAAAGATGAACCACTGATCCTCGTGCGGAGACTGAGTACAGTGCGTTCGCTGCTCAGCAAGCATCCACCTCTGCTTTTCAACCCTCCAGCCAAGGCCAACCTCAAACGCGAGGATAATGCTTCACCACACTCCCTGCTCGGGGGAAGACACAGTCTTTTACACCCACATCCCATCCATTCCACACACACACACACACACACACACACACACACAAAAACACAGAAAACGCACACTTGCCTATTCATCCCTGACTCTGCCTCAGTGCTCCCAGACTTCCATGTCAGTCACTTTATATCCTCTCCTTACTTTGGATGTTCAGTCAGCTTTGAGCAGTTCAACTGCTGCTGATAGTGTCACTCTGATGTTCACAGGCACGTCGAGCGTTTTGTTTTTACTCTGTTTGGTTTCACTTTGCTTTTTCGTGTCGTGCCATTTTCTTGTTTTCAGCGGCAATCTGTTCAAAGAGACAGCCCAGAGAAAGCAAATCTCTCCGCCAGGCGTGCGTACAAACGAGGAGGAGGAGAGGTCATTCGCAGACAGTCTAATTTGGTCTCGCTGGGACATTTATGTTGCTTTGTTTAATGACTCTGCCTGGGTGCCGACAGATTTGACAGATTTGGAGACTCCCTCTCAGATCCGCCACATGTGTATGAGGTGTAACGTGTCAGAAAGTTGGATTGCACTGCTCACCTTTTTCTCCTGCGGGGACTCTTCCTCCTCTCCGAGAAAACATTTTTCTACACTTGCTCTGACAAGCTGCCACGATTTCTGACCTGAGCTCGGCTGCGGGTGAGGGGATGAAGTAACCCAATGAAGCTTTCTTTTCTTCAAAGACAACATAAATTTATCTTACGTCTGTCACTGTCTGCTGCAGGTGCACTGGAACTTTTTGTAGAGGATCAATAAAGAGCAAAAAGATTCAAAAAACAGCTTTTTATTTATATACTTTTTTATAAGAGATTGACCTTAACGCAGAATTTTCTCTCTGCCTTCATTGCTTGACAGCCAGTGTGTTGCACACTCAGGTGCAGCCTTTTAAAACAACACAGTAAAATAGTGTAAAAAAAAAAAAAAAAAAAAAAACTGATGTAAAGGAATATTCCAAAGATTTTCATGAAGTGTATAATATTGGATCACTTAGTCATTCATCCATATCGACTGACCCTCAAACAAAGTCCCCTGCTGTGCAGAGCTTCATATGGATGAAGGTTGCCTGCTACAAACTTAATTCTTTTTTTTATCTTTATTTCTGATAAATAAGCATAATTACCTGACCACATTGCGTTAAATAGTGCGTTTAATCATGTAAATTGAAGATCATCTATCCAATTGGGGTTGGTATGTCATTTAAATAACACAGTTAATCAATAATATTGCAACTGTAAACAAATAAGCTTTATTAATTTATAGATTACCATTGAATAGTGTCAGCGAAATACTGTCAGTGTATTTAAGACAGGGCACTATTTTCTCACGGCATATGTATTGTACATCAAAGTCAACAAAGATCTTTTTTGGCTCCAAACAGTTGTTTTATTTTGTCACGTGGAGGAGGCAAATGCATGAGAAGGGGAGCAGTTTAACAGTGACCTTTTATTAAACCAAAAACACAGCACTTAGAAGGATATCCGGTACACATGAGACAGCGCTGAGACGAAGCAGCAATACTGGAAAGTACATCAAGGTTGCACTACGGGAAACCTAACAGATCAGCAGCGGGAGACAAAGGACCTAATATATATGCACACGCGGGGTGTGGGGACAGAGCAGGAGGTAAAAACGAGACTCAGGTGGCAATAATCAAGGGAGACAACGAGAGTTTTCATTTTCATTAATGAATATAGTTCCCTTCTACTACTACGGACTGTGTTTGCCAAAGTGTAGTTAACAGCATGCAGCACGTGAGCAGTAGCATGTGGTATGTAAAAAACACCCAGATGGTGTTTAACATGCAGAAAAAAGTATGCTGTTGACCAATCTACCTCATGTACTGTTTCCCATAATGCAATGGGCTTCTACCGCAGCTGATCACATAATTAAGCATGCATTGTAGTAATGACAGCCGCCATAACAGCTTGCAGTGGATACTGCATACTTTTTTGTATGAGCAGCACACAGTATGCAGCTTAGAAACTAGTTTAAACCCCTAAAATAAACAACCACACACAACACAGAGGCTTCACAGGAAAGAGCACAAGAAAAGCAACAGAAACCATAAACCACGGCACAGTTTCTTTTTGCAATCGTATTATCCTTTTGCCTGTTTTCTGACTTATCTACAATATCATGAAGATGAATTTGCATCTTAGACATGACCAGAGACTCAAAAACGGAGGAGTGTGTATTTCATAGCCTTGGTTGTTTATGGAGTTCACACAAGAAAGGGGATCTGCAGGGTCATGAAGACTCCCAGGTTGAGAGAACTTTGTAAGATCGCTGGCTGATGTAAAAATAGAGCAGAATTTTTTTCTTAAAGCCATGGTCGCCAGGTAGTGCACACTCCTATTGAACCAACCAGACGACAGTTGAAGATACTTAACTAGACCACGGCTAACTAAGCCCTGCCTGAGGCAGAGATCTTCTCTGTTTTAAAAAAAAATCTTTTTTTTTCTTGACAGCACTGTTAAAACAAAGCGATTGGGTTGCAGCTGGAGTCTGGGTTGTATGTGGAACCTGAGTCTTACCTCCATGACAGCTTTGGTGTGTTCACCCAAGCAGGGCAGGTGCTGCGTTGCCTCCAGACACCGCACCTCCCAGGTCAGACTCTTCAGAACGGATGCAGCTCTTCGAAAGGCCAGGCTGGGCCCCTCCATGTCGTTGAATTCGTAGTTCTCCACCAGCACTTCAAATGCATCCTACGGGGAGGAGGAGAACGGGGTAGATGGAGGCAGATGGAAAGATTTTATGGATGGGCTTCAGTAAAACCTTTTAAAAACCTGAGGAGACAGGCATTAATTTCAGATGCTCAAGTTTGCTTATCAACTTCAGAGCTACATCATTTCGCCGATAACTATTGACAACGAGCCAACAGTTTAACGGCGTGATCTCTGATCCAAACCCATCTGATGTGATGATGCTCTAATGAGCAGATTATATTTAGCCCGGGAACTAAACCAGTCCAAGAGCTCACATTAAATCTGCTCTGTCAAACAGGCCTGGCCGCCCTTTTTGTTCAAGAGGTTTTTAATCCATCTTTGCCCATCTTGAACCAGTCACAAAAGAAAGGTCCTAACCGGTTGAAATATCTCCGTATCCCTCTGCACTCTGGTTACATCTTAAGTTGCCTAGCAAATGTCCTATTTATTATTACTCTAGGTATTTATATTTAAGTTTTTAACATTTTAGGGAATCATTTATCTATCGATTAGTCAAATAAATAACGCCCAGAATAACTGATGATGAAAATGGATGTTACAGCCCTAACTTAACAAGAAGCTAATTCACTCCGCACTTTGTTTTTTTCCACTTAAAGCTCATCGGTTTTTGCTCATATCCATGTAGAGGCCAATCAGATTGTGTCACTGTGGTTATTGTTATTGCTACTGGACTATGACTCTGTCATATGTGGTAATTTATTACTTTTTTTTCCATCATCTAATAGCACAAGAGTTTATAAAGTGCATAAGAAGAAGAAATGGCCACACTTTTCTATTATACTCACCCAACATATCCATCTGTAAACTTCTGCTTATCCGGGTTTGAGTCACAGAGGAAGCAGCCTAAACAGAGAGCCCCAGACCTCTCTCTCCCCAGCCACCTCCTCTGGGAGGACACCAAAGCATTAGCAGGCACGCCAAGAAATATAATCTCTCAAACATATTCTGGGTCTGTGTTGGGGCCTGAAGCCACTCCCCAGGGATGCAAGCATGGAGGCATCCTAACCAGATGCTTGAACCACCTCACTTGGTTCCTCTAGATGAGGAGGAGCAGTAACTCTACTCTAGAGTCTCGCTCAGATTATCAAAGTTCTTAAGCTACCTCTAAAAAAAGAGTCCAGCCAATGTGCAGGAAAAATATTTTCATCCTCTTGTATCTGCAATCAAAATCTTTTAGACATGACCCAGAGTTCATGACCATCGGTGAGGGTAGGAACATAGATCAACCAGTAAACAGAGTCTTGCCTTTTGGGTCAACTCTCTTCAACACAACAGACCACAGAGTCCACACTATTGCAGACACCACCCTGATCCTCTTGTCAATTTGCTGCTCCACCCTTTTTCCTATTCATGAATAAGACCACAAGATTCTTAAACAACTCTGCTCCTTCGTAACAACTCATCCCAGACCCAGAGAGCAAATTCCTCCCTTTTCAAACGAAGAGCCTGATCTCCAATTGCTGATTTTCATTCCCTTCGCCTCACAAACTTGCCTGCAAACCATCTCAGAGAGCGCTGAAGATTATAACTCAATGACAAAACTGGACTAAAAAATCTGCAAAAAGCAGACACATAATCTGGACACCACCAAACCCCCATAGGATACGCTAAGGAACATAGTCAAATGTTCTCTCCAAGTCCACAAAGCACACATGGACCAGTTGAGCAAATTTCCATGCTCCCTCCAGGATCTTTGGAAGAGACTAGATCCGATACAACAGTCAGGATGGAACCTGCATTGTTCCTCCTGAATCTGTTAACTAGACTCTCTTCCCCAGTGCGTCTACATAGACCTGTCTAGTGAGGCTGAAGAAGAACCACCACCTCAGTCTGCCAGTCCAGAAGTGTTGCCTCTGATGTCCATGCAGTGTTCCAGAAGCCTGTCAACCAAGTCAGACCTACCATATTCAGAGCTTTCAGGAACTCGGAGCAGAGCTCATCTACCCCCAGAGGCTGCTGCTGTGGAGCTTATTAACCTCAGTAAGCCCATCCCCGAGTCCACAGACTCAGCTTCCTCCACTGAAGACATGTTGGTGGAACTGAAAGATCCTCAAAGTATTCCTTCCACCTTATGACAAAATCCCCCAAAGCAATGGCACAGCGAGATGTCCGCAAGCAGCTTTGATGTACAGTATCTTTGAGCTGCAGGCTGACGACCACTGACCCACTCACGGATTTACTACAAACCAGCTTGCGAGCTTGGTGCCCGGTAAATAAGGCTTAAAATCATGGAGCCATGTGTAAGATTGTAGGTTAAAATATCCCAAAATACCCCAGCAATAGCAAGAGAAAGAGAAGAAATTAGTGCAGTCATGTCACAAAGATGATGACTATTTATTTAGCTGCTGAGATATCTACTGAGTTAACATGCTAAATAACTGGGTTTGGTCCGACCAGTCTCGTTTTATATACCAGTTTCTACAATGTGTGGCGGTAGCCACCAACATAGCGACCTCAGTACAAAATGACAGGGAAAAGTTGTATGGTTTCAGGGCGCACGTCAGCTTGTTCTCTGTCATGTAGGTACCGCCCACAAGTTACCTTTTTAGGACGGGTAAACAGCAATGGCAGGGATGACTGAAGCTCTCGGGAAGAGAATTTTCCCCCCTCCACAACCGCCCAGTACAGTGGAAAAGCCTCGACTATGTCCCACCAGCCCAGAGTACGCTGGGCAGACCAAAGTGTGGAGTATGAATTTAATTGTTGGAGTCACATTACACAGTGCTTCTTTAAGACAACACTTATTCCTTCATGCAACTTTTATTAAGGAAAATAAAATATCCTTTTATCTGACTTCAGGAAAACGAAGTGAGACAACAAAGGAAAGTACCACACCAGAGTCCTACTGTGAGTTGATGTTTTTAGCTGCTGCTGATGATGATGAGCTGCATGTCACCACAGGAGTGGTAGAGCATCTTCACTATGTTTCAGCTACGTATACAAACATAACATAAGTACTAATGAGCTGAAAATCCTAAAAGTACTGTTGTTGCCAATGGCCTGCAGAACTTTCAGCTGGGCATCTGTGTGCTCATAAATAACAAAAATGTCTTATAATTGCATTGTCTTATAAAAAATAAACACATGAATAAATGTCATTCATCAGAGTACCTATGATAATTTTTTTTCTCTGCCCTGTACTCTCGAATAACGATTTTTATTGTTAGATTTAAACTAGACTTTGACAACTTGTTGCTCTAATTTTTTTAAAAGAACTACAGAAATAAGTCTGTTGTCTTCCTCTTATTATTGTTGCTTATTTATTTATTTTGCATCCTGAATTTCCTTTTTTACAAGCAGGAAAAAAAATCCCACCAAGGCCTGTTAATACTGTCAACAAAACGTTTGTACTGTTAATGTAGCAGCAGCTGTAATGCTTCTCCCAGACATCCGCAGCTGAGCTACTGTGGAAATAGGCACTAGTCAGGGTGGGTAACTGCTGTACAGCAGCCAGAGCAGTGTCCAGGGACGAATGCAGCTGTGTACTTCTACTTATGCGTTTAGCTGTGAGCGTAGTCATAAAATGCTTCTGAGTGCAGTAAAGCGCTGTGACCGCGGCACCGCTGGAGCTGATGTCCTCTTGTTGCCATGCAACCATTACAAAGAATCCTTACCTTCACCTGTGACCATTTTAATTATTTTAATCACTGTTAATGACATTTTAATGAAGCTATAAGAAAACTCAATAGTCTGGATGAAGTGTCTTCTACAGGGGCTTGATGTCATTTATGATAACACAGAACATACATGTATATTTATTGCGGTGCTGCAGCCCTCGTATGTATGTAGTGCATGAAAAAGAATACAACCATTTACAACCACTTTACAGCTGATAAGCCAGCCTTTTGATGCTCTGTGTCTGAATAGTAAAAAAAAAAAAAAGATCTACTACAACCCTATTTCAAATAAGCATAGATGCTGTTTCAAATACAAATACAAGCAGAATGAAAGAAACTGCATATCTCATAAACCATTATTGTCCTCTCATGAGAACACTGTAAACATCAAATGTTTAAAGTGAGGAAATGCATTATCTTAAATAAAGAATATGGTAGGTTTGAATTGCAGCAACATATAAATATAGATGGATGGATGTTTATTTCTGGAGGTTTTCCTGAACCTATACAGTGATTTCCATTATAAAATTACATCTGCTTGTGATGAGTGCTGCCTGACTGTTTGGACCACGGACATTTAAGAATAACAGCCTTTCCCCCCCATGCGCACAGAGATTTCTCCAGATTTGTAATGATATTAATTACTGTGGATATTGAGATTTTCAAAACTCTCACAATTTTCTACTGAAGAACTTTAATCTGAAATTGCTTCAGGAACTTCTGTCATCTTTGCTGCTGAGAGACTACGCAAGATGCTGTTGCTAATTAACCAAATAGTTGCAAGATGTTTCTCCAGGTGTTTGTTTGCTTTTTGTTTTGTTTTAATCGCTATTCACTTACTGTACATTTTTCAGCCTTATGTTGCACATGTCACAGTTTTCTTGAGCTGTATTGTTGCCATCAAATTCAAATTGAGGTAAGAATGTCACACTTTCAACATTTGATATGTTTTCTATGATCGCTTGTGAAATACAATGCAGGTTTATGAGATTTGTAAATCATTCTGCTCTCGTTTTATCTACATTTTACACAGCATCACCACATTTTTGGTATTGTGGTTGTACTGGTGAGGATCGCTAAATCAAGGCCTGAACTAAACGCAGCTCAGTGCTGAGCTAAACCTCACGCCTGCGTTTCCTCTTCTCCAGCCAAGCTGCGATCCGAGGCCACCACACCACCCGTGATCCTGTGCAGTCACCAAGCAGCAAACAAATAGTAAAAGCACGCCTGATCCAGGGCAGGCTACTGGGCATGCTCATACCGCGCTCGCGTGCAGGATTTGTTAAGAGCAGGTTGAGTAGATGTGTTTGGACCAGTGGTTTTGAATGCAAAAAATCTGCACGTTAAACTTTGGTTGCTGAGACAAAACAAAAGAATCTTAACAGGGCCAATACAATCAGATGATTTCTATTCTTTTATCCCAAAGAAAAGCAATCACAGTGTCCTTATCAAAGGCTTTTTGGGTTACTGCCTGCGTTAGACAGCGTTTGTGAACTTGCAGCAGTGAACACGACTTTCTTGTCTGTTGTGCGGAGCCAACTGTGTGGCTGTCGCTGTCGTCTGTAGTCACTTGACCGAGCGCATGTTCACCACCTGCACATACAGATTGTGTAAATTAGCAAAGTCTGGACATAAAACCAATGACAGCTTTTTCACAGTCATTATGCTTCATTTTCTCATTAGAAGCTCTAATCATAATGCAGGTTATGTACACAAGTGATAAATAAACTGTATTTAACTATCAAATTTAATTTCTAACATGCCAGATTGGGCAGGTTTGAGACAATCCGTGTGGTTGCTGCGAACACGTAAATACTCATGATGGCAAGATTGGACAACTTTGTGACTTGAAGAAATAGGAGGAAATCAGATTATTTTAGGGTCTTTTTGTAAATAAGGTCCCAGATTTTTTTTTCTTCCCCCTCTAAAAATTGTGGACAAAAAAAACAACATAAAACAACAAAGATAAATTACTAATTACTGAATTTACCTGACAGCACCTTTTAAATAGGATTTTGTGTCCGCTAGGTATTTACATTTAGTTACTTTTCCGGGGTTTTTATTCAAACGACTTACAAATGAGAAAAAACATTCAAGATTCAGAGCAGGATGAAACCTTGGCATGAAGGGCTAAATTTATTTACAACCTCAAGTCAGAGAACGTTGGAACAATATGATAAAGAATGCAGTGATTCCGCATTTAGACCTGCAACACTTCCCAAAAAAGTTGGAACAAAGGCGGTTCAGTGCTAGTATTTTAAATGATTACTGATGATTTAAACTTCACAGGCTTCACAAGGAAAAAATAAGGACAACAAAAACCAATATGACCAATGTTTTTGGTTGTTTTTGTATTTTTTATGTATCTATTTGTTTTAGAAATGTGTGGTAAATCCATCTGGTGTAGGGGTTACTTTGGGAAACCTTGGTGAATTACTATAAAATGGGGCTACATTCACAAAGACCACCTAAAATTTCATTGTGCAAAAAAGAAGCCTTATGTTAACATTGTCCAGCTGGTGTCAACATCTCTGAACTCGCAGGCATCTGGGATGGACCCTCATACAGTGGAAATGTTTAGAGTAATCACACAAATCAGTACTCCAGGTGTTTTGGTCTTTTTTTGGAAGAAATAAGCACCACGTGTTCAGCGTTGAACAGGACCATCCAGTATGTGATGAGCAACAACGCCATCAGCCAGACTCTGTGAAGGTTTGGGGCTGTTTCAGTGCCCTCAGTGGAGGTCACTTCCACTTGTGTGGTGGAATTATTAATGCAGAAAAGTTCATTCAAATTGTAGGGTGACATATGCTGCCAAGTTAGGGCAGCATATATTAGTTCAACATATGCTGCCGTTATCTTTCCAAGGGCCATGCATGCCATCTCAACAAGACAATGCAAAAATGGCACATTATAAAGATATAGCTGAAGAAGATGAGGGTATGTGTCCTGGACCGGCCTGGGTGAGGACCAGTCCACACCAGAGAACGTGCAGAGAATTGTGAAACATTGCACAGCGACTTTGATTATTTTATTAAAGTTACGCATTGTTACACTTTGCTGTGATTCAGAATACAGTTGTTTTAAAAAAAAAATTATCGCTGTCAGTTCGTCGTCGTCTTGGTTTTCTTGAGCTATTTAGTTTTTTTGTGTTTAACTTTGTTTCCTGTTTTATTTTGAAAGAATTCCCCCCATTGTTTTCTCCTCTGGTAATAGTCGTCATTCCTTCAGTGTCTGTCAGTCTACACTCTTTGAATTACTTTGTTTACATATCCCCCCACACCTACTGTGTAACATCTGTGTGTTTCTGAGTCCTGGTTCTTACTACCTTTTAGGTCTGTCCACACATAAGAGCAAACATTCATGTTTTTTATATGTTCTTTGTCCTCTTTTTTTTAGACTGGGAGACTGATACAGGCACGTACGTAGTGGCTGTGCACGGATAGTTGCACGGATTGAGCTCAAATAATTTGGTCTGCAAGTAGTCATAGATGACAAAATTTAAACTAAAGGCCTCTTTGGCAGGAGAAAGATGAAATGTGACCTGACGTTTTTGCCTGATCCAGCAACAGTTATGTAAAGAGGCGGATCATATTTCATCTAATGGATGAATGAATGAATCCTGTAATTAAGTTTAATGCGGTCCCAGTGTGTGTGATTTTACAGTAGATGGCTCTATTTATTTGTATGAAAAGTTAACAAATGCCTGTTCAGCTCTGAGAATATTTTTACTCCCAACTTAAAACACTGCAGTACTGCCTTGATCGGGTTTCTGTGAAGGAATCTTGGAAGCCAGAAAACATTTCTGCTGGTTTAATTATTGTCAGCACATGAGAAAATCTCCAAAAGATGATGGCGAATTGCTTTGAAACGGAGAAAATGTCTTTAATGTTTGATGAGCTATGTGTGGTTGGGACTTCTTTTAGAAAAGTTTGTGAAGATCCTGAAAATTTGAAAACAACGCCCAGATCACATATAATAATCTAACAGACGAACGCACGGAGCCACGCAGACTCACACCACGGGTGGAGGTCTGTCCACTGCCACGATGGAGCATCTGTGGAGTCAGTGCTGCAGGCCGGATAATCCACCCTGCATATGTGTTCAGCTAATTAATGAGAAGTTAAGGCTGGATGGTGTGCGGCGACGTTGATATATATCACAGCGATTTACCCCCCACAACTCGATACCACGGACATGCCTGCGAGTCATGTTTGCGCTGCAGCCCATCTCAGCGCAAAAAGAAACCACGGAAGGAGATCAAACAACCCACTGCGAAAGAGTTTGAACATGATTAACACTGAGGAGGTGGATTTTATCACTCCTGTATCTGATAAACATGATTCTGGATTTCCTCTTGAGATTTTGTTTTCTTCATGGTGTTTGCTTGTTTGTGTCTGAGAGTATTACACTATTTGTGTGTGTGTGTGTGTGGGGGGGTGTAAGCCATGCTGCTCATCAATCATCCGAGACAGAAATAATACACTTTTGTGTTCCTGAACATCTGACTTGTGGGGATATTATGTCAGCAGAAGACTGGAGCATGTAAGCTCGCTCTTGTTTCTGCAGATATCCCAGTCACAGCGAGAAGAGAGCAGCGCACGGATGTGTGCGCGGAGGTGAGGCGTTGTTAGGCATAACAAAAGGGCATGGGGAAACGATACGGGTGTGAAAGAGACACGGAGAGGCTGAGAGGAATAAAGACGGAGAACAGATGAATAAATCAATAGTGCATTGTGGAGGAATGAAAAATGCCCGCTTGTTGCTGGTGTGTGACTGACACCTCACTGGGGTGCTGTTGCTGAGATGATGCTCATCCTCTCCTCCCGAATCCTGACACCACCCTCCACCTCCTTCTTCCTCCTCCTCCAGCACCAGTAGGTTCCACTTCACTGGATGCTCATCTCCACCCCTCTTCTCTGAAATCTCACCTTCTGTCCTCCAACACTTGCTTTACTTGTTTACGAGGTCCCTCCACTCATAGTTATGAGCACAAACTAGATCTTTTAAATCCCATCTGTTATAAATATTTTCTTCACTATGTTGGGTCTTTGTAAAATCCTTGCGTTTGGAGGAATATGTCAGCATCCCTTTTTGACTTTTAACAGCAGTAAAAAAAAAAAAAAAATGACATTCAAGTTTTTAGATCAATTCTGTTTCCAGTCATATCTGAGAAGTGGCTAAAAACAATGAATCTACTCATATCTTCTCAAAACAATGAACAAGCAAAAGGAAGATCTAATTTGCTTTATTATTACAGAAGAAATTGTGCTACATTAAAGGTAGGATAAGGGATTTCTGGATGGTGTCACGGGTGTTGATATTGAATCATAACATGGTAAACCAGCTCCTCCCTTCTCCTCGCTCTGGTACTTCCTGACAAAATGTGCCCCATCATGTAGGCGGCGTTTGTTATGGTTGGTGTTCAGGCCACCCTTATTGTGGCTTGTTTTTTTTGTTTTTTTTTCTACAGAGTCCTCATGAGATGGCCAAGTAGTGGATGGTGAGGAGATATTCACTGGATGTAACACAAATTGTCAGGCTTTAGAAGATACTGAAGAATTTCCTACCCTGCCTTTAACAAGTGCACATAAACAGTTTTCAGGCTCTCAGTGTCTATGAAGCCTTTTTTTTTTTTTTTTTTTTTTAGTGAGACCAGCATTCACAGGGTTTGCATCATTAATATCTCTTCTAATCAAGCTGACAGCAGGATAGATCAGAGATTGTCTCTCGATCATGGATCGGGTGCCTGCTCCCCCTCATTAGCACTGCCACACACCAGGTAACACATGCAATGTCTGTTGCCGCCTGGTTCTCATTTCTTCAAGGGACTTTGTTTACAATCAAAGGGCAAAGCAACGCTTTCTTTTTTCCCTGCCTGGTTTGGATCACTTTTTTTTTCATATATATATATATATATATATATATATATATATATATATATATATATATATATATATATACACACTATATATCTTTTTTCCTTACAAAATGACGTGTTACCGCTGGTTTTCTCAGGCCGCGGCTAGAAAAACCTTTAACTCAAAACAGAAAAGATCCTTCGATGTGGCTTTATGTGGAGATAATGAGTTAATCACGGGGATAGAGAAACTTAGCAGGATTGCTAATTAGGGAGTTAATGCTGTGGAAAGAAATAGGGGATACGAAATTAAGCAGCAGCCTTTCCCAGGTGAGACGCGTGATGCCGTGCACGCCTGCACCTGCTTGTCCATGTAGACAAACGTATGTGTGTGCCTCCATGAATTTCACATGCAAGAACACGCGGACAAATATCAGCAACTGTGTATGTTATGAACATTAATCGTCACTAGGAAGTAAAGACTCATTACAAAACAGATTCCGCACAGGCCTTTGTCAGCTGCGCTTAATAGGTTTTACAGAAACTAATCAGGAGGTCTGCACACTCCCACATAGGCGCACACACACACACAAACACACACACAGTTGACAATGACATAAAACATTTTCAGACTTACTGATTATATTGAGAGGCAAATATAAAATCAAGAACGTGCTTCCAAGGCACACTACAAGAAGTGAACTGAAAGGTGTTTGGGCCTATACTTTGTTTTAGTTTTCTTATAAATAGTCAAAGTTTTCTGTTACATCAGCTCAGCTGGTCATCCTACGGACCTTTAGGTTCATTCATTTTTAGCACACTGTCCGAGGAAGGTCATTTTAGCCGAGAAGATGATGGATGGGTTAATCAAGCAATTATTTCAGGATTTTCTTTTTCTTTTTTTAAATGTATATTAAAGAAAATATTTTCAACATTTTGTTCGGATGGAAACCAAGAAATTTTCAGTTATGAAAAACAGCAATATACAGCCCAGAACTGCAACCGAAGAGAACATCCCTCAAAATCCCGTTTTATTTTTTCAGTTTGAGAGACTTTCTGCATGCTGACATTAGTTTGTGCCTAAATTCAAAGTGGTTTCTCACGCAGCAAGTGCAAACATTGCCAGTCTTTACTTATAAAAATATAGGCAGTCACCATCCCCAAGTAAAATTTATCGTAGCAGGTAATTTCATATCCATCAAGAAACAGAGGTAAATATGTTCGAAACAGCAACAGAAAAGGCGATGAAAATTATATTCTTACAGCTTCTTTTCAGAGATATAATATCTAATTATCATTTGCATCAGGTTATTAATGGCAATCTCCGTCGTATTTATTATTATCATAAATAAATACTTCCTTTGGCATCATGAGACAGTATTGATGAGGTCTGCCTCGGGCTCCACTTGTTCTTTTGATAGGAGCCACTGTCAACTCCTGGTTTCACTGCAATATATGTTTTTCCCTCTTTTTCATGCCCATCAGCACCCAAGTCAATTAACCATGTTGCGACTCCACGGTGGGGCTCACGCAGCCTCGTCCTCAGCTGCTGATTTTACCCATGCCGCCCTCCCGCTCTGCCAACCAGATGGCTGAGAGACAGATCCATCAATGCCTGCGAAAAGTGTCTCACCCGCGGGCCGTTTTGGCGCGGCACAGCGGCGCCTCAGGGCGTGTCCCAAGCCGGCGACCGTGGACATGTCAGCTGTTGCGCCTCTGATGTGCCACCGCTGCAGATGCTGCTCATTTTACAGGTTAATGTATTTTGGGGAGGGATGTGTCAGAGGGCTGGTGAGTGAAGCAAGCCAGCTACCCAATTAGCACAAAACTGATTAGGGAGCTTTTTTTCACGCTCCAAAGTAAGAGTGACAGTCTGTGGTGGCTAAATGCGCTTGTGTAAGGAGTGAGGTTGCCGTGGCAGTCTCTTACTGTGAACATTTTGTTGAGGTTTTCCGTAGTAGTCCTTCTCTGGCAGGCGTATTGAGAAACTGCGGTCGCTGGAGTGGGTGGAACAACTTCTGGCAAGATGTCCTGTGTGCAAAAAGTAGGAAACCATTCAAACACATGGACACATGCACAGTCATATCTATCGCCAGTATTTGTGGACCCAAATTGTTGACAAGCTAAATATGTAAATGTTTGTAATGTCATTCGCGATGAGCACAGAGCCAAGGGTTCAAATTGAATTACATGGAAATGCAGTCATTTGCCTTGGAGAAGTTATTTTTATGACTCTGTGTCTCCAGGGTAACAGGCTAATGACACTCATCTCACAGTCTGGTGGCATCCAAATCCATAACACTACCTAACCCGTGGCATTACAAATCTATTTTCCCTCATTCAATTTGCCTCCTGTAAATTGCCTTTTCATTCCAAGAAGAAATGACGCGCCATTTGTAATATATGTGTGAAAAGGATTACCAATGTAATATTGATATTGCTGCAGACAATTAGAAAAATCCCCAAAATATAATACTTTTATCTGTAAAATTAGCTGTGAATTGGGAGTAAGGGGTAGGGGGTACGGGGAAACTATCTTCTGGGACCAACGCTGCAGCAGGAACACGAGTGCCTTAAATAGATGATAAAAAGAGCCAGGACATCTGAGAGTGTTGCGCCGAATCAATCAGCGAAGGAGTCACAAACGTTCATTGCTTATTCTCTGCGAGGAGCCTTTCATGGTCTCGAAAAAAGAATATATTTCACGACACAATTTTTCTACCAGTCAAAAGTGAAACTGTGCTGGAAACTCCCTGCGTGCATTCCTTCTAAATAAGACAGGAGTGTTCAGACACTTCTCCTCCTCAGCTGCAGTTTGTTTAATCCAGTATCGCACAGTGGGTCCATGGAGGTAAATGTGTGTGATCAGCATGCACAGGTTGATTTTTTACCCATCTGGGCTCAGTTTTTAAACAAGCATACTGGATGACTGCGTGGAAGTTAAAGCAGGCAAGCCGATCTCAGTGGGACCGTTTCCCCTCCTGTCCATTTCTCTTGTGTCCTCTCCGCCTTTTCTGCATGACTTGGATGTAACTAAGCTAATGTGTGCAGCGTGCATGCTGGGGCTTCACATCGCGTACAGTATGCTGAGATGAAAGGGTGCAGTGAGCGTTTCCAGACCTCACCCACTCGTGCTCTAATCTAAGCCGCAGAGACACTCCAGGCTCATGCCTCCCTCCGAGTTATTGCCTGCCACACAGTCGGAGGAGTAGGTTAATGAAATCCTCTTGGGCCACTGAGCAGGACAAAGGTCAATCAGATTCCACCTCCTTGGGGAAGCTGCTCTCCCCTGCATCTACACACATCCCTGTAAGATGGCTAACCCCCTCCACCCTCCCCCTCCGCCTCCCGACGCAGACACAAACTCTCAATCTCAGTCGGTTACATTGCTTATTTCTGTCAAGTCAGGCATTTCTGTATCTTACCACTTTTTTACTTAAAATGTTAAAACACCCTCTCTGCAACTCAGGGAAAAAAATGTCATTTTATTGGATTTAAGATTAGAAATTCTTCCCGATTATCACATAGAATATTTGCAATTGCAAAATATGACATTACCGAACCGTCCCTGAGACGTAACCTGTCTGTGGGACGTTTTTTAACCGCTGCACAGCAGTAGCTCCTCAAAAACACATTTATCACTCATAAAAAACAATCTAGTGGAAGGGTCGCCACATAAATGCCACTGCGTGTTACAGCCTTTGCCTCACAGTGGATCTGCACAAAACAAGCAGAGCAGTGGGCTTTGTTACCTAGGGAGATGGGTCAATAAATGTCAGCATGACATTATAAGCCCTGGCTGCTAATGATGCAGCCACATGGAAGCATGCCACTGATGTGCGTTGCATACACGGCCCTCTGGAAACAATGCCACTGACTGGCAAATAGTGGTTCTTTCACACGGGGGCACCGATAATTTTATAATCACTGTTAACCCAGGCTGTTTTGAGAAAATTGGCAAAACTTATGCGTTTTTCCATCTCTGCTGTTGATGGAAAGGATACAACATATTTCTTTATATTGGCTTCATATGCTCCCTGGCTCTAGCTCTGCTTTCACAGGACAAAAAATATCTGTGCATCAGTGGGAATATGTATGTTTCTCTGCTGGCAGGCTGCTATGAGCCCTGACATCCAGCTGAAAGGTTCATTTGACACTCCCACACAGTACGGAGGATGCTTTTGCTATCAGCGGGGTGAAATGGAGTAAAATAAGCAAAGACAAAGAGTATTAGACATGTTGTCCTTTTTAAGAGTTCCCTGTCAGGGGATATATTTTTGTAGAGATAGATGGAGAAAGTGTTATTCATTTGCAATATTCATCCATTTTAAAGCAGCAGAAAGTACTTTTGTCATTTTTAGCTCAGAGGATCCCCCTCTGAGAGGTATGGAGGTTTTGTGACATTATCCAGTGTTTACTTTTGTTTAATCTCTGGTTCAGTCGCACTCTTGATTTTTAGAATCTGTTGGTCACATCTAACATGCAATTGTATGAGACCTTTGTGAGCTTGTTTGATCACATTTGATGTGAGTAATACGACCACATAGCGACACTCGGTTATAAAAATTGTCCTGGCGAGGAGACCACCACAGCTGGATGATACTTCCTAAAAGTTACCATACATGGAGTTATCATCTAGTTACCATACATTTAGTGTACAACCCCGTCACCCACTTTCCATCCATCTGTCCATCATATACATGCTTCATCCAATTAACGGTCAGGGTCAGAGCGTATCCCAGCCGTCATCGGCCAAAAGACATTTCAAACAGGTCCCCAGTCCACTGCAGCATCTACACGTGATCTAACAACAAACTGCTTCTTTAACGACAAGCTAAAGTATATATTGATGAGAAAACAAGAAACTTTGGGGCGTCTCTGTGGAAATGTTGTTTTCTTTAACAGCAATTTCCATCTGGGAAAAGACACGCCACTCTTTAATCTTGGTTTATGTCTTTATCTATCCCAAAGCCATTTCACGTCTTCGTGTTTTTGCTTTTTTAATGACTTCGACTCACACGCTATTGTCTCTTTTATTGCATTAACTGATGATCCTCCATTTGTAAATTATGTGGCCTTAAATTTCTTACAAAACAGCATGCAAAACCAATCATTTCACTTTTTCTTTCTCTTTATCGTTCTCTAAACAGTATTCTTTTTCTGTGTTTTTTATGGTTGTAATATTCTCCTCTGTAGTAGGACCCAGTGGACAAACAACTATAAACGCTTCATTTTGAGATAACAAAAACATCTTTTTACTCACAGATCTTTGTTGTTGTTGTTAAACCGTTTTGTAGGTACGGCGAAACCTTTGTCTGCCTTCATATGTGTGATTTGTTTGTGACACCCACAAACCTGAACGAGGTGTCTGGTTTCCACAACAACCGGTCGCCCCTCTCTCATGCTGTCAGTGAACCAGCTGATATCCAACACATGTATCGTGGATAGATTTGGTAGAGCACAACTTTTTAACCACGTCCAGAGGGATGAAGCTTGGCTATCCTCCGACACCACGTGAGTGACCGCATCACTGGGCAGAGAGAGAAAAAAGAAAATGCCAATAAGAGCGGTGAGCACTGGAGTTCAAGTTATACATGTACAGCGAACACAATGAAACCCCTAATGTTGTCTGTCTTCGAAATAATAGTCTTCTGCAGCTGAAATTAACCCACCGAGGTTGGTGAGAGAGACCAAACTGTTAAAACATGTACAAACGCTCCAACTCTGATAGCAGACACATTTGGGCCTGAACTTGCCACTGTTGGCACTTGTGGCTGAGTTACAGCACTGGCAAGTGCTATAAGGACCAGATGTGTCCAAAAGTCCATGAAGTGGACCAAACTTATGTTTTGGCATGGGTTGTATGAGCAGGATGTGGCCCAAATCTAATAAAGCAGTTTTGACATGGGATACGCCAAGAGTGACCCAAAAAGCCAAACAACATTAAGAATTGGGCCATGTCCGGTAGGCGGCCAAGTTGCTGCAAGTCCAACCAGATGCTGACCAAAGGAAACTGCAGATATGGGCCACGGTTGGGCCAAACTTGAAGTTGGAAACTGAGAATAGAGCGACCTCTTTCACAAATAATCATGTATGTATTGGAATACATTTGAAAATACTTGTTTAATCAACTACAAACCCTGTATCAGGCCTTGAATATTTAATTTTACCATCAAATATTATAGGGAGGTATTCATATATTAACAGCCTTGGGCAGGTTGGAATAACGTATTAATTCAGATGATTTTCTTCATCAGGACAGTTTGGCCGAAAATCATTTTAGAGATGAACCGAGCAGCACAATCCCTCACCTGCCATCTACTTTAACAGAGCATTTAGGCTGCTTTTTTCATTACTATGTTACAGAGGTTAGGAGAATGTGCATTATAGGGTCTTATATTGTTTTTATTCGCCACAACCTTGACAATCTAATATTTTTTTTGTCATTTTCACCAACTACATGAACACACCTGAACAAAAGGTGCTCAAAATTTTCAAAATCAAAAATTAACTTCCTATTTATTGTCAATAAAACCCATCACAGTTCAGAATTCACTTATTTTGTTTTTATAAACAAAAATACTGATAAAACTGTCTATTTTGTGAGTTTGGTACAATTATTGCTGCTTTCATTTTCTAAAAAATGTAATGCAATATATGCAATATAAGATTAATCATAATTTTGAAATTTAAAATGTAAAACTACAAAGAAAAAGGACTTTTGTAAAAGCAGAAGATGTAACCTTAACCACACAGTCCAATGATGTAAGGATTTGTCTATTATTTCCACAGCAATTTACCAAGATTGGAGCTCTATGAGTCCAATAAATGTTATACAGTACATTGTTAACCTTGTGTAAGTATTGAAAAGCACTTTATGATCTCATTCAGCCACATACAAAACACTCATACGGTCTTCTCTGTGAACCTTCTAACCTTCGTACACCTGGAAGATCAATCAGGCTTGGAGTTGTCCAACCAGAACCAAACATGTTTAATGGAAAAAAACAAGATGAAAAAAATAAAAATGAAAGAAATGAAAAAGCTTTACATTAAAGGGGGCATATCATGAAACATATTTTTCCATCCTTGAAGGCTTTTATTTAGATGTGATTATCAACTCTAAAAATAGAATATGATGAGAACTATTTGCTACACGTGAACTTAACAAACAAAGCAGCGATGACTATGAACCAGTGGCTTTTTCTGAGATGTCAGAATGATCCCTCACTGCTTGGTTAAACAACGAGAACTCTCCTCTCTGGTCTCGGCAGGATGGCTGGATGAACTCTGAAGTGTTTGAAATGCAGCTCATCTCTCAGAATCACTGCTTGCACTGCTTAGGGATCAACAGTGAATAAACAACAATCACCACAGACCCTCAGTGCCTCCCTCCACTTTTTGATACATGCAGTCATTCAACCAGCTCCCCCTTCATCTTCACTGAAGCTTTCTCAACAGACTTTTTATTAGGGCCTCCTCCCTCCTGTTCCCTGCACAGCATCCAAGGACCATACCCAATTAGGCCACTCATCCATGCATAATTAGGCCCTACATGCGCCTCCTCTTCCTCTCTCCTTGTGTGGGTAAATCAGTGGAAGGATCCCTTAAAGGAGGTCCCAGCAGAACTCATACTAAGCCCTAATTGGCCAAATCACTGGCGAGACTAATTCTCTGTCTGCTTAACATACAAGTCTGAGCACTGGTGGTCCATGTTTTTTTTTTAATTCCTCAGCATCATCAGCACAAAAAACCTACACAAAAAGCCTTTTCAAACGTCCACTTAGTCACATCCACTGAGGGTATTTAAGTGCTCTATTAAATGTATTTACAGGACTTGAACATTAATCACTTCTATGACTTCTGCGTAAACCCACCAGGGGTTGAGGCATTATGGTCACAAAAGAGTAAAATTCATAGAAAAAAAACAAAAGAAAATACAAAAAAAGGAAACATATTTACCTAAAAGTAACATATTCCCAAAATATGGATTTTTATATTAATGTGAGGCTGCACAGAATGTAAAACAGCAGACTAGCATGCAAATGAGCAAGAAGGCAAGCCCGGCACTGACTACATCGCACTTCTCAAAACTGCAGAACCAGACACGAGGACGAGCCAGAGGCAGTCGGCAGTGAAACCAAGAACTCTCTCAAGTCATGTCTAGGCCATGTTCCTGTCAGCAGCAACCCTGCTGTCCCTTCCAAAAGTGAGAACCAACAAGCTGATCAAAAGGAAGACCATGTCCAGAACAGATTTTACCCCATGAGGAGCTTTCATCTGCTTGCTCTCGTACAGCCGCTACTTCATCTTCACAGAAATCTACACGATCACTCTCAGTAGTTAAATATTTAACATAGCAAGGAAATGAATATGTAAATGGAATTAGATGAAATCATTATTAAATTCACTCACCAAGAGTTGCTTCCCTGCCTAAGCAAGTAAAATTTCACATCAAAGATAAAGCTAAGAAGGAGGCCAGTGAGCTTTTGTTAAACGTTCCTCTTTATAGGAGCATTTGACAAAAATCTGGATTTCTCTGCTTCTTGAAGAAGTGTACACTGTACTGCAGTAAAAGCTGTATTAAAGAAACAAATCTGCTTGTGTTTACAGTTTTTACTCCAGTCCAGAACTGGAAAATGCTATGTATCAACGTATTGCTTTGCGGGATGATATTTCCGTTCTCTTAATGTTGCTGTGTTGTGAATCACAGGCCAACCTTGAACAAAGGAAGTCTCATCTCTGTGAAATAGAGCCCTGCGACTTTGTTTGAAGATGACCGACCAAAACAGTGTGCTTGTGTCCTCCTTTGGAATGGCTAAACAACCTCTTACTTTTCTGAAATTAAAAAATAAAAGTGATGGTTGTAAACAGTTAATACAACACAGCAAAGGTACAAATTTCAGCAACTGCTACCGTATAGTCTGGATTTTTATGCCCCGTCACTTCTCATCCCATCACAGAGTTAATTATAATGCAATTGTGTTTTCTTAATCTCAGAAATTCTGTATAGGAGTTCAATTTGTACTCTGTGTGACTCTGTCTGTTGAAACATAGATTGTCTTACTCAGTTCCGCTTAAAAAGGTGAAAAGTCTAACTATGTTGAACCTAAAATAAGGAAAAGTTCAGGTAAGTTAAGTCAAGAAGCCAGTTAAGTCTGTTTTAGAAACTGGAAACAGGACATATATATATATATATATGTCCTGAGGTCTTACTGAAATGTCTGTGACTTACTTTCAAAAATACCACAGTAACAGTACAAAGGTTCCCTTTTTGTAGTGTTACTGAGGAAGCTGGATGGTTTGACTTTGCTTTGGGTTTACGGCGTCGAAGTTGCAGGTATCTGAATGACTTCCTTGTGAGAAATATTCAGGCCTACGCTCCCTCAAACAAAATGTGTTTATTCAGAGTTTCTGGGTTAGAGACTTCAAGCACCCATGTAAATTCTCTTACCTTTATTTGAAAAAATATTTTTTTTCATTCATTTATTGCTAAATGTTGTGCTGAATCACACCAAGTAAAAATGGCATCTCTGTAAAATACAGCCCGTGTCTGTTCTGAAGCAAAAGTCTGAGTCAGTCTGCGCCCGCTTCTTCCTTTGGAATGGACGAACCAAAAAAATGTTTAAAAAATAATCAATAAGACACATTTATTAAATTCTGTTCATAAACTCTGCTTCCTGCTGCAACATTTTCCATAATCTGTGTCCAAAACTGTCCTTGTTGACGTCAGCATCATTAGTAATAGCACTGTTTCTTGGACTGAACATCAGGGAGCGTGATCCAATTAATGGAGGCTTGATGCAAAAGGGATGCTGTGTAAAAATCACCAATAAAGCATTTAAAATTCTGATAAATGTTATGAGATTTGACTTATTTTAGATAGTAAAAAGTGGTTGTACAGCACAAGCAACTCACCGATTCTCCAAACTGAAAGTCCTGTGACTGCTGTCGGCTGCAGGTGAGACACTGAGTACGCATCGATACTTTACACGACCCAAAACACCCGAATATATCTACTTTGTTTGGTAAAATAGTCTTTAATGCTTTTATTCAGTCAACCAGGACAAGCATGTCAAAGGATTTGCGTGTGTGTGAGTGTGTGCGTGTGTGTGTTCAGTGTGTAAAGTTACATTCCTCTATGCACAGAGGTATGTAAACATTATATCTGGCCATACGCTCAAGGCAGTGTGCCTGCAACTTGTGTAAAACTAGATCCGGGAGGTGTTGCTATCAATCTGCAGCTGATATCAGTTTTGTCAGCTTGCAGCATTAATGTCAGTTTGAGGCAGGCACGCTCTACTTCCTGTCGTTAGTTTCAAACAATTGCATCAAGCCAAGTGTAACCGTAGGAGCGCTCAAGCTGTGTTTCTGGGAATGCTGCCATGGCCAAGCTGGCGTTCGGCTGGCAGGAACACTTAGAGATGTATTCAAACACTCGTTCTCTAGCTCTCTCTCGTTCTGACACCCACACACACACACACCCTCACACACACTGACTGTGCAACACTTGCAGGGACCCTTGGACTATATATTGTGCGCACAACATTGTATCGTTCAAGGAAACATTTAATTGTGAGCTTTATTAAATTGTTTTCTAAAAATAATATAATTGTTAAAAACACCCCTCCATCTAAAGTGAAGTGATGCAACGAAAGACAACACAGAAATGTTCACCAGGGAAACCAGAGAGTGTACGCTCCCCAGCCTTGAAACAAAGTCGTCATTAAAATGAAAAAATGAGGGTTGCATCTAGAGTATCACCAACCTCAGAGGGAGCTGACGCTGAAGTAACACTGTTGTCAAGCTGAGGACTTGAGCTCTAGTCACAGTTTGTGTTTTAAAAGATATTTTCATTCAAAGACGGGAAAAGAATGAAAGAGGCTTGCTGCCTCCATAATTACAAGACAACAGATGATTCACGACCGCAAGGAACAAGCTCACAAAACTCTACTTAAGAGTGACTTGACAAAAAGTTTTCACCAAAGTGATTTAATGATGTTCTTTTTTTTTGCTCTGCTTCTGAAATCTTTCTTTTACCGTTTTTCTTTTCCTTTATTTTTTTTTTAACTCTTCGAACAAGCTGTAGCTGGTTTAGTCAATTTCCTCGCCTCCCCTAAATGTACTTGTGTTGGAGCTGTGAGTTATGGCTCAGGGGGGGATATCCACTAAGGTGAAGCAGAGGATAGATGCTCTAACCCCCCCTTAATTAACAATTCATGAGACGACGGTGGCTTTATAATTAGATGACTGGACCCTAACCTTTTAAAATGCAGCTGAAGTTTGTAAGGAAATGGCACAAAGTAACACAGGTGCCTGCACGACTGGAGTGAAGTCATGCTTTTTTTCCCCACATGGTTCATCTTTTTTGCACATCTCTGGGATCCAGGTCAGAATTATGTGCACAGAAATTAATTGCATCACATTTATACAGCTCCTGCAGGCATTAAACGAATGTTAATGAGTGAACAGGAGCTTTTTATTCTAACTATTTTCAGCGACCATTTCACAGACCTCACAATAAAAGCCACAAACATCATCCACATAGGGAAATCGTTGTAACATGCACCAAACATTCAGGAAAAACTTCACAGTGCACTGTACAGATGGGGTGTCTGGAGCTTCACATTGAGAAAAGCCATTCTGAATGTGAACTCCAGCCCAGCGCAGTCACTGAACAAGAAAATGGTAATCATTTTCCAACCTGAGGACGTCTTCCACAATAAAGCCCTTTGACCGGGCCAGCTGGGTCAGAAAACTTCTCCTGCTGCTGCCCATTTTCCTCTCCACCAGGAATATTCTGACATCCTCAAACTTTGTCTCTGCACACTTGGGAACACTGGCTTCCACTGGCCTCGACCTCTTCCTCAGACGAAGCGCAACAGGAGCGTGAAGCATTTCTTTTAAGAAAAACTGCGCTGCTAAGAGTTCCAACTTTTTGTAATCTTTATTTGACTGATGTGAATAACTTCTACCAGGGGAAAACACCCACTTTGGTAGTGTTACTGTTATTTATTTGGCAGTTATAGCTCTCTCTCTCTCTGTCTCTCTCTCTCTCTCTCTCTCTCTCTCTCTCTCTCTTTCTGCCTGTTTTTATTCTCCCAACAGCAGGATGGTGTTTCGGTTGAAGCAGAGTTGGTGAGAGTTGGCAGACAGAAAAAGGCTCTGGCAACAGGTGTTGAGGATTTGCTGTTTACCAAAAACCACCTGCCAAGATCGAATGATTGAGAATGTGAGAAGGAAAAAAATAAATAAATAAAAGATAAAAACACCCTGTTGGCATGGTATTACTCAGTTACAGTAAAAGTTGTTGAGCAGAGAAACGTCTGGAGGAAGTAAACACTGCCTTGACCCAGAAGCTTCTTAAAAAGCTGCTTGAAAGTTTTCCTGGAGTTGTTACACCTCCTCTCTTGGCAGGAGCAAACTTGACTCCTGGGAGATGCGTGAATTCTGGTCAACCTCGCAAACCTTTCACAGCTGTCCTGCCATGTCCGGTTCGTCTCGCCACTCACCGTCTCATTATGTCTGACCGAGTCTGCACCATCTGCTCCACCGTTTTAATTAGCTTGGCGTCTAAAACGAGAGCCTTTGTGGGGATTCCCCAGAGAGCTCATACAGGACGTATGCACGTATGCAGGTAAGGTACGCGAACGCAGTGCCGGATTAGTAGCATTCGCCAACAGGAACGTTATTGCATACGCAGTGGCAAGGAACACAAACTGGAGTCAGATTTAGATACTGAATCCATCAATTTCCTCCATTTTCAAAGAAAACATTAGAGTTCTGATGAAGAGATCAACAATGCAAACAAAAGAAAGCCGTAATGTGTCCTGCCTCTAATTATGCACAAAAAAGGCATTTAACAAGCATACCTGGCTTCTATCTGACAGAAACGATCACACAGATCTCATTAGCGTGAAGTTCTGAGGGTTAACGGGTGTCAAAGGGCGGACACGACTAATTGTTGAACTGTTTACCCCCCAAATCACTCAGCTGCATATGAGGGTTCTGGCCTCCATCCAGACTGAGTACAATGGATTTCTTTTTCTTTACTGGCTCTGCGGGTGTCTGCTTTACTGCAATTACCATAAATATTAGTGAGAGTGGACATGATGATCAAATCTAATCAATATTATGTTTGCATCTTGAGGGTTGATACCACAGGCTTAAAGAAGAAAGAAAAAAATGTTAAACAGCGCACATCCTGGTATCTTAGGTTGTGTGAAAACTTTATACACTACGTGATCAAATAAAACAGCCAAACGAAAGGTGTAGAAATGAATGAGTTTTATTAATACATCTTATGAATTGTGTAAAGGCTTTTCATTTATAAAAAAGAATTGCAAGTGTTGGGATCTAAACACTCTGGTTAAAATGTTGTATAAAATCAGTGTAATTGCTTAGAGCTGTAGATAAAGTTTGACAGCCCACTTTTCTCATGCTGGTTAGGGCCTCAAAAAGTGTCAAGTTCAGGAGGCTTTCTGCGTTTTAAATAAAGAGCCAGGAGACCATAAAAAGAAATAAAACAGCCTCAAAGAAAGTTTGGCTGTATAGTTTTCTTGCTGAAGTGTTTGCGCTTTTCCTTTTTCATCAATATTTCAGGTTGAGAATGATTCCTATCAAAGTAAAAAAAAAAGAGAGAAGAAACTGTTCTGAAGGAATGGTGTACTACTGAACCAGAATAATATACAGAAAAATAAAGCAATTGTTTTGTTTTCCTTCCACACACAGTCATTTGTTTTTGCTACATTTGTTTTGTTTCTGCAATTAAAGGTTAAATAAAATGCTGTGCATGTTAGTGACTGTTGGGACCCTGTAGCATGTTCAGCCTAATGCAAACGTCAAGATTTTCTAAAAGAAATAACCCTACAATCAGATATAATAGGCACTTACAATTGGAATCTGATCCGCTGATCCGAACCGCTTACATCACATATTGATCAGATTGAATCTGTGCCTTGCCAACCCTCTTTAAGTCACTTGGTTGCTATGGTTGCTACATGCATAGGACTGATTTAAACAAACTGAGGCACTGTGGCTGTTTTATTTTAGCGTTTGTCCATGCGCTGTTGTACTCGGTACTCCAGCTGCCTGTCATGACAGAGAGTCACCGTTGTGCCGTGAACTGGTAACTCCTGTCCCTCCAACAGATGTAGTCATTAGTCTGGAATTGCAAAAGATCCAGAAACTATTCGAAATCCTGTCTGAGCAATCAGACCATTTGCATCGAGATGCTAAGGCTTGAACATAGTAAGTAGTGATTAAAAGTATGGGGATAAGGGATCCGATTTGACTCATCATTGGTTTTGTCCTTCTGAGACTGAGAACCCTACAGGTTCCGGGGGGTCTCCAGAGCGCTCCAAGTCTGTGTTTTGTCTTTGTATTCAGCTGTGAATGTTTCAGCTTGGTTCAGCCAGAGCAGGGACATGACATCTGCTGTGGCATGGTGCACCTTCAAGAGGAGCTAAAAGATAGAAGCTCATTTTACTAATGCACCCCTGGAGAGTTACTGCAGTACAAATGTAGAAAATAATGTATGGTACCCAACAGATGAGGAGGATGGCCTGGCAGATGTACTATTACTTTTGTTGATAAAGTTGATAAAGGCATATTAAGTATGATAATTATATAATGAGCAACTTTAGAATCATACAGAAGTATGCTCTATTTCAACTCATTACTTTCACAAGAAGTGGAGTATATGTTAGTGAAATGTTCCGCGTAAGCAGTTTCATCTGCTTCTATTCGTCTGGTCATTTTTTTATTTGGTTGTGTACACCACGTTTTTGGGATGGAACCTCGGCGCGTGTGAAGGCATCAACCAATGGAGGGGGTGTAAATATTACATTAAAGAAATGTTCACATTGCTACTTCCCTCCTCCCTTTCGCTTGTGTAGTTACACGGGCTATATATAACACTTATTCCCAATCTGGAAGTGCAGTGTGCCCATTTACAATGAACATGTTGGTGTTTGTGCTTTAAAACTTAAAGTGACAAAAGAACATTAAAAAAAGAGTCATTTCCCTTTTTTAAGACTGGCCGTAGACTTTCACTTATTTCACTTCTTTCACTAAAAGATATTTGAAACCACCAAGGTCATGGCATGGTGGGTTGTTGGTTAGCACTGTTCCCTCACAGCAAGGACGTTCCCGGTTCGAATCTCAGCAGGAGTCTTTCTGTGTGAGCTTTGCATGTTCTTCCCACGCAAAAAATGTCTTCTCCATGTACTCCGGTTTCCTCCCACAGTCCAAAAACGTGTGTGTAAGGTTAACTGGTGATTCTAAACAGCTCATAGGAGAGTGTGTGTGTGTGTGTGGATACTTCTGCCTTTCACCAAAAGAAAGCTGGGATAGACTGGAGATGTCAAGCAAAGGTGTGACCTTCAATGCCAAACTAGACGTGTGGGTCACATGGGTTGGTGTTTTGATCAGCTTACTAGAAAATATTGAGAATAACAATCAGTTCAAATAAATGAACAAAACTATGGCTAAGATTTGATGCGTTCTTGTGTATATAATCAGTTGCAGCTGAGGAGCTGTTTCATTTCAAACTCTGCATCAAGTCAAGTACGGTTGAAATCCCCGGATGTGCTCTTGGTCCACTGATTTTATTGAGGATTAATCCAGTGGAAACCAAAGACTGTAAAATTCCTGGATCGACTAACCGTGAGACCACCCCTTCTGAAGAGTGGTTTTGAGGTGTTTTTTACCTCGTAGTCCACGGCACGTGTTAAATGGGGGATACAACGAGGCTGTGATACGAGCTGAAATCCACCCACAGTGCGTCAAACCAGCTCCTTCAGTCAATCCACGCCAAAGGAGCTGTAGAGCTGCCAGTGAATGTTGGCAGTGGAGTATAGTTTATTATTTTATTAACCTTTATTTAACCAGGAAATGAAACTCTTGATGTTTACATTCTTTTTCTGCCATGCCATGGCCAAGACTGGCAGCAGTTTACACAATAGTTACAAAACTGCGCTACCAGTCCAAATCCTGGGAAGTTTGTCCAAATCGTTGACTGGTAGTGGATAGCCCATTTCACATGTCATTCCAGTGGCAAAATCAGAAATGACCGCTGTGTTTAGCTGGCGCTGGGTTGGTACAAACTGCGGTTCGCTCTGCTTAGTGTCGCAGCGTGACGATGACTGATGAGGAATGTAGCCATTGGCTAAGCCAACTGCCAATCAAAACTCTACGCCCCATATTAAAAATAAATGTACTGCCTTACAGAAATTCACTGAATGGGTGACAAAAAGAAGAAAATAACTTCCCCCATACAATAGTCTTGGATTGAAATTAAGTTTGTATATCATGCAAAGTAGCAGTAATGAACACTTTTGTCAGAGACGTCAGTTTTATTCTTGCAAGAATGAGTGTATGTTACCATAAGAACCAGAAATGTTCACCGAAAATCCAGTATTGTGACATACTGTTCTTCTTAAAACTTGCATTTTGCATGTTTTTTTTTTTTTGTTTTTTCTTTCTTATGCAGGAGTTATGCTCAGTAAATAACACACTCTGTCTGACAGTAAATGAAGTTTGTCGGAGCTGTGCAATGGAAATTAAGTTCCAGTATTATGACACATTTTGGTTTGTAAGGGGTTTTAATAAAGAAAGTAATATAGAAATAATTTCAGGAAGTCACAAGTTCCCTTTGGTCAATGACTTCACAAGACCTAGGAGCCAATTGAAACCTTTTTTTTTTTTTTTTTTTTTTAGTAGCTTGAGTTTCAACATTCATGGGTGTCAGAGAGTGAGACGAGACGAGACGAGAAATCGAGAAATGCGTTTTGGTTTTAATGAGGTGACCTCCTCGTGAGTACTTCCCCCTGCTGAAGCTGTGCTGGTGCGCTGATGCCTCAGTGGGTGACAGGTCAGTCCATTACTGTAACTTTCAAAAGCACAGCCCTGCTCGGAGGATCCCTGTAGAGACAGTAATGAACCTGCCGTCCAAACAAGAGTGTGAGAGGTGGGACCAGGCTCAAGTGGCTGTTTTTATGGTCAAGGTGAGTTCAAGATAAAAAAAATAAAAAAATTTTAAAAAGAGCACACTGAGAAGAGCAGTCGAGGGTAGAGATGCTGACCTAATTTTCTCATCATTTATAAGTTCAGTCATGCATACTGTGGGTGCAGTTGTTGTTTTGGGTTTTTTATGACTACCTACAGCTCAGTCAGGTCACAGGAAGTATTGCTGATTTAAACTCGGTCAGTTTGTATATTTAAATAGAAAACTAAATCTATGTTTGCCTTCCTCAGAATAACATGCCAGAATGTGCTTCCATCATAGCCAAACTTAAGATTAATGGACAGAGACTTCTGGTGAGTTAATCTCTGACACTGTTTGCATTTTCGCCTCAACTCTTTTGCTCTTTACTCCTACACTCCTTTTCCAGCCAGGTTCGTGTCAGTGTTTTGTTGTGTTCAGTGAGTAATTCTACTTGAATTAAAAAAAAATGAAAGCATTTATTAGTGTAATTATGGCATTTAAAAGGCAGATTTGTGCTTGTGTCAGTTTTTCTAAGAAAACAAACTCCTGAACTAATTGAAGCTCCTTTTTTCAATGTCTCTCTTTGTTTGTTTTTTTTCACATATAGCTGAAAACCACAGTGCTAACAAATCAGATGGTTTCACAGTACTTTAAATCTGCATGCAGACTGAAGTATTAGAAAAAGATAAGAGAATCTGCAGCACAAGAAACATGACTGCCATTAACACAATCACTTCCCTTGCTGCAGCAGTTCTACTACGGAAGTCAGTAAATCTGTTGCAACTTCTGCTTTGAGACGACTCTTACTGTGTTCTATCCATCATCCTGACGGTGTAGACCATCACTACGGGCTTTCTGATCTTCCAGACAAGCACACACTCAGTGAACATCGCTGCAGGAGTAAGAACTGGAAAATTAGACAAATGTTTTATCCAATCATAGTAGCCCCTGTTTCAGCCTTGGATTGTTTGTTTTTATATGTATGCATGTATAAAATTATGAAGAAAATAAACAACAACATATATTTAAACTGGGTCTTAGTATCAGGAAAATACAACAAGGAAAAAATACAAGTACCCCCAGTGATTCAGTAGCTTGTGCATCCATCTTTTGCAGCAGTCACTTTAAATACTGGCCTCCTGAATGTCTTTATCAGCATCTCACCACATTGAGGACGAATTTTGGCCTGTTCTTTTAACAGTGCTTTAGTTCATTGAAGTGTCTGGGCATTCGCTTATGCACAGTTCTCTCATGTCCTGCCACAGCTTTTTCATGTTGTGTTAAGGCCTGGACTTTGACTAGGCTGTCCCACAACATTCATACTTTGATTTATCTTTATTTTTTTAATATTTTTTTTGTCAGGAACTCTGATGTAGGTTGCTGGTCTCCTTCAGATCATTAACCGACCACATTGTCCTATTTCAGCCAAGTTTTAGTTGTCTGACACATGGCTTTACATTTGACTTTAGCAAACTCTGGTTTGTTTAGATCTCAGTCATGTTTCCATATCCTTCATAGACAGAAGGGGATTTCTCCCCTGTCTAGAGATGCATTTATACCCCAGTTTCATACGTTTCTACATTCGTCTCTACATTTATCTAGTAGATGGGTTTTTTGCTGTTAATTTAAGGAAAAACCTTTTCTTAGGTTTTATATGAAAATAATTAGCATGACATATCAGGCCAACACCTAGAGATGTAGGGTCTGAAAACGATTCACAGGACCTCCCCAACCTGACAGCTGCTTATCAAACTGCCTTTGCACACATTCGGTTAGTGCTGCAATTGATCAGAGCAACAAACAGAGTGACACATTCAGAGCGACGGAGGCAGGAGTTGTGTAGAAGAGTAGCTCTTTGATTCTTTTGTTTGTTTATTTATTTGTTTTCTGAGCATCGCACATTCTGACTTTTGGGTAAACATGCTTAAAAGATTATTAGCTGTGTTAATGTAGCACCCTTGTAAATAGTTTCTGTAACTGTTGAACTTTAAACTCCAAAGTGGTTGGAAATTGCATTACAGTCCTTTTCAAATTGATGTGCAGCAACATTTGCATACCTGAGATCACTGTTTATGTCTTTCCCTCTTGGCATTATGTTAACACCGAATGTTACCAAAGTATCTATTTTTATGGAGGTCTTCACACCTGCTGCTGAACAGTTCATCCATCAATGGCTTAGCTGCGATTTACTATTTTAAATCCTATGGAAGCAAAAAAGGCAGCTCACTTTTGCTCACTTTTTTTTTCCCAATTTTGACTTAATTTTTGTTAAATTAATAATGGCACAGTTAAAAAAAGGTAAAATGTTTTTTTTTGGCTAAGACTATGATCAGATGATTTTTTTTGTTATTATCATTATTATTTGGTTTTTACTCATTAACTGTAGGGTTAAATAAAGGAGGTGCCAATAATAGTAGGAATCTTTAAATAAAACTGTTGATTTTATGCAGGAAATAAACGACGTAAGATTTTGTTTTTAATGATTTCAATGAAGCATTTAACTTCCATACGCTGGCAAGCTTGTACCATTCATTCGTTCGTTCGTTCATTCATTTGTTCGTTCGCTTGTTCATTCGTTCGTTTGTTCGTTCATTCGTTCGTTCGTTCGCTCGTTCGTTCGTTCGTTCGTTCGTTCGTTCTTTCATTTGTTCGTTCGCTCACTCATTCATTCGTTCATTTGTTCGTTCGTTCATTCATGTGCTGCCTTCGAATGGCCAGTCATAGACACTTTTTGTATGCTTTAAATCTGAGCAGTTATCTTATATTCTATTCATTATTCACTCACCCTGAGCTGAACCCCTATATCTTATAGGGTTAACGCCCCAAAAAGATACTCAACAAGGGCTTTGATCAGTCGAAATGATAAATGTTTCAGAGCAGATTCTTTGATGTGCAAGGCACCAGCACAGATCTGAAAAATGCACATATATACAGAAACTGTAACAACCGATAGATCCCACAGCTACAGAGATTCAGCCAGCCCACCAGAGATGTTTTAAGCTCAAGCAAACCCATGTTCATATCGAATGGCTTTTCTGCATTTAGGTTTAACTGGCTTCAAGGCTGCCAAACATTCCCAGTCATACACTAATCAGTGCAGTTGGATCTGTGAAATCATTTGATTTGATCTTTAATCTTTAATGGCAGAGCAACTCACTGCAAGGCACAGAACCAGCCTTAACTCTCTGGACAACACTGGGATAATTGTCCCTAACCCTAACCCAGAAGTGCTCACATTAATGCTTATTCTTCCTCTTGTCCTGAGTGTTTGACATGTGTGACTTTGGTGGACTGTAATATAATCTCAACAAGTGGTTGCAGTGCTTTAGAAAATTGACATGCAACAACAACTTTTTGCACTGACAACATTAATGTTAATATTTCTAATTATTTCCCCCCCAAAAAAATCTGATCATAAATCTTTGTAATAACTAACTTTCTGCTGATATCTATTATGTTCAGCAGCAGAGCAGCATCAGGTTAGTGCTGTCACTGTGACAAATTACATAGTGATGTTGGAATATAGCTCAAAGCACTGCTCTGCTGGAGCACATCATTTGCTTGTTGTAAGAATACTGGAAAGTGGAAAGTGAGAGCCCTCCATGTGCTTGAAGAGTGATTGTATTTCTGTACTTGTGTGCCCTCGTATCTCATCATCACTTTGTAAGCGTTAGAGCAGGTTTCCTATTTAATCTGAATCTTCACAGATTCTCATTTTGACAGACTCAAAGTCTATCTTTGTCCATCAATTAAATCTCTAACCTCTCGCGGTTAAAGATACATATCCATTCACTTAAAAATAACTCCAACTCACCTGCCTCCCTACATCTCTACTTTCTGTTTGGAAAATGTTTGGAAGTCTGTTCTGCTTCTCCATGTGGCATGTACTTTATGAATAGTGCTGCTTAATATGGCTAAAGTTTTTGTTTGTTTGTATGTTAGTATCATATGAGCAGAGAAAATGCAATAAAAGTCTAAGGTTAATTCTTCTTGGGAAGCTTTTATTGCAGCAGAGAGCAGCAAAACCAACGCTAGATATTCTCACACTGAGCTGCAATGAAACATCAGCAAACACATAAATAAGCCTGAAACTCAACTAATTATCTCAAAGCTAATAATGTGTAGCTCATTGATGGTTAGCTATCTTGAAGGTTGGGTAGGAGATGTAAAAAAACAAAGAGTTTCAGATTTTGAAAACCAACCGTGCAATTCCCTTCTTCAGGGGTGTCTTTAAAGCCAGGCCTCCACAGCACACAGGGAACTATGCCCGTTCCCTGAAAAATCAAGAACATTATTAACATACTCACAATGAATTGATGTTTTTTTTTTTTAATTAGCGGGGATCATGAGTATTTTTACAGGGCCTGAATTGTTAACGTTTGTCTACATTACCAGGAACAGCCTCACAACAGTTTTCCTGAACCCTTTTATGATTAAAACATGTCCTTTCATTGTTTAGGTATTTTAGAGCAGCCCCAAAAAGCTGCTGCATGGGGGGAAACATTGACTCGGTGCTGACTGATTATGCGATGGGCAGGAGATGATGTTGTTCATATGTCTCAATGTCTTCTTCCAGTACTAGCCGTCTCTTGTCACTCATTGCACCATTGTACTATGCAAGCAGAGACACAGAAGCCATCAGACCTCTTTCAATGTTGATTTCATCATTCACTTTGTTTTTCTTTGCCTTTGCCATGTTCTTTTTTTATTTGATCGTGGTTGGCGAACAGCCAAAGTGGTTCACTTCTGCCATAGTGGTAGTTTGCTAATCCAGTGGATCCTACCAGGACTGTTACTGTGAACATAGACGCAACACCAAGGCCGAGGTCAGCTCTGTCACGAATTTCAGGTAATATAGCAAAAACATACTTTAGATACATACTTTTGTGTTTAAAATGTATTTATTGTGTAGCACCGAGGGATTGAGAGTAACGTCATGTCGATTCTCTGTATGTATCTTACATGTGGTAGAATTGACAATAAACTTGACTTTGACTTTTACTTTGACTAGATGACGATCTATTGTCCAACCTTTAAGCTAAACCTTGGTTCTGGTCAACAACCCTGACACATGAGCCCAAAACCACAAAAAAACAGAACAGGTTCTTTTAGTTTTGTTTTATATATAAAACTGTCTTGCTGTTTGAAATGGTCTTGGTGCATTGCAGCAGCACTGTTGAATTGTTAAGGCACAGTGTTATTCCTTAGTTTACTCCTGAGTTCTGCCTTAAAACGTGTAAGAGACACAAGACAGATATGTTTGTAGAGATTCACATCTTTATTTGCGATGGAGAAAGTATTGAAAAAAAAAGAGCTTTCAATAGTCCAGTAGCCGGTCGGTCCGATCTGTATTTTTTATCTTTTCCATCTAACTGTTTCTGCTTTTTGCAACTGTCCACTTTTGTTTTTATTCTGGACAATTGGGCTGAAATTTACTCTTGTAATGAAATGTAATTTCATGTACTTTGCAGCAGCACACAGAACCATATTCAAGCAGTATTAAATTAAGTTTAAACTTTTTTATTTTTGTCAGTATACATCTCATGAACCACTGAAATTTGTGCTGCTTTTAAACCATCACTGGTTACACTAAGAGCAGTGGGCTGGTTTCAGTTTCTGGTTTCCGCTTGCTCAGGGGTTCACCATCGTTACCAGACCAGAAATTTGAACCTGGGTCCTCCAGGGCCAAGCCCACCTCTGTAACCCCAAAAAGCTGCTCCAGGTGAGGCTTGAACTCACAACCTCGGCATTGCTCAACACTGCACTGTCATATAAGTACCGCGCGCTAACCGATTGCGCCACTGGAGCTCAGTTTTAACTTTTATAATCTAACATGTAACTTAATTGAATATTTTATATTTAACATGACTCAAAAAGATATGTTTTATAGCCACCTTCTTTTTACATTTCCTTCTCTTTAACCTATATAAAGCAGCTGGGTGCTCTTATTGCTGCTCACTGTGCTGAGATTGCAGCAAAAAGGGAAGAAGAAACATTTATAATAAGTTATGTTTGACTCATCAGGAGCTCAGCATGGGTCTAAATACAGAGGAGCTGTGGTGTGGGCTCTGAAAGTCATCCAGCAGCTTACTTTGCATATTCATGTGATGTTTATACTGCAGATGGGGGCAAAGATCATAAAATCCTCAAATAAATAAGCACATGTAATGACATGACATGACAACTTCAGGCTCTGCCATGAATGAAGGGCAAAAGTGTGCCTCTCTCTCTAAATTTAGTGGTTGTAATGAGAGGTGAGGAAAAATATGATCTAATTCTGTAAACTACAAGTAAGGATTGGAATGACAGCCTAGTGTCAGCACAGTATAGATGAAGGTAATCTCTTCCTTTTTGATGCGTATTTGCTCACACAGGTAGACAAGGTAAAATAGATGTGTAAGGAGATCAAAAGCGCTGTCAAGCTCTATCTCTAAGATCCCGGTTGTGTTTGGCAGCTGTGTGAGGAAGTCACCTTCAGTTGCTGCGTATCACATCAACATGAAAAACAATGGCCACTCACAGTCTAAGCTCACATTTGTGACAGTACACTATATATGTGTGTGTGTATAACATTATTACTTTGATGTAAGTATCAAGCATATGCAGTGATGCACTAAAATACAGATGTTATTGGCTTTCTGTGGATAGTTTTGTCAAATTTATTGTCCTTGTGTTTTAAAAGAAAGAACAAAGGTTTGATGATTTTCAGAGAGATCAGTCGTTCATGCAGTCCAGTTTTAGCCTCACTAGATCTAATTGGAATGTTGATGCGGTTGTCATGTAACGGATAAAAGCAGAAACACACCAAAGTAATAGAGTCAGAAGGGGAAAAAAACACACCAAGCCATAATTTGACTGTCAAGTGTGTATTTCTGAAACTTTTAGTGCAGGTTTGTGAACATCATGTGGAACATCTCTCAGCCACAAACCTTTTAAAGATGATGTGAAAGAGCCGGTCTTGTGACCATGTTCCTGTAAAGCTGCTCTATACTGTAAAATGCACCTTGTTATAAACAGTATGCGCGGTTTGTAGTAGGCCATCCGAACTGGTTCTGGCAAAAACTCACCCACCTTGAGTCTGCTGGGCGTGTGTTCAAGTTGAGACTGAGTTCTTCCTCTCTTCTGATGCCTGCCACCCAAAGACTCGATACAATCCACTGGTTTTCTGAGCAAAGCTAAGCTCTTCACAAACTGTCTGCGAGAAGGTGAACATGTCCACTTGTCCCCCTCATGAACTTCTGGACTTTATATTTCAACAGAATGTGCTGGTCACTCTCTTGGGGTGTGATTCAGTTTTGTCCATACGGTGTGGTACCCACAACTTTTCATCTTCCATTTGTCATGTTTCCATAAACCAGTTTTGTTCAGTTGGTAACCTTCCTCTGTGTTTTTATCTCTGGCACGTCCCATTGGGAAGCGCGCTCCGCAGTAAGACAGGGTTTTTATATCATTCCCACTAGGGGAAGGGGCCAAGAAGCGAGATGTTACAGGGGAAGTTCATTTATTGTCATTTTGCACACTGGGGATGATCTTGATTGGTGTTATTTAGGTTTTAAGTGATTGTACAGAATTGTCCTAAGTTGTCTTATTTTGCTGAATCACTTTATTGGTTATGTCTGTCTGTTGGTAGCGAGCATCTCCTCTGTTGACAGTCGCTGCCCAATCAAAGCTATTTATTCCCCACTTACACTATTCCTCCCTCCAGTGATTCCCCCAAAAAATGCTTTCTGTCCATAGACTGTGTAGGAAGAACTGGACAACCCCCCTGTGACATTACCCATTTTTGAGGAGTGCTTTTGAAGCCTCTTCTTTTACTCACACTGCGTAGCACCATGCTGCAAACGGGCAGAACAAGCAGAGCTGGAAAGCTGAAACACACCCACCTAGTCCACTCACAGTCAGCTATTTTAGCTCGGATGGCTTAGATTGTGTTGCCCTATGATGTTAAGGAATAAGTGTCACTACCAAAACAAGATTTTTGTTTCGTGTTTAAGTTAAGTGTGAGTAGGAGTGAATGTGTCCTTCATCAGCCCTCTTTGACAATCTGACCTAACATATATTATAAAGAGATGAAACTCCGATTTTGACAGAGACTCAAATCACCAATAGTGAAGCATGCAAGGACAGCACTGAAAACAAGAGACAAGACAGGGTTTGGACATTTTAAAACGGTGGCCAAGGTGGTTGGAGATTGACTCATTTTTGGAGCCTGTCCCGAGTGGTCTGTCAAGCAACCTTTCTTAGTTCTGTCTTGAGTGCAACTCAAACATTAGGGTGTTTCTACTTGGCCCATTCGTGAACCAGATCACAACCAGTCCTTTCCTTGTCCTCCACTTCATGTGCACCAATATAAACCCTATGTTGGTGACTGGATGCAGCAATGTTTGTTATGGTTTCGGTGGGCAGAGTTCCTCCCTCTGTTTGTTTCTAGTTTACAGAGCCAGGACTAGGGATGGAAATTAAGTACCGGTTTTCAAAGAGAACCAGCTCCTAGTAGTTAGGGTCTGTCGAATTGTTAATCTGCCAGCCTAGCGATCCTGTTTATAAGATCTGTTAATGTCTGACACACTGGTGTGATGAAGTCATGTACACACCTCATATTTTGGCTCAGATTGTATCGAACACGTGATGCGGCCCAATGGTTTCTGACCAAGCCCTCGGGATCACGCCCACTGCATGTCAATCAGAGTGACAACTTTACATGTTTTTTTACATGTGCACAGACAAATGTAATAGTAGTCATAATTCATAACATATCATACTAATATTAATAATATTTTATTATTTATAGGAACAATCAGGCTGCAAAAACTCACAAAAGCAAAAATCTTATGTCAAGTAAATACTGTTTTGAGTATTTCACTTCATTAAGTCTACTTTAAGTAAAAAAGTATTCAAATACAATTCCTTAATTCCTTATGTAGAACCACTTCAGGTCAAACCTTTTAAGTAAATCTCAGGTTTTGCTACATCAATGGGTTGGGTGGTAGACTACTCCAGCATCATGTGGCTGCCTCTAAGTTAGGACTATTTAATTTTCAAGCTTGCAATGATTTTTTTTTTTTTTTTAAGATGACATACAGTATGTAAGAAAAATAAAATAAAATGGAAATTTAGCTGGGTCCAGAGTCTAAATCAGAGGCCAACAGCTTTGGACTCAAAGTCCTGAGCACAGAAACAGTCGACAAGCTGTTTTCTCTGACAGCCAGACACAAACACCAGGTAGAAGTTACTTTTTAATGTTTGTAGTTTGGCTTGCACATGCATTTTGCCATCTTCAAGATAAAGAATTACAGTTTTGGATTCTTTTCCATCCATGCACGTTAGTAGAACATTTTCTATATGTCCTGCCAATGAATCCCATAACGTAGCATTCTCAGCTTGACAGTTAAGTTTAACTGGACCCAGCTTTTATTTGATAGCTGAAAAACAAGCTTTGTCCAAGATAGCGATTTATTTTCAGCCTGCTAGCTGAGGAAACAAGTTAATTGCAGGTGTCTTTATTGTGACACTCAACACTAGCAGGACGGACTGAGCGGCTCCGAGCTAAATTGGCTTACATGTATGTATTATCTGCACTACTAACCACTTTCGCCCACTGCATGTCAATCAAAGTCAGACACTTTTGGCGAGATATATCATTTAACATGTCGACTCAACCGCGAAATCAAAAATGACCGTCGCATTTAGCCGACATTGGCTTCTTACAAACGGATGGTTGATTCGTGAAGGGCGGTAGCATGACGATAACAGATGAGGAATTAATAATGGCTTGCGATTGGCTGAGCCAACTGCCAATATTGTTTGATATAAAATCTCCCCAGTTTAGGAACCACTGCACTGAACAAAGTTACTCCAAAACTGGTGTAATTATGGCCAAAAGGCTCACAATTCGACCCAGGTAGGTAGCTGACAGATCGATAACAGTACGGGTTAAAATACCACTGGCATTTGTATATGGAATATTTCCTCACAATTTCATTTTCAACCAACTATTTTTCTAAAACTTGGTCTTTATTAAAGCCAAACTTAGTGCAGTGGGAGCGTAAAATGTCAGCATAAATTAGATGCTTCTTCACCAGAATTTTGAGTGTGGTCAGTTTAACACTGCAGGTTTGGGAAGCACATCACACCCAAAATATAGGCAAGGCAAGTTTATATGTATAGTACATTTCAACAACAAGGCAATTCAAGGTTCTTGGCATAATGAAAACATGAAAAATAAAGAGGAAAAAAATATGAGTTACTGTGCATTGGCATAATAAAGAAAAGATAGACTTAAGCTAGAGTTACGGTGTAGTACTGAGTTTAACATAGTTTAAATTTCAGAAAATTCAGAATAGTTTAAATTACTCAGTTAAAGGTGGCTATGACAAATGAGTCTTTAACCTTGATTTAAAAGAAGTTTGTTCCTGATCTGTGGAGCATAAAAGCCGAATGTTGCTTCTCCGGGACACAGAGCAGACCTGAACCAGAAGACCTGAGAGGTCTGGATGGTTGATTTGGCAACAACAAGTCTCTGATGGATTTTGGGCCTGAAGCAGTATTTTAAAATCCATCCATCCATTATCTATTCCCGCTTACTCCGTCTCCGGGTCACGGGGGTCTGTTGGAGCCTATCCCGACGCATAGTAGGTGAAAGGCAGGGGCCGCTGGTCCATCGCAGGGCCACAAGACAGACAAACATGCACACTCACATTAACACCTACGGGCAATTTAGAATGTTCATTTAACCTACCCTGCATGTTTTTGGACTGTGGGAGGAAGCCGGAGTACCTGGAGGGAACCCACGCAAGCACGGGGAGAACATACAGTAATCAGTTTGACTGAAGATAAACGCATGGATGAGTTTTTCATGATCCTGCTGAGACATTAGTCCTTGGATCCTGGAGATATTTTTCAAGTGATAGAAGACCAACTTTGTAATTGTTTTAGTGTGTCTCTGAAGGTTCAGACCTGAGTCCATGACTACACCCAGATTTTGGACCTTATGTAATACCTGAAGCTTTGTGCTGACTCTTAAATGCTCTTCTTTTGGTCCTGATCACTCATTGATTTGTTGAATGTATCTATTCAACGCTCGTATGGGCGTCATATGTTGTGGGTTTCAGATCTGTAGTACAAATTAGAGGCTGCAGTTTGTGGAAGCTCTCATTTGAAGAATCACAGACACTCCTATATATAATTCAAGCTGGGAGTCATAGCTGAGTATCCACTGAGGGGGACTATTTGATATTTTGATTCTGTGTCAAAAGGCTAAGTCTGATTTCTTTCATTTTTCTTGTAAGTGATGTTTAAGCGTATATGTGTGAAGGGAAGGGTCAACTTTTGGAGGTGCAGCCCTTTTCATATTAAGTGATCCCACACCAATTTACAAATGAATAAATCACAAGCTCTGTTTAAAAGGTTTCCACTGTTTTATGGGTTTATTCCTGAAGGTAATGAATCTTTTGTTGCCCCAAACTTCAGGTATGCATACTTTAACCTTGTGTGGGCTGCACTTTAAACACCCCCCATGTGGAATATCTAATACAAGGCAGAAACAACTTTAAAAAAGTATAATAAAATCAACCGACACCTCTTGACACTGCATTGTTACACATGTTTCACAGGAGGCTCGGCACGCACGTTGATGTTATATTATTCATATCATTATCATTTTATATTCACACTTCTTTCTTAAAAGAACCTTTTCTCTTTCTGCTCAGGTCACATCCTGCATACCTTTCTGCACGCCATCCAGCTTTCTTAAAAATATGTTGTCGTGGGTCTTTATTACTTTACTTTGAAGCAGAAGAGACACAGAGCAAGAAACGACCTGGAGCACTGAATTATGAATGAAGAGGGGAAATAAATAATTTAGCCTGATTTTTTTGTGCATATTTTATGGTAATCATTTTCCTTTCATTTAGGAATCACAATTTCCTTACTGCACCACTGACATTAAAATATGACCAAAATAAAATATGGCATAACAGTCAGGTCGGTTCTTTTATATATTTATATATATATATATATATATATATATATATATATATATATATATATATATATATATATATATATATATATATATATATATATATATATATTTGACAATGTAGGTGTGTAGAGGATCCTCACCTCAGGGTCAGCAGTTTTTTTGTTGTTGTTTTTTTTTTATAGGTGTTTTGCACCCTTTGTAATGCCCTTTCATAGTCATCATTGTTTCCCATTTAGTACATTTGCTGCTTTAAATGAGCAGCAACCATGTCACAAACAAAACTTTTGCACTAATTTGTAAAACTGTAATAAATCCAGGCAGTATTTGTGTCCGTCTGACACACTCAGCTAAGCTTAGAAATGCAGAACTTTAGAGGCTTAAGAACAAACTACGCTTCAGTGAGGTGCTGCCATCTACTGTTTTTTGAGAGCTACTGTATTTTTATTGCAGCTCGTGTTTAGTCAAGTTCTCACTGAAGGTGAAATCCTTGCAGTGAAACCAATGAAAATGTTTTTAGTCATTACTTTTTCTGCCACAGTGACACAGTTGACTTCTCTGATGTGTGTGTGTGTGTGTGTGTGTGTGTGTGTGTGTGTGTGTGTGTGTGTGTGTGTGTGTGTGTGTGTGTGTGTGTGTGTGTGTGTGTGTGTGTGTGTGTGTTTTTGTTTTTTAGAACCTGTCAGAATGTGACATCAGCAAGTTTAGTCTCATCCATCAGCAGTAAGTAATCTTTAATATGCTTGGCATCATACACCTTTTTTATCTTTCATCCTCCAGTTCTTCCTTTCTTCTATGCTGTGTTGTTTTTGTAGCTATTTTCATCATTTGAACAAACATTTTGAGTAACAATAACATTATTTCATGAAATACTTTTGCACAACAGTAGCTACAATAAAAAGAAAAAGTTAGAACCTCTTTTTTTAAACCTATGCTTTTGTTTAAGAAAGTAAATAAAATCAGCTGATTATAGAAGGTCTCAGAAGTAGGCAAATGCAACCTCATATACCAGCATTTAACGTATTTCCTCAGTCTTTTATTATTTAAACAAAAATGAAGTATGAATTAAAAGAAAAACACAAATGTGGGCAATACTAAGTACCAACACCTTTAGCAGCAATAATTTACTGCCTGACTGCAGTACTGCAACTTTTTCAGTCCATCACATGTCGCAGTCAACTAAGTGACTGCAAGATGCCCAGGTCCTGTAGCTGCAGAACAACCCCAAATCTTTACCTCTCCACTGCAGTGCTTGAAAGTAAGTATGACATGTTTCTGCTGAAATGCAACGTTTGTTTTAACAAAACATGGCCCTGGGTATTGACTCCACTTTCGGTCTCATCTGTCCATAGAACAGTGGTTTCAGAAGTCTTGGTTTGTTCAGATGCAGTTTTATAGAACCTTGGCTGTGCTTTTATGTTCTTTTTAGACAAAAGAAGAAAAGGTCATTACGTATATCTTTCGTATTTGGCAACAGAACCGGTGAAAAAGGGCAGCCCTGCCGGAGACCAACATACACTGGGAACAGGTCGGATTTACTGTCGGAATGAGAAACAAGCTTTTGCTCTAGTTGTACAGAGAACAAACAGCCGAGGGACCTGGACCCCATACTCACAGAGAACCCCCCACAGAATACCACAAGGGACACAGTCAAACGCCCTCTCCAGATCCACAAAGCACATATGGAATGGTTGGGCAAACTCCCATGAACCCTCCAGCACCCTGCGGAGGGTATAGAGCTGGTCCAGTGTTCCACGACCAGGACGAAAACCGCATTGTTCCTCCTGAATCCGGGGTTCGACTATCGGCCAAAATCTCCTCTCCAGTACCCTGGCATAGACTTTGCCAGGGAGGCTGAGAAGTGTGATACCCCAGTAGCTAGAACACACTCTCCAGTCCCTTTTTTTTTTAAAAAGAGGAACGACCACCCCAGTTTGCCATATCAGCTGCAGCTTCCCTGACCTCCATGCAATGTTACAGAGGTGTGCCAACCAAGACAGCCCTACAACATTCAGAGACTTGAGGTACTCAGGGCGGATCTTTTTCACCTCCGTTCCCCAGCCTCTGCTTCCTCAGTGGAAGGCATGACAGTGGGATTGAGGACATTCTCAAAGTATTCCTTCCACCGTCCAACCGTGTCCCCAGTTAAGATCAGCAGTCCCCCAACCACACTGTAAACAGTGTTGGAAGAGTACTGCTTTTACTTTCTGAGACGCCGGATGATTTGCCAGAATCTCTTCAAGGCTGACCGATAGTCCTCCTCCATGGCCTTACCAAACTCCTCCTAGACCCGAATTTTTGCCTCTAGGACCTGGCATGTTTGCAATGGACAGACCGTGACTAGCACAGAAGTCCAATAACAGAGCAACGCTCGGGTTCAGATCAGGGAGGACGTTCCTCCCAATCACGCCCCTCCAGGTATCACTGTCATTGCCCATGTGAGCATTGACATCCCCCAGGGGAACAGTGGAGTCCCCAGTCGGACTACTATCGAGTAGTGCTCCCAGGAACTCCAAAATAGGTAGTGACCCTCTCGTTCACCGGGGAACATGGTGCCTGAGCTGGGGAGCTATAAGCAAGCCCACACTAGCCAGCCCCCGCTATCCCTGGGAAACTCCAGAGTAGTGGAGGGTCCAGCCCCTCTTAAAGAGCAAAAGAGCAGGGTTCCAGAGCCCAAGCTAGGAGGTGAGCCCGACTATCTGGGGCCCCGGTGACGCCAGTCCAGGCAACATCCTTGTTCTTATTCTATTCATGGTTGGCTTGTGAACCGCTTATAGTCTGCCCCGTCACCTAGGACCTGCTTGCCATGGGAGCCCCTACCAGGGGTGTACTAACGAGGGGGGACACAGTAAGATGGCGGTTCAAGAAGTAGTAGATGAAACATAATCTCTTGAATACTGTGGAATCAATAAGGGGGTACTTAGTATTACCCACATTTTTCTGATAGGATTTATTTTTGTTGAGGGCAATGTGAAAGAAGTTACCCATTATTGGTCATTATTGTTCATCCAATGATTTGTTTGCCTAATACTAAGGCCCAGTATGGCCAGATGATGTTCATTATGTATTTAAAAATAAATGACTTGATTCCAAGCTGATCAAAGGCACTTTAAAAACTCTATATTCACTTGAAAATAATAGAAAGTGAGGAAGTAAAATGTGCCGTGTGTCTCTGTGGGTGTTCACAGCTGTGGGTGCATGTATTCACCTTGTTTATACTTGCATTTACACACACAAAAGAAAGCAAGATGAGGTTATTCCTGTTTGTGTGCAGATGTGTGTTGTGAAGTTTCATGCATGCCTGACTGCACCTGCACATTTGTCTGAATGTGTCTGTTCATGTTTATAACATTTGTTCCTGTTCAGGTCTCTTATTGTGCACCGTGTGTGTGTGTGTGTGTGTGTGTGTGTGTGTGTGTGTGTGTGTGTGTGTGTGTGTGTGTGTGTGTGTGTGTGTGTGTGTGTGTGTGTGTGAGAGAGAGAGAGAGAGGGAGAGAGAGAGAGGGAGGGGGGGGGGGGGGTTAAATGATAGTAGATAGTTAAATAATGCAGTAACTATGGTATTTCAGTCATTATCATGTATTTTTTATGTACATGTCTTCTTTGTAATAAGTTCTGCAGATGCAACATGAGCAAGTATATTATATAATGACAGGGAATGGAGAATCTGCTGAATTCAATAATGTCTTTAAACTGATAATATCCAGTTACTTTTATCTACTTTTGCCCACTGAATAAAACTAACCGTCCTGTTTCCTGAGCAGTCCGATATAAATGGAAAAATTCAATCACAGCCCTGCACAGTAATTACTGCTTATATTGTTATAATTGGTTGAAAGTTGTTAGGGATTTTTTTTTCTTTTTCTTTTCTTTTTTATTGTATCCTCGAATATGACTAGAGAGCTCCTAAAGTGTAACCGGTTATTCAGTCTGCACGTTGCAGCTGCATTCACAATGATTCCACAAAGGTGTAAATATTCCCTCCCCAGTGTCTGCTTTCACAAAGTATTAAGATGTTTTACAATGTGAAGATTTTCTCTACTTTGCAGTCTACAGCCAGAAAAAGGTTTCTAATGTTTTTGCAGTCACTGGCTGCTTTATCCAGTCTGCACTGATTAAAACTGCGTTGAATAAACTGAGTAAAGGACTCCGATTTCCTGTCGCTGCCATCATTTGGGTGCTACCACTGCAGCAGGTTGGAGATGCCAGCCCTGCTCACCTGGTGCTGCTCTATAGACTTCACCCAGTAGACAGAGCCCCAATTTCAGTGACAAAATTATTAATGTGGCCTGACCAGCTGGTCTGTACTTCTCCCACCACTGCGGGTGAAAAACAAACTTGAGATTTTGTGTTCTTTCTTTCCCCCGCTGCTCCTTTATCTTGCTCGTTACTTTTCTGGCTGTTCTAAGAGCAGGCCTGAGCCGTCACACCATCGCTGGGCTGCGCCATCGCTGGTCCCGTCCACTGTGTGGACTTTGCAGCCATTCTTTTACGCCTTTCTGCAATGCCTGTCCCTGCAGCATTCGCTGCACCTGCGTTACTACCTCCCAAGGCAGAACAACCACAGACAGCAGACACACCACAGACGGAGAAAAAAACAATAGTGATTTTGACTAAGTTACACCTCAAAATTTTTTTTTTTTTACCTGAAAATCAGGTAGTTAAACTATTTGCAAACTTGATTGAATTTTTTGCTACATGCTGCGTCTGTAAGGGAATACCACGTCACGCTGTTAGTTATGTTTAATTGATCAAACGTAAGAATTCACTGTCATCACTGCTTAACTTTTCTTTTTTTTTCTTTCTTTTTTTAACCCATCCTATAAATGACAGACTTCAGCTATCAGTGCTTTGATTTCAATTTCATGATAAATAACGAACTTTGTTAACGCGCATGTGCAATTACATTAATCTAATATTGCAACTACACATTTTGGATTAACATTATCAGTTTGGAAGTTTCCCCATGTCTCTGTTTCCTGTTTCCTGTACCTGCTGTGTGACAGAGGACTCCACAATGCATTCATATAAAAGGAAAAAACTGGACAAAGCCTCATTTATTTACAAAGTTTTGTATATTAGGTTAGGACATAAATAAAAAATAACGATAATCTGGTCCATGTCAGGTCTACAAAATATGTAACAGCCTCAGATGAACAATATCAAAAAACATCATGATAATAGTCACGTTATATCCATGAGGAAACGTGCAAAAACTAAATATCACAAAGAAAAGCCTGTAATATAAACACCTAGAGTTAGAAAAAAGTTTCAAACGTCGCTAATTCCTTTTTACGCTTTCATGAGGTGGTTTTTCAGATATCTTGATAATCCAGTTTACATAATTGCGATGGAAACACTTTTTTGTTCATATTTGCACATCACAGGCATCACTCATGTCAATCCAAACTCATCAAAATGTAGTTACCAGCTGTTTCAGTCCTCATTTATATGACAGAGTTGTGCTATGACACTTCTTAATGATTATGTGTTACTATTACATAAGGGCTTTGCCTCTGAATAACCATCTGACTGATCCATCGCTGCCTTCATCCTCTGTTGAGTGAGTGCGGTAGCAGCAGTTGCAATAATTTGTCCAAAAACTAAAAATGTTTCTATCCATCTTCTTCGAATTTGAGATCTTTTTCTTTGTCTTGAAGGGACGTCCTGCAGGATAAGATTCTAGGAGAGTTAAGCTCATAAAAAGAAGAACACCATTTGACGGAAAGGCCGGCCCCCCACAGCAGTGGCTTGGTGTCGTTTCAGAACAGTCACCTCGTGATTAAATAGCTCACCTTCACTAGCAGAAATAACTTGAAGCAGTCTTTTATTTTTTTGTCTTTCTGGGGTCGATTTGCTGCAAAGCTTTATATGACTTAAATTTCAACCAAGGTTAAGTTGTCTGACAGATGGCCTCACGTTTATTTCAAGAATACTTAAAGAAATACAAGAGAGTTGTATATCATAGTGTGCTCAGTGACTGCAGGACGCCAGGTGGTTCATCATCACTGTCATGCTTGAGTGGCGCTCTGAGGTGTTTCTGCTGAAAGGCTGTTTGGTTTTCAGCAGACATGCCAGTTACGCCGAACAACGCCACTTTGGCATCCATAGGATCTTGTGTCAAAAGTCTTGTGATGTGTTTGGATGTAACTCTGCTGTTGTTTTTAGAGTTCAGAGGGTTTCTCCAGGCAGCCCTTCCATACTTTTACAGCCTTGTAACGTTCAGCCTAAGGTCAGACTGTGAGGTAGCCTTGCTGAGACTTTAGTGCCTGCAAAGACTTATCTTTAATGTTTCCAATTGTGACTAATCTTCCTGGACTTTCTTACTTAACCCTTACTAGACTGATGCGCACCGTTAGATTGAAGCAGATTTTCTTCGTTGGCCTCATATTAACTCACACCTGAATGCATCAAACCCACTACGTCTACTTTCATAAAGTCGGTCACGCTTGCTGGGAATCACTTAATCCGAGTGCATTTGATTAGCAGCATCCGGCTGCTCCCTACAGGACTTTGGAAGACTCTTTGGTCCTTAATTAAGACCTCTTAATTAACATGCAGTGGTAGAGGTAGCTGGTTGTCTAAATATAATTGGGCGTTTTTGAATAAAAACCCATAGCTGATAACCTCTAGAAAATATAAACACAAACTACAACCATACAATGTTCATCTTACAGAGATTGGAAAACATATTCAGATGTCATTAAAACTATGATGAACAAACAAAACTAGTGTCATTTGCACAAGACTGTGAGTTTCCTCCTGAACCAGATGTCTTTGGTCCTTTCATGTGCTGCTTCTGTACTTGTCCTAGTTTGTGTGAAATATGTCACTGAGGAGGAAAACATGGCGGTTTGGGGGTTACGCTTCGTAGCCTCACAGTTAGAAGGTTTCTGGTTCAAATCCTGGGTGGGTTCTTTCTCACCATATTTGTGTAGGTTTTCATCAAGTGCTCTGGTTTCCTCTTTCCTAATCAGTGATTCTGAACTGCCACTGAACTGGTGAAATTAATATTTGTTGTTGCACGGCCCTGCGACAGGCTGGAAACCTGTTTCGAGCTGCTCTGATCTTTGCTCAGAGGCAGCTGGGACAAGCTCCAGAAGTCCACCACAACATCCATCCATTGAAAATGGATGGATGTTGTGGTGGAAAAAGAAAAAGGAATGCATGTCTGTCTCTGAAAATTGAAGCACATCCATCATTATATGTTCCCCTAGTCAATCGTAAATCAGAATTTGCTTGAAATGAAAATGGCACCGACAAAGACGGCGGTACACTTTACTAAATATTTTCTTGTTCAACCATTAGAAGCAGTCTTTGCCATCCTCACTGGGACTTTCGCATCTGCCTTCGGCTGTTTTGTTCCCCTGATCCTCAGCAGACCGCTCTAGCCGCCTCGGATTTGAAGGCTGTTTTATCCACACGGCAGTTTTTCTGTCTTTCCACAGATGTTCAACAGGATTAGGATCAGGGCTCATGGAGGGCCATTTAAGAATAGTTCAGTGACAGTGGTATGCTTCACTCTGAGATGCTTCAGATTCTCAGCTTTTCCACCCAGAAGCCATCCTGCACTATCCCTCTGTTCAGCCTGGGGTTTCATTTCCTCTTGAAGTCACTTCCTGGAAAGTTGGCAGTTCTATCGACCTTATATGTCTTCATGACATTTGCAACTGTAGCTACAAAAACACAAAGCTGCTTGGAGTTATTGTCTTATAGTCTTTGATTTTATCTTTCTAAGCTCTTCAGACACCTCCTCCTTTCTCTGCTCCATATATGTACATATTGACAGATTTTATCACTTTAAAAGGGCTGAATGGTGAATAAAATTACTGAAGATGCCAGTAATACTTGTTAAGGTTAAACAAATAGATTTGATTATAAGGCAATGACTCATATTCATTTTTTGGCGCACAAACAAATCTGTCCAGCGTTAAGTGAATACTAAATCCCTTGTTTTCATGCTTTTATTTACTTCACTCTGCCATCTTCTGAAAGCAGGTAAACATGAGACAGTTACACAACAACTAAAGGCTTATTTTGTCGCAGTGAATCATATGGCGAAGCTTTTGTAGAAATCGGCAGCTATCTCACAGCTTGCTGAAAAATATGGATGTTTTTCACAACTTCCTGTTTTCCCCGCCTCCGCTGACTGTGATCAGATGTAGCCTCGGCCTTTTTGTAGGAAAAAAAAGTCCCCACAGTGGCCGTGTTGTTGGTCATCATCCCGAGTGATGAAAGCCTGCACACGTAATTTTTGGGGTTTTTTTACTCAACTTCCTATTTATAGAAAATAAAAATAAGGTGCTTTCAGTGTGATTTAAGTATTTCTCACTAATCTGGATGCAGATGTGACTGTTTTTGTGTCTGCCATATGAGCCCCAAGGGTCATCTTATCGACAAAGAAACATTTTCTATCTTGATAAAAAAAAGAGCATAATTAGCTGTTAAATGCTACACTGTACCATGCTGTGAACTTATATTAACATCTCCCTTTGATCATTAATATATTCATTCAGGTGTTTCTTGTCATTTGTTCCTATTTGATGCACTTTGTAAGTAGTTTTCAGCAGCTGTAAAAGTGGCAGCTGCTGATAGCCTGGAAGGGTGGAATTCAACAAAATCAACTGACATGTGATGCAAGAAATTGTGGTCAAAAATGAGAAGTGATGTTTTTCCAACTGAGGGAGCTCAAACGACCGCCCTCCGATCTTTCAGAAAGACAGACAGACACTCTGCTCATTTACAATTATGTCAGCAGGCCGGCAGCCCGGCCCTAATGACTCAAGGGAAAGAGAACCAAAAATGTGAACCTTTGGATTAAATATAAATATGGATACGCTGAATAAAGTCGTTGCTCCAGCCGCAGCAAAGCTCCGGTAAGAAGTAGATTTTTTTTATTTCAGATTTTGACTCGTGCTGACACTGTTGTAGTTAGTCTAAATCACTGTGGACTAAACAGCGAGGATATCTGGTACAAAGGTAAACCACTATTTTTGTTCTACAAGGTCTTTTCACAAGCAACAAAAGGGTTTGTACAGAAACCCTGTCTGGAAGGAGGTGTTATAGAACAGCAATCTTTCAAAGCTAGAAAAAGTCAAATTAGATGACACAAGCTGCAGGTTTGGTGAGTTTTCATTTTCCTATGACCTAATGTGTTTTCCAGGCAGCTTCAGAGGATTGTGCAAGACATCAGGAAAAATGATGGCAGCCTACTGGATAAATTTAGAAGGTCAGTTTCTAATATGTCATGATTTTAGCTGCTCCACATAATATCAAAGTTGAAGCGTACGTGGGAGACGATTCTTTGAGAAGTAATCTAAAAATACTCCACGTGGTTTGTGTACACGCATCGCTGCAGAACGCCAATTCCTCTTTCACACCAGTTGGAATCAGAGAAAAAGACCAACAGACTCATACATCAAAAATAACTAACACAGATGGCAGTTCTCTCACTTTCCTTTCCTGAAATGAGTCTCCGTGAGACATGAGGGTAGATACTGACACATGTTAGAAGAAGCTGTTTATTCTCATCCTGTCCCGCGAATGTGCACATCAGTCTGCCAACTGTGAATTTGTGAATCTTTCCCAGTGTTACACCACAGGTGTCGGCTGTGATACAAAGAAAATGTGTTTCCCCTTCCCTCTTTTTGACTTTTCTACCAAAATATCTGCAGCAAAGCAATTATTACTATATATATATATATATATATATATATATATATATATATATATATATATATATATATATATATATATATATATATATATATATATTACTCTATATGTTAGACATGGCTGTTTTTCATTGAAAATGTTTCTGTCTGACAGGATAAAAAGCAAGCCACTTCCAACCATACCTGTGAGAGACTACGGAGGTAGGGGTCCAGCCGTGAGCTGTAAATACATCAAGAGTGGTTTGAAACGTCTAAGTTTATGTCTACAGTTGAAATTTGACCCCAGCTGACCTCACACGCTGCGGACATTCGGTAAAGCCATGAACTCTGACCACACTGACCATGAAGAGTGTTTGGGATTCACTATCAGAGTCCCCCTGAAAACTTCTCATGACGGCAAAAAGGGTTTATTGTTATATGGAAAGAAACTGATTTACTGTAGGAGTGATCATGGTGTGGAGTGTGGAAGTCCTCATAACATGGTTTGTCGGAGCCTATCCCGACGCATAGTAGGCAAAAGGCAGGGGTACACCCCGGACAGGTTGCCAGTCTATCCAGGGCCACATAGAAGACAAACAACCAATCACACTCACATTCACACCTAGGGAGAATTTAGAAAGATCAATTAACCTACCCTGCATGTTTTTGGACTGTGGGAGGAAGCCGGAGTACCCGGAGGAAACCCACACAAGCATGCTGCATGTTTTTGGACTGTGGGAGGAAGCCGGAGTACCCGGAGGAAACCCACACAAGCACGGGGAGAACATACAACTCCACACAGAAAGACCCACCGGTCCGGGAATTGAACCGGGAATCTTCTTGCTGTGAGGCAACAGTGCTAACCACTAAGCCACTGTGCTGCCGGCCTAGATAATATATAACAATTTTATTTAACAATGTCAGAGGGCACTGTCTATGTTCGATGGGTCAAAGGTTTTCTCAGTCAATTACAGGCCAATAAGTTGATGGCCAGGTTGATCCCTAAAGCTGATTAATCACAGTCTTGATTCACCTATAGTTTATTTGATGAGGATTACATCAACATTGTTTGTTCTTTTCTGGGATAGCACGATGAATACAGTAGAAATTTGTTAAAATGTGAAAAGAGGAAAAAAAGCTTCTTTAAAAAAGACTCAAAAGTTTGCTTTAAGCTGTCGCAGAAGCCAACGGAAATGATGCAAGCTTTTGATAATTGCTACTGGTAAACTAATATTTTATCCATATTTTGATAAAATTGTTCAATTTTGACTACTTTGACTACATTTATATGGCCCTAAAAGGGAAATGTGGCCCACCTCTTGTAAGTTGTGAGTACACCCTTGACGGACTGCTAACTTGTTCAGGACAGACCTCATCTGTTGTCGCAGTGGGGCGAGAAAATGGATGGATGGATAATGAATCAATTCCTGGCCAGCTTTTCTAATTCTTCTCCACTTCAAATACAAAGAATTGGTCTGGTTGCTCTGGATTTGACTTTGATTTCCAAGAGGCAGCATCAGCGGATTCTGGACGACGTTCAATAACAAATCAGAGAAATGAACCCTGTTGACTAAAACGTCTGCTAAAAGTCATCTGGGACAATGTGCAGTGGAGTAGGAACACCACCGAGCAGCACATATTTGTTTATCCAAGGTGTTTTTAGTGTTTCTTTGTTATTTTGAATAGTGGCTCGTGGACACTGCTGTATGAGTCATCACATAAACCCCGCCCCTGCCCTGTTGCGCCGGGTTCGGTAGGTTCTGTACCTGTGCCCTCTCTGATTGGTTGTAATTACCAGTTTTAAGAAGACTGGCTTCACTGAAATCCACGATTCCAATATTTTCCTTTCACGTTTTAGCGACTCAACTCAGGCTCAGTTTCTTTATTTTTCGTTGAAGTTCATTTAAATCCCTGTGTTTATTTGCAGATGACGATCAGTTGTCTGATCGAGAATATGTAAGTATGATGAATAAAAAAGAAAAAAAGTAATTCAATGTTTTTGTCTGAGTTATTCCTTTCAAGCATTACAAGTTTGTTCTTGCCAGCACAACGACACATATGAGGAACTACATGAAGATGACAACTACGAGCCTCCCCCCAGCCACAGAGAGTTCTCCCCTCCATCCGCTTCCCTTCCGAGAGGGGAGTATCTGGGTAAGTTTTGTTTTTCAGATTTTTTTTTTATACTATACAAAGATGTCACTGGTTTCTTTTTTAGTTCCTCTTACATGAGCACTCTTACACACTCATATATGAAAGCTTCTCCTTTTGCAGTCATCGCTCCTGCAGATGTGTAAAAAGCTCCAACAGATGGGCCGGTCTTAGGGCACGCTGTCGAGATGAAGCCACAATACACAGAAGGCTCCAGACATTTACTCATGCAAATGCTGATGTCCTGTTTCTGCTTTTGCTTCTTCTTTCCAGATAACCGTCCCAGTTGGCCACCTAAAACACCCCTCCGCCCAAACAGAGCCTCCAAACAACTCCCCCCGGAGCCCATCCAGATGAGCGACGAAGTAAAGAAATTTTAACCATCTTACTCTGATTAAAGCTGCTTTTATCCTGCTTCATTGGATGATGCCCTCTGACAGTATCACCATCTCCTGTTATTTTGCAGGAAGACTACATAAACCCAGACGCTAATGACGCTAATGACGATGACAACTATATAGAGCCAGAGGAGGATCCATCTTCTAGTGAGATCCACATTAGAAAAAACTGATTTGTAGAATCAAAAAGGGAATATGCATATAACTGATATTAGCAGTGCAAGAAGTCAAATGCAAATGAATAAATATCATTAATTGCTTTTATACCTCTTCTCAGTTTCTATGATGCATGGCAGGAGCAGAGCTGCACGAGACCTCCCTGTATTGCAGAGACACATACCAGAGCGTGGCCCTAGTGAGTACAAGTTACAATTTAGCACATACGCACACTCAGCACATAATCTGAAAGTTTACATTTAACACCAGGGTATAATTAACTATGACTGATTCTTTGATTATTAACAGCCACTTAAAGCTGATTTAGCTGTGCCTATTACACCATGTATCCACAACCAGATGGAAGACCTCTCTTTAAAGTATTCGCTTGCATTCAAATCTGCTCCGCTTCGCCTCCCAACTGAGGTTCAATTGTCAGATTGAATGTTGCAAATGCCCCGCTGTCCAGTTGGAGCTCTTCTCCTGCTCTCAGTCTTCTCTTTCACATTCATTAGAAGGTCTCTGCTATGCAGTTCTGTCAAAACACAAGAATCCCAGTGGCATCTGTGAGCAAACGGTGAAACATCAAGCAGCAGTGAGTCTGCAACTAGAAACACGGCTTGGAGATGAATAAGCAGGGACTTTCTGAGGGTGAGGGCAGAGTGAAAGCAGTTTAATGTCACCAATAAAACAATCTAAGTGTAAGGCCTCTTTCATGGTACTGACCAAACCATCCTCTTCTGTTATTTTATTATTATGTTGTATAGCAGTAACAGATGCATTTGTTCTTGTTGTTGAGTTCTGGTTAGTTCAGTGGGAGTGTTGTAACTTTAGGAGAACTTTTACGTGTGCAGTGATGTCACCTCTGCATTAATGGTGGAGAAGGCTTCCTGGTAAAAGTAAAGTAAAGTAAAAGTCACCATTTACTTAATCTTATAACTATGTTGTTACTGTCATGTAATAAAATCCTCATAAATAAGGCAGCAGTCATATTTTAAACATGTAAAAAAAGGACAGCTGCTTCTCTACACCACTTTTATGTTTAATAATATGCTATTATTAATTCTAAAAGTAATGTCACAAGTTGATGGTGAGAAAAATGGCTTAAGCATATAGAGATAATTAAAGCAAAAAAAAAAATGGCCAATGTTTGAACAAGTGCAAAGTTTAACAGATTGATAAAACCATGAATTTTAGATATCCATGTGGGACTGTCGGCTTTTTGATGCAGTTACTATGGTAACTTTGGCTGATGGGACTCTTGTTAGGCATTTGTTACATATTTGTTATCAATCTAAAAAGTCAAAACTCCATTGTGGTGGCAGAAAAGAACACACATTTCAAGCGTGGAAGCATATCAAAGACACGGGGGGAAGGAGCGCGTTATGTCTGCCGTAGTAAACCGATTATTGACAGGTGCTTCCACACACGAAGAAGAGAAATGGAGAAAATCAGTTAGTCAAAACACAACAAAATGCCTGAGTGCAGATGCCGACAGATGTTGAAGGAGCATGAAAACAACCCAGCATCAAAAGAAGGTGTTTCTGTTGTTTCCCTAATTTCAGCCTTCGTTGTTTTTCAGAGTTTTATAAAGCCCCTGACAAAGAGGTAGGCTGGTTTATATATGTCATTTGTTTATATATATTATGATGATACGTGAAATTTACGTTGTGTATTTATGTTGTGTGTTTTTACAGGAGAAGTCGTTAACGTTTCCTCTAAACAGGTTAGTTTGGAACCCTTTTGTCCACATTTATGCAAGTGAATGGATGAGTAATTATAGTTGTACTTTAAGGTGCTTGTACTGTAGTTTTACACAACACTCCAAGTTTTTTATTCATTATTTTTATTTTAATAAACAAATTGTATGGTCCTTTCACTTTATTTTAGACCTTCGGCTACAATAAAAATGTATGATTGCACGTTTAAATTAAAAAATATATAATATATATAATATATAATTTAAATAACCATTTAAACCCATGATGATCTAATGTTTTAAGAAGTGTGTGTGTGTGTGTGTGTGTGTGTGTGTGTGTGTGTGTGTGTGTGTGTGTGTGTGTGTGTGTGTGTGTGTGTGTGTGTGTGTGTGTGTGTTTATGTGTTTCAGCACAGTGTAATGATCCAGGTGAATAAGCTATGCAGTATAAATGTATTTATAAATATAGTATTCAGACGTCAAAAAAACAATCAAACTATCTACTACTCTTGAAAGACACCTATCTATGCATATATATAATCAAACAACTTCATTTTTATTTCACAGTTTATCTGACTACATGGGGCAAAAGGATTGAAAATAGCGACACATTTACTGTAGAGTGAGATCCATTCCCTCTTGTCTTTGAGAAATTCCTTAAACTTTAGTTAAAACTAACCTGTATTTCATTTAAAGGTTCCATATTCTGCTTTTTCTGACTTTTAAAGATTAAATATTAGGTTTAGATTGTGGCATTCAGTTTTCTTGCACTCATTTCAAGAGATGCATGATTGGTTCAGAAGTAAATTAAAAATGATAAAGGAGCAAATATGTGAGGAAAGTGTCTCTGTCTTTTGTGGCACATGACTGGCAGTACCGTGTCCGAGTGGTTTTAGGACAGTAGCTGATAACAGCAGAGTGAGGGGCAGAGGAGGGAGAGGTAAAACACCCTGCCCACTCAAGCAGACAGAGGAAAAGATTTAAGCTGCACATCTAACAGACCCAGAGAGTGTTTGAGTGTCAAAGTAAAATGATTCTGTTGTTTTGTTTGATCAAAGTGAACAGGGATCAAAACTGCACAATATTGGACCTTTAACAAAAAGAACATGGGAAAAGAGACATCTACTGGTTGATGTGGCAAATCTTTCAAGATGCAATTGACGTCACATTAACCTTCAGTTGCGGGTCAAACCATAACTTCAGCAAAGCCACACATCTTTTTATGTCACAGAGGCGTTAAAGGGTTTAACTGGAGTCCTCAGCTCCGCCACTGACAGAGCATTTGGTCCTCCATTTCTCCTCCTCTTAAGAAAATAGAAACATCATAGCCACTCTATGTAGTAATACCACTTTTGACCACATGGGGGAAGCATACCACAAGAACCACAAGAACTTACCACAAGAACTTCAGCACCTTCAACATTTACACAGAACCTGCTCACACAGGGGTACATCAGATATCACATTTGAATAAAGGATCTGAGTACTTCGACCGTCATTGTCTAGTATAAAGTGAGTTTACCAGCGCAAGTCTAATCCTACACTTGTTTGTACGGTATTTATCTTGCAGACTGTGTCCAGTTCCTGGTAAACAGACTCACACTCTACCACCACAACCCAGCCCCAGGTACGACAAACAACTTTCAGCTCTCTCACCACAAACTTAAAGTTTTTATAGTAGTTTTCTATAGTTCTATAGTTTGTTGTTGTTTTTTTTCTTTTTAGGTTGAACATTAGGAGATCTCCTCTTCCTGTGAGTGAGGTCGATTGTTAAAGATTTGGGCTGAAATGGGTGATTTAGCAGCTATGTGACATCTTTGACTGTTTTGTAGGTTCCAGAGCCCACAGACGATGTTGAATATGAAGTTGAGGATCCAGATGATAGTGAGTACTGAATCCAATAACAGGTAAAACAACAAAATATCTTCAAGAAGACTGTTATGAGTTAATCATGCCAGCTCGGTGCGCCATCTAGAGGATAGCCAGGTAACATGCAGCTGAAGGAAACCACATAGACGTTGCATGAACCGGGAAATATTTACATATTGATTGAACTGTGCATGTTCCTCCAGGTCCCAGCGCTAAGCCTCCAGGTGGTCCTCGTCCTCCTCTACCCAAACCTCTACTCAGAGAGTATGCATCATTTATTCCTGTCACACAGTTAAACTTCAATCTTTTGGAAAAAGCCACTAATCTGTTGTTTTGTTTTTGGGTTTTTTTCCCCCCAGATCACCAAAACCTCCTATAAGACCGGTAGGAATGTCTTTAAATTTAAAAAACATATTAAACAATTTAATCTAAAATGCCTTATATATATAGCCTACAATAATATTAAATAACAAGCATATTTCATGTGATTGTCAAAAATGATATTTGTCAAAATGTATTGTTGATGAAACTTTGATTGCAGAAGCCAGATGTAAAACCAAGGGAATTTGAAAGTAAGCGTCTAAAATGCATTTTAAAAGGACACCAGTGCTTTAATATATGAAGCAAAAAGTAATTTGGGTATTTCTGTATGTTCAAAGGCAGAACGTTGCCTGTGATGCACACTGACCAGAAATCTCCTCCAAAAGCTTTCACAATGGACTTTAAACGGCCAAAGTAGGACATGTAACACAGCTTCGCGCTGCATTGTATTTACACTTTGCATGCACTCGTTTGTCGCCATTTAAATGAGTCAAATTGGCATTAATGGTGTATTTTTAACTTGCCGTGGCCTCGCTCGCAGGATTCCTTGTCCACAGTTGACCTGGCCTAGTAAGTGCAACAGTTACTTATGTTTATTTAAGAAGCATTTACATAAGGTTTTGTGTTTCAAAATGAAGTGTATCAAGTTATGTTTGTTGTCCCAGAACCAGCTGAGAGAGGAAGTGTCGCTGCTGAAAACGGGTCAATAAACCTAGAAAAGGTGTGCTCCTTCAACACAAGACTTGAAAAGCATCATATTAAGAGTGGTTTAAAACTATCTGATGTGCACTTGCTTTCATTTCAGAACACAGATACTTATAACAAACCCTGGTATGCTGCCGCATGTGACCGCAGGACTGCCGATGATGTCCTTTTACGCTCAAATAAGGTGAGGATCCTGATGTGGACCAGAGCAAGGGAGACTTTTGCTCCTCAAGCTGAGTATTAAGAGGATGAAACCCCCCTTCTGGGTTTGACTAGGGTTTTTTTCTGCTTCAGGACGGAGCGTTCATGGTGAGGAAGAGCTCTGGTCAGGACGCGCAGCAGCCTTACACGTTAGTGGTGTTCTACAGGGGCAGAGTGTACAACATCCCCATCCGCCTGCTGGCCGGCACCCAGCAGTACGCCCTGGGGAGAGAGAAGAAAGGGGAGGAGGTAAAGCTTTTGATTTGGTTCTGTTTGTAAGTTACATACATGTATTAATAAAATAAAACAACTGTAAGGGCGTCTGGAGCAGTAAGTCACATGGATAAATTATCACACAAGTGGTGCTATCTCAAAGTTCAAATATGTTTTAGTTTCTTGTTTAAATGGAGTTGATTTGTGCATCATCATCAAAAGTGAAGAAAATGAAAAAAAATGACACTTTAAGTTGTATGTAATAGAAATGTGTTAATTATGGTGGTGTGTGTATAAGTACATAGAGCATTCAGGACTTTCTTCAACCCAGCGTCTAGGATTAGACGGTAGGAGTTTAAACTTTTATTAGGGACCAAAACAACATGATTTGAAGCAGTTTTGATGTGTTTGTGGAGACATTTAGCTACATAGTGTGGATAGAGTCCCTACAGACAAACAAATGTAACTGTAACGTTGTACGTGTACACAGAGTGAATCAAAAGGACTGTCAATGTCTCACCTGACATCTGCCTCTGGTCGCCCCATCTCAAGTTTGTACAAATATTCAACCGAATGTTGCGCTAACTATCATCAGCAGATGCAAAACAAGGAGAGTTCATGGTCTCGGAATCGTCTGAACCAGTTTAGTAATTAAACATTCATGACAAAATAGAAAAGTAGGGGCAGAGTCCGTGAGCTATCCCGCTTTTGCATCTATGAACACAATATTGGTAGATGACTTGCAACAAGATCTTTGAAAAACGGCAGGAGAAGTAAGTACATATGGTCTGTTTCATACAAAGTTAAGGCACTTTCATATGAACTATATTCACATTATGACATAAGTGGAATGACAGCTATTTTTGCTCCAAGTGCCATATTTTATTCCTTTCTAACTCAAAACAGCTTTGATTCATGTTGTTTGGGTCCATAACGAAAGTCTACAGTCTTTACCATTAAATAACACTATTCTGATATTTTGAGGGAAGGAAGACAAGAAGGGGTGCATAATCCCCAAATAAAGACGTGAGGAGGGAAAATGGACAGAGCATAGCAGCACACCACATGACAAGAGGACTGCGGCAGACAATTCACACATAAATGACCATACTCTTACTGTTTTTCCAGGCTAGACACTGATATCGGAGCAGCACTTCCTGCTGTGCCTCAGATGCACACCTGCCAAATTCACATGTTTGCATAAGCTCACCTTTTCACAGCTCCATCTGTGTTAAAATGACACTACCTGCTCCACAGAATATCTGACACCAAATAAAAAAAAGAAAGAAAGAAAGAAAGAAAAACAACTTTACAATGCAAAACAACAAGACTGACACGTCGCTGAAACTGGGGTAGAAAAGAATGAGCTGCACTTCAGAAAAAAAATAACTGTTTTTCAAAAGAAAATGATGAAGTCAAAATCTGAAGCTGCGAGGACAAAGATAAACAAAAAAAATCCCGAGACGAGACGTCTGATGAAGAGCAGCGGCTGTGCCTTATCTGAGGAGCCAGACTCAAACAGACCCCCAAGTGGGACTCGGGACTCAACGGTTTATGTACGCCAGAACTGCAACGCTCAAAATATGATTACAAGAATAAGGATTTTTTTTTTTAATCTGCTGATGATTTAATGAGTTTTTAACAGATTAGATTATTAAATTTACAGAATAAAGAAGCTCACAATTCAGTTGTTGCTATTAATTATTTTAAGTGCATGCTGTGTGTTCAGCTGTCTGCAGCTGTGCCAAAAGGAGATATTTTATTTCATTTAATCTGATATTCACACCAGTGTCATGTATTGTGCCGAGTCAAATGTAGGAAAGAGTAAAAAGTGTGACAGCGTGCCCTGATTTCAACAGAAGCATTAATCTTTCAAATGATCTATTTCACATATCACTGTGAGCTTCATTTCTAACCCATCCTTTTTCTTTTTCTTTTTCTTTATTCAGTACTTCAGCAGCATCTCTCACATCATTGAGAACCACCAGAGGAACCCTCTCGTGCTGATCGATGCTCAAAGCAACACCAAGGACTCCACCAAGCTCTCCTACCCTGTGAAGCCATAAAACGCCCTCGCCAACTGTGAACGGCCCATGGTTGGAGCCAAACACTGTGATCGCCGTGTTTGTCTTCTTTCTTTTTCTTTTTTTAACGACAGCGAGTCCCCCTGCTTTGTCACTTCAGCTGCAGCGTAGTGGGCCTGACAGGAAGTTGACGTGGTCTAAACTGCAGCTGTGGTGGTTGAGAAGTGAATGCAACCGGGGCCGTTGTGAAGAGCTCTTCAAGACAATGAACACTGGTGATGTCACTATAAGCAATGTGAACATCCCACAACTAGGTGTAAAAACACGGTCAGATGAAACGCGCTGCGGGCACTCACTGTTTCAGGTGTGATACCTTTGACTGCAAAAATACCAGATGTGTATGTTCACTAAAGTAATCATGTCAGCAGCAGGAGGTCGGCGTTCTCCAAAGGAAAACTCACACGTGTTCAGGTGAGGAACAGGAGGCGGGACTTCACCGCTGAGATGGGATGACAAGTCTGAACCCAACTTCCACCTTAAACTGCAGCTCGGCTCTTCTTCATTGTACATTTCCAGTCGCGTCAGCTGACGTGTATTTTCTGGACTGCACTGCTCGTCCTGCAGAGCACCGAGTCACAACTTTTCATCGTGTTTTGAATATTTTTCACGCCATGTCAGAAACCTGTTAAAATGAATGCTGTGACAGTATGGACCACTTTGTAAAGCAGGAGACATGGGTGCATATATTTATAGTTTTAATAAAGCTTACGTCCCGTTTAGTTCCGTTTATGTCTTCATTAACAAAAAGCCACCAAAAACTGACAAAATGTTTAATTTATTGTCTTAATGCTATCATACTTATGCACAGTTGCTGCATAAAAATAATTACCAGGCACTTGGTGAAATTTCTCAGGAAATATTTTACAGTACCTCTAGCGGGAGTATGTACAGTTAAAAATGCTCTCTCTACATTGAAAAAAGACTTTCAACACTCTGGAAAACAGGGAATTGTGCACATTTTATGTACATCTGTCTAATGGCCCTCGACTGCCTCTCTCTCACACACACATCCACAAACACACACCGATTCCTCGTGACTACTGAAGGAATCCGGGATGCATAAACAGAAATTAAAAAGATGTCCAGGCGCAGTGGGACACTGGTTGAGATTGTCAAAGGCGAAGGCCTGATAAAGTGAGGTAACGGGAAATATCTACTCCTCTTTTTTTTATAGTGCAATTAAGGAAAAAAAAAGAATCAACATTTCAAGTCAAAAGAGAAGAAAGTCAGAAGGTAGGGTTACATGTGATGAAAGCCTCTTAAAAGTTTAAAAATTCAGAGTGCCTAAGTTATTCTATCAAGGCTGATAATTCTCTTTTAACATTAATCATGTCATCGGGGTTATTACCCTGCACCCAATTAATGCATGAAAATATAACAGTTTATATTATATTTTCTGAACATAATGAGATCATATAAAAGAATTTACAAATACACTGACCACCCCACCCCACCCCAAAACAAAATGCATATAAAGAATAAATCTAAGCATTATAAATAAATGTTGAATAAAACAGCTTATTGACTTCTTTTTTTCTTCTTTCTCTTTTAAAACAGTTTTGGTATAGCTGAGTAACCTGCGGGTCTCTGTGTCCCAAAAACATAAATATGACAGCTACCACACAGCATAGCCTACCCGTACATCAACTGATCAATAAAACTGATGGCATGGCAAATATACAAATTACAGTGTTCTATAAAAAGATTCAATATGACAGTGTACTTAAATCACCTTAAATAAAGCTATGCATGAACAAAACTCAAACAATAAGTAAATTATCAATACTCCATTTTTGTGGTTTTACAAATAATTACTAATCTACAGTTTTCATCGAGCTACTCAGACTGGAAGAGAGACAATAGGTAAATATTCAATTACCCTGAGAATGTGAACCCTCCAGGAAGCACGACAAACTAAATTCTTAGCAAAAATCAACAAATCACAATTAAGACTTTTTTTCATGTATTGCAAAGAGTCCTTTTTTCCTCCCCCAGCCTACTTCCATCATCCAGTGTATGCAACGTTTAAGAGTTTTCACATTTTGGCCTTCTCCACTCCATCAGATGTCGCTGCCGATGGGCCAGCATCGTTTCCTGACTTGTAAAGATCCTGCCGCAAAACCAGCACGGGAACTTTGACACGAACTCCCTGCTGGGACAGACTGCCTCCACTATTTCGTACTTTTTCCTGCTCAACCTTCGAAGTTTCAGCTTCAGGGTAAACCTCTCCTGGACTGAGGTTTCCCTCCGCCGTGCGGGTTCAGTCTGGAGATCTGTTGGGTCGTTCGTGTCAGCCAGCTCCCCATTCAAAGCCCCTAGAGCGTTCAAAGTCCTGCGGGACAGTACGACTTTCCGCACCTCTCTGTACCTGTGGACGACCTCCATGATCTTGGCCACCTGAGGGATGTCAGCATCTGGATGATTTAGCACCACAACAGGCTGAATTCCCGCCGGCCGCTTTACCAGCTGGGAGGGATTTATGGCTACCAGCTTGAGTGTCCTCTCCTGGTGTTTTGGGATGGGCTTCCAGTGGCGCCGAGGTGCTGGTGAGGGTTTCTGTTGGATGGCTTTAGCTCCGGCCAAATGGATGCTGGTGGTGAGATCACAGCAGGAGTCTGTGGGCACTTCTCTGTTTCTTATCTCATCAACACTACTGCCACTCTGCCCTGCAGAACACTCAAGGCAGGAATTCTCCACATTCGACTTACCTGGAAGATAGAAGGCAGGAAGAAAAAGTCAAACTTTAAAATACTTTGCACTTGAATGCAACATTTACATTAAAAATGTCATTGTGCACCCACGTGTGTGTGTGTGTGTGTGTGTGTGTGTGTGTGTGTGTAGAAACAATATGCAACTACCATGTGGTGTAAGAACAGCCTGGGAAACGGGGGAAGACTTGCCGCTGCTGTGAGGGGTCGCCCCACTCTTCTTATCGTCTATTACATGGCAGTCATCAACAGCGAGAGATTTTTGGAGCTGCACCTTCTCGTGGTGCATTTCTACCTCAGTCGCTGACGTGGCCTTCTGATTCATTTGCCTTGTTCTGGTGGCCAATCTGCTCCCATCAACTTCAGTTTCCAAGAAAACCTGCGACTTCCCTGATGGAAAACCTTGAGGAGCATCAGGTTCATTTCCAGTCACGTTTTCAGGCTCCACTGCCTTTACAGAGCAGCACAGAGTAAAATCTTTTACTTGCTGCAATTCAGGAATTGAAGTTATGGGTTCAGGAGGGTCAGTCGGGGAACCTCTTTTTAGGTTTCTCTGATGCACTTCTGCCAGCTGTACATTTTTGAGGGTTTGTACTGTGTCTTCCACTGCTGTATGAGGATTTAATTGTCCATCTATCACATCACTTCCTGATGGAGACAAAGAGCTTTGTGAAACCCACTGCTTCCCTTTTACAGGATTCTTTTTCAGAACTATTTTCAACGTTTCCCCTTCCAATCTTTTCACAACTTTTTTGAATCGACCCTTTCTTTTCCAACGTCGACTTCGTCCCCTGCGTCTCGGTAAGGATTGACAAACGGGTGTCGTCTCTTCACTCTCCATCGCCGACTTCAGAATGCCAGGAATATGTTTTCCATCAACATGAACAGACCCTTCCAGTTTTTTATTATGTTCCTCAATTTCCTGGTCAGTTTTTAAATCCTGATTTTCTCTGTTTTCCCGCATTCGAGCGGACTGAGACGGTTCACTCTGGGCAGACACCGAGACATCAGTAAGGAGGTTGTTTTCAACCTCCGGACAGGGGGTTTGATCTCTCAAATTTGACTCGCATCCATTGTGGTTGACTGCACAATGAGCATCAGCAGCAGCACTTTCAGGACAAACTGTGTCTTTATCTGTGGACGTCATCATTTTCAACCTTTTGGAATAAGGAGCACCATTCTGAGCTACAGTTATTTTGTTCTTGACCTTGAGGACCGCAAGGTCCGACGAGCTTGACATTATGCCATTTTCTAACTTATTGTGAAGATTTATATCTTTCGGAACATTTGACAGAACTGTTTTCAGAGCCTTGGTCCATTTCTGGTCATGAGTTTCCCCGGCCACAGATTTCATCAAAAACTGTTGCGTCTCCTCTAGTGTAGTTTGCGGATCTGATAGATGGCAGTATTTATCTAGGAATTCTCTCCCTGGCAGGGAAAGGCAGTCCTGCGTCAGCCAGCACATATCCTTAACTGCACTTCTCGTTAATCTGGCCTTCATTCTGGGGATTGCCTCATTTGGTTTCACCACTATGGAATGAACGTCCCTCTTCCCCTTCCTCTGGTTTCCATTCTTACAAACATGGACAGCATTAACATGCCTTGTAATTAAGAATTTTTGAGTTGCCTCAAAGTCACAGTACTGGCAATGTAAAGTCTGAGCGGTTGATAACTGATTGTCTTTTTTCAGCAGCGAAACATCAACACCATCAGCTTCTTCCAGGTCCAAATTATGTCCATACATATGCTCCAAAAACACCTCAACATCACCTGTAGAGAATTTCTGGCACACTTCACATGAATATTTGCCATTTGGGCAGTGCTTTGTGCTCAGGTGTGCACTGAATTCAGACCATGAGCGTTGAACATTGTCATTGCAAATGCTGCAACTAGAAAAAGTGTCTTTGTGGCTTAACAGATGAACCTGAAGATAAGAAAACTCATTTGTGCTGAAGTTACACAGATGACAAGAAAAAACTGGTGGGCTCCCTCTGTGGTTTTCCACAAAGTGTCTCATTAAGTCTTTTGGTGCATATTCCAAGTTGTCCTTGCACTGAGAGCATGTGAACCTGAGTATACTTCCACTGTCATTTGTCATGCATTGACTCCACTGTGCTTCCTGGGGAGGCTTCTTTGATGAACGCCACACTGTAGTCTGCTCCCACTCCTCTGCTATCTTCTTTGGTCCACGCTTATCTTCGCTTTGCATAGCTGGGGGCTGAACGACAGTCTTCCTGAGGTGGAGCCGTCTGCGCCAGTTTCTATTCTTCTTGTTGACACGCCGTTTATTATCTCCTGTGGAGGTGGCTGAGCATATATCTACCAAATCCATGGTCCTTCGGGTTTCTGAAAGAGAAATGCAAGGTATACATTTAAAAAATATATAAATAAAACATGCATTGAATGCAAATGCAACAATAAAGGAAGCTTCCCAACTGCATTTACATTTTTTAACCTTTAATGCGACTGCATGTTCTCTGCGATTAAAAATATAGTTTCATTTTTCAGTTAAAAACTTACAAACATATGCTGCACCGTCTGTCCTGCACTGCATGCAACTCCACCTGTTGCTGGCCGTGGTTCAAATTTAAATAAATAAATGTGAATCTATCACACAAAAATCAAATCTAAAATCAACCAACTCTGGTTTCAATCAATAACCAGACGCAAGAAACTGCACTTAAACTCTCCTCCTCCAGTTATGAACCTCGTAACCTGATTAAAAAAGAAGCACATGAACGCGCTACGTCGGTCACTGCAAAGAAATACTTACAAGCAGAGTAAATATGTGACTGCAACTTCAACAAACCTTGTTCTTGTGGAAGCCGGTGAATCGGGGGACCATGAGCCCTTTGTGCAGTTTGACTTAACAACAACAAAGTGATAAGACTGCTTTATAAAACGCGCAACGAAAGCGCTGGAAATTAAGTTTCGACTAATCCACACCAGCGGCAAAGCTCCGGGGCGGCTTTGCTTTCGGGTGAAAATGCATTTTGACGTTCGTGCACCGTGATATTAGTTAAAAGTGACACAAGGTTTGAGTGATTCAAATTAACGTGACGCACAAGAGCTTACAAAGACGAAATAACTTGAAGAATACGGAGCGAGGCAACAAAGTTACACCACACCGTCGTTTTAACGATGCGAAGACTCGTCGCTGCAGACGGGGCTGCCTGGCAGCGAAAACGGAGAGTAAACGAGGAGTTGTGAAGTAGTTGTGTCGGTTTTTACCTTTTTCTTTTGTGGGAGCTTGACAGCTCAGCGAGTGGCAGCCATGATGCGTTCATCCGGGGATTACAGCCCTGAGCCGCTTTAGCCGTTAGCCTGCCGCCTCCGCGCTCGCGCTCGAGCTCGCGGCCTACCGCGAAGCGCCAACAAACGGCCGTTTTAGCCCCAAAATGTCAAAAACACGCGATCTTCCCTCGATCATGTTTCCACCACGAAGCGACTAACTCAGCGTTTTTACGTGACGTCAGTGTACTTCTTTCCCACATGAATCATCCCGGTGGCATATAAACAAAGTAGCAACACGTCCCGTCTGTCATATTACACTTTATTTGACGTTGTGTAAACCAGATAAGTTGTTGACGGTAAACAAAAGCTATGAAACAATCTTAGTTGTTTTCTGAGTGTTTTCCAAACTCCCGTCCTGATACTGGACACCGGTGTGTCATGTTTCCTGTTGTCATTTGCATCTCTTCGTTATGTCTTTACTTTGATATTTGTTCTGGTCATCTTTATCATTTTTTTCAACTTTTTGTGGACACTTATGGTTGTTTTGCATCTCAATACTGACATTTAGCATCATTTCATGGTTATGTTGTGCTTTATTTTGGTCATTTCTACATCTTGTTCTTATCATTTGCATTTATTATCGGTCAAAGTACCTTTCTTTGCGGTCATTTACTCTCCGAAGTCTCTGTGTTCCTCTTATTCATCATTTTATTGTACAGAAGCATCCGGTAAGCACACTTGAAAAAGAAAAAGTAAACTTGTTATGACTTCCCAACATAATACTTTTTTTCTGTTGAAAATATTGTTCTGTCTTTAAAAAATATAACAATGACCCTGAATTGGAATAAGTGGATACAGATAATGGATGGATAAAAACAAAAACAAAAAAAACTATTTTGCTCTGGTTTCATAAATTAAAATTTTAATAAAACAGGCTTTTGCAGACTTTGAATCAACAGAAGCAAACATGTCTCACTTGTTAAGTTTAATCCAGTTTTCACTTTGTTTTGAGATACTGACAGACACTTCTGTTTTTAAGATATATAGATGTGGGTAAAGAGCAAAGATTTTGTTCTATTTCAACTACAATACAAAACTCTTTAGATTATGGAGTTAATGGACGCCAGAGGATTGTTTTGTTTCTTTTCCTTAGGAAAACCTATGTTGTTCATTACAAAAATAAAAAAACATAGAATACATAAAATAGAAAAACAGAGCAAAGGTATACATTAAAAAAACATATGCTGTTAATTCAGAAAAGCAGACCTTTCGCCCTCCCAAGTGAATGTATTACTGCATCTCAAAACTTTTTTTAATTTATTTTATTTTATTTTATTCTGTAAAGTGGTGAGGTGAGTGTGTATTATATTTCTGTGAGTTCCAGCCTGTATCTTTCCCAGGTATTAGTACTGCATACGTTAAGATACTTTCCTGTAGGAACACAGGGTTCAAGCAGGCGTGTGACTTGTTGTCACGTAAAGCCTGTTTTCTTGCAAAATGCTGTAAAGGTGAACTATTTGTTACCTCTGTCACAAAGAAGCTTATTGTTGTTTTTGGTCTGTTTAGCACTTAGTGAGAGAGTGTTCCTCACACTTCAATAATAGTTACAAAACTAGTCCACAGATTTGCTTGCATTTCATATTAGTAAATATGACACACATAACTGCACCCAGACAATGCTCTCAATATCATTGCTGCATTATTCTTCATCCAGCTATTGTAACAGAAACCTCTCCAGAGTCTACCAGCTCCTTGATATCTTCTCAAACTACACTGGCTCTAGATAAGATTCAAGTCCTTTCAATAGCTTCACATCATCCCATCCCCATCCCACCAACATCCTTGCTTCTCTGACGAAATGACAGGCACGTGTCCACTGTCATCACTCCAGACTTGGGATCCTGAGGAACAGAATCATCTGGCTCCTGGCTCCGGCCCTCTGGAACCCTCTCTGCATTCAAAATGTTGATTTCTTAAAGGCCATCTATTCAGAATGATATTTGGATTAACCTGGTTTTTTATGTTGTTGGGTTTTTTTTTGTTTTTAAATGCTATCTTCTACGTATCTTGGTAGGCTCTAAGGGCTTTTATAAACTAAAGCTGTCCTTTTTGGTGTAATCTCTTTAACAAAGATAGTTTACACCCTCCACTTTGTTATTATCTTTCCCTGTCGCCTCCGAGTCATCAGTGTGTTGTTCCCACTCCAGGGCAGGCCAGAGGATGTCAGCAGCTCTTTAGACAGGAACTGAATGTCATCAGAGGGAAGCAAGATGCTGAAAGGATGGCCACCCGCCTCTTCCACCCAGGACACCTTTGTTCCTTCTGAGTGACACTTCTAATCCATTACAAGTGAGACTGCCCACCACCTCATTGTGTCTACCTCTGAGCGATCAGCATTACCAGTTGTCTTAATTTTCACCCACTGGAAGCAGCCAACCATTTTAGATTTCTCTTTTCTTTTTTGTTTTTATTATAACATAAGCATAACAAGAAAGCACTTCGATGCCTCTGGATGTCTTCTTTTTATTCAGTTGTTTATTAATATTGCCATAGGGCTCCAGCCATCCTAAAGAAATAAAATAATGTCAAGTTATTCATATTTAAATGTCTGTTTCTTTTAATTCATTATTTGTTGAAGCCTTTTACCAGAGGTTTGAGACTGATCGTTGTTGTTAGAAGTCAAAAACAGCTGGTTGGCATCAATAGGCCTAGATGGGCTCCAGAAAAGGACTGATGCATTTTTTAAACCGCGTTAACCATTTGATGACTTTTCTTCTGTTGATACTATTGGTTTATCCTAACTCTGCAGAGATCCCTGTATGCAGTTGAGTTTTTAATATATAATGCAGTCATGTGTAAAAGGTAGTTACTTCCCTTTCTTCTGATTTGTGTGTGTAAAAACCTAATCAAAATCATCTAATCAAAGCATTGAGTAAATACAGCCTTACATAAACAGCATCTTTTTTATTAGGACTTTTTTCACCATACAATTTTTTTAATGAAACTGATGCCAAAACGAAAGAAAATACTAAAAATATGAGCAATCCTAAGTACCCCCAGTAGCTTGTAGATCCACCTTCAGCAGCATCATTAAGGAGGAATTTTGGCCCATTTTTCTGTACAGAATTGCTTCAGTTCCTTTTTTTGGGTATTAATTTGTGCACCACTCCCTCAAGGTTCTACCAAAGCATTTTAATTAGTTTGTGGTCTTGGCTTTTAGGGGAACATTCTAAAACCCCAATTTATTTATTTTCAGCTTAGATTTGCTGGTTTTTGTTGGATCATTGTCCTGCTGCCTATTTAGCTGTCGGACAGCTGGCCTCACATTTGCTTTTAGTATACGCGATATACAAAATACTTATTTATTTTTATAATTTACATGTGGTCAGAAGCAGGGGTAGATTTTTTTTCAAACCAGCAAAAAGGTAGGAATTAATAACTTTCTTATTAATGCCAAAACAGGCATTTCTTTCACTCTGCTCACGGTTTACACCCACATTCCCTCTGCTCATGTTTCAAGAATGACGCTCAGTGAATGGAGGTTACCAAGTCCTGAAGCTACAAATGAATCCTAAACCATGACTCCTCCACAACTGTGCTTAACAGGGGGTATGAGGTGTTTCTGGTAAAATGCGCTGGTCAAATATGACAATAGGCATTAAGAAGACCAAACGACTCCACTTTGGGTGCATATATCCATAGGACATTGTTCCAGGAGTCTTGTGATGAAGTTTATGGATGTCAGTACTGTTCCATGTTCTTTTTTTGGCAAAAAGCATATCTTTATGGACCCTCTAACTTTTGCTCAGCCTTTAGAGTCTGAGCTATAGCCCCTCATCCACTCCAACAAAAATTGCCTTTTGTCTTGAATCTTCCTGGCCTTTCCAGGTTGACGTGAACCAGCTGTTTTTCTAAGGCTACTTTTGTATTCCTTTCTTCCTTGCTATTGTGTTACCCAAGTTCGTAAATGTGTCTGCAGTGTTCATATAGTGTGGATTTTAAGACTAGTCTGGGATTTTCTATGTCAATTAAGAGTTTCTTGCACATACTGTATGTGTTTTCAGGCAAATATTTAGTATGGAGTCTTTGCATACTATGTATGTAAGGTGCAACAATATGGTCTTATTATAGTCTGCCAGTCTAACTGGAGCTTTTGATCATTGATGAATATCCACTACGATATTGCATATAAGGAGATAGTATACAAATGAAATCCCTTTAAGCAAGCTCCCTTAAGGGTTCTGAGTAACACTTTCTGTGCAGGTTCAAATCAAGCAGGCTATGTATCTTTTTTTATTATTATTAATTCAATGCTAGTGCAGCCTTCCTTGGATGATGTATTTCATTATGTGATGAATAACAATCTAATTTTAAATGAAACAAAACATCAGTGTCAATAAAAATGATAAAGAAGGTAAGTTTCAATTTATTGTCTTTGTATGACTTGTAAATATGAACCAATAAATCAATGGATGACACAGAAAATCGTGCTTTAGATATAAATAAAGAGGTTTTACTGTAAATAAAATGCAAGGACACTGTCTGAAACCGGGATCTTTTAACTCAAGTATGTTTGTCTATTACACTATGCACAAAATACCCAGAAAAGGCTAATGTGTGAAAAGTATTTTCACAATGGCTGTTTAGTGCTGTAGCCTCCAGTGAAACTGCAAATTTGGCATGAGTTTTCCATGTTGCACAAATGTCACACAGAAACTTGATCTGCAAATCCAAATACTTACTAATCCTTATTGTATATTAGGTGTATAAGGAAAGCAACGATATAAACCACAGCCTTTCATATAATAAAGTTATTAGACACTAAAATGATTTATGTTTGGATTTGGTCCTGGTGCTTTCAAGTGCTCACAAAAAAATAAAATAATGCTCGAAAAGTATTTCGATAGAGGGGGTGAACTTTAAGAACACGACTTCGTAAAAGGTGACTCAATTTAGCAAGTGAATGGTATATAAAATAATTTAGCAACAGTTCGGTGTGTTGTCACCCGCTAAACCCATCCTTTAGAAATGAATTTTTGTTGGTTTTGACAGCGTCCCGTGTAGAGGCGTTTGTATGCCCAGCAGCACTTGAACGCGCCTGTAGAGTTTGATGAGCTCGTGCTGCTGAGACGAGCCTCGGTGGCTACAACAATGAATGCGACAAAGCATGTCCGGATAGTTTAAGTCGACCCCCGTAATATTCACTACATGTGCTCGTTGGGTGAGTCGTCACATTTGAACTGTCAGAACGAACATTCATTTCAACCTCCCAGAAGAGGAAAACCACAAAAAAAAAAAAAAAAAAAAAATCGAAAGGCGATGTATCATGACACCCATGTCGCGTTGTGAACTTGAAAGTGTGTAAAGTGCAAAGAAACATCTCAGTGTTCTGTGTGAAGAGCATCTCCAGCTGCAGGTGGACTGGTTACCTCTCCCCTTTTTATCTTTTGTTTCGCCTTTCAGAGGTTTTCAAAGCACTGTAATAAATGGAGCTAGAGGACCAATGGTGGAAAGGACAACTTGCTGCAGATATTTACCAGGCGCTGCGATACAAAGTGAGTTTGACTCAATAATCTGTGTGTTGGGTCCAATATATATATATATATATATATATATATACACAGTTTATTTGTAAAAAGCTCAAGCATCTTTGGTAATTTCCCACAGAAGGTTATAATAACATTTGCAGATACCTATTTACTGCCCAGGCTGATTCTCAATTATTTTAAGCTTGTTTACTTCATGATCTCATTTACAGTGTTTTGTCTAACAGGAGCTCAAGTTGCCTTCCTACAAAGGTCAGTCTCCTCAGCTCAGTTTGAGACGATACTTTGCAGACCTCATAGCCATCATCAGCAACCGCTTCAGGCTGTGTCCTGCAGCCAGGCACCTAGCTGTCTACCTGCTGGACTTGTTTATGGACCGCTATGATGTCACGGTGCAGCAGCTTCACATGGTCTCGCTGTCCTGTCTTCTTTTGGCGAGTAAGTTGCACTACTAATCTCACGTTCCCAACGCCTGCGTATTAAGTCTGTGCACTGATGTGACGGATCAAAGCATTGTTCTTCGCTGTAGGTAAGTTTGAGGAAAGGGAGGACCGGGTGCCGAAGCTGGAAACTCTCAACAGCCTGGGCTGCATGAGCTCCACCAACCTGGTCCTGACTAAGCAGGGTTTATTGCACATGGAGCTGCTCCTGTTGGAAACTTTCCAGTGGAACCTGTACCTCCCTACAGCCGCTCATTTTATAGAATATTATTTGTCTGTTGCCGTCCATGAAGGAGACCTGCATGATGGCTGGCCCATGACCAGCCTGGAGAAGACTAAAGTGTACATGGCCAAGTATGCTGATTACTTCCTGGAGGTTTCATTGCAAGGTACACACATTTTATGCTGATCGGAAGATATTATTTCAGCGTTGGAAACACAGCTGCTGTCTCTTAAGTCTGAGCCTTCTCTGATTGGTTTAAGCCTGAAGATTTTAATAATCTACAGATTGTATAAGTGAACAGTGCATCCAAGATAATGTCACCCATTGATCTGTGAGCTGCTCTTTATTAAGAGTCTAATTTTTGCTATCTTTGTTGCTGTAGTTTGACATAAGGGAGATGCAGAATGGTACTTGAAACCCAATCAGACAAAAATGGACATCTTTGAAACTGGGAGTATTTTAAAAAGGACCACCAGCACAATGTTCAAAAGCAGTGAAGTGATACCTCAGTGAGTGTGAAAATAAATTATGAGAGCAGTTGGTGGGTTTAAATGGGAACCTGTCAGAGCTGGAGTTGTTTTGGAGCCAGCGCCAGTTGGTTTTATGAGGACACTTTAAGTCAATTCCAACTGAAAAACTGACACATAACACGATCCTGCTACTTTGTCTGGGGCGGCCTAGAATTAAAGTTTACATATATTGTATTTGCATACATTTACATATATATTGCCTTCACAAAACAAAAGCATGTTATCTTAGAGTAACTGCTGGAACTGCTTTTTTCCCCCCTCCCCCTCAGATCATGTGTTTTTGTGTTTTGCACCCTCGCTGGTGGCTGCTGCATGCGTGGCTGCTTCGCGCCTCATCCTCCACCTGTCGCCTACCTGGCCATCCCGGCTGCAGCGCCTCACTGGCTACGCCTGGGACAGCCTCGTCCCGTGTGCAGACAAACTGCTCATGTGCGTATCAAAACACCACTTAGATTCTATTTAATTGTTTGTTTGTATTTTTTGAAGACTTTTCATAGGTGAAGTTAAATACACACATTCATTTTCATTCAGGTAAAGACAATAGCAGTTGTTACACAAGCACCAAAGCTTCAAACCTCAACTATAGCACAGGAGGACGATTGCATGTACATTTAACATCACGTATGAGATTCGTCTTCTGTCTAATAACACTGCAACGTCTATCTTTTTCCCCTAGTGCACATGACAGCGATGTCAAGGAGGATAACAAGCAAAAGTGCCAGCAGCAGCAGCAGCAGCAGGGCCAGACTCTGTTCCACAGTTCAGGCCAGCCAGCCGCTGTGGCCCAGTACCTGCAGCTGCCCAGCGTTCAGTACCCCCATCCGGCCCCCAACCACAGGCCTGCGTCTTACCTCAGTCACCCCACTGCCAACCTGCAGGCTTCCAACGTCACCAACCAATCTATCGCCACCACGCTGGATCCAAAGTCTAACATTCCCAGCAGGGCTTACCAAGTCAGCATGCACTACCCCTGCACTGCTCCGTGCTTTGAGAGATGACGGATTTGTCAAGGTCCTGCCACTTTGCCGGAGGAGAAGAACTGGTTGTGGTGATCTGTTTCCCTCAAACATAACAGAATACACCAGAGAGAGAGAGAGAGAGAGAAAAAAACAGGGTTGTTTTTAATTTGAAGAGACTTGATGAGATCGGTGCAGCACTTTGAACCGTAAGGTGTGTACAATGTGCAATATGTGTACTCTGCTCTAGTTTGCAGTCCAGATTCCTGCATCAGGACCTTTTCTTTCAAGTTGTTTGAGATATGAAAGAGTGAATGTTGTGAGATGATTAGAGGCGCCATTTGCACCCGTTTCCTCGAGTGTTGCTGTGTAATTTAGCTACAGACCAGAGTCTTGTATTAATTTAAGAAAAAAGTGTATAAGAAGTGCACAAATACTTTGTGACTAAGTGCTAAGTTAAAAGGGCAGTAACAAAAAGGAATTTTTGTCAGTTTGTGAAATGAGAGTTTGTCTACAATGTTTTCCCTGAGGGTTTTTTTTTTGTTTTTTTTTTTTTTAATATTTTGGACAAATGTTATGAAGAAGAAGAGTCCGCTCCTGTAGATGTGCGTTACAGTGTACAGTGTTAGAAAATGACTATTCTTCTGTCAGTGCTGTCCGCCTCTGTGATTGTTTTAAGTAAAATACTGACCTGTGTTCGCCAGACTGGTTCAGGTTCAGTACAATTGTTCGAAGAGCAATATGACGGTGCCTGAAAACCAATTATTGTTTGTTTGTCGTATCTTTACTGCATAGAAAGTCCTTAAAGATGGCTAACTACAAACTGGAGTGGTTGAATTTTTGTTTCTGCGTCTGTTGGAGGACATTTAGTTGATGTACTTTACATGAAGCATTTTTTATTTTGCTTTTCGACTGCTGCTTATCCACATCTCAAAGAAAAGTGCTTTTTTCTTTTCTTTTTTTTTTTAAAGAAGATTTTCACACACAACAACCTAGCAGTGTAAACAAGTAAAAGTGAAAGAAATGATTAACTGGTTACTTAATTGTGGAGAATATTCTTTTATTTTGTATGGCACTTGTGATGAACCCCCCACCTTTTTTTACAAACTCCATTGATCAATGGAAAACGTAATCAGCACGTCATCTGTGGTTAACGTGATTATTATTGTTCCACATGAGGAAAACCCATTTTAAAGTGGGAAAAAGAAGTTTTATTTCATGCATTTCTTTCAAGTTTGTTTGAAGTATCTTTAAGTGAACTCTCACGCTCCCTTCTCTGGTATCATCAGAAACCATCCAAAGAAACTTTGGGCTCCCGCTCTGATCGTCTCTTGTGAAAAACTTGTCCCGCACGAACGACGGTGGCTGTAAGATGAAACTAGCTCACAGCGCTGCAGTGGACATCCCCGCAAAGACACCCAGAAAGTAATCGTAGAATAAGTGAGGAAGAAAACAAAAACAGTCTGATGTCAAGAGAGCAAGTTGGATGCCTCAGAGCTGAAAACTGCAAAAGTTCTTTGCATTTTTTGCAAAAGGGCATAAAGTTCCAGTAATATTCTAACAGGAAGTCAAAATGGGACATTTTGGGAATTAACAAGAATATAGGGTAATTTATTTAAATAAACCAAATATATGGGAATTAACTCCACAGACACTGAAATGGTAAAATCCTTTTTAAATGGTTGCTTGAGATAAAATAATGGGACATACGGTGGATGTAGTAGTACGAGGTGCTGGGTGGTACGGGAGCAGTTTAGAGCCGGAGAGGTGAAAGGAAGTGAACAAAGTTAAAACGAGTGAATGTAATAATGGTTTGGTACAAAAACACTATCAGTTAGTGGCTGAGTCTTGACATCAATAGTCAAAGTCCCGTTTATTGTCAATTCTGCCACATGTGAGGTACATACAGAGAATCGAAATGACGTTACTCTCAAACCCTCTGGGCTAAAGACAAAAGTACTCTAAACACCAAGTGCAAATCTAGAATCTAAGGAAATAATAAAATGACACTGACATGGGCAGAAGATTTCCACTTTATCAACAGTTGCATGAGTAAATAATTGATACGTAAAAGAATGTATAGATGACAGAATGTAAGAGATTTTGGAAAATGCTTAATGTCATTCAGCAACTAAAAAAAAAAAAGGGAATTTCAGTACCCACATTTTCTGATCTCTGGCATGGCAGATATAATCCTGGGGATAACATTGGGAAATGTTTGGGAAACCTTTGTCAAGCACCACAGTGTAGTGTTTCATTTGTCAGTGCCATGTGCTGTGTAAGAAAGACCAAAGGTAACTGGTGAAGGTCATTTCCATTTTAACTTCCACTGTGACGGCAGCATTAATGTACGAAAGTACACTGACGATTAAAGCAAAATGTAGTGTGTTCAAGATGTTTTTTACCCAGGGACATCCATTCTCAATGACTCAAAACCACAGAAAACAGGTCAATTGCTGGACTGGACTTGCCTGCGGTCCTGACATGTCTTCAACGGAGGACTTTTAAATGAAAAGTCCTCCAGTCAAGGCCGATGTCTGGCCTGCATTTTCCTGGTTCGGCGGCAGGTTTCTTCTAGTCATCAGGTATCTGTTCCTCTCAGCTGTCAACTAGTGGACCTACTGGACAAGGAATGGAAACAAAGTGAAGATTCTGTACAATCTGCTCGGTTCTTTCTGTTTGTTTTTATGAACTGGCAGTCGCCTATATACTTTCATATTATAATAAGTTAAATGAAATGGATTAAAATATGTCAGTATGAGTAATTTGGGTCTAAAGCTGGACTAAATTAAACCCGTGTTTTCTGAAATGAGTGCATTGTGATTTGTTTTGAACTGGCATGTACAAACTGAACTGAATGGGCAGGTTATTATTAGTAAAATTAGTAAAATTACTAAAACACTTCATCGCTTGGTGAATGCAATCATGTCTTTTAAATGTCGTGAGAAGGAGAAGTGACAAAAGCTTTACTGTGAAGTCTTAAAATACCAGCCTGTTTTTTTTTCTCTCTCTGATTTTTGGTTGTACTTTTCTTCGTACTTATTATTTGACCACTTCGAGCACGGCACCTTACCCTTCATGAAGAGAGAACCAGGCCACAGGAAGGACAAACACATGGTGAACACAACATTGCTGAAACAAAACCCCACCAACCATGTGAAAGTACTGCATCCTCCATCACACCTGTAAGGTGAACGCAACAAGCAGTCGATGTCTCTGCGCCATCTTCATTGTTTCTGCTCCATGATTTTAATTTGTCTGCGTAGTAATCCCTCTTTGTTCAGAGTATTTGCCCATCACTCCATCTGCTTTGTGAGATCAAAGCAGTGACGAAGGAAATCATTATTCAGATGACTTACACTCTCCATGATTCTTTGAGTGGCAGACTTTTCCTTCTTTTTTCTTTTTTTCTTTTTTTTTTGCATTGCCTTTATTGTCTACCATGAAGACCTTTTGTAAAACATGTCAGATTGTCATATAGTGGATATTCTGTGTGAGATGGCAAATCAATCCACAGACTGCAGAGGGCAGTGTGTGCAACAATTTTCTTGACATCGTCCATGTCTTTGGCTTCACGTTGCATGATTTGTGTTTGTTATGCAATAAAATAATTCCTGTCTCCTCCGACACCGGACTGGGTACCTTAATGCTTTTTCCTTATCCTGGTTAATGACTGTGTAAAATATCAAAAAGAAGACTGTTGTCAAATGACAAACATATTTTATGTGCAGAATGCTTTTCTCAGTTTTGAAAGTAGAACAGGTTGGTTGGTTAAAGCTTGAGAAGCTGAGCACAAAATATTTATTATGCCTCATAAATAGTGTGTGGCACAAGCGTTCTCGTTTACATCTGGCAGGGGTCGTAGGGTCCAACATTCAGACCCTTACTCCCCCCTTACATAAATTCTGCATGGATATGTTTTCCCTAAACTAAATTGTTTGCTTGTTTGCCTCTAAAGGAAGGAAACTTAAAGGGGTCAGATGTGACTGTGGTAAGGATTCGCCTAATTCCTCCATTTTAATCTTTTTTGAACCTTCCTTAGTTCCTTGACTTCACCTCTTCTCCTTTTCTTCCTCTTGATTTTCCTTCCTCGTCCCAGACACGGGCTCTGTTTTGCTGCCCGTCACATCATCATTTACTTGATAAAGCTTGTTTTACCTTTGAATGAGGCAGCTGCTCTGGTATGAGAAGTCTGTGTAATTCTTAAATTACAGTATTTTTGCTTTAGTGCTTTATTTAGCGAGACACACTGGCCTAAAATAGGTTTGTCATTTCTCTGTATTTCATTTGTAAACCCCATGTGTGTTTCTGACTCCCTTCGCCCGGGGTTCACAGCTTCAGTTAGCCTCACTTTCTAAGCCCTCCTTTATAACAGCAGCTCTAAATCGAGTTCCTGTTATAAAACAATGTGTTAAAAACTGACAGAATCAGCACTCCCAAGCATAGCTCTGTTGCACTCCTAATTAGTTCATTTTATGATATGACAGACCTCCTAAAATAGTATTTCCGGTATGAGTAGCGTTGGCGTCTGACAAAGGTTTCCTGTGGAGTAGGAAGCAGACAGGGTTTTTGCTCGTCTTGGTTCCCCAGTCTCCCTCCCAATCAGTTCCGGATAAGTTTGCCAAACCAGTAGGTGGGTTAAGATTGATGACACCATCCAGCAAGTTTTACAGCTCTGCTGTTTTTATTTTTTATTTATATCCTCCTGTGGTCAGGCAGAAGAGTCAAGAATAACGTTTTTGTTTTGCTATTTGATTTCTGCGGGTGGGGTGAAGCTAAGAAAACCACACCAGTCAGCAGAGACTTTGTTTAGATTCTTTCTAGTGTGACTAGCGTCTAAAATCTCAATATCATAAGAGCCTTTTAAGAAAAAAATTCAGACAAGGTTTAGGAGAAAGACACGGAAGAAATACAGTGAATTACTTTCACATGCCTGTTGTCTCATTGCTGTATGTGAGAAAGCCAGTGGCCCACTCGTCTCGCTGCTGCACTGTGCAAACTTAAAACAAGCACAGCAAGGTTCAGTTAATTGTATTACACTCATCTGAAATGTTTCATGTTTGTCTGTTAATCAGTATGGCGTAATCTGCACGGCAGGCCTCTGAACCTTTCAGTCAAATACGAATAAAACTATAAATCTGTGTGATAAGATATAATTATTAACTTAAATGCTGAAACTGCACAGAAGTCAAGATACTGATTAATGCTAAGTGCTAAAATAATGACAAGTTGTCATCCACTGGCTATTCCTGCCAACCATCAAAAGACTGCATCCCTAATTATACAGTTGTACAACTGTCGTGGATGTGAACTCTAGCTATGGAGCCCAAAACCGTTTCTGAACCAAGTCACCAGCGACTGACTCGATTTTGGAGCCAGCCCCCTGTGGTTTATTGAGGAAGTGCAACTTTTCTTACTTCCGCATTGAATTCGCCCTGGAAGGCCAGATGTTGACCCTTGGCTGGAACAGGGCTTCAGTTTTAGTTCTGGTTTTGGTTCTGTTCCCTTTAGGTTCAGTTTCTGGCGCTCTGCCGACATACAGTGTCATTATGTCAACAGTAAAACATTTAGAGCTTTAATGTTTATTGCCTACCGTATTTGCGTGTTTACATCAGCACTGTGTAGTCAGATATCTTTACCTTTGCTGCTCCGTTAGTTAACAGGACAAATTCAGAACCTTTGGATATAAGGGATGATCAGTAACTGATGATACTTACAAAAAAAAGGCATAAGCTAGCAAAAATGTGTTTTATCATTGGAACTATAAGTAAATTTGAAGACTTTTGTGTACTGGCTGTTTACTGTATTGTACAATAGGTTTATCTTGAGATGAAAGACCTGATCCCTGACCCAGAAAAGTGGCTTTTCAACAAACATCCTTTTAAAATGGCTCAAATCCACTGCATCTGTAATCTTGAAAAGTGTACTAGTACTAGTATTGGGACAAAGGGTTTTGCAAGTCTAATGTAAAGGTGTGTACTGTAAAGATCTCATGAAAGACCTACGTTAATCCTCCAGGTCACTGAGGTAAATACTGATGGGCAGTTAAGTCTCAGTGGAAAGGAAGCGTTGCCTCATACACACAGTCAACTACTTACTTGCTGCCCCTGATGCCTTTAAGTTAAGTTTAAACTGATTATCAGCAGATGTACTCAAATATCTCTGTGTTAAGCATGTTGCTGTTCTACTTCCATCTAAAGATGAACACACGTGGACCACTGAGACGTCTGGTAGTCTGCACACTGAAAATAATCTGAATGCTGATTAGTGAAGGGAATTCTGAGAGGGAATGTCTGTAGAAGGGTATAACTTGTACGGTATATGCGGGCATGATATTTTAAATAATAAAGAAAAATATACCTTTAAAACTTTACTGTAAGTGATCACTTACACTCACTATAATTCTCACTTAGACAACAGCAGATGTGATTGTGTTACATGCGACAGATTAGACTGGGAGTTACAACCCCACCATCAGATAACAGGGATCATGTTATGAAATTGAACTTAAGACAATTAAAAAAAGAAAAGAAATGTCATTCACACTTTATGCAGAGTAGAGGCCGAGTGTACAAAATAACTGTTGCGTGAAAAATTATTTTGCCCACCTTTTCCAAAAGTCCATCACATGCATATTAAACAAACATAAATTGATGATATACTGCATTAAAATGTTTTAAAAATCATTCAGAAATCAATGCATTCAGACGACAGATCATACAAACATGAGCTGGTTGGGAGCCCTCATAAATCAGGAGGATTGGGTCAGGAAGGACGTTTGATATAAATTTATGCCGAAGCAAATATGCAGAACACAATACTGATATCCATACTGGATTGGTCGGGGCCCACCTGAAGGATGGCTGCTACCACCACCACCACCCACAGCAGTGGACACTGTTCTGTCGGTTAGATTGTGGGGGGGTTATTATATAAATAAATCTGACTTTAACCTTGTTAACAGAGATGTTTAAAGATATACCAGAATAATAAGGATAGCCTGACATATAGTGTACTTATTATGATGCTATCAATAAAAACGGGGATCAATCTGAAACCATGTGTGAAAATTACTTTTAGTGTCATTACCAAAAGTGATTTCAAAAGATATAAATTAGGATTCGCTGTCCTCTAAATCTCAGTTGCCATACTGAAGTACTCCAAACTGCATTTCTCTGAGCTTAGCAGAATCAGAAATAAAAGAATAATCTGCAAAGGGGAAAGTGGATTTCTTGCAGGTGCACCGCAGAGGAACAGAAATATGAATATAAATACATCTAATATAAAAGGAAAACAGCAATATACAGACACCATAGTAGCAATGATAAAATATGACTATATCAAGTGTGTATAGAGTGTGTAAATAGCCTATCCCAGCTGTATTTGGGCAAAAAGTGGGGGTACAAACTCAGAAGCTCACCAGTCTCAATAACAGGGCTCATTAAAGAAAGAGGAAAAAGGAAAAAGTCTGTTCTCACTAGCTACTTCAGGCTCATTGAACAACCTGAGCGTGGCCCTTCAACTCAGCCTTTTCAGAAAACAGAGATGCCACTTGCATAACAATGTTTCATAAGCAAAGTTCTGACTACAGACACGATGTTCTTCATGTGATAACATCATTTCAAATTTCGTGTTGCAACACTGTGCACTGATACTGTTCACAAGTCCAGTGATGTAAGAGATAACAACCAACTTTTCACCAACATTGTCATAAAGATGTAAGCATTTCCTGAATATAGCTATTTCAGATTGTGTGTGTGTGTGTGTGTGTGTGTGTGCGTGTGTGTGTGTGTGTGTGTGTGTGTGTGTGTGTGTGTGTGTGTGTACAATAAATGCTTTTAATTTAGTCTTTTAGAATGTCTGAAAAGCTGTTCAGTTTTCAAGAGCTGACAACATGAATGGTTTATATAACAACACTTCAACACCCCGTTCAACAGGAATGCATCTGTGTTAAATTCATCCCTTATACCAAACTGCAGACACATAACTCTTTACTTAATAGAGGCCACATTGCACTTGTAATAGCCAGTTATCACATTTATAGAAATGTATGTGATTCCTTCGTTGTGATAAAAAAGGAGCATGATGTGAAATTCACCCACTATAAAAGACTGGGAAATATTGTGATGACACAGAGAAATACCAGTGTTTTGTTTTTATTTTTGTTTGTTTTTTTATCTGTTTTCCAGCTATGTGAAAAAAACCTACACACCTAATGTGGAAACAGGCTGTTGATGTAACTTTTGGCCATTTCTTCTTGCGCCTATAGTGTCTAACAGAGCTGCTTAGCTCGGATGATTCATGCGTTTTATCAACTGCAGATTTATTAAGATACTAACACAGACAGCATTCAAAAAAGACTGGCACCAGTCAGTCAGCAATGCTCCTGCTATCCATTAAAAACACTTCCTGGTCACTTTTTAGGTACACCTGTTATGCCTAATAAAGCGGCAGGTGAGCGTATGCCCAGTTTGTTCACTCTACCACATGCGCTACTGACACACTGAGTTTGATTAACCGTCACTGAATGCATCTTTTGCTAAATCACAAGGATTTGTCAGTTTTAACTCTCTTTATATGGCAAATTGTCTCTGGTGTTAAATCACAGACAATATAATTCCCTGAAAGACTGTTGTGAAACTACATGTAATCCTTTCAGCACCATGGTCAGCTCAGGACTTAACTTAAAGTGAAAACAACCTCAGCAAATGCCATAAAAATATGTTATAAACAAACTACAGAAAAATAGTTAAACGTATATTCAATTTCAATACATTTCTTATGTTTTAAGCACATATGCTCATTGTGATTTATATGTGACATATGACACATTATATAAACAAGCACACAGAAGTTTGGATTTATATACATATATACATATATATATATATATATATACATACATATACATATATATTTTGTATTTATTTATGTATTTATTTATTTTACTAATATGTATGTATACTTATATACGGTGCATGCAAAGCAGAGTGATGGCAGAGCCTACAATGCGTGTTGAAGGAGAGATGCTACCTACTCGTTTTTCTTTCTATTCGTTTCTTCTTTTAATACGCGATTTGATTGGCTCTTGCAAATGCTTGTAGCCAATCAGCCTCCGCCTGCCATGGGAGAAGGAATAAATGCAAGATGGCTCCTCATATAAAAACAGTCTTCTGGGTCGCTCTCGGCGCGCAACAAAATAGCCGTTTAATTCTTATGAGGTTAAAATATTTATCCGCCAAGAGCTCTGAAGGGTGAACTGATCTTTACTTTGATGGTGTTTGGCCACAGTTCGCCGGAAACGCCAGCAGACGCAACTTTGAAGGCATGACTCGGCCGTGAACGTAGACGGAGGCGCGGCGGTCGGAGACACACAGCCCGGCCTCGGACAGCTAGCGGCAGCCGCTAACCGCAGCCCGGCCCGTTGGACACGTCGAGCCGCGGAGGAAGCACGATATCCAATTGCGTACTGCGCTTTGAATGAATGACCTGGGAGTACGTACAGTAACAAAGCATGGCTGTATCGAGGTGAGCTGTGCCAGTCGTGTCCGCCTGGACTTTACTGGAGTTAGCCTATCTGCTGCTAACAACTGCTAGCGGTGTTTTGGCAGAGAAAAGCGTGGCGGCGGCTGCAAAACGTACGCCAAAACTACGTGACTTATCGCGGAAAGTGGTTCCGGCCGTGTTTTCGAAACGAATCACGTTTATAGAAAGTGTGTTTTTATTTTTTCTCTTGTCTTTTATTTTTTTTTTTTTTTAATTTTTTTGAGTGATGTCACAGTTTGGTCGTCACGGTCGCCGTCGATGCGCGGTTGTTGGGTACACGTTAACGAACACTCCTGCTGGGTTGAGCCGCCACAGCCGGCTGGCCAGCACGACGTGCCATCAGGAAGCCGTGCGTTGAGATAAACGTACGCGCGTGTTGGAAACGCAAAACCCTGACACTGGCTCGTGGCAGTTCGTGAAGTGCAAACTTCAGCGCTCACATTGTCAAATTTGAGCTTGCCTTCTTTTCTTGATCTCAACGACAGTGTCATAATTACCAATTTTGTTGTTGTTTTGCTTTCTACTTATTATTTAGTCCACGTGGTTTCAGTTTTTCATACTATTAGTATATGTAATTCACTTATTACAGGATGGGGTTGGAGTCACCTGAATGCCTGGGGTCTTTTGGCACTCTACCTTAATGCAAATTTAATTAGATAAAATTTAGATGGTTAAAGTTGTATCCAAAAGAGTGCTGCGCCACTTGCACCAAAACCATTATTAGGGAAGCATTTTTTGTTTTGTTTTTGTTTGCTTTGTTTTTTGGGGTTTGTTTCGTCAAGTGAATTTGCAAATATGAACTACTTCTTGTTTTTGTAACCTTTTCAGACTTGATCGTTTGTTTATCCTCCTCGACACTGGGACCACACCAGTAACCAGGAAAGCGGCGGCCCAGCAGCTTGGAGAAGTGGTCAAACTTCACCCACATGAGCTCAATAACCTTTTATCAAAGGTGTCTACTTGTTAAATCCTTGTTCTAGCATCCACAAAATCAACTGTCCACTTAGACATATTAAATCGTCTCTAGTGTATGGGATATTTTCAGTGTGACTCAGCTGACAACTTTTTTTTTTTTCAGTCATTTGCAACCTTTTACTGAAATTTTGTCCATGCTTTTACTCTGAAATTTGTCAAGTTATTGTTTTACAAGGGTACAAAAAAAATGTTTTTTTTTTTTTATTGCTACTAAATTTAATCCAATTTTTTGTCAATCATAAGGTTTTGACTTATCTAAGGAGCCCCAACTGGGACACTCGAATTGCTGCAGGCCAAGCTGTGGAGGCCATTGTGAAGAATATTCCTGAGTGGAATCCAGCGACTAAGCTGGAAGAAGGTGGGCATTAAATCTTGTTTTCAAGTGAAATCGTTTTCAATTTTGTTGAGCCACTTTTTTTTTTTTTTTTTTTTTTTTTTTTTTTTTTTTTTTTAAGCAGTATTATTACACGTGTTAGTCACAATATGTGGAATCAGTTTGAGTTCTGTGTGCTGTTCAACAAGTTAGTTAATAAATGCCCTGTAAAATGATGTAGTTGCTGAGATGTAGTCGGTGGCACAAAATATTTGAAAGATCCACTTTTCAATTTAATACTGGTTTTTAGTCCTAGACTTACCTTGATCATAGGCTGGTGTTCTCCTTTTGAGAAATAGACAAGTCGTAAAAACAAAACTTCAAGGTTCTTAATGTGTTCTTAATGCTGAATATTAATCAAGGAGTACTTCTGTGCCTCTGTACACTGAGCCTTCTGTTCAGATCTGTGTTTTGGTCCAAGCTGAGAGCATAAACATTTATGAATGTGCAATGACAGCACTTCGGCAATAGCGTCATTTATATTGTATGAAATGAGATCTGAGAGATGAAGCACATCTGAAGGATGTCTTTGCAACATTTCTGTTGCTCAGTACCCAAAATAATTTGTGACAGGCATGCATTACTGTGTTTCCTTGTTTGCTCTAGAAATAAAGATGCTTGGGCTGCATGAAAAGCATTAATGTGGACTTGTAATAAATGTTATGAAGGACTTTTCCTTATAGATTCTTGTCAAGATCTGTCTCCAGAAGACTCATCTTGTGACCGGCTGAACTTTTACCACTTTGACATCTCCCGCCTACTCAAACATGGGGCATCTTTGCTGGGATCTGCTGGGGCCGAGTTTGAGCTCCAGGATGACAAAACTGGTTTGTATGCACAGTTTTATGACCTTTTTTAGCTTTTGAAACTTGAATTTCCTGTTTTGATTTCATCTTTTTGTCATTGTTTGTGTTTGAACAGCCTATCTGATATTGACTGGATTCTGTCAAACTGCTTTTGCTTCCCTGTGATCTGTTTTCACTTCTTTGTACTGTTAAACAATATTTATGTTTGAGGTTGACCTTCTGTGTGTTTACTAGTGGCTTATGCACATTTTTCTTTGGCCCCTAGCCTACATTAACTTTCCTTTTTAGTGTTGGACACCTTTTCTCTCACAAGATTTCTCATATGACCACAATAGTCACCATCATTTGTTCACATTATCAAGTTTCTTCTTTACTACTTACATCTGCCCTCAGCTGAAATGGACCCCAAGGAACGTCTTGCACGCCAAAGAAAGCTTCTTCAAAAGAAACTGGGCCTGGACATGGGTGCTGCTATTGGAATGGACACAGAGGAACTGTTCAATGATGAGGACTTGGATTATTCCTGTCCACCAAGTAATTTTAAAGCCCAAGGAATCAAAGCCACAGCTGGCTGCAGCTCCCGCAACCATGTGGTGGGTACATTTTAGTATTTGAATACGAGTCCGAAAGCCGTTTAAGCTTGCACTCAGTTTTATTTGATCTAAGAAACGTAATTTAATTAAATATGAGGGGTAGTCGGGGAATCTAGTGGTTTAGTTTATTTATTACCCTAAAATGTGTCACTACAGTTTAGGCAATATAGTTTGATAAACATGGTTTATAAAACAGTTAAACATTTCCCAGACATGAGAATGTGAGTTTTTCTGTTTCCCTTTTTTTGTGATTTGCAAAGTTGAAAGTGGAGTTTGTGGAGAGGGTTTTGTTTTTTTGTTTTTAAATGTTCCAGCCTCATTCACAATACTGTGGTGGTCCATCCAAGTAAATCTTCGGCTGCCAAAATGTATTTGGCAGCCCACTTAAATACTGTTACATGTATAAAACTTGTCCAAAGTGGTGAACTTTAAGGGCTGTGTACCTGGAAACTTTCCAGATGAAACAAGGAAACCTGGATTACAGTTTGACCTTTTCATTTAAATGACGACAGCAACCTTTTGAGGTGTGAAAATGCAGGGTTTTGAAACGGAGTTCCAGGGTCTGATCGTTTGAATACAGAACCCTGACTATAGCTGTGTAAATGTGTAATATGCAAATATTGCGAGAACGGTGACTTTATAGTTGTATTATGCACACAATAACTATGACCAACTACAGAGCTGTTTATACTTCTAATACTCTAGTAAAGGGAAGACTTGTTGCATTGGTCATGTGATTGTTTCTCTAGAGAAGAGTATCTTTATGGGCAAGCATGTAGCGTGTCATTGTAAAGTTAAGGAATTTTAAGATAAGACTCTGTTACTTTCCCTTGGTGGAGAAGATGTGTTTAACCCGTGCTGGGCAGTGTAAATTAAAGGAGTGTTACTACTCTCATTTCTATCACCCCTAGAGTTGCACAAAACAAATCCTGTAATGTAAACTGCACTAATACTTAAAAAAAAAACAAAAAAAACTCCCATATATCAAATTAACCCCTTTTTTTTTTTTTTTTTTTTTTTTTTTTTTAACGCTTCCAAGAGGTGGTTTTTCCGGTGATTCAATAATCCACTTTATCGCAAAAGTTTAATGGAAATGCTTTTTGCTCATTTCTACGACACTGGTAGCACTAGATGTGATGTAGCCGGTTAATCTAAAGTCATCACAATCTAGTTTCCCGGTGTTTTTGGCCTCTTTAATACGACGTAGTTGTGCTTTCACACTACTTAATCACTGTGCATTGCATTAGGGCTTTGCTTCTCAATAATCATTTGAATTATTATCCACTGCCTTCATCACCTGACTATTATCTTAACAGCAGTAGTGGCAATCTCAATCAATTTTGTTGTTGTTTTGAAGAGAAGTGTCGCAGGATGAGTTAGCCAGTTGCTCCAACAATGGACCATCTTTTACAGTTCCCGTAATATGCCAACATATGGAGTCCTTGCTCTAAAACTGAGGAGTTCATAGACATCCATGTCTCATTAATAAACTCTGCCCCGGTCCCTCCATCCTGGGTTAACCTATTCACATCACACGTGACCCATTGTTTTTATTTAATTTTTTTTGGCGAAAGTGGTTAGACTAGAAACTTTGGTAGAGAGAGGAGGGAAGACGTACAGTGAAGAGCATTTTCAAAACTGCACCGCCGTTACGAGGGGAGTAAGCTTCGGAAATGGTGCGCCCGCTCAACCCACCGAGCTATCAGGGGTCCAGACCTGGCTCATGAAGTCAGGCTACTGTGGGGGCCAGCTTCACACCCAACCCTGTGTCAGTTGAAGGACAGTCTGTTTTGGGGGAATTATCATGAGAAATTTATCAATGCAAAAGTGGCTTTACACTGTCAGCTATTGGCCTGACATACACACTAGAGTTTGTTGATCCATGTACACAAAGGTCATTCTTGCTCTACTGTCAAAAATAAATATAGACCTTTTTGAAAACATTTTCGGCTAAATGGTTGTCATGTTCACAGGGCCTTTCTTCAGTACCGCTGTGTGCAGTGCTATTGATGTGACACACCCATGACACTCCCAACTGGTGTTGCTGCAGGGACACCTCATGTAGATGCATTACAGTAAAAGTTACTGGTCTTCTCCTAGTTTAGGGGCAATAAATGTGATGCACTAGATGTGGTGGCTGTCTACTTTTAGTGGAGTCCATTCAGCGAGTGGCAGAATTAACAAAACCAACATGGCAGCTGACAAGGATGCTAGACAGCCTTGATATGTTCTCGTTGTGTGGGAAATGTTGTATGATAGGAAAAACGGTGCAAGCTGTAGCTTGTCTTACAGCAACGGACAGTTCTGCTGTGAAGTTATACAAGCTTTAGTCATGATTCTGACTCTCGGCCTGTTATACAACATTACAGAGGCTTGTTTAGATGGGATATCTGCTCAGAAATTTATATATATTACATTTAGTCTGATATGTTTGTGGGTCACTTGGAGAATGAGCCTTTTCTTCTGCTTTTAAAGAGCCACTGAAACAGGAGATTTTCGTGTACTTGAAGTGCCATGTTCTTGTCTGGCGGGATGCAAAAAAACAGATTTGATGATGTAATCTGCTTGAAATCATAGTGCAACCAATATATTTTTGTGTAATGTTTTTTTTAAATTTTATATTTACTTCAACTGTTTTTGTTTTCAGACCATTCAAGCTGCTGAATTGATCGACTCTGAGTTCCGGCCAGGCATGAGCAGTCGTCAGAAGAATAAAGCCAAGAGGATGGCGAAATTAGTGGCAAAACAAAGATCCAGGGACATGGATCCTAATGATAAGAGGTGGGGCTTTTGGATACTTTACCCCAGCCATCCACCCCCAAGGATTTGGTGAACATATGACTAGTTTTACTGATAGTGTCTTTATGTTGTCTTTAACTTTGTAGTAATGACAGTTTTGAGGGTGAACCTGAAGAGAAGCGAAGGAAAACAACTAATGTCGTTATTGACCAACCAGCAACACAGCATAAAGTCTTAATTGACAACGTACCCGATACCTCTAGTCTTTTGGAAGAGGTAAGGAATTAAAAAAACAACTAAACAGCTCAGTGAATCAGTGGTTTTGAGTCTGGAGTTAGGTTGGTATATGTGATGGTATGTTGTTTTTTTTTCCTCTCTCTATCTTTTAGACACAAGAATGGCCTTTAGAGAGCTTCTGTGAAGAGCTCTGCAATGACCTCTTCAACCCTTCATGGGAGGTGAGAATAAGCCATTTTGAAATGATTTGCTGAATGTGGGGTTGAATTAAGTCCCTGATGAACCATAATCATTTCTTTGGAACAAGCTCAGTTATAACATGATCGCTCATGTGATTGATTCCAGGTTCGTCATGGTGCAGGCACAGGTCTTAGAGAAATCCTCAAGTCTCACGGTGCTGACGGCGGGAAGCTGGTGGGAAGCACTGAAAAACAGGTATATCTTAATGAAAACTTGAGCTACTCAAATTCAAAAATATTTGATTAATATTTATAGGAAATGAACTAGGGGTCTTTTTTATTTGGCAACATGATGGGAGTTGAATACAACACCTTTTGTTCTGACATTTTGGTTTAGATGTCACGACAGCATCAGGAGTGGATAGAAGATCTGGTCATCCGTCTCCTGTGTGTCTTTGCTTTGGATCGTTTTGGAGATTTTGTATCTGATGAGGCATGTGTGGTTTTTTTGTTTTTGTTTTCAGAGATTTGAGGAAAATCTCTTAACATTCTCAAAAACCTTGAAGTAAGTTGTATTCATCTATGCCGATGTCTTGTAAGGTGGTGGCTCCTGTCAGGGAAACGTGTGCCCAGACACTTGGTGTGGCGCTTCGTCACATGAACGAAACTGGTGTTTTTATGACAGTAGATGTCCTGCTGAAGCTTCTGAAGGAGGATCAGTGGGAGGTCCGTCATGGAGGCCTGCTGGGGATCAAGTATGCCTTGGCTGTCCGTCAGGTACCACCTGTTCTGTGTGTTTTTTAATATCAGGTGTTAAACAAGCATAGTAGCATTCTACAATGTATTTAATGTTCACAGCATATGCTTATGAATATAAATTGTGGTGGTGGACGGACAGGAAGATTTTTCTTTTTCCCCCTTCCAGTTTGTGAGCACATGCACTCATTGAGGAGGAATGTCTCTCCTCCTTCTGACCTACTGAAACATCTTTGCTGATTTATCTGTTCTCTCTTTTGTGTCTTAGGACTTGATTACTGTTCTACTGCCCCGAGTTCTCCCTGCAATCACTGAAGGCTTGCAGGACCTAGATGATGATGTCAGGGCTGTTGCAGCTGCAGCCCTCATCCCGGTGGTGGACGGCCTGGTGCAGCTTCTGCCCAATAAGGTTGGAGGCAAAACTAGTTCTCCTAAGAGTAATGTTGGCACCAGTTTTCAGTCATGTTTTCCTACATGCTGTCCTTGTTCTAAAGTTGTTTAATTTAAGCTGTAAAGTGTTAATGTCCACTCAGGTCCCCTTCATAGTTAACACACTATGGGATGCTCTGTTGGACCTGGACGATCTGACCGCTTCCACTAACAGCATCATGACTTTGTTGTCCTCGTTGCTAACCTATCCACAGGTTCGACAGTGCAGGTCAGTCTCTGAACATTGCACACTGAATATTGCTGGTAGTTTTTAACCACTTGAATAATTGTAGACTCTAAAGAGGTTCCAGGTTGTTATTTAAGGGTAATCAAAATACCACAGAGTAGGTTTAGCACTTCTCCCTTCCACTCCCTGCAGGCGTCTTATGTGATATTGGTGTTACAGCCACGAGATACCACACAAATAAAATTTGGATGCAAGTTATTGTCATGAGAGAGCATACAATGTCTAGCCTGAGAGCACAACAACACACTCAATAGATTTTTGTTTCAAACATTTTTCTTGACTGCAGTTTGGCCACAGATGGTTCGTATTGATTTCTCTTTTAGGCACAATCTACTTGCAAGTCCTCTATTAAACTGGCATGGGAAAGATGTATAGTTGCCTGTGGGCTGTTCAGGATCACGTTGTAATGACTCCAATCGGTTCGACAAACTCTGGGGTTTGCTGTCAGCCCTGTGTTTTTATAGAGGGTAATGTTAAGAACTGCCAGTTAAAAAAGCTGCTTGTGTGAACTTGCAGTAAAAGAAAATCATAGACTGTATATCACAATGGACGAAGCATTCAGTCCCATGACCCGCAGGTTTCTGAAGATTGGTTTTGAAGCCCGATTTTCTTCGTATGGGCTGTAGCCAAGTTGCTCACCAACGTGCCCACCGCAGACCAGTCAAAGTTAGCTTTGCTCCCAGCTCCTTCAGCCAAACCCTGCCGAAATGGCTCCAGCGCTGCTGTGAGATGTTTCCAGCGGGATAAAGTGGTTTACATATCGACTCAACAATATCAAAACTGACCGTTGCGTTTATGCTGCGTTAATACAAACTTAACACAAGCTGAAGGAGCTGGGAGCAAAGCTAACTTTGACTGGTTGCTTTGCTTAGGGCGGCAGCATGACAATTACAAATGAGGAAGTCATAACGGACAGCGATTGTCTGAGCTGGCTTCCAATCCATCATATGTCATCTTCAACTCTGTAAACACAAATAAATCCTTCTCTTTGATTGTTTGGGAATAGTGGACACCAAATTGTCTTGGAAATGGCTTTTATAATGCTTTTCAGATTTATGGGCAGCAACAACTTTATTTCTAAGATCATTGCTAATGTCGTTCTTCTTTGCTGCGTTAACACATGTTTGAAGATGATCATTTAAGTGCATTTCATGAAGACGTATAGAGACTAACGTGTTTGCATTGAGAAGCCCATGCACGCGTCTGCCTCTGTCGCTCTGTCTGTCTGTCGCTCTGTCTGTCTCTGTCTCTCTTCCCCCCGTGTCTGTCGCTCTGTCTGTCTCTGTCTCTCTTCCCCCCGTGTCTGTCTGTCTGTCTGTCTCTCTTCCCCCCCCCTGTGTCCTGTCTGTCTGTCTGTCTCTGTCTCTCTCCCCCCCCCCTGTGTCTGTCTGTCTGTCTGTCTCTGTCTCTCTCTCCCCCCCCATATTCAAACTTGAAATATTCATACTACTAGTCAGTTTAGTGGTAAAGAATTATGGTGTTTAATGATGAGCTTTTATGGTCATTACAGTTGTATAATTGTACATTTATTCTCTAGTATGCAGCAGTCACTTACTGTCCTCGTTCCTCGGGTTTGGCCGTTCTTGAGACACACAATATCGTCGGTAAGGAGAGCAGCACTGGAAACCCTCTACACACTCCTGTCCAAAGCTGACCAGGTAAATTCAACAGTGTTTTCAATTTTTACAAAAAATGACAACTTTAATTTTCAACATTTCTCTACAAACTGGATTTGATTGAACATCTTTGTTGAATCGTTCCACTCTTAAATACAAACTAGTTGGTCATAATACTGTGTAACTGTAAAAGGTTTTTGTTTTTCTGTCCCTAAGAGTTGTGCGATGTGGATAAATCCCATTTTACAAGACATGCTGCGCCACATCTTTCAGTCTTGTATTCTGGAAAGCAATGAGGATATCCTCGAACTGATACATAAGGTTTGTTGTGTGAGCCACACGACTAGTTCATCTGCGTGGTAAAATTGAAAAAAAAAAAAAACAAAGCCACTGTTCGTATTAATAAAATGAACACTTTTGGTATCTTTCTCAACATGAATCTAGTTCATTTGCTACCTGGAACTAAATCCTGTGTGGAGGAAATCTTGTATTGCCTGGTTTTGCTGATGTGTGTCCATGTGTGCAGGTTTGGATGGAGCTGCTGTCTCAAGCCCCCCATCAGTACGTGGTAGCAGCCAGCTGTCCGTGGATGGGTGCCTGGCTCTGTCTCATGATGCAGGCTTCCCACATTCCTATAGATCTGAACATGCTGCTGGAAGTGAAGGCCCGCTCCAAGGTTGTGCATGCATGTTCTGTAGATTTCAGTTTAATATTTTCCATTGCTGTGTATTTGGTGGTTAACTCTGGTGGTGATTTAAATTTTATTTTATTTTATTTTTTTGTTATTGCTGTGGTGGCAGCAGGAGAGATATATTTATTTCTTTACTCAACTTTTTTATATATTTTTATATATATATATATATTATTTTATTTATTTATTTTTTTCCCCTTGATGATGTTTATCCAATATTGGACTTCTTTAAGCTTCACTGTAGCTCACAATGGTTGCTAGGTGATTAAACTATAAGCATGAAGACAAATGAAGTCATGGTCTCTACAGTTGAGCCAAAGAAGCCATAGAAATCAGAACAGTCAGGAGGAATAGATATTTACAGAAACAGCACATTCAGTCCAGAATGTGATGTAATGCCTCAGTTTTCCTTTCCCTCATGAAGTCTGACTAAACCGAGCAAGAATAAGTGGGAGCTCATTTGCTTCACATTTGCCAAGTTTATTAGGAATTTATGTGAACTGGAGATGACAAATTTAATGGTGCCATCGCTCTTCCTTACGCTGGCTCTGTAAGGAACATTTATGACACAAAATTAAATAATTTTATATTTATTAAAATAACTAATGACTTTGGTGTGTGTGTTTTTTCTCAATGTAACAGGATAAGGCTGGTACAAAAGCACGTCAAGGCAACAATCAGGTGAAGGAAACAATTCAGGAATATATAGCTGGTGCTGAGACTGTGACAGATGACCTAGTGACGAGGGATTATGTTGTGATCCGTGCTCGACTCATGGCTGCCAAGTAAGTTCCTTCAGCTCTGACACGAATTCAGCCCCCCCCCCCCCCCCCCCAAAAAAAAAAAAAAGAATTGGTAAATAGCTTTTGAGACCTAACCCACTCTTGGCTGTGTTTTTTCTTTTTTCCTCATTCTGTAATCCAGATTGCTGGGGGCTTTGTGTAGGTGTATCTGTGACCCTCAGCTCAATGCTGCATCTCAGGAGATCAGGCCGGCGGAGTCGCTTGGACAGCTGTTGCTCTTCCACCTCAACTCCAAGTCTGCCCTGCAGCGCATAGCTGTGGCACTGGTGCTTTGTGAGTGGGCTGCACAACAGAAGGTGAAGCTCAGGCAGTTTCAATCTGAAAAAAACTGTTTTATGAGGATAACTTATTAATATACAGGGTAATGTGTGTGTGTGTGTGTGTGTGTGTGTGTGTGTGTGTGTGTGTGTGTGTGTGTGTGTGTGGGTTTTTTTTTTTTTTTTTTTTTTTTTTTTTTTTTTTTTTTTTTTCTCTCTTTTGAATTGATCCAGGATTGTCCAGTTGTGTCATCTATGGTGCAGCCTCGTCTTCTGGCCATTCTGACAGAGCAGTTGTACTATGACGAGATCGCCATCCCTTTCACGCGCATGCAGAATGAGTGCAAGCAGCTACTTGCTCTGCTGGCTGACTCACAGATAGACCTTCAAGATCGCTTCAACTGCAGTGTTTTCACCATTGACCAAGCCAATGAGTTGGTAAATCTATGCATCTTTCTCTCACAAAGCACAGCTCACTGTAATCATTTACAGAAGATTAAATGGTAAATGTAATGCAAGTAAATGGCAAAGGACATGCCTGAACTGCATTAAGCATTAGTTGTGAATGTTTGGATGAAATGGCCTTTGCAACTTAAGCTCTAGTGATGTTTTGTCGTTTCAGGAGTGTACAAGTTTTTCAATTTTGTACAAGTGTGATTTGTTCTATTATAAATTCCTGACAGCTTTGGTAATGATGACACCCATTGTGTTTATGCCTTCATAGGTTAATGTTGCAGATGGAAAACGTATATTTCATTGAGTCAAACACATTAACACTCCGCTTGTTCCCTAGGTAACCACCATCTTTACCGAGTCAACAGCGAGTCTTAATGCCAAGTCTAAGCAGTGGCAGGCGCTGGACGGTAAACGGCAGCAAGCTCAATCTACAGTGATGGAGACCAACACAGAATGGCAGCAGCTGCATCTGCGGGTTCACATGTTCACAGCTTGTGCCGTGATTAACCTGCAAGTGCTTCCTGACAAACTCAACCCTCTGGTGAGGCCTCTGATGGAGGCCATCAAAAGGGAAGAGAACACGCTGATTCAGGGTTATGCTGCTTCCTTCATAGCCAAGCTGTTGCGGCAGTGTGCTGGCCGCTCGCCGTGCCCCAACCCCAAAATAATCAAAAACCTCTGCGCCTCAGCCTGCGTGGACTCAGCAGTCACACCCTCCTCTGCTTCCCCTGTACCCTCTACACACGAAGATGTCAAAGGTTAGAGTTGTAAAAATATTAGTTTTACTTTTCTTTAGTTTTACTTAGGCAAGTAAAACAAGTGTATATATTTTTATTTTTTACAAAATGTACGCATATGTTTTATATCAGGAAGTGGAATGGAGAGAGACAGCATGCATCACATGGTCAACAAAACCCGAGGCATCATCACCCTGTACCGTCACCAAAGGGCTGCGTTTGCCATCACCAGTAAAAGGGGTCCAGCGCCTAAAGCCCCAAAGACCCCCGCAACAGAACTTCCTCCTGGTAGCACCATTGGCACTGATAACGATGAGGTACTTTAAGGCGCATTTATTTTTCCATCTGTTTAGTTTTTAGGAGCTTAGCTTATCATTTTTGTTTTTGTTTAAACCCTCTGAAGAGCAAGAAGCCATTTCTTATTCAACGGCGTGGGGCAGAGTTCTCTCTCACAACCATTGCCCGGCACTTTGGTGCAGACCTCACCAAGAGTCTGCCATACCTCTGGGAGAACACGGTGGGACCACTGAGGACAGCGGTGTCAGAAAATCACTGCATTGGTATGTTTGTTTCCCATTTTAATATCTTAAGGAGATTTATATGATCATTGTATTCAAACAAACCAATGGCAGTTACTGGGACTAACAGGTCTGTGTTAAGTCATTGCGCATATCAAGAAGGTCAGCATGTATGCAGTCAGTGCTCTGACTCTTGCTGTGTTCTTTAGACAGGGAGACCCAGCTGGAGAGAGGAGACACTGCAGCTCAGGAATTAGTCAGTTCTCTGCAAGTATTAGAAGTCATGGCTGGAGCCATGGCCACTGAACTCAGACATTTGGTAAGACTGCTGGTCTACCAGGACTTTTTTTTTTTTTTTCCTTATTTTTTTCCACCATGTATGTATGTGGATAAGATTTAGTTTCCATCAAAGGCAGACCTCACAGTGGAACATTGTTGTTTGGAAACTAAGTCATTTAAGGGTTGTGATGGACCACTATTTGGCGTTGCAGGAGTTAGTAACCTTTTACAACTTAATGTGAGACTAACAATGTAAGCAAGTTATTACTTTTTTCCCCGCCAGCTTTTAGAGCACCTACCTCATCTGTTCACCTGCCTGCAGCACCCATACACCGCGGTGCGACACATGGCAGCTCGGTGTGTGGGTGTGTTGAGTAAGATAGCCACACTGGAGACCATGAACAGTTTCCTTGAGCGTGTTCTTCCCTGGTTGGCTGCCATTGATGACTGCACCAAACAGGAAGGGGCCATCGAAGCTTTAGCCTGTATCCTTTTTAACTAATTTTTTTATTTATTTATTTTTTCCATTCTTAACTTAACACACTTTTGGAACACATGTAGATGCCCCGCTTCACTTGTGTCAATGTTTGGCACTTAGAATTGATGTCAGCACTGCTGTGGAGTAGGTTGTTTGTGTAGATTACTTTTACTCTCCTTGACTAATTGCTCTGAAGGCGTGATGGAGCAGCTAGATGTGGACATTGTTCCCTACATCGTGCTGCTGGTAGTCCCAGTGCTGGGGCGAATGAGCGATCCCAGTGACAGTATTCGTTTCATGGCCACCCAGTGCTTTGCTACGCTGATCCGTTTGCTGCCGCTGGAGGTACGAGTGTCTAGACATTAATGATGCATTATTATTGAGTGGTTTTGATTCTGATCATTTATTTCTTTCCTTTTGACTGACAGGCTGGTATACCAGACCCTCCTGCTATGTCTGCTGACCTGATTCGCCAGAAAGCTAGAGAGCGCAATTTCCTGGAGCAGCTGTTAGATGGCAGGAAGTTGGAAAACTATAACATTCCTGTGCCGATTAAAGCGGAGCTTCGGAAATATCAGCAGGTGTGTCTGTGTTGGTTTTCAGGTCCAAAAAGCAGATGATGGTAAAGGTGTTCCAATTGTTATCGGCAAATAATCTTTCTGAACAATTTGACCAGTGATCAAAGGAGCTGATGGGGGTTTTCTTTTTTTTTTTTTTTTTTTTTTTTCTTTTTTTAAATTACCTCTGCTTTTGTTCTTGCAAAAGTTTGAAGGGGACAGTGTTGTTAATCTGAGTTGGAGCGCAACCACATGGCTGTCCAGCGCTCTCGTTGCAGCACAGTAACAGAATTGGGCAAAATCCATGTGCACAAGCATGTGTAGGATTACAGTGCAGTGATGTATGTGGTGTGTTCTGACGTCTCCATTCCTCCCTGCAGAGCTAAGGACCATGTATTTATTTGGAAACATTAATATCCCTCTTAACAAGGGTGGCACTGTCTTAACTACATGAGTTTTCAACAAGGGGACCTGGTTCACATTGTGATGTGTAATTACAGAGACTGGTCTTTGGTTTGCTACATCAGATTGTAGACTGTGTGTGTGTGTGTGTGTGTGTGTGTCATCTACAGCTTTTTAAAGCCAAACAGTTTAATTTTAGGGGCTGTTTTCAGGTATTCTAGATATTTCTGTGGTTATGTTTAAACATCTCTGATGAATAATGCTGGCATGATTACCAAAACTGTTGTGTGTCATTTTGCAGGATGGAGTAAACTGGCTGTCATTCCTGAACAAATACAAGCTCCATGGGATCCTGTGTGATGACATGGGTCTTGGCAAAACTCTGCAGTCTATCTGCATTCTGGCAGGAGATCACTACCTCAGGTACTAAACCGTCCAAAAGGAGCACTCTGTTTGACTTTGATTTGAACTCCATGCAGCCAACACACTGACTCATCTCCTCGACTCTGTATGGTGTCCTGCTCCATTCAGAGCTTCAGTTTTAATTTATCCTCTAGAGCAACTAAACATCTGAAGGCATTTTTTGTTTCATTTAGTAAACATAAAACAAAACCATTTTATTGTGGAAATTTCAGCCTACTGTGGATCACGTCAGCAGGTAATATCTGTTTACATCTGCTGTATGTTGATGCCGCTTAATTTTTATGTGAGCTGTTTTTATTTACCTTCCTTTTCCACTTGTTAGTGAATGGTACAATGAGTGTGAAGCAAAAGGTTGAGATGCCAGTTCAGACCACAGATGAACTTGGCAGTCACTGATTTTTTTTTTTTTTTTTTTTTTTTTTTTTTTTTAAATTTTTTTATTTATTTATTTTTTTTTTAATTTATTTTTTTTAAACCTTTTGGTTTTACTTTCATAAAAAGACTCTGAGAAAGCTGGTATTTACATACACGGCTCAGAGAGGCTTCAGCTGGCAGGACACAGACACGTGAGGGAGTTAAGGTTTGTCCTCATCCTCGAGGGTGTTTGGCTCAGTGTGGACATTCATCACTAGTATTTAGCCTTAGTTTGATTATCATGTTGCTCCATTTACTCATTTGTTCTGATATGCAGGAAAAAGTCTAAGTTGTCAACATTAAGCTGAGTGTGTAGCTTGCATTACCCTAACACATGCAGACTGAAGGTTTGAGGCTGTTCCATCAGTGAGAACACAAACAAGATGGTGCAGGGTCATATCAGTATAAACAGCTGATTTCATATGATTTGGGAAAAATGACAATTTGTGCCATTGGCGGTATCTGTAGTGATTTTTCTAGCTGTGATGTACATTAAGAGCATATAGATAAAGATGAGATTTAAAGCATTTATCTCTTATGTTCTCGTGTGTGTTTCAGGGCACAAGAATATGCCAAGACTAAGGCTGCTGACTGCAGCCCCCTGCCTTCTCTGGTGGTGTGTCCTCCCACACTGACTGGCCATTGGGTGGATGAAGTGGGCAAATTCTGCGCCAAAGAGTACCTCAACCCGCTGCATTACACAGGGCCTCCTACAGAACGGATGCGGTAAGGATGTCTGTTCCAGGACAGTGATTCCTGTCCTTACTTTTCAAGTTCATGTCTTTTTAAAACTAGATAGGTCAAAGAGGAAAATGTTTGTTTGTACAGACATTTAGCACTAACATAGATTTACTTCTTCAGGTTGCAACACCAAGTAAAAAAGCACAATCTTGTAGTAGCTTCTTATGACGTTGTACGGAATGACATAGACTTCTTTAGGTGAGTGCTCGTCTTTTTTTTTTTTTTTTTTTTTTTTAACCCTCTCCCCAGAATCGAGGTATATATTTATTAACTTTTTGTCATTCAAATTTACAGAAATATAAAATTTAACTACTGTATACTCGATGAGGGTCATGTCATCAAGAATGGAAAAACCAAACTTTCCAAAGCCATTAAACAGTTAGCTGCCAACTTCCGAGTCATCTTATCAGGAACACCCATTCAGGTGAGGTGCCCGAGATCCCAACAGGAATTTAGCTGTGGAGGTGACTTCTTTCCTTGTGCAATAGCTCAAAAGGGCATGATTTGTTTATTAATTTTTCCGCTGTATTCTCAGAACAATGTCCTGGAGCTCTGGTCATTGTTTGACTTCCTCATGCCGGGCTTTCTTGGAACAGAACGACAGTTTGCTGCACGATATGGAAAACCAATCTTGGCCAGCAGAGATGCCAAGAGCTCATCAAGAGAACAGGAGGCTGGTATGTCAACTCTACCCATCTTTAATAAAACTACAGATTAAAAAAAAAAAACTTTTTTCAAAAATAAAACTGACATTTTCAATGGATTTCTCCTTGTTAGGTGTTCTAGCAATGGAAGCCCTACACCGACAGGTGTTGCCCTTCCTTCTGAGGAGGATGAAGGAGGATGTCCTTCAGGACCTTCCACCTAAAATAATTCAGGACTATTACTGCAACTTGAGCCCGCTACAGGTACTTGTTTCCCCTGAAGACCATCTAAAGAGCAATTCTACATTTTCTAATTAGTAACGAAGTCATAACGCAGAAGCAGTGCTTAGGCTTTGGTGACATCTAGTGTCACAGATGCAGATTGCAGCCAGCTGGACATCCCCTTTCTCATTATTTTACCTAAACTTTAAGGAGGAACAATTGTGGGTGCAACGCATACAATGTTCAAGAATAAGTGTTTGGTTTGTCCCTTCTAGACTTCTGTAGAAACACAATAGATGGTGAGAAATCACTGAAGTATTAAAAAATACTTCTTCCAAGATGTCAAAGATAATGAGCGTCCTCTAATGGAAGCACAGTTTGCATTTCTGCCAGTAGATCCCCACTGACTGCTACACACTGGAACGTAGAAAGGTGATACTTGTTACTGTCACAAGAGTTTTAAAATAACTGGTATGTTTTCTCACTACTTCCAGGTTCAGCTGTATGAAGACTTTGCAAAGTCTAGAGCCAAGGCTAGTGTGGAAGACAGCATCTCTATGGCCTCCAGTGACGAGGAGGAAAAACCCAAACTTAAAGCTACAGGCCACGTCTTCCAGGTATAAATACATTTGGTTCTCTGAGTTTAGATGTTTACACCATTATATATGTATATACACATTGTTTTTCAAAGAAAAGATAAAAGTGACAATATTGACGTTGAAATCTGCATTCTTTCAGGCGCTGCAGTACCTCCGTAAGCTGTGTAACCACCCGAGCTTGGTCTTGACCCCTCAGCATCCGGAGTACAAACACATCACTGAGCAGCTGGCGGGTCAGAACTCGGGTCTGCGTGACATCCAACATGCGCCCAAACTCTCTGCTCTCAAACAGGTGAAGTGCTGCAGAGTTGGCTGCTGCTCCAGCTTTATCACTTGTTCTTGCTTTAGTTGACTTTTTTTTTTTTTTTTTTTTTTTTTTTTTTTTTTTTTTTTTTTTTTTTTTTGGTATATACTATATACATGATTATTTTTCACTTTTGCACAATTATCATGAAATCTAAATGTTCCATGAAAATGGACATGAGTAGGAAGTTTGGTGTTTTTAATGCAAGTCACATCACATCTTTGCTCTTTAAGTCCAATATTTATTTAAAAAAAAAAAAAAGACAATTCCGGCCATCTGTGGTGCAGAGACTCACTATGTTTCTGACACTTTTGTGGTCTCCAGTTGCTGTTGGACTGTGGTCTTGGTGGTGGCGGAGGGGCGGAGGGGGGCACTGAGGCAGTGGTGGCCCAACATCGTGTGCTCATCTTCTGTCAGCTGAAGAGCATGCTGGATATTGTTGAACATGACCTGCTGAAACCCAAACTGCCAACAGTGACCTACCTAAGGCTGGATGGCAGCGTGCCGGCCGGCCAGCGCCACGCCATTGTTTCCAGGTAAGAGGACTGCTCTTTTCCAGTTTCCTCCATAAATTTGTTGATGGTTTTGAAACTTGTGCTGCTTGCTGTATGAATATAAGACTAAAAGTCCATTTCTGAGCCTTGGCTTTCTCCTCGGTGTTTCAGGTTCAACAATGATCCATCCATCGATGTGTTGCTGCTGACAACCCATGTTGGTGGTCTGGGTTTGAACCTGACAGGCGCAGATACTGTGGTGTTTGTTGAACATGACTGGAACCCCATGAGGGACCTGCAGGCCATGGACCGTGCTCATAGGATAGGACAGGTACCGTTGGAAGCACGTTCCTTCCAATGGGGATATCAGCTTTTTGTAGAAATGACTGACTCATAATGCAAAACTTTAAAAAAGAATCAGGTGATATGTTCTACAAATTCTTGTCTTTTGTCTTTTTTTGTAGAAACGGGTGGTGAACGTATACAGGTTGATCACACGAGGTACCCTGGAGGAGAAGATCATGGGACTGCAGAAGTTCAAAATGAGCATCGCCAACACTGTCATCAACCAGGAGAACACTAGCTTACAGAGCATGGGCACAGACCAGCTTCTCAACCTCTTCACTCTCGACAAGGTGAGGCTGCCAAATGTTAGAAAGATGGAGACAGGGCAGGGCAGGAGAGCACTAGGCAGGACACAGCCAAAGACCAATAATGGCTTTTAATATGCAGGTTTTTATTTGTTTGATGTGAGGAGTGAGACAATTTTCACCTTGGGTTCTCTGTTTGGAGACTGCTGTACTAAATGGTCACAGCATCTTTATCAAGTTTCTTCCATCTCTCTCACACACACACACACACCTTCCTCCTAACAAGCATTCTTGGTATGCAGGCAGGTGACACAGATCATTCGAGCTGTTATAAAATCACATAACACTATGCAATAAAGACATGCATCACATCATAAGGTAACGCTCAGGTTTAAGCCGTTTGAAAACCAATTTACACCTACACAAAAGACAATTGTCAGTCACCCAACACCAAATGGGTAAGTAAAAGCATTGTAAAAAGAAGAAAACTGGCGACAAGCCTCATCATTCTTAATTTTGAAGTGACATGGTTTAGTGAGTGTATAGAGCTGTCAGTCACCCAAAACCAGTCACATGCCAGTCATGAGATGTTGCCACCAGTTAGTCCTGGTAGCAGCCTTTGACTGTTTGATGGCGAGGGGTGACATCACCCTTACAAACGTGATGCAACCAGGAAGTAGGTTTAGTCTGCAGTTCATCAGCTGACCTCAAGGCGTAGCTCCAGAAATGATTCGCTCACTTGAGCCCCATGTTAAAAATTTCCAGGTTGCAGCAGAAATGAACATATTTACGGTATGTTTGTTGTTGTTTTTTTTTTTTTAAAAAGCTTGTCTACATGGATAGATTTCACATCCATGACAAATGTACTTGTACTACATTGAGTAAAATTCTGCACTCCGGCTGGTTGCTCCACTGAGCGCAGTAGCATGTTTACGCATGAGAAAGCAATGACGGCTATGGAATGCTTCATATAATCTCTCTTGAAGGGAGTGAATCCAGACCCCCCCACCCCACCCAAGTTGTCATGAATATGAAGTGAAACGATTGAACTCAGAAAGGCTTTTTGAGTTGAGGCTGTAAATGTTTATTTCTCATCTAAAGTTGGACATTTTAACAAGGGAAAACCGCCCGCCGGCCCCAGTAGAGCTCTGTTAGTCCTTGCTTCATCTCTGGCAGCTCTCATTTTGGATCTAAAACTAAAATGGCTAACTTGCAGCGACTGAACTAAGGCAGTTATGTCCCGGCGTGTTCATTTGCAACATTGCAATGCATGGTACTGGGGGAGGAGAGGGCTCCAAAGCGTTCTTCTGAAGACGACGCTGAGGTTAGTCCAGTCCTCCTACAGTCTGGGTGAACGCGGCTGCTGCTTGGCTAAGCCTTGTCCTTGGATCCTTCCAGGCCACCACAGACCTGGTCGCAGCAGTTGGTACAATTGATTAGCAAATAAATTCTGTAAAATCAGAATGATATGGCACTGTTGTGTCAGGAGTCGAGATGATGTTTATTACTAAAGGGATAAAAGCTATTCATGAACCACAGCCAGCTGTCACTCACTAAACTTAATTACACAGACTTTTTGTGGCTTATAACATTACCACCGTGAGGTACAAAAATAATTCATCCCCTTTACAGTTGTCATGTTAAAACAGTTTTGGTCTTCACAGCTAGATTTAACGCCTGGCTGTAAACGCGTTCATTTCTTCTGCAAATTTGGAGATTTTATTTTGAGCAAGTAAGTTTTCTTAGTCTGGTAGTGGCGCCAGCTTGAAAAAATGACATTGCTGCCTCTTGATCGTATGTTCCTGTGTGCAACAGCGCTTGAAATCAGACATTAGATGTTGTGGAGATGGAGGATTACAAAGTTGTTTGACAGAAATGCGCAGAAGACGGTGTAATAGGAAAATGTGTGATCTGCTGTGGTGTCACCTGAACGCAAAGACTGAGAGGTAGGAAGGAAGGGGTTAAAATAAATTTGTATGGACTGCAGCAACAGACCAAGCCTTTACCAGAAAGCAATATGCAGTTTCATAAAATGTACATGCAGCACATTTATGCAGGTTTATATGCAGAATGCAGTCTGACCATCTTGTCCAGGAAACACCAGTCGGAATTTTAAAAGTCCACGAGACCTATTAAGGTGTTGCTGCAGGAGCGCCTGTTTTATTTTTATCTAGTAGTTACTAGAAAGACAAAAAAAAACATTGTTGAAAGCTTGTGTGTCCACATTCCTGCTTATTCCCAGCATAAATAACCATTCCTTTTGTGCTGCCGTACATGTGTCTCTAATGTTGGGCTGAACTTTGTTGTTTACTAATGTTTCAGGGTGACAAAGGTGAGAAAGGTGAGCACTCATCAACCTCAGGGAAGGCCTCCATGAAATCTGTGCTGGAAGGCCTGGGAGAACTGTGGGACCAGCAGCAGTACGACTCAGAGTACAACCTGGACAACTTCATGCACTCCCTGCAGTAGCACTGTATTAACCCCACCCTGCCCCGAACATCTCATCTGCTGACCAAGCAGGACCTGGTCACAGCCTGGAGACACCCTGAACCCCCCCATATTCAAACAAGATGACTGTAAGGAGTAGGTTACAGGTACAGTACATGTCCCACATCAATGCCTGAAACACAGCCAAAGTGAGAACTGTATGTGTATTTTATTGCTCTAAACTAGACAGATCTGTTGACATTGTCATCTTTTTTTTCTTTTCTTTTTTTTTTTTTTTTTATTCTTTTCCCTGAATATAATTCAGTGTTGAGTTGACCTCCATCAACATGCCCTTTACAAAACTGCTGAGTGTGGTTAAGTAACACCAGGGGCAAACATCTCAGCCTTAGTTCCTTTCATCTTCGGTTGTTAACAGCAGCATTACCGGCGTGTACTGACGTAGTCTCCCCTCTGAAGCACACATGTATCATAATTACAGCTATCATTTATAGGCGCAGCAGCAGCAGGTGCTACTTTTTAAAGCCCGCTGCTCACTTTGCACATGGCATTGCCAGAATTATACAGTGTTAACTGCCTCTGACACCATTATGCAGTTTGACCTCCCTCACAACTGCCCCTCTACCACCCCCTCCACCCTGACAAAGTCTTAAAAGCACGACTGCACCCAGCCACACTTGTCAGCACCTCTGACTAATGGGTACAAGCACGACAAAAGGGAAACTGGGTGAGAGTGACAAGAAGCCATAGGATGTAGTCACCGTTCTGGTCTTTACAGCTGCCCTGAACTCGAGAGCCGTTTTGTGATGCAACAAGATGGTTCTCGGGGGTCCATGTGCCACTCCAGGAGAACCTGTTCACGCAAAACGGGGCTGTGGAGGAGAAACTTGGTTCACCTCCTCCACATGTGAAGAAATGACCTGGGAAAGGACTACACTGGAAGCAGCCCTCAGAGACTGAACATGGGGGACCCAGCTGAGACTGGTACCTGAAGCGCATCAAGTATTTTAACATGAATTATAGACTTGTACATATTTCTATAATTGCTGCTTTTTTGTTTATGACTGTGGAATTGTAATAAATTCTACAAACCTTTGAACTACATCTTTTTGTCATTGAAGTGTGATGGCCAGTAGATGGCGACGTTATACATATCATTCGATGTGAATAAATATGAACAGTTACATTTATGTTAACTGTTCATATATGCACATTTTAGGATAATTTAGCATTTCATTAAAGCCCCACAATTAGGTTTTTTGTTTTAGTTTTTTAAGGACTATTTGTGTGTGAATTGGATTCAGACTGCATTGATCAAAACGGGGAGAGTCAGGAGCATTCAGTCATTCTAGATGCAAATTCAAAAAAGGAAGCCGAGCAGCGTGCAGAAAGACCACAAAGTTTCACGGCGTCATACACCTACATTTAATTAGAGCTGCTTGTTAGTACAGATAAAAGGAAAACTGGAGGTTTGGAAGTACAAACTAAAACGGGTGTAAGCATTAGCAGCATTACGCTTCATGTTTTGTTTTGTTTTTTCATTTTTAAGTCTGATGTGCTGCATAAAAGGTGACAACCATGAGTCAACAACCTCAGAAATCCTTGAGTTAAATCGAGTGTTCAAGTCAAGCACAGATGCCAGTTAAAAGAAAAAAAACAAAATTGCACATTTTAAAGTAGTGAGAGGTTTGTTTTAAAAATGGACATCAAGCTCATAAACCAGGTATATATATATATTTTTTTTTTTTTTCACTGAATTTTATCACAACATGAAGATGGTGCTTGCCTACCACAATAATGCAGATAAAGCAGAGGTGAATAACCTGTCCAAGTCTAGTTACATAAATGTACCAAAATCTACAAAATGGGTGCATAATTTACTTTTCTTTTTCTCTTCAAATTTCCATACGTAGTGTCCAACAGACCACAGATAAATTAATTCAAGGCCAGGATGTGGAGTTACATGTGAGTGAAGTGATAAGATGACACTTCAGGGAGCGTTTTCTTTATTTTAATGAAACTATTCTAGCATTAACTTACAACTGAAATGAGCCAACAGTTTGATCAGTCAGATGTTGAAGACCTGTTTCTGGTGGCGACCTGATATCAGAATATAAAGATTACGAGGAGATTGTCCCCAACCACCAAACCCTAACTTTGTTTTTGCCACCCAGTAAAAATAAAATTCTGCAGTTTCATACTGAGCAAACAAGCTTTAAACTCAGCCAGGCATCATATGTCGTATATTGTCGACATGATCGAATTAAAAATCAAATTTTTCTTAAGGCCAGACGATCTGGAAGGAAAATACACATGAAATGTGCGTGTCATCGGTGCACAGTCTACGTTCACATTCATACTGAAATACAATCCCACTAATGTGCTCTGCAGGGTCTGAACCAGTTACCGAGGGGGGGTGGGGGTGGGGGGTATTTCACAAGAGGTCTTGAAGACCAGTTACTGCAGCGTTGGTGGCAACAACCAGGAGTCTCACCTTCCACAATTACATCACAACATACCGCATCTGTGCTCCATTCTGCATTTCTTTTTTTATTTTATTGCCCATTTTTTTTGTTTACATTGCAAATCACTTGTACATCACCAACCACCAATCTGTTTCTTTGTGAGTAGTTTGTTTGTCTGTAGATCATTTTCACACTAATGTAAGCAACATCAGCGAGTTAACACATAAAGCTTAGCATTTCAAGAAACGAGACACTTTAGTAACAATATTACAAAGGTTGGTTGTTTTTTTTTCAGCTTCCAAAAATGAAAAATGAACACATGACCACAAAATAAAAATAAAAAAAAAACTAAACTTTTTAAAGAATTAGCATCATAAAATTAATTTAATCCAAGTAAAAATACAAAATAATATTAAAGACTTTGACCAGTTATGAAAGTCTCCCCCTTACTGGTTGAGAAAAAAGCCTATAAAAAAATATGAAATAAAAATGAAAATGTGTAAATATGTTTAAATTTTCTTTTTTAGCAAAACAGTTTAAAAATAATGAAAATTTCTCAGTACAAAGGCTACATTACTACTGGAGGGTACTAGCAGGTAGAGTAGGTAAATACAAAATGATTTTAGTGAATCACAATGCTTGCAATGAAAATAATTCTGCGATAAAGATTTATGCCTCTTTTTCTTGTTTTCTTCTTTTCTACAAACGGTACAAACAGTATTGCACATTACAACAAAGAATCAAGGTTGTTAGCCTTAAAAAAAAAAAAATGGGACTAATTCAAGTCTTGCGTGAATAGAAGGCCACCAGTCAATTGATGCACCTCGGGGGGGCCGTCCATCAACCTGCAGGTGAAGACACAAACCTCTCTCTTCTCTCTGTCCCCCAGCTGTCCAGTGACTCTCACAAGTCTTTTTTTTTTCTATTTTTTCACCTCACCACATCAGACTAACAGATCAGGGTCACGTTGCTTATATATTTCCACTTTTTTTTTTAAATTTTATTTTATTACTTTTTTTTTTTACAAAACAAAAAGGGAGCACATACTTTTAGTAAATAAAAAAAATTCTCTTTTAAAAAAATAACAAACAGAAGATCTCTTTCACAACTCTGGTCAGTATAGTAAATGGTTGATTTATAAATATACAAAAAAAAAAAAGAAAGAAAAGGTGGGAAATCTGTTTAGTTTTGTCTCCGAGCACCTCGTATCTGATTTCCTTTAAGAGCTCTCCTCTCGGATGCTTTGACTGATTTGACCAGTGGGACGCTCCTTCCTGCTTCCACCGGAATAAAATAGACGATGCTCTCATTAAATACATTATTATATTAGTTATAAAGCTCTAGCTCCTTCAGTTGTCTTTTTCAAAAGAAAAAAACAAGAGAAAAAAAATCTTAAAATGATAACAAAAGGAAAAGCATGATAAAAAAATCAATTATCTGTTAAATCATTTCTCTGGAAGAATTAAATTAATATATAAGTTTTTCATCTGAATAAATTTACTTAGAAAATATCTTTTTTTTTTCTCCTAATATATTCAAAATTGAGGTATTGCAAGAGATCTTATCAGTCAGAAAGCAGGCTTCGTTTTTTCTTTTTTTGTCCTTCAACAAAAAGGACAACTGACTGATGAACTGTTCAGATACAAAGTGTAGTGCATAACGAATATCTACCATAGAGGAGGAACAAACATAGAAAACCTGTCCGGGTGAGGGAAAGAAGTGTCACAAAAAAACAACAGAAAAACCCAGGATTCACTTTCATAAGGATGCTCATTATTACTTCTGGTTAACTTTTATCTGTCTGTAAAACAGCAAATTCTGCTTATTCTCAATTATCTTTTCTTGGAGGAAACAACAAACATCCATCCTAGAGAGGGAAAAAAAAACAGTTTACGGACTAAAAACAAAAAAAAAAAGAGGAAATGGGACCTTGGGGCGGCAGCACAGGACAACTATTAATTAAAAAAAAAAAAAGAAGGGGGGGGTGGCGACACATTGACTCGCTTTGATGGATTCGGACTGTCCACATCTGCTAAGACCAGTGTAACTTGCGCCTCCACCCCTTCAAAGAGAGCAGCCAGTACTTTTGCTGCCACCTAGTCCAGACTCTTGTTTAAACTTGCACACCTTCAATTGAAACTAAAAATATATTTTTCCACCATTTTCTTTTAGCAGGTCCATTATTTCAAGCTTTGCAGGAAAAACAAAAGAAAAGAAAAAATCTGGATAAATGTGTGGTAACCCTGGGTCTCACAGATCCGCCGCATGTTGTGGCAAAACCTTTTGCCCTTTCCCACCCCACCCTTTCAGAGAGAGAGATTATGTGCAGGGCTCAGTTTATCAACCTCATGTCTCCAGTAGCTTAAACGTTTTATTTTACAGCCCCAAATTCCTCTAAGAACGAAAAAAAAAAAACAAACCTGCCCTCTTTATTCATCAAATTGGCTCTCTGCGCACCGCGTATGTTCGCAGGTCCGTTTAAATTCAAACGTGAGCTCTTTGGTTGCATTCTGGGCGGTAAACGTGTGTTTCTGTCAAAAGGTGGAACCAAAAAAAAAAAACAACAAAAAAACCAAACAAAAGTTCTCAGTTTAGCTCACATTGTTGCGTCTTCTCTTCAGGTCACACTTGTGTTTGCAGGGCGCGTGTGTGTGTGAGAGAGAGAAAGACAGCCGTCCAAGTGTGGGTTTACAGGTGTCCGGCGGCTTGTGTGTGCGTGTGTGTGTGTGTGTGTGTGTGGTTGTGTGTGTGTGTGTACAAGAGAACATATATATATGTGTGCATACACTAGTTATGAAGTTTCACAGGACTTCTATGTCGGACACTGACGACAGTTAAAGCGAATCACAGTTCTAGGCATACTCAGATTTAACTACATACGGTATAAAAAAATTGCACAATTATATCAACAATCACTGCAAAAAATGTACTTCACCTATTAGACAGTTATTTTAAATAGTAATCCTACATTTCGTTTTCATGTGTGATTATAAGTCGTCCTTGGTTCCTGTAGACCAGTCCTCCCTGTGTCTGTCCAGTTTCGTGCGAGTTAAACAATAGTGTGTTGTGCAAACATGGGCAGAATCCAATAGTAGACGTGATACTGAAAAAGTCTATTGCATGCAGCAACCTGATTGAAATAAACATGCAGTTAGGGGCGACCCACCCTGACCCCCACAAAGTTCGCCGTCGCTGCTAGGGGGCGTCTCCTCCCGCGTAAGACAGCTCGTCGTTCCGAAATACCAGGTGCTTCTCTACATCCGTTGTTTTTATTATAATACACCCCAGCCTGAATAAAGTACTTATGGTATCTGGTTATACCATGGATTTAGCAGCAAAGCTATTGCAGCATTACATTTACATAACACTAAAAATAATGTTATTATAAAAATAAAGACCTACAGATCGAAAGCAAACTAATCTGATTGCGCGTATGAGGTATTAATATCTTCAGAGTCAAAATTGAGAGCAAATATATCCATGTTATTTTTACTCCGGGCGATATGAGCCCACACTACTAGATAGACGTTAAATCTTGCTACATTTTAAGTCACCTATTTTGCTTCTGTGTGCATTCATTCAATTTGCATTTGGTAATTATTATTTTTTTATACAGGGGGCAACATAACTACAGCCTTTTGAAAATAAGTGCATGCTATTTTTTATATAAAATTTTAATTATCTATATATCTATAGATAGGTACAAAATAAACAAAATGTTTGTGTATATGTGTGTGTGTATATATATATATATATATATATATATATATATATATATATATATATATATATATATATATATATACATATACATATACACATCTACACACATGCACACCGTTTAAGGGGAGGGGTCCAGCGGGACGTACCACACTAACCAGTCAACAGAACAGGGAACTGAAAGTAGCCAGGTGTTTAACATACCATCCTGTGTGTGCGTGTGTTTAGTGAGACTTTGTGCCGAAGTGCAAATTCTAAGCTGATGGAGTTTTGCAAGTTATCCTCCCATAGCTTCATCAGACGGGAAAACCTACACCATGAGTCCAGAGCCATGTGGTCTGAACACAGTCCGTGCATGTCATGGTATCCTTTTTGCTTTTTTTGGTGAGGGTTTTGTAGGGAGCAGGGTGGAGCGGGGGGTGGCCTTACAGCGCTGTCCCGGACAGCGGGAGCTTTTTCGGGATCAAGGTATGGGTTCACCGGGGGTAGGGCAGACTCATGACCCTTCCTCCCTCCCTCCCTCCCTCCCTCCCTCTCTCTCTCTCTCTCTCTCTCTCTCTCTCTCAGCTCCAGCGGAAGGACACGTGTCGAGGGCGGTCGCCCCCCTCCTTTACCAGTGGCTTGTGAAACTCTCGACCGGCGCGTGAGTGGATGCTTGCCCAGCAGTACTCGCAGTAGTACTGCAGGCAGGTGACGTTGGCACAAAAGAAGGGGGCGAACTTCCCCCCGCAGCGGGCCCCCTGGCACTCGTCGCACATCTGGTCGTCAAGGACGTACGGCTTCACTTCCACCTGGGAAAAGGTGTGAGAGGTGTGGTTCAGTAAATGTTATGTGATCAGGCACAATGTGCTTAAAAGGAGAACACACAGGCATCATTTTTCAAGTCTTTATGAAACATTAAATATTCAGAAAACCCGTAGGATAATTACTTCAGAAAAGCCAATCCTGTAAGTCAGGAGTTTGCACACCTCAAGTCCATTTAATGAAATTAGTTTATATGGTTCATTTAGATCTACTTTGACTGACATAGGAGACTCAAAACTTTTGGAAGGAGATAAAAATTCTCTCAAAATGTTCTGGCATCCCTCACGCTACGGTTAGACTACAAGAGTTTAAACACTGTGGCTACTCTTTCTGGAGGAGGCTTCCCGGGATAACTCCAAAGACAACGCAGAGGATTTAAAAAACAAAACCCGAGTAACCGTTTAAGGCTTGCAGACATCACTGGAACTGGACAACATCTCTGTTAATGAGTCTACCACATGTAACTTATTGACCTGGCAGGGCATCCATGACAGAACACCACTGCTCCACAAAAACAACCCTGCGGCACATCTGGAGTTCGCCAAAGAGCACCCGGTCAATGTACAACTTCACTAGGAAAATTTTTCATCGACTATTTAAACCAAGTTGAGTCGTTGGGGAAGAATAGTGGGCAGAATGTTTGAGAGCACAGCCACGCAACACCAGAACATCACTGCAGTGGCCAAGTATGGTGGAGGGCGCGTCATGGTTTGGACCTCCTTTGCTGTCTCATGATCCAGGGGAAAACTAATTCCCAAGTTTACTGAAATATCCTACAGGATAATGTCAGGGTGGCTGTCTACCAGTGGAAGCCGAGCTGAAGTTGAGTGATGCAGCAGGATGTGTCTGAGCTGCAGCTCAAGATTCCTCCTGAACTCCTGGTCAGGTCTGATCCAGACCAGCTGATGGTAAATGCTGTAAAAGGACGTTCAACCAGCTATTAACTTCACTAACTTGCTTTTCTAGCCAATACTTTGAGTATTGTCACGTCATACTCACACAGCAAAGTTCTCTGAGAACATTTAAAATAATATCTTTAAGCAGTAAGGTCAACAGCTGCTAGATACAAACATGCTGAAATAAAAGCTGCCTTCATCCAGATGTGTTCACCGACTTTTTCAAAGTAAAGTTTTTCAAAGGAAAAGAGTTAGGTCGAGGCAGGTATCCTCCCATCAGCCTCAGAAACGAGCCAGGAGACAAGAAATGAGAGCTCAGTCGTCATGGAGACGCCCCCGCGCATGAGCAGGCAAGGGTGGATGCCAACCTGGTTACAGTGTGGCCACAAAATGAAAGGTTATCAAATAGCAAACCAGTAGGACACCGTGCTTCCTCGCCAAACTGTACGGCTGCAGTGCAATCTCACAGTTACGAGCGGCGAGCTTCCAGAATGAAAAGGAAGTCAGACAGAAACGGAAAATATTCCCTCAAAAATCAACTCGGTGGATACGAAGCTGTCTCGAGTACAACAACGTCTTCGCACCATCTTCAAAAGACATTTACACTACATGGAAGTGTGTATTGTGACGACGGGGAAAGAGGAAAACCAGGATGTGGCAGCAGCTGGCATCCTACTTCCATACCACAGCTTTGAACTAACGCATCTCAAGAATGTCTTCCACTTGTGCTTTATTCTCTGTGGTCTGCAGAGAATAAAGCATATTTCATTTTGTCGCTACAAAGGCAGCTCAATTCTCAAAAATAAAAACAATAAATGATCTCTTCAGAACATAAAACATATATAAATCACTGCCAAAATAGTTGGTTTGTCAAAGTTAAAGAATAACTATTGTCTGAGTTCAGAGCCTTTCATGGTCTCTTATATGTTGTTTTCTTTTATTTGTGTTTGGGCATTTTTGGCATACCAGCCAAATCCTGTCATAACAAAGACACCGTAAGTTCCCACTGCAGATGAATAACGATAGTTGAGGTGGGGCGGGCTGCCCCGCCCTGCAGAGGCTTGGCTTCCTGGCTGACAACCAGTCTCTCTTGGTCACAATCTGTCTCACTGCAATTGGCCGTCCTGCTTAAAATAACCAGACTGCAGCCCAGCCTGAGTGGATATTCATGTATAGGAAACTACTATAATTAAACCAACCCTATGTGGATGCAACTTGGAACATCTGTCGGGACTCCGGCAGCCAAAGGCCATAATGATTACATAGACAGGCACGGCCTTCCGTTATTGCAGGCTGCGCCGAGCAGTTGGCTGGAAACCCAGCTATAATGAAAGCTCTGATACACGAGAGAGGACTTGAACAGAGTTCTGCTCTGCAGCTCGCTTCAGGAAAGACTGAAAACCCCGCTTTTGACCGCGTCTTCTCGGAGGAGGACGGCGTGAATGTGAACCCACTCACCCTTTTGTCAATGTCATTGTGCTGCAGCTGAACAAAGCGGGCACTGATTGCAGCGATGTAGCTCTGTTGATTGGAGAAGGCCACGCGGCCGGCTCCCTTTGGATATTTGAGTTCTGGGTCGGTGTCAATGCCAGCATAGCAAACGCCTCCGTACAGCCTGTCCATGATCATAGCCAGCTCCACTGGAGAGAAAAAGGAAAGAAAGTGCAAGTGAGGTAGATGATCAGTGCTGCAGACAACCCCCTTTCAAGAGCTGACAGTTTTCCGCATCTCTCACTTTAGTTTGAAAACTAATGAAACGGATGAAAACGTGAACCAGCAGTTTCCAGCTGCTGGGGGTAATTATCCGGGGTCAGATTGCAGACATGCCGGCAATGTTTATCCCAGTGACAGGAACACTGATCATTCCATTACACCGTGAATTCTTAACACAATAAGCACCGAGTCAGCCGCCTGGAAACCCAGGACCAGGATTACTTTCACACAGGAGAACGTTCATTTTAGCCTCCAGCCTCCATCAGTGTTATGAAAGCAATTTAGACACTTTGAGGAAAAAATAAAAAAATTAAAATGAATGAATGAATTACCTGCACGCAGGGGCCGTGGGACCCCCCCAACAAAGATGGTTTTGCGCGGATCCAGAGGCTGGGAGCCATCCATCACAAAGTCACTGTCGCTCAGGTTCCAGGGACGGATCTGGACCTGAGCACAGCAGAAGATTTCTTTTTTTAATTTATGGAGATTTATTTTAGTGGTGCCATCCAAATGTAAATGTTTTGGTTGAGTGGGAAAAAGATTAATGAGCTTGCAGTGCGCTGCACAATGTGGAGGGAAACCTGACTGGAAACCTGCCAGTTTAATCAACCTGTTTCTACAACACAACACTTTTCATTTGTGTGTCTGTAAACAGCTCCAATGTCCTGCGTTTTAAGCACATTACTATAGAAGTGGCGTATTAAGCTCTGAAAACTACCATTTGACATTGCATACATTCAAAGTGTTTGTCTTTTTTTTTCCACAGAAAAATATCCACTCCAGCTACTGGATGGATTCCTATGAAATAAGACAGTTGGTGTGCATTCCCAGCTGATGTTTAACCGAGACAAAAGCTTTGTTTTGATGGAGTACTTTGGTTAATTGCTTCACATGTGGAGTCTGAATCCAAATCGGGGTGGTGAAGCTGACCGTGTGCCTGTTGTGGACACGACTTCTCTGAACTGGTAGTGTTTTCGTCACACGTTTTACGAGCTTGCCACTAAGTTTGCCACTAACCGGTTTGTCTTTGATGGTGGGACTGGAAACACATAGGTAGAGCTTTCCGTCCTCCTCGAGGCAGGCGTCGATCAGGGCCTGAACAGAGGCCTCTTCTTGGAAAAGCAGGAAGGCGTAGCCTGAAAAAAAAAAAAAAAAAAAAAAAAAAAGGTACAAAACTAACCCTTTAGGACTAAAAAAAAAAAAAACTAAACAAAAAAAACATGACTATGTACCAGGAATAGCCTTGTGATGACACTCAGGGTAGAAATTCATAGATCAGAGTATTTTTAAGATGTCTGCATGTTGCAAGTCACAACCTCGTGACTGTTCTTTTAGTATCCACACAAGCATATGACTGCGTGACATGGGTTTTTTCTGTCCTTATTTGTCCCGCCGTGCTCCCCCCGTGTGGGCAGAAGGGTGCCCCTAACACCTTCCTCTTTCCTTAGACGAGAACTGAAGAAACCATGTAAAATTAATCAGTCCAACACAGACGGCGTTTGGCGATGTCCTTGCAAAGGAGAAAGAAAGAGTAATTCAGACAGTTCCCTCTGTACTGCTGAATTATTTAGCATTGAGAGCAGAGATTTTATACAAGGTCAGAGCTATTAAGCCATTTCAAGAATGACAGAAAACCGATTGAATCAGTCATATCTATCCTAATATCCATCGCATGACCCTGCAGGGATCAGAGATCAGAAGGGATCAGATTTATGGGCTCAACACCACAGAAACAACTATTATATTCGGAGTAGTTCCTATCCACTTTTTGACAAAACAAACAATACTTGGCCAGAAGAGGGTAAAAAGGACAAAAGTATAATCAGTGCTGGTTCACAGTAATTTCTGAATCGTTTAACCATGTGAACCCAGAACACCTGTGTCAGGGGAATATGAAATCTGGAGAGCAGGTGGGCTGGACAGCTATCCCTGCAAAAGCACAGAAACACACACAGAGCCAGTAAATCCTGTCTATATTTGTCTCCCGAGGACAAGGAAACTGTATCGGTCGTATACAAAAGGTACCTCTGCACACAAATGCCTGAGTAAAAAGGCGAAGGCGAATGTGCTGCTGTCATGTCTAGCTCGATGCCTCCAGGTGGATCTGGTGCAGTTGTGGCACGTGCAACAGAGAAAGACAATAACGACTTCACTCAGCAGCGCCAGCTTTAGCGGCTGTGGATACGTCTGTGTGTGCATCAAGGCAGGGGATGGAGGGAGGACGGAAATAAAAGTGATGCAAGCGGGGAAAAAAAAGCAATGAGCCTTGAAGGTGGAGCAGGGATATATAAAAAATAAAAAAAAAGAAAGAAAAAAACAAGGTGTGTAAGCAGGCACATGTTACCTCAGGAGGGTTTAAAGCTGCAGCTGTGAGAGTTGGCTCTTGTGTGTGTGACTGCATGTTTGTGATGAGTCCTCCTGAATCTGACGCGTCTCCCGTGACAGCAGCAGGGCCCCGTTCCCCCTCTTGGGCAGGGATGCCAGCGTCATCTTCCTGACATTTCTCTATATGTGTGCAAAATCCTGCAGATAACCACCCACCGCATGAAGCTTAACCATTAAAAAGTGATGACCTTGAGGATGAAGAAACTCAACTGTTTGAATTGATCTATTTTTATTGAAAGTAACGCAGAGGCCCTTACTAATTAGATAAATTTAGCAGTTATGTGCAGACTAATAAGCTCAATGGGGCTATAAAGCTGTCTCTAACAACAAGCTGTGCCATTCAGGGCAAAACCAAAATATCCCCAATAGTTGCAATCAGCTGCTTCAACTAATCTGTTACTTTTTTGTAATGGGCTATTAGAGAGCCAGCACCTCTCAGGACAGCTCACCGGAAATACGCATTAAGACCAGACGTAAAGAGGATTTCGTGTGCCGTCATCTCCCTCCAGGTGCCTCGTCACCCCCTGACATAAGATCCCCATCTCTGTGTTGTAGGGCTGCATAAAGAGGGTTTGTCCCCAGGAGAAACCACGTGGTTCAGCATTGACAACACCCCCACCCCCGAATGGAGGAAAAAAAAAGAAAACATGCAAAGAAAGGGGGGGGGGGGGGCAAGAAAAGGTAAAGCGTGCCAGCAGCTAAGAGTCAGAAGGAGGGAACAACATGTTCCGTGACCCAGCGCAGGAGAGAGATACAGAGGACGGATGGAGGGGTGGGGGTGAGGCAGATGGAAAGAGAGAGCTAAAAAAAAAGGGAGGAAGGCTAGGAAGAGTGGAGAGAAGAGCATGAATGACTGCCTTACAAAGTTTAAACTCAGAAATAGATGGGTGGTGCCGGTGGAGGTGAGTATGGGAGGACAGAAAGACAAGAAGACTGAGAAAAAGTTGCCACTTAACCTGAACCTGAAGGGAAAGTTGCAGAAAAATAGCAAGGGGGCGTACAAACCGAGACAGACAACATATTCCACATCCGCATGTGGATCCACATCCACATGCTTCACCTCACACGGGGAACACAAGCCTCGTTTTAATCACCGACACCTGTCAGGCCGAAATACGTCTACAACTGGGAGAAGCATCACAGCGAGACTTAGGTGCCACAAGCAAAACGAAAAGGAAAACTTCAGAAAGCATAAAGAAAAAAGAAAAATACATAGTCTAGTAATAATTGTTCCTCATACGCATCAGTGCCTGCAGCCCCTCTCTCCCTCTGCAGGGCGCTATGCCTCCCGGACGCTCTGATGCTCAGTCTGAACAATGCTGAGGATCTGCTTCTTTTTTTCCATCAGCGTTGCGCAGTGCAGAGGCTTATGCTACGGGAGGAGAGCGCAGATCTGCAGTGGCTCGTGCCTGAGATTTATAGAGCCTTTCTGCTGCGCTCCCGGCGCCGTCTAGGATACGAGGAGGATACATGCACCGGCGGCATCTGTCACCCTAAAGAAGGGCGCCATTTACAGATACGTGGGGGAGGTCGCACAGAACATGTGGTGATCTTAAACGAGACTGAATCTCCTCTGCGACGGAGCGGGTTGACTCATGGACTGAAACTCTTCGCTTAATGGCACTCTGATGACTTTTTGCCCAATAAGACGAAAGCGAATGACGAAGCCCATTATTTGTAGCCACTTCACCAGATAACCATCACATGAAAGAGCACCGAGTTGAACACACCAGCCTAAAACCTGAGAAACGAGCCGTCTGCGTCTGTCTACACCGACACCACTGTCCTAACTCAGCATTCAGGGGTTAACATTGTACCTGGTTAAGATAATCCTAACCATCTTTTTGCACTTTTGCTTCACTTTATAACACAGACAAAAAGGAGATGTCAAACAGCTCTTATTTCTATTTGTTTATTTACATTTTTGGCCTCTAAAATGTTAGACCCAAGGTTTGTGAAAATACTTAGCATCCTGTAAATTTTTTTGATTTTGATAAAACTCAGCTTTGCAGAAATTGATCTGATGTCGTCACTGATTCAAAATGCCGATATCGTCCTTATTTTTGAGTTACGACTCTCAAAGTAAACACACAAACGTTAAACTGTTGAGTCGCAGCTTCAACTTCACTTCATCTACACAGTCCTGTGAAACTGTTAGTACTGTGCTGCTTAGTATCCTTTTTTATGGCAAAATCAAATTCCTCATTTGTTTGCACAAACCTGGCAGACAAGGTTCTGATTCTGACATCAGACCTTGATGTACTGATCATCAGCAGGTGTGCAGACCTCTATAAAAGCAAATGTTTTGATCTTTTTTTTCTGGTCTGGAGCGCTCAGGTGTGTGTGTGAATACATTACCAAGAGGGAAAGATATAAGCAATGTCTTAGAGATTTACTTCTCTAAGACCAGGAAGGGGACATAAAACCATTACCATAACAATCTGGAGTTAAATGCTCTACAGTGAGAAAGTAGAAATCAGTCAAGACAGTTGCCAATCCTCCTAAGACTGGACATCCCAGCAAATGTACCCCTCGAACTGGCTGTGTAATGTTTGCAGAAAGACATTAAAGGCTTCACTGAGCATGTTATATGTTCAAGTCCATGAAAGTACAAATAAGAGCAACAAGACATAAAAACAAGAGTCATAAAACTGGACCTGAGCAAATCAAAAGACATGGATCGATATCCTACGGACAGCTGAGCCCAAACTCAATGAACTGTAGTAGTGTTGTAAAGACAAATGGGGCAAAAAAACAAGAAAAAAAATCCCCCATAACCATGTTGAGAGGCTTATAAATTCAAACAGGAAATTAATATTCGAGCATTCAATTTTCAAGTTATTTCTGCCAAAGGTGGTTCGACGACTACTGAATCATTCCATTTTTGCCAAAGAATCAATGCCACGATGAAAAAGACTTAAATTATGGTCATCCAAGGCACGCACGCACGCACGCACGCACGCACGCACGCACGCACGCACGCACGCACGCACGCACGCACACAGGGGATACTAGCTTTGGCGCATAACTGTCATATTGTTGCATCTTTGCAACTTGTATTAAAGTCACTAAGTATCAGTCAGCAGTGCATAAATATCAAACCAACATCAAAACCTTCTCGTCACCCATCACGCCATGGCTGCAACAAACCGGCTGAGCGTAGGCAAGCTGTACATTTCTGTGGCTTTAAGAGTGACATTTGACTCCAGGGTCATCGTTTGACACTCAGGAAAAGACGCACGTCTGCAGATTTGGTCTCCATCATCGAGGACAAACATTCACCCCCCCGGTGACCAGGATGACAGCCACTCTCTCAAAGAGCCTTCAAGTCTGAAGGCACCATTGTATGCAAATGTAGAGAACTACATATCCCATGTAGGAATGACATCTGCATACAATTACAGACCCTGAGGTTCGGGACGACACCGAGAGCAGACACTCAGAAATTAAGTGTTGCTAATCACCTCAGTTTCAGTAAGTCACTGACTGGGTATAATCCCAACACAAGGGTGAAAAGATAAAACACGGCGTCGTTAATGGAGTAAAATGTGAAACCACAACTGCTGCCACTGCAGCATTTCTCTGCTGCCGAGACCGTAGTTTATAAAGAATGTCATATTTCTCTACTGCATATACAGTTCTATTTTACATGTCTTGTGGTGTTATAAAAATGTCCATCTTGACAGGTAATTAGTCAGCAGACACCTCAGTTGTAACCTTTAAAAGGCCAGGTGCTGCAGTATGACACAAGCTTTAGGATTTACAGCAGTTACAGCACCGAGCAGACGGCCCCGCCTCCCCCCTCCACTGCCTTTTATGCCCAGTCCCAGACAGAAATAGCCCCCATCATTTCAAGCACATCGCCATAAAAAAACCAGAAGGGGATGACGGTGTGTAAGCAATAGGAAAGGTGTTTATTTTTCTTTTTAAGAGTGATGTGGTCATCTCCGCAGCCTCACTCAGGGACACACAATGTGGTATTGTTTGTAACACAAACCAACATCAATGAACTTCCTTCTAGTTCGGTTTCACTTTCCAAAGTCTGAGAGAAACGTGCATCTTCAAAAGGTACCTGCTGCATTTTACTCAACGTGTTCTTTTCTTTTTCTCCAACAAGTGTCTGCTGTGACTACGTCGTCTATCAAAGTGTACAATTAACTTTTCCCCGGTCAGAAAAGTCAGTCCTGGAAAATGAACAGAACAACCTGACACATAATCGGTGACAGCGAGGCTTTTTTCTTTCCTCCACTCCGACATTTATCCTGTTCAGTCCCATTCACTGAGTACCATCTCTGTCCCTCGGTGAATTGAGGCTTTTTTTCCTTCACTACACTGGAAGCAGTCGGAAGTGCTCGGGCTCTGGTTTGCTTTCTTTTCACACAAACATAGCTACATAAACACATTACTTTAAACCACACCACAACACCCTCATCACTTACTGTTAAAATGTGTCCGCCACAGGAACAAAAAAACCCATGTAAACACAGGAAGAATATCCTGTTATGTGGCATAAACGGATTTACTGATCGTTTTATGACTCAGGCAAAGATGAGGCACGCGGATTGGTTGTCTTTCTGGTAATTCTTTATATTAGGTTGCATTACATTCAGCCTCAATCACAAAGTCTATGTTTAATTTGATGCCCCATAATGACTGTGTTCAAGTGAGACGAAACTGAACTGCACCAAGTGGGAACACAAACCCAAGAATGTAGGAATGAAGGGTTCCTTAACGTCCTGACCCTGCAGAGCGGCTCCTGGATGTTGGCAGTGGAACATTTTGGTGCTCTGGGTTGAGAGTGCTGGAGCCTCCATGAATCCGACTCGGTGTGGTGGACTTCATTGTCCTGCTGCAGAAGGCCACTGCTATTGACGAGTGTTTCCATGTGACCGTTGCCATGGAGGAGTTGTGCTCGGAGTGCTGCAGTGTTTAGGTGTGCGGTACGTGTCACAGAAACCTGCTCGTTTCCCGGCATTAGGCTGCACCGCAGCAGGAGACTCTGTGTCATTCAGTTCATCAGTAGGTGACTTCAACACTGTGGCTGACTGGTTTCCATTCTTATTTAAAATCTGTCTCATAGCAACGCAAACTGGTACCAAAAAAAAAACCAAAAAAAAAACAAAAAAAAAAAACAAAATCAATTGAAGACAATATTAGGAAAAGCTTCTAAGTCCTCTCTCTGTGGCTGCAGTCCTTCCCATCCATCCACGGCAGCGTTACCCTGGCCATGAAGTCTAACTGAGCCATAAAATGAGTCATTCCTACACCAAAACGCTTTTGTAACCGCACGCACGCACGCACGCACGCACGCACGCACGCACGCACGCGCGCGCGCGCACGCACGCACGCACGCACAGCCAACAGTTGAAATTGAAGCACAGCAGAAAGTGACAGCTATCTTCCATTCAGTCAAGTTTAACGGGAGGAGAGGTTAATGACCTCTTGACGCGAATCCCACATTTGTAAATTACTCATTTCACAGTCCACTCAGCAGTGGGACTTGCTTTCAGCCCTGAAGCTTTTAGTCCTGAGAACTGAGACGTGTGTGATACAAACAAGATATTTCAGCAGTTTCCCTTGGAGTTTAGAGCTGGCCTTCTAAATTATAGTGCGCGATGAACACTACACAGACCACATGTCTCCTCCCCTTACGCCGCGTCCTCCAACCGCCATAAGCTCATTCATTCCCCTAAAAGGATGCTGCATTTTTCCCCCTGGCTTTGGACATTAGAAGAGCCAAACCTTTTCAAAATAATCCTCCAAAGCCTTAAAAATAATAACAACAATAACAAGGGGAAGGAGGGTGAAAAATGAGAGCGTGGAGGATATTTTGCAAGTCTTCCAGATGCAGCTTATTACCATCTGCCTATGGAATTTCAGTTATTTCCAGAGCGCCTTTAAAAGCTTCCCTAATATGACACTCTGTAAGCTCCCCGGCCAAAGCGAGGGATGCAGAGGGGTCGAGGAGGGCGGTTCTGATACGATCACCTGCACAAAAATCATACCCGGGGAGTCTACGAGGAAAAGAGACAAACCTCCAAAGTCTTCAGGTGTTCATTTCAAGCAAACAGATAAAATCACTGTGAACCCCGTCGTTCAGTGTGAAGACTTCAGGGGGGCTGCTCCCATAAACAGACGCTTTCAAGGATTCCCAGCTTGAGCTACGAATTCTTGGTAACATGACTCTTAATAAAACTCCAAGGTGGAGACACACCCAAGGTGATATTTGTTGGTGCAGGCCTCTGAACACAGATGGCAAAATATGGATTACTCCCGAGGACCTGCTGTTACCTTTAGGTGGGAAGTAGGACTTGCTCTCAGCTTTATGGGGCCAGTCTACCACCAGGTGCCCATAGCGGCGGAAACTGTTGGTGATTTCATCTACGGAAAGCAGAGATGAGAAACAAAATGTCAGTTATGTTTTCTCCCAATTCAGCCCACTCATGGTTGTTCGTGTAATATGGAAAGCGTCGACGCAAAGCCGCGCTCGCTGCTCAGACAGCCGCGGTTTCTATTTTTTGCCTCGTTCCTTCTGCAGCACTAGCCACTGCATTAAACAGGAACGCAGCGCCGTGCACATCCAGTCTGCAGTGGGCTGACTCGTGATGTGGAAACTCATGAATTTTTCACTCTGCTAAGGGCACGTACTCTGCATCCCTTCAGCAGCGCCGCACCTGTTCATCTGTGCAAACACACAAGTGAGTAAACATCCTCCTCCGATGGCTCTCTGGCTCCGGCTGGATTAGGGAGCTTCATTTTCTTTTCACTATGATAAGGTGTTGAAGGTTTCTTGTTTTGGTTCCGAGTCCGATGCCACATTTATCATAAGTTTGATATGAGTTTGATATTTTGAGACTGATGACAGAAATGACGACTGAGAACGTCTGAGCTGTATCTCGTAGCGGTACTGAACTAATCATCCGCTGGTTTGAGCTTCACGTACTCCTAGTTGTGATAAACTGACAAAAATGTTTTCTTTTTCACCGTTTAAAAACTTTAATAAGCAAAGCCAAGATACGTCACTGTAACTGTTGGTGGTAAAAGCCATAAAAACGGTGTTCTGGTGGGTTTCCAACGGAAGGTTCTGGTTAATGTGCATCAGAATAAACCTTTTCAGGCTGGTGCCGGCTCAGAAAAGAGCCTGGAAGTGAGTGAACTGATTTTTTTTCCCTCTCACTGTTCAGAAAAGAAAAACAATTCCTCATTTACCTTCATCTATGTCAGGGGGGAGACCTCCGACAAAGACTTTCCTGGAGTAGCGCTCCATCCTCTCTCCGTTCTGACAGCGGGTCGGCGAGTTCAGGCCCGGAGTCAAGGAAGGGTCGCCGTGGCCATCATCGAGGAAGCCATCTTCAAAGGGAAAAAGGCAGGAACGGCCTGAGAGGAGAGGAAGCGGAAAGGAAACCAGGAGGGCAGGCGGGGATAACGGGAGAAAGTAGGGAAGGACGAAAGAGTGAAGCAGGGAGGGAGGGAGAGACGAGAGTGAATTCATCGCATATGGAAGCTGTTACAGCACCGGCAGCAGTTTGGATGTACAAGACATTACCATCCTAAGTTTGTAAGGGTAGGGATTAAGTACATTTAACACATTCAGACCGATTCTTATGCGACCTGCTTGTTCTAGAAACACCATCATGAGGATTTATGTCCGACGTTCATGCGTTACTAACTCACTCTCAAAAACATTTCATTTGCTTGAGCGTTTTCCTGCAGTGCCAACTGACAAACTCATTCTTCGAATCACAGATGTGGAACAAAAGTAAAAAATAAATAACACAACAATGCGGTCACAGCATACATCATTTCCTTTATGTCATGGTCATTCAGGTACTTTTGCCGTTAAGGAGCCGGGATACGCGCCAGCAGACCGCCGTGACCTTGGACAGGGTTAAACGGGTGGTGAAAATGGATGGATAGATGGAGTTCAGGCACTTTTGCAGATCAAATTATGACCATAAAATTGTTATGGTGTCAGAATTTAATGGAGATTTCTGATCTTAATCATCAGTAAAATACAAGTTTATATGAAGGACATTATAAGTATTGCAAGCTTTCATGAGCCAACTAAATGCTTAAAAAAGTGTTTTAATTTGGTGTTTTTTAAGCATTAATGTAGTTTGCACACAGTACAATCGTGTCTGGTGTTTTCCACGACAGTACCTAAGGAGCCGTTTTTTGTTGACAGCAGCTAAACTGCACATCTGTGACATACAGTCATGTGAGAAAGAATCGGGGCACCATCAACGAAACAGCTGCTTCGCTTCGTTTTAGTTAACAACGACACCAAGTACTATGTCGAGTTTTCATGTTCGTGTTATCCGAGTTAGTATTTCCATAACTGAGGGACCAGATTATATTTTCAACATTGCGTCCCGGTACTTCAGAACTGAAAGATGGTGTCGTTTTAGTTTTTTCCTTCTTCACATGTCTGTTTAATCCCCGAGGCCCAGCACTGCAGGGACTTCAAAAGTGTTAAGCTTTCTTTTTCTGCAGCTTTCCTTGTTGCTGAAGAAATTAGACAGAATTAGTTAAAAAGCACATCAAATCAGAGATGAGCCGTGCTGGAAGCACCCGTCTTTGCCCTCAAGATGATGAATTACTTCTGAGTCAGTGTAATCTGTCAGGAAACCCTTCAAATCCATTATGGAATTACAACAATCAAACACTACAGGGTACAGGGTGCCGCTTTTTAATTTGGTGGCAGCAAGCGCATTCGTGTTGAGCATCATACAAGTTGTAATGTTTCTTGTTTTTCTAATTGACAGCGTAGATGAAAAAAAGCTAACTTTTCTATTTTTTTCCCAACCAAATGCAAGATTCGTTTGGAGAGATTTTACGGACCCTTCTGCCTTCCTGATTTACTGCACAAGATGGAAAACGGTGTGTCAAAATTAATATGATTTCATTCATTCGCTGTACAGATGAAAAGCAGAGAATGACGCATCACAAAGACCCTGCCCCCCCCCCCACCCACCCCCCACCCTCGTCAGCCTCTGCGAGACCCGGCCGGCATGGCAAGCAGAACACCAGAGAAAATGCCACACATTACCTCTTCTGCGGCCATAGCTCCGGGCTGCTCGTCAGCACAATGAGGGAGGGAGGGAGGGAGGGAACGAGAGTGGGGGGGTGTAGGGTGTTGGGGGGGGCAATAGGAGACAGAGGGTTGGAACAGGAACAAGGATAGGAAAAAGATACAGAGGTTTTGTTGAAATAAACATCTCCAAGGCATCAGTGAAACCACAGATGGCCACACCTGAACTTCAGCAACGGGACGAGTAATTACCGGAGTCTGGCAGGAGCCAGCAAACCTGCTGCACCTGCCTTGGCAACGCTGGCATGCGGATGCTGCGTGGCAGGGGAGGGCGATGGGTGAGGCTGAGCCACGAAAACGGCGGAGACGCTTAGCAGCATAATGCAACAACCAACAGCTGCAGATTGTAATCTCAGTTTAATGAACCCGCAGTGGCGCAAGTTCCTGCTAATCTTCGCTGGATATTCACAAATGAGGCCATAAAGCAGAGTGCACACAGGGCCAGAGGTAGAAGAGGTTAGTCATTATTGTGGCCCTGGTGAAATATTAAAGTTGCTCGGGGGGTCAGGTAGGACTGGCCAGGTGAGAGCGGAAACTTCCCAGAGGATGAGGGGAGTGTTGGGATAAGGTTGTGAGTCTGAGGGGGCATGCAGACGGGTGAGGGGCAGATCTAAATCTGTTGCAACACAGAAGTAACTGAAAAAAAATGACCAAAAAAAGCCTTCACTTGGTGCTTTTCTTCTAACCAACACCACAAAACCTTTTCTCCGCCGCATAAAAGGAAAAACATGCGTCTCTCTTGGGATTTGTGGACCTCTCCTCTTCTTCAAGGACCTCCAGGTCTTTGAGACCTTCAGGCTTACTCATCAGCATCGTCATCCTTCTGGTGTTTGAATTCCTCCGAAGATTCTAGATAAAATTTAGGGGTAGGTCACAATAAAAGGTTGGTAGTTTTCTATTAACCATCACTTCACTACTTTGGCTGTTTGCTTCTGTTGTTATCTTGCAGGAAAGGTTTGCACACTGCCTGATCATTTTCTTCTGGAAGAATTATCCAGGGTTTATGGATCACTGAAGTCTTCCTGAGGAATCCGAGGCAGGTCTCCATGAATGAGAGCTGAGGAGGACTGCGTTCACCAAAACAAGCACACTCCAGCTATGAGGAAACTTTATCACTTTATCAGTTGTGTGTTTGGATGAGAAAATGTTTGAGTTGTTTGGATACGGGTATGTCGTTTTCATTTCCAGAAGGAAGAGAGAAGAGAGGAGCACTGTGGATCAGTGGGGAGCGCAGGTTAACCTCCACATGGAAGGTCAGTGGCTCGATCACCAAACCTCGCCCCTGAGAAAGACTCTGAACCCCCACAGTGTCCATCAGTGACTGACTGTGGAATCGAAAAGCACCACAGACTGCAGTAAAATAAGAAGCACTGAACTAGAAAAGGTTAAGTGGAAATCACTGTAGTAGAAACGCGGTCTAACCTCTGACTAACAAACAAACAGAAGGCTTGTTAGTAATTATCTTCACTGTCGTAAATTCCAGGGGAAGAATCAGTCGAGAGAAACCAAGACAGACTTTCAAATGTGCTGGAAAAAGCTACTGAGGGGAGCACAGTTACCACCCCCCCCCCCCCCCCCCCCTTGTATTTAAAGGTGAAAATTATCTTTCACACTTAATGAAGTTCAGGTCAACAAATCTTGTTGTCTTTTGAGTGTTTTCCCAACGTCTGAAACGCTCTCAGAGACAGTTCTGGTTTGAACCCCATGGTGGGGCAAAATGAAACCACGAAGGAGGCAAAATGCAGTTTAAGACAGTGAAAATGCCAAGAAACAGCAGGAGAGGTAATTCAGCATTAAACAGACCCCCTCCACACACACACACACACACACACACACACACACACACACACACACACACACACACACACACACACACACACACACACACACACACACACACACACACACACACACACACACACACACACACACACACACACACACACACACACACACACACCTCTAAACTCATCAGTCACAGCAGACTTAAAAAAAAAACCTTAAAAACCCCAACATGGGCCGTTGCATTGTGAGTGCTCCATTATGAGACTTGCCCCTCTGGCTTCTCTCAGTGAGCACATTGTCTCTGAGCCTCTTCTTCCTGGCTATGTTTTCATTAAAAAAAGATCTGGCCTTCCAGGCCGAAAAAAAGACGGGGCAGTCTCTGCAGCTTTGCCCCCTCACTGTCTGGCCTCGGCAAAAACAAAGTCGCCTAGCAACCAGGGCAAAATGAAGAAAACGTTGAGCTGGGAAACCATCGGATGCCACGGCGAGAGAGAACACTGGCCACGAGAGAAATGGGGGAGGAGAGAAGTGAGGGGTTAAGAGTAAGTACAAACTTCATAATGTGTGTCGTCTGGGAGAGGCAAAACGTGTGAGAGGAAATGATGATGATTCCTGTGGGCACGACGAGCCTGACGTCTATCCTGCTCCGCTCACCTTGAAAGCCTCAAAGACAATTCGGCGATGCTGTCAAGCGAACAGCAAGAATAAATCTGAGAGGAGGGCCTTCGCCTACTCCTCTTGCATGCTTCCTTCTACACTTAAATTGCCACCAGCTTCTGCAGACACCAGACCCCTTACAGGCTGTCATAGCGTGGCGCCTCAAAACTAATGAGAAAAAAAAATTAGGTCGAAACACTGCAAAACTCCCCCCGTGTAGGCACATCACAGAGGAGCGCGCGGAGAGCCGACTCTGACAGGTTCTAAACATCTAGATGGATCTGCGTTCGCCTCGGCATAATCCCATGACACAACAGTTTAACATCAATCTGAGATGTGATCTCTGGGGATACAGGCAGCGGAAAGAACAAAACGAGGAAGGAGCACCAAAATTGTCGAAATATGACGGTAGAACGGCTTCCTATTTTTCCAAATAGAAAAGGTCTGACTTCTCCCCTTTGAACACGCTGCAGTCCAGCCGTTTCTATCCGAAGAGAAAACCCGGACTTCACTGATACCGTTTGATCACGTATCGCCGAAATGCATCCTTGATAATTTGCTGGTAATTGGAAAGGAATGGCTGAGCTCATGCAAGGATCTACAGGGACAGAGCTCGGTCTGGAGCAGTCTGTGGCGTCCGTGTAGCAGCAGATGGGATGAAGACCTGGTCTCTCCCCCACCCCACACCCACCCCCACCTCCGCTGGTCATCTGCCCGCTGGTGGGACGCTGCGGTCTGGCCTCGGACACGGCTGCACGTTTATCTCCCGGTGCCTCCCATTTCTGATTAGGTTTTGGACGCAGAGGGCAGGAGCAGCCCACATCTGTAAAACTGAAGTGAATATGTGAAACTGTGACTTACTGTTTAATGGCATTATATGGTCTGCTGCAGGATGATGAAAGTTGAGCGCCATCCGTCCTGGTGAAAAAGACAAAAAAAAAGAAAAAGTAAGGTTACAAGACCGGGAAACGTCAACCCTAAACATCAGGCTATCAGTAGACTTATTTTAAGTCAGTGCCAGCTGAGAAGAACATGAAAAGAATAAACAGTAAATTTATAAAACATGATACAATGGCAGGAAGGACGAACATGGAAAAGAAATATGGAAAATGCATGATTCATACACACACGAGCAACTATGAGGCTGGAAGTTGAACAGAGCGGCTGTGATGACTGTGTGCACGCTACACGGGCCTATCTGTCAGGGCTTTGTGAAAAGAGGATGAGAAGAGTTCCTGGTCATCTCTGAAGTCCCGCTCATACCGGAAACGATGAGAAAAATATGCTCAGGCCCAGATAAAACACTGCTGCGTCACTATGCGCATCAAACATCAACATTTGGCAAATAATATTCCAGCATTCCCTCAGTTAAGCATATACTGCGCCATGCATGGGCACGGACATATTGCACGGCACCAGGGCGCACGCCCGGTGCTGTGGGCAAATTTAATAACTTCTTCACAGAGGACAGATAGTGAGGTCTCTATCTGGGTCACAGACAAGACTAGAAATAGTCAAAAATGAGCTGGTTGAAAACCGGAGAGGCGGGCCGGTGGGAGGCCGAGGGGGGCCGCCACCCCGCAGCTCCACAGATGTGGATTTCCACACTCCTCTCAGGCAGTACGAATCCAGGCGACATCAGGGCTCGGGGCCAACTAGGGTGTGACAAGTACATGCATGCATGCATTTTCAAAAGCACAGATGAGTGTGACATTTTGCATGTCACTCCTTTTTGGCGTTTACCATCAAAATATAAACCTTTCTTCAAAAATTGATATATCAACCTGATTATGTTTTGCGTCTAGACACTAAAGAACGATATCCAACTCTCCAGAAAGTTCTTGACCATCCTCTCGGTCCTCTGTCTCACCACCCTTTCATCTAATGGTCAAGACAGGCCTCCATCCAAGTTCAACAGCCTCGTGGGGTAAGCGGGGCAGAGTAGGTATTGGTAAACGTGTGGGTGGTCTGTTTGTTAGTTTCACAACCAGGTTAGAAAATTTCAGCTCAAACTTCTGTGTGGCTGTAGCATCTTCCAAAGAAAATCCCTTTCAACAGCAGGTTCTGCACTTTAACCTGGTACTGTGTGGTGCAGAAAGGTAAAAAAAGACAACATTGAGGCTGCTGAGGAGTCAGAGGAAGCAACTCTGCACATTTAGTCAGAGGCTGTGTCCCTCCACAAGCCGGCGGCGGTGAGATCCTGCCGCTGTTTTTCTCTGTTGATGGCTTCACGAGCGCCTGTCCTTCAGTCATATACCAGAGACAGACACAGATGGCGGAGTGACTGGTGGATGCAAAGTTCAGAAGGAAAACATGGCAAATGCCAACATCCTAAGACATTTGCACTTTGTAAAATTAGGTATAAATCACTTCTACTTAGAGTATTTATATCATTAGTTTTATTCGTATTTCCCCACATTCTTCTTGTCACCTGGAGACGGGTTTTGCCAGCTGTATCCGTAGCACGACTCTGACTGCTTTACAGCAGAACGATGTCAGATTTGGTCCCATCTGCACACACGTATGGTGCATTCACTGACACCCTGAGACTACTGTAATGGCCACCTCTGCGAGTCGCTGCATTAGGTACCTCCTCATTTACTGTCGCTGGTCATTGGCCAGATGAGTAACTAACTTCCAGCTATAAATACCCCAAGACGAGTTCTGATGGCCGCTCGGTAGTCTTAACGTAGTCTTTTTTTATTGCTCTACAATGCCACTCCATTCAAGCCGAGACCGTCACTGAATCACATTTCTACAGACTTGTCATACCGTTTCCACAAACATGAAGCCTCTGCTTCCCTTTCTCCCTAGATTAGTCACGTTGGGTGACACAGGGGGGCAGTGGCCTTCCTGAAGCCTTTAAATAACCTTGGGCATGTGCCACATGCTTCCCACAGGAGTTGAGTGGCGGGGCCTGAGGGGCCCCCGCGTTTCTGCTGCTGGCACCGTTGTTCTGGTGACATTTCCTCGCAGAGACCCCGAGCTATTCTCAACCTCGCCATGGCGGTCGCACAGAAGCCCAGCCACTGAGGAGAGGCTCGCCATCCCCTTCCTCGGTCACACACACAAACTACCCTCCACGCGCCTGACCTGGTCCACAAACTGGACAACTGTTATGCTGCGACTTCTTTAAAGAAGAGCAGGGGGCGGATTAGACCGATAACCCCAATCAGGATTCGTCTGGATCGAAACACCGACATGGGAGGTTAGAGCAGTGCAGGAAAACAGGACAAATTTTTTAAGTTGACAGTTTCAATCACGTCTCTGTTCATAGCAGCTGGTTTTAAAGTGACTGGACTCCCAACCTCTCCTGGGTGATCATCAGCGAGATCAAGATCAAGATTTGGATTTGCTCTTTTAAAACAAACAACCACTGTATTTTGTTTACTATAAAAGAGACATTTCATCAATCTTCAGTCCAGCTGAAAACTATGAACAGCAGCACTGATTTCTGATTAAGTTGTCTCTTTACTTTCTCGTTTCTCTTGAGGACAGTCTCCCTCATAGCACCACTTTTAGTCAATGCATCAGTTACTATAAGCACTGAGATGGGCTTCGACCGCTAAACAGCTCAACATCTGGTGAAGTAACAGCTGGATCAACAACACAGACCGACAACTTAATGTATGCTCACAGAAACGCAATAACTCTCTTCTTCAAGCTCCTGAGCAGCTATATTGTCGCTAGATTACAAGAAGTAACCTATCACCATGGCGCCAGTATCCTGCGGCTCCTCTTAACTGGTTTGGTTCACATTATGGTATATTTTTAAATCCCAACAGAAGTTATTAGAGAAGCATGGGAGTGTCAGCGGCAAAGTGTGGAAATTATATTAAAGAAAACTTTAAAAATTAAGAGCAATTAAGAGCACTACACAAACAAAAGTGACAGTCGTCAGTGGGGGCGATCTTAGATGGGTGGGGATTTCTGCAGAAGGGTAAAAAAGCTCACGAGGGCTGTTTTGTGTGCCTCTGTTTGCCGCTCGTCCACTTTGTAGCAACTTGAGCTGAATCCAAAAACTCTCAACAAAATGATCACATGTGGGCCAAAGTTCCTCATAACACACACACGTCAATAATAAAAACGGCAAACGATTAAGAGGCAAAACTGCTAAATCCTCCAATTCCAGCGCCGTCTGCCATTTAATGTTTCACAAAAGTGGTAATGGCACAACTCTCCGGTGCCCTCTTAAAAGCTGGGGCAGCTTTTCAGAAAACGGTGAACCCTGGAGCGCCACTTGGCAGAAACACAGATGCTTTCAACAGCATCCACAGTTGGTGAGATCTGCACAAAATGCACTTAGATCCAAAAAACAAAAACAAGCCCAGGCTTGTTTCGAGGCCTGGTTTGATCAAGTTTACAGGAGTCACACAATTTACAGCGCAGCAAAACACGGTGCTGTTCATAGTTCATAGTAGGCAAGGTGGGTTCAACCTTTAACACTGCCAATAAACACATCAGCTTATCTCTATGCAGTCATTGCATGCCGATTAAAGTACAGGGACAACTTTGTTTCGATGAAATCATTTCATGTGTTGTTAAACACACGGCCTGAAAAGTTTAAGGGGTCAAAACTGGCTTGTCAGTGGAACATTTCCATAACCACATAGCTGACCTTTAACCCCAGCTTAAGCTGACGAGGCCACTTTCTTTTCCTGAACCAAAAGAAAAAAAAAGAAGACTGTGACAGAGCTGGTGTCACAGCAGTGACATCACCACTCAAAGCCTCCTGTTTTGTCCTCTCCGCAACTCAACCCTTTCTGAAGTCCTTCACAGCCAACTTTACCTTATGAAGTGACAACACAAGTGACATATCTGAGCTCCGGCTTTGCTTGGGCTTTCAGACCCCCCCCCCCCCCAAAAAAAACCCAAACTGACACCCACTCATTTCCTTTAAAGAATCACACTCTTGAAATAAACCGTTACTCATCTGGCCTGTGCAGAGCCTGAAATTCATGTTTTCCATTGACTGGACAAGCGCACAAAAGCCAAAACAGCATCAGTGTTTGCTCTGGCTCAGCTACTCGAACCATCCTCTACAGCGGCGTGTTCTCGACTGCTCCGGTTTTGGGACCCACCATCACCCCTTAATGACACGCTGCGACCCATCCATCCAGTTTCTGTACTTGCTTATTCCAATGCAGGGTCACGGGGTCTGCTGGAGCCTATACCGGCGCTCTTTTGGCCAAAGGAAAACCAAAATCAAAACATTTTAAAGTTTTAAAATGTATTAAATGAAAAGGGAAAGTGCTGTTTAAACCTCAGACTGTACAGGATTAACAGCACTTTCATGCATAAATGTTAAAAAAAAAAAAAAAAAAAAAAAAATTGTCCAGAAACTGAGAAGTCATCCGTCCGAAGACTCAGATACGTAGCTTTACCAGAGAGCTTCAAATTTACCGGGACACACTAAAAACAGGGCCGCGACCCATTTTTGGCTCCCGGCTGTTCTGCAGTGCGGGTGTCGGGCTCCGTTTCATCCTCGGCCACATCAGAACTATGGTTGGGGTCAATGGGTCGCCTCTTCCACCTCTGCAGTTACCCATTAATAATGGGTTAATACTCATACATTTACAGAGGTGTAAAGAAATGCTGCTGCTTTTTTAACTTGTTGCTGTTCTCCTTGTGTGGTGTTGAGCGTAAATCATGATCGTTTGAGCACTGATGCTGTCACAAAGTACAGGAAACGTCTCCTTTAGGTAGGAACATGGTTTTGCTTCCCACCTCATTCTTAAAAATTCCCTTTTCAACAGTTCTTTTCTTAAAAATGTTTGTTTTTGTTTTAAATCCATCCCTCAAGCACAAAACTCTTGTAGGAAATAACTTAATTTAAGATAGCGCCATCCAGAGAGTAGAGGGCATCATGATGCAGGTTACAAAGTCCAGTACCGCCGGCAGATGAAAAGTAATTTTCATCCGCAGGCACGGATCTCTAAAATGTTTGTCTCTAAAATGTTATGTCATATATAAGTTGATAGTTGTGTTTGCATCTACCCGCGGGCCACATGAAAGGAGGCGGCTCGCATCTGTTTCCAAAAAAAAAAAATATTTAAAAAATGTGTAAAACATCAAATAAAGAGCATTATTCTAAACAAAAGGTCACGTGTACTTTTGTTTGTCGTTAGCCAATCAACTGAACTGTTCACCGACATGACGTGATTGCATATTTTAACTGATGAACTGACAGCTCTTGTGCGTCTTTGAGCTCAAAATGAAGGTCCAGCTAGAAAACTCCATATGTGGCATCGACATCTGCCCAAAAATCAAGACTAAACTGCAACTAACAGCCTTCAATATATCAAGTTTTTATGCTAAAAGAATCCGTTTCTAACTGTGAAACACAAGTCGTTTCCATCCTTTCATTCACCTCTCGGCAAGACAGACAAAAGTGACACTTTGGGCTAACTGAAAAATAACTCGTTACAGAAACAAATGCAACTTGCACTTTCAAACTTCACTTCCACAGAGGTGCACTCGCGCGCACACAGAGACAAAGCAAATCGTTACTGACGTCTGAGTAAGATTAAAGTGAGTCAGACCGACCGGGCCAATGTGCGTGTGTGGAGTGGGATCCACATGCTGCTTTCACAAGGACTAAAGGGACTTATTACCTCTTGTGGGAATTTCAAGTGACTTACTGACAACCTGTGTGTGTGTGTGTGTGTGTGTGTGTGGTGGGGGTGGCTGCACACTGCAGAGACAGCGTCACATCTGTTGAGCGACAGCCTGAGATAGGTGTGTGAGGTGAGAGCGCCTTGCGTGGAATGTCGCAGCTGATTTGCACATCAGCAACTATTTGGACATGTGTTTCCTGCATGTGCGAGTGTTTTAGAGTGTGACGCTGATGACAGAAGCGGCGGTGGCAGCTGTTGTCAGACCAGTGGTGTTTTTCCTGGCCAAGGGCTGAATCTCTGACTTGTGCTTCATTCTGCACATGTGACCTCAGCTGACCCATGAGGACACTTCTGCAGAAGGAGCTCGTCTGTTCAGACGTGCCAGTGACGTCCTATTCCAGCAAGAAACAACAGCAACCAAAACAAAGAAACAAAAAAAACCCTTGCTTGCATCAAAACAAAAGTCTTTTTCCCCACACAGAAGCTGATAAAACATCCAGGGAATTACAGGTATTCTAAGCACAACGAGAAGTATGTGAGAAATGTCTGAGATGGGATTGGTGCATGTGGTAGCCATTCAGCTGGGAGCACAAGTTAGGACCTACTGGGTCAATTCGTTCTGCCTGGTGGTTCTAACCTGGTGAAATAGATTTGGTTAATCAGAAGGATCCGTGACTTTAACATCAGTGTCAGCCCCAAGACGCTAACTGCTGATTTTCAGCACTGAAACACTGAAACACTGACCTCGCTGACCTCACAACATCCAAATATACCTGAGCCTGCATCGGCAGCGATGTCTCTGATCCGTTTGGAAACTCAGAAAGGTTTAGCAGCCAGCACGGGCCTTTCCTCCTGATTATATTAGCCGCTGAACGATCAGAACGGACCAGAATTGGTCCTGCAGGGATTTTAACCTCAACCAAAATAAATAAACAAACCCCTTTGGCCAGAAATCAGTGCTGAATTAACAACTCGTGATGGAAATAATCAGCTAAGGAAAAAAGGTCCAAACCCACTGAGCTAAACACTTTGCACCAGCACTTAAACTGGATCGCATATACTCTGTGTTACTATGGTAACCTTGAACAGGAACCGGATATAGGTACACTTTGTCCCAACGAGCCTGAACTGCCGATATTCATAAAGTAAATATTATAATACAGATCAGCCAGCAAGCTAAGTATCAGATTATTCATTTCCCATGCCTACTTTAATCATATTTAATAAATAAAGAAAACAAAGTGGCAAATCGAGTTAATATGTTCGACGGATCGAGGCTCTTCTCTTCAGCTCAACATCCAAAGTGTTAATTTTGCCACATTTCTTTAAATGACTGGCATTTACATAGTCAGCATGTTTGGATGGCCCTGATACGTGGTCATTAAATGCAGTTTTTAACTGTTTGAGTCATGTGACGTGGGATCTGAGGCAGCTACAGGCGTCTTCCGAGCTGAGCAAACAGACGACAGTCAACAGTTGCACTGTGAGGGCCCCAGTGAGGACAGCAGGGTAAAGCACACAAAGAATGCCCTTCCCTGTTCACGCCCCACCCTCCCTGACTTTTCTCATATCTCCTCTGCTTTGACAAACACTCACGAGGGAAGCCCTGGAGGACGTTACAACCCCTTTCCACTAAAGCTGATTGCGGGCTGCGTTGATCACTTCGCTGTAACAATGGATGCTCAGCACAAGATTAGAAAAACAGACTCAGTGGAGAACAACATGCTCTGCTCATTATAACTGCCCCCCCGCCTCCTCCTCCTCCTCCTCCTCCCCAAAAGAAAAAAAATCTTTCCATTGTTAAGATGGGAGGCTAGAAGAGCATAATAAAACCTCACACTCCACCTGACAAGGCCCCATCTGGGAGACACGGGTTTTTACAACAAGCACGTAACCAGAGCTGCAAAAATATTGACTTAGAAGGCACACATAGGATGGCCATAAAAGGCCATGAAGACAGACTTCAACTTTGTACGATTCCAAAAGCCCGTCCATATTTCCCCGACAGATAAGACTGCATGACGTTTCTTTTTCTCAATCTGCATTTCACTGTTAAGAGAAACCATCGAAGCAGCTTAGAAACACTGATCTGAGCTGGTCTCGAGGCTATTGATCAGTGTGTAATACCTTCAAATGTTTTGTTTTGTTTTTATTTGTTTAGTTCAACAGCATGAGTCATTCAATCTAGCATGTAAACGTGCCAGATTTGGCCATACAACCTAATTTTCATGCGTCGCTGAAAGGTTGATGGCATTTTAAATATAAAACAAAGAATAATAAGTGTAGACGGAAAAAGAACAAGAGTAACAGCCAAAGCACAAAACAGATGAAATACATCAACTGTAAACTGTAAAGCACACTCATAAAAATGTCATGTGACATTGTGATTTGATTCAGTGATTCTGAAAGCAAAACAAACAATAAAGGAAATGCAAATTACACCCAAAGCCATGTCACTGCACCTTATAGCTTTTCTAGTTCATCACACACACACACACACACACACACACACACACACACACACACACACACACACACACACACACACACACACACACACACACACACACACACACACACACACACACACACACACACACACACACACACACACACACAAACAATTAGGTGAGGATTTGCAAGTTTACAGTGTTAATAACTGATTTAAGATTCAAACATAAGATGATCCATACTGAACTGGTCAACAAGCTGAATGAAATCAAAGACAACATATGGTCATGAAGCAAAAAAAAAAAAAAATCAAAGAACATTAAACAAAACAAAAACAGCCTAAAAACGGTAAGCATGGACGAATGAATATTCCTAACCTGCAAAATGATTCCTCCATATAATATCAGCGATAGTCATTGGTGGGCCACCGGCAGGGTGTGGTTTACCTTTGTCATGGTCAGTCCTTATCATATCCATTAAGGAATTCTCCAAAGAGTGCAAGCTAAAAGCGTCAAAGGGCCGATTCCGGTCCTGCAACACAGCAAAACAGGGAGAAGGTTGGGGTTTAGAGTCGCCACAAACACAGTGAGGGACACACGTCAGTGGATTTCTGCCTACCGCACTTCAATTCTCCAGCAGAATGCCCATAAACTGCATGCAATTAATGTCTGACGTCATCCTTATCTGTGTTATAGATGTTGAAGTTGTGTAAAGACTAAACACTGTTAATTGTTGACCATAAATAAACGCAAAGTTCTTTTTAGTCTCAACAAAACACTGGAACCAGCTATGAAAAAACTCTGGTATAAGACAGCATGATCTTCGAAGACAAACAAGTTTGCTCACTAAGCCTCGCCGCTGCAGTTCTGACTGGTCGGTTGCCTTGCTCAAGGGCAGATCAGGCTCACAGTATTGCAAAAACACAGCTTGCGTTCTTGGCCAACTGGGCCAGTATAAATTAAGGATCTGCGCCTAGATTCCTGGGATAAAAATAGAAAGTATGCGTAAGCCCTGGGGATGATGGTAAACACGGCTGTATTGAAATAGATATGAATCTTTTGACATATTCAAAAAGCGATGGAGAGAAAGGAGACACAAATTCCTAATTTGCAAACTGTTATTTGAGGAGGTTTCAGAGGCTAAATGATTTCATGAGCTGCGAGTCGCTCGCCGGGCTTTCTTGTGACTAATGAAGTTTTTTTCCCCCATCACTGCCACGACTCTGGAGGTTGCAGTTTGCGCTGTCAACCGCACAAAATGTAAATGTCACTGCAATTTTTTACCCTGTTCATCAGCAACTTCATCTGTTCATGAAGGGATTTAGTATCTAAACTGTCAGGAAACGGCGAAGAGGAAGAGTAGGCAGCACAGCCGCTCATCTCCAAATCAGGTCAACAACAGATCTGGGATTTAGGGGTTTTATTCAAAAACAAATACTCAAATACGCACCTTATCCAGTAATTCACAGCAATTACATATTATCTATCATTTGCATTGAAGAAAATCGATTATATGAATGCTTTTCTGTATACCCACTTCCACATCAAAAAAAAAGATCCAACAAAAGGCCTTAAATGTTGAATATGGCTAAATAAAATGAACCTTTCATGAACTTCAAAAATGTCTTAAACTAAATATTATCAAAGGAGGATTACAGAGGATCGTGCAGTGACGTTGGGAAAGCTTTCCATTTTGTTGGGAGCTCAGTTCCAGCTGATACAGCTGCTCTAGAGAGTGCAAGCTCCATCCTGCGGCTGTCGTGAGGCAGCTTTTATTCGTGTCAGTTGGTATCGTCAAACCTGTATGAGGTTGCCTTACAAGCCAGGTTGGTCTACTCTCATCGAACAGTGCACTAAATCAAACACATACAGGCTGAAACCTGAGTGAGTGAGTGAGTGAGTGAGTGAGTGAGTGAGTGAGTGAGTGAGTGAGTGAGTGAGTGAGTGAGTGAGTGAGTGAGTGATGTGTGCCAAAGGTAAGGCTGGAGAGGTTCACCTAACCGGAGCTGCGGGGCAGCAGCCTTGCCAGCTGTGTCCTGTGTCCGCTGATCCGGGCTGGGGCCACATTGTTTGCACACCACAGCTATTGTTGCACGTTCGGCTGAGCATTCAAAAGCGTTATTCCCCCTATTCTGGACCCGACAGCGCCACACAGATAAAAATCTGCCCACTTGGTACAAACGGTGAACACTTAAAACGCTGAGCTTTTACTTTCCTCCGTCTCTTCCCCTCCACTCTGACACATGTGGATGAGCACGGCGAAGGGCAGGGGTCGGAGAGCTCACTGCAGCCGGAGAGCGTGGAGAGATAACCCATACTCTAATCGCAGGCAGACTTTGCTCTTGAACACATCAGATAAGTTACTAGAGAGAGGAATTCAGGTTCAAGTTCATCTCTGTCGTTGACTACACAGCAACTCCTCTTTCCCCGTAACACACAAAATAAGATATGAGAGGAAATCAAGATATAAAAAAAAAAAAAAAAAAAAAAGAGTAAGCATGTCAGTTTAGACTAAATACCTGTTTCAAATCAAAGCTGCCAGCAAAGCAGAAGGGCTCTCGTGTTGAGAATCAGATGGCTCATACATACACACCTTCAACTTGACTTAATATCTAATATTTCTTTTACATAGTAATGAGAAGCAATTGTTTTTTGTTTTTTTTAATCTAATTGTAAAATAGGGTGCTTGCTGTTTTTTGAGGACCAACTCAATTGAAGGCAGTTTAAAAGTCAAGATTGGAAAACATGCAGCAACACACTGAAATACTGAGTTTAAAATGGAAAATAAAGTCAACGCTGACCACATCAAGTTCCTCATGTAAATCGCATTGGTTACGCTTCTAAAATCCTGCTGTTTTGCATGAACATCAGACAGCATTTGACTGAGAGACGCAACCTGCCAGCCTGCCTGTAACCTCCTTTTCTTTCCTGATCTGATCCCAATCACAGAACACCACATGATAATTGGTATTTGCCTCGTTTCAGTTCAGCAGATTCTGAGAAGCCGGTGTGACTTTGCGTCGTGAGCCCGACACCAACATGTTAAGTTGAATTCCGCGCATTCCACGGCCTTTGAGCTGGCGGCGGGCGGGCGAGTTTGAGCACATATCAGAGCACACATGACGCGGCGTTCCGGCCTGCAGGTTCATCTGGGACATGCGAAGAATATTTAGGGAGATCCAAACAATGACAGAGAGTACACCTGTCACCGGCGGTCCTCGTGGTGCTGCAGGACGAGTGCGCCCCGCTGGCTGTGCTGCTCGCTGGTCTGACAGAGCTTCAGCTGACATGTGGCCCCCTGACTTCACATCCTGGTGATACTTGGTCTCCAGTTTTGGGTGCAGTTGAGACACCAATGGCTCCTTTGAAAGATACTGCTAAGACTGATTTTTGTGCATACATGTCTGATCTTGAAAGGTGTATCCTACCAAATATTACAACTCCAGTGTAAATGAAAGCCAAAACCTGTCAGTTACCTGTATTACATCTGTCATATCAAGAAAACCAAATATAGTAAATAATGACATCTGAGCATATAACAATACCAGAGTTAAATAGTCATTTGTTGAATAATTCTGTCAACTAACAACACGTAAGTCACCTTTACTCTAATGGTATATCTGGGGAAACGGACCACACACACGCGAGTGGAAAACTGTTGGACTTCATCTCCTCTATTTGCCTTCAACACACAGCCCCACTCCACACAGTGACATGTGGCTCCCTGACCTTGTCTCCTGGTGATAGCTCCAGCTATCCAAGCCAAGGGAACATAGATAAAAAGCTCTCAGGCAGAGGAAAACGGACAATAAAGGCTGGAGAGAGCTAAGTGACACGCACTCTTCACACGTCTATACATTTCAAGAGAGCTGGAATTTCACCCTGCGTTTTGTCTGCACATGTAGTCCTCTCTGTGGCAACAGGTTTACATTCTGACTTGATGTTTTCCCCCCTCTCTGTGATTGGGTAAACAAGGGTTTCTTTTTATTAGTCACCGACTTGCGGAGGGAGTATCCAGTTGGCTCACTTTTATGTGTTTGTCAGGCAGCACAGCTAAACATAGGCCAAGCACATGACTGGCTATATGAATATCACTGCAACTTATTTTTGTCATCCCTTCGCTCGGACATGTCGGCCAAAGCAGTGAGGCAAATAAAAATAACCCAAAACACTAAGAAGATGTCCTTAAAGGTCTTTGACAAGAATTTTATATTTATATCGTTTTTACTAAACTAACACTCGTATTAGTAAAAAAAAAAATAAATAAAAAATAACCCAACCATTTCCATTTTGCCTGTGACTTTTAAAAGAGAAAACACCAACATTAAAGACTCTTTGCATGTTTTGACCCTAAATAAAAGTTATCATTGATTGTTATATGACCTTCTCAGAGAATAAACAAAGATAAAAAATCAGTTTCAGGTCATGTACCTTCGAAGACTACAGTGATAAAACCATCAAAAATAACTTATGTACAGTGTATGTGATGTGTAGATATTAAATAAATATATTACATATATTTTCTACCTTGTAGTTGTTCCATTTCCGTTTTGACTTTAAACCCCGCCCACTATTAAACTACAGGCTATTCAAATCAGTCTGTGACTGTCCCCTTCACAGTCTGCCACAAATGCTGCAATTTTGAGGAATACACACCTGATTTAACAACAATGCTGCATAACAACTGGAAAACTGGAAAAACTAGCATTTTATGAAGATGAATATAACCTGCAACGGGCAGTTTTAGTTTCCAGGTTATTTCTTTCTTAGTTTCTTTTTAAACTGTCAGAACTGTACTCAGTGGGGATGCCTGTATTTAAAGGGACTGAAGGATGTTTCTCCTGACACTGTGCAGTTCACTCACTTTCAGGCCTATTCTTTTTTAATCCCCTAGACATTTTCAATTCAGTATTTTCCTTTTTTACTTATTATAATATGTAATGTAAAATAAACAAACAAATAAATCATCAGCAGGTTAGGGTGTCCACATCTGGTCAGTTTGAGTTTGGAAAGTTACAGGAGTCCTGTGAATGCGTCCTTTGTTATTTAAACACCATGATGTGTGTGAGCTGGCAGGAAAACAAACTGCTTCACTTAATAAATCCAACTGTGTGGCTACTTTTAAATGATTAGTTGGTGTATTTGTCTTTGAGGTATGAATAAGAAACTATGGAAATGTTTACGTTTTCAGAGATTTATTCTCTTACTCGACTGACCTATAATAGCCCTATAATATTTCATTATAATAAACACTGCTGTGTGAGTCACACAAGTCACTTCTGCAGCACAATTGTTATATAGCTATTTTACACTAAATTATATAGCCTAAACTTTGTCCATTAAGTCATTTAAATAGTGGACCGATTAGTTGGGCAATGATGACAACACGTCAAAATGTCATGTTTAAACAAACTTTAAAACTACAGGCCTACATATGTACAAATATAAGTCTTCTCTCATAAGACAAGCGTGTTTACCTGGAAAGGCAGTATATTGTTGCCGTTGTCAGTCCTGAATGCCCCGTCCTCCATCCAGGGCTTGGGGGTGAGGGGACCGGGTCTTGGGAATTTGGGGGGTGCTATAACATTGCTGGTATAAGGCTTTTTCATCGGGGAGATTGGGTTCAGGGGTGACGGCACTCCGACGCCCACCGCCCGTCGGGGGTCCCTGCCTGCCTGCAGCCCGCTCCAAGGGTTGGAGCCTGTGCTCCAGGCGGCGTTTTGATGGTTATTCCAAGCAGAGGATGAAGCCGATGAAGGGGACGACGATCCCTTGGTGTTGTTAATGATGGTCTGGTAAGCGTTTCTCTGAGGGAAGGGGCCTTGGCTGGGGCTGACAGGGGACCTCCTATGCTGTGGCTGCTGGGCTTGCTGTTGATGCTGTTGGGACTGGGGGGCCAGACCGATTTGCGGGGAGAAATTACCCCCGAAGACCGGGTTGACGTGGTGGGGGAAGTTCTGGAAGAGCATCGTCCCGTTCACCGATGGTATTCCTTGGAAAAAGCTATCCTCCACTGCGTTCGCGGTCCCCGTGGACCAGGTGCTCCCAAACGAGGAAGACGGGGAAGAGAGGGGTCCGCCTGTCTCTTGAGGCTGCTGGTGGAAGCTCAAGCCGGGCAGGATCGGCGACTCCATCGGCGCTTTGTCCTTGCTGCTGCTGCCGCAGCTGTTCAGCGCTGAAGCCGCTTGGTTGCTCCCGGTCGACGGGCTCTCCGACTCGGATGAAGACGAAGTGGGCTCCGATGACGGGGTCGGGGTGGAAGGAGGAGGGTCTGCTTGCGTCGGATCTTGCTGATATAGAGGCTGGGCTTTGTTTTTGTCCATCAATAAATCATCCTGCATGGTTTGATGAGCTGCAACAGGGGGAAACAGACACGAGGAGTTGTTATTATTGTTGTAATTGAGGAGATCATACACCGGGCTGGCGGGGCTGCTGTAGTATCTGATGAACTGGGACAACTCCGACAGGGGGATGATGTTAGAGAGACCAGGCGGCTGCAAAGCGAATTTGTGATCACCCATTTATCCAAAAAAAAAGAAGAAAACAAAACACACTTCTTAAGACTACAAAGTTAATCATAAATCCCACAATGGAAGCAGATATTCACCAGATTTCGCCACGTCTCGTTTTTCCTTCCACGCAGGAACTCCTGAGCTGCAATGTGAAACTGATTCAGTGTTTTCTGCCCAAGGACCTCCCCTACATTCATTTACATACGTCAGTAAATACAGCTGTCCTTCGACAAGGTGAAAAGGCACCTCTACCTTGAACTAGACACTCCTATACACACGGCCAAAGGGCTTTTTAATGACTTCCAAAATAAAAAGGCACACTTTGTCCAATTTATTTACTCTTTGTAGGCTACTGCAACAGAAAGTGACGCAGCTGGAAAACTTTAATATATACATGTTTCATCAATAAAATATAACCCATCATTTTCCTTATGCGTAGTGTAAAAAAAAAAAACAACCGAATGAGTCATGGACAAATGGGAGCAATAAGACAGAACATGAATGTTACTATGACGTTAAGGTCCGCATTGGCACGGGTTGGCTTTTGCGGAAAACACTGTATACGTTGCATTTGTGCCAATATTTCTAAATCCAGAGGTGATCATTGAAAACTCAAAGTCCTCTATTCAGAGGGGCTGAGCTGTTCATGCAGCATTAGGCAGTCAACACTTCATATCAGAGACAACGCCTTGCAAAAGCCAAGCAAGCACAGTGCAGGTTATTTTTGTGGCAAACGTGCCATCAGCCATAAAGTGTATATCTTTAACTCAATATTGATCACTTAAAATGTAAATATGCGATATTATGTCTGAATGTTGCAAGTCTTCACAGAGTATCTAAGTATATTCTGTCACTTGCATGACAAGCACAGCCGTCAAATCATCTAAAGTTACACAATAACCTAAATTTTAACCAGTAGTAACACTGATAAGGCTCTTCCAGACCGGCTGGAGAAGGACCATCTCAATTAAAAGGATGCAATACTCAGAAGACTATGAAAACAACACCCAAGATGGCATGTCCGATCTTAATTGTAGCACCATAACAGTAGCAATGTCAATTAGACTGCAATTTCAGTCGCAAAAGCATGCATTGCACACATCCCAGCGGTTAATCCGTGTTTTCTCCTCCAGGAGCAACGCGTCCAAGGTCATCAAAGCAGCATAACCAGCAGCCTACAGTGGCTCACCTCACAGGCCCTTTACCACACACCCTGACCAGAAAAACTGACCCTTCAGCAGCCTGTTTTGTCGCGCTGATCGAGACATCCGATACACATTTCATGAAACTGTCTTGCCATGAAATCCCCCCTCCTTTAATCCATATGCGTCCAACTTCAAACGTCAAAACAGCATGCAGACGCTGTGAGGTCGCGTCTCTACCCAACTTGAAGTTTAAATTACCTTTATCGTTCACCTTTTTGAGACTGTGAATAAAGATATTTCTGTGTGCTTCGTCAGGGTCTGTGTATGACAAACGAGCTACCCTTGTGCCGAGATAGTCAGCAGTTGCTTCAACAGCTGATTGACTGCGGCGCATGGACGGTGCCGAGGAGGCTGCTTGGAGTTGTAGTTTCTCAAGATGGACTGGCTGCTCCACAAACGAGTCGTCTTGACTTCTGCTTTTACCGTGGACTGTTTTGGGCTATGTAAGATTAAAATAAAAATGCATTAATTTAAGCAGAAATAAAACGCAGGCTGGTGAAGAGTGACACCAAGAGAGCCATCTAAAACACTCGCACAAGGTTTATTTTTATTATAGTTTTATCTCCATGATCACTCGGTTTATCTTATGCTGACTCGCTGATTCATAACGGTTTTTTCTTTAACCCCTAAAACCTTAAACTATCAAATTATATAAACTAATACAAGTATGTCTGCTGCCCGTAAGACGAACCTAGTCATTTCTTAAAAAAGAAAATAAAAATAAAAAACTACATTTCCCGTTTCTGATCACAGCTACGCCACGCGGCGTGCTCCTTGTTTTGATGACGTCAACGCGTAACGCACAGCTGTGCTCTTTCGCGTTACCTCCGAGACGGCCAGTCAATGGAGTCAAACGGTCACGCCAAAGGAGCCCATCACAGGTTTAAAGAGCACCTTTTAACCCAAAGTAGAGCATCAGCCGAAGATAAATCGTATCTACACAGCAGCGGAGTGATTCTGTGCTAAACGCCTGAGTCGTTTGGAGCTGACAGCAGCTACCAACACACAGGCCCGCGTAGCTGCGTAGCTAACAGCTAGCGAGTTAATAACGCCCGCCTCAGCTGCAACACACCGTCTAACTCGAGTTTTAATGCTTTCTTTGTAACGTAGGTAATATTATAAACCAGGAACACCGCATTGCGTCTAGTTTCTCCGATACAATGGCGGAACAGAGTGCAGTTGTCACGCAGCAGAATTTGGACAGGTAAGTTTGAGCTCGGATGCTAACACGCTAACGGCAGTCGCACGCTGACGTGCGTTCACGACCGTGATTAGAAATGTGGGCTTGCTTTGCAGAAATGTCACAAAACCCGTTGACCTCGGCCTTACTTTGGTTTTGTTTTATACCAGCCAGCCCGAACATCATCCTCTCTGACAGTGATGTTCAAGGACAGCTGTCAGCGGCGGACATACGAGCGATCTCACCTCGCCGTAACTTTGTATTTGTAGGTCTTCTATATTTATTTATTTATTTTTTTTTGTTTTGTCATTTGCACATTAATAAACAGTGCCATGTAGGACTTTCCTCAAACAAGTGCCCCTTTTAACTGTTGATTTTTATGCAAGGAGACAACTAAATCCAGTAGCACATTTGAAATGGCCACGATCATATTTACAGGCGCTGTGACATTGAATGCGCCGCTTATCGTCTTACGAAAGACACCAGATATCATTGCTATAACAAATTTGCTCTTATTTATCCATGAACTTGTGTTGATAATCTGTCGGGGGTGAGGGGGCTGTAAAGCTAAAAACGCAGATCCGGTTGGGTGGACAGTACAACAAAGCAGAATGCTTAAAACTAAACCTTTGATGTGTGTCTGATCACACTTATTTAACAATATTCAAATGTTATAACATTTGAGTATTCAGCCATTATTCAATTTCTGGCACATGCTTGATTGCATTGTTTGTTGAAGCCCTATGAATATGTTTTTCAGTGATTTGATGAGCTCAAATATGGCCTCTAAGCATAGTAACCAGTCATCACCAGGCCCCAAAGCAAGATAGTCACAATAGGCTCAGACCACCTCTATGCATCACAATATTAGGCATAGTAATGCACTTGTATCTAAAACATTTAGACAGAAGCCTGCTGCCCTCTTGCATTTTCTTATCGAGTGCCATTTAACATTTCACACGTAGCACACACAAGTATATTGACCACCCTTGGGCCAGTGACGTTCAGTCTCACAGCAAATGGTTATAAAAGTTCATTTTACATCATAGGTGTGTTTCTCCGGCTTTTTGGTTTTTGTATGCATTTGAGTACACAAAGTGAAGTAAAGAGTGCAGTTATTAAGATGTAGTGTGACTGTGCCCGTTTTGTTCCACGAATCGATGACGGTATCTTTTGTTGTTACTGTGGACCAGTAATAAATAGCCAACATTTTTTTACACCTATGTAGACTATTACTTAATTCAGTCACCGTTAGTGCCTTTACTGACTACATTTAGGACCAGCGTTGGAGTAGAGGCGAGGAGATGCAGCAGCTTCAGGTGTAAGTGCGTTTGTGTGCCATTTCCTTTTAAACACTGACCATTATCTGACATCAAGTGTGGCATGGACTATGAGCTATTTATCACCGTGTATTCTGTCAGTATTGAACTCTGGACCATGAACTCATTTCCCAAGCACATGGTACAGTGGCAAAATAAAGGATATGAGCTCTGTGAAATGTGCGTTGGCTACACAGTACAGGTGTGTGGTGGAGGCAGTAACCCAGACAGTGTTTGGAGAGCCGATAGCAGTGAGATGTATGTCATGTCCCCCTGCTTCTAGGCAGTTGTGTACCCAGCCTCTATCAGTGACAAACACAAGGCCCCACAGGCTCTTATCTGGGCCTGCCACAAGCATTTGGCTGCCTCTGCAATGCAGTGTTTCACAAATACATGGGGGCCACATGTCACACCCCTCTTATTTTTACACCCCCCCCCTCCCCATCTCATCGTCTGGTTTTCTTGTCTTGCATACTTGCCTCCTTTTTTTTTTTTTTCTCCTTTTTATTCTGTGAAAAGCTTTATAAGTGCATGGTTTGTAGGTGCTGATGTCATTATTATGAAACTTTGTAGATGATTAGTTGCAATACAGATAATTGCTATTAGTGTTTCACTGTTCACTTTTATGGCACTGTCATAGAATAAGATTAGTAGTTTCATATTTGAGCTGGCTCTTCCAAAGAATGGAAAACATTTATTTGAAATAAAAACATGAACACACAGGAACTATGAAAAGTGGAGGCACAGTGAGATAATTGATCCTTGTGAAGTTAACTGTCAAATGGTGGAAAGCTGAAATTTAGGCATGTCGGTTTTATGCAGGTGGATGAAGATCATCTGTCGGACATGATTATCTGAAGTACCAGTAACTGCACCTACATGAATGATTGTTAATTGTAACAGACCTTTGTGTGTAGTTTACCGTTTTAGAATAAGCACTTGCAGAAATATGCTTTTTAATGCAGCTGTTTGTATTGTGAGAAACTGAAATCAGTAACTGGTCTGCTGTTAGCTGTCTTGCCTGGTTATGTTCAGCTTGCGTAAATATCTTGAAAAGAGTGGTTATCATTTGAATGAAAGCTCAAGCTTAATGACAGATCTAATGTAAGGTGTTTTCTCTAACAGGTCTAGCTTACTTAAACCGGCTTTTAACTTGATGTGTATTTACAGTGTTTACTCCAACCCCACAGTTTACACGTATTTACAATAATAGTAATAAAACACTAATAAGACCATCATATTTAAGACAAAGATGACCTACAAGTATGGAAGGAGAGGCATGTGACCATAGTGCATTTCATTTCTAAAGGTTTTGGATTAGTAACCTACAATCCATCACTGGTCTCAGTCTTTCCATCTGAAAACAAGTCACTTGTGGGCCAATGAAAGTGTAACCCCCCCCCACGATTACAGTACACATGTTAAAATACAAAGGTCACAACACCAATGACATACAGTACACAGGGTAACCCATAATTTGAAACTGCTATGGCTGCAAAATTTTTGTTTGGTAAACATTCTTATAAATGACAATGTAATACACATTTCTGAAAAAAGCCCAACATAAATGAAGGCAGACTTTATAACGTAAAGCTGCATATTAAATTAAATGACATACAAGAACAATACTATGCCTGACATTAATGAAAATCTTAGAAGCTGGATTTGATGTTTTGATGTTGGACATAATGACAAGGACGTGGGCTGTATAATCATGAGGACCTTCTGAGAGCCATCATGACAATTGTGAATCAGTTTAACCACAGATTGAGTGAAAAATGTTTTTTCTAATCTGAAACTCTTGGTAACTGGATACTACACTGACTCAAAATGGCAGACTGGCAAAATGGCAAAACTAGTTTGAGATTAAGTGGAGGCAGTCAGACATGCAGAAGGCCCACACTGTCTTCACCTTGTTTGAGGTCTTTGGACCTCCTGCGCACTGCTTTTATACTGAAGACTCAGCCGTTTTCCCACGGTTACATGACTATTGATGAGCAAAAGGAATCTTTGTGGGGTAGTTTACGCACTCTTTAAAACAAACGGGAGCATGAGTTGTGAGACGATGTGCTTTTGGGTGTGTTTTAACATTACCGTTGTCACTGTTGTTCTGCAGTCCCTTGAAGTCACCAGCAGACCTACTTTGGATGTGTGATGGTACGAGTCACCAGCCGTTTTTTCAGTTCTCAGATTTGCATTGACGTGTATTGGCCCCGGTTGATGGGATCGTTTAACTGTTCATTCTTGTGAACTATGCTGGCTAAACTTTTCTCAAAGTAACTGGAACAGCTCACCTTCCCTTGAAGTTTCAAAGTTTATAAACCTTTTCGGTTCGCCTCATTTATTATGTAAATAAGTGGATGAGACAATCAATCACAGAGCTTGAGCAAATTTCAGACCCCAACTCTCTACATATATGTGTGTTTTTGTTTTTGTTTTTTAACTAAAAAGCCATTTTTCATTGTAAATTGCTTTGTAATTCTCCTTATTTAGGACACATTCTGCACGTGTGCAGTGTAGTATCTGCTGGAGTGAACAGGGCCGAGGCAAAACGGCAAGCGGGAGGTTAAGGTTTCACGTAGAGGATAACATTTCGGTGTTCTTGTATTAGGTCCCGTCATTATCAGGGACTGGGTTACAGGAAGGTGGACCGGTGGATCTAGAGTAGCACGAAGATTTGTGCTCCTGCGGAGACACTTGTTCTTTCTAGCCTCTTGGTCTCACGTTTTGTGTTCGTCTCTGGTTAGCGCTGTACCTCATATCCTCCAGTGCATCACAGGGGACCACAGCAGACACTTTCCTTACCCCTTTTCAGTTTTGCAATGCAAGTAATAAGTGTATTACATGAATCCTAAACATGATAGAGCGTGGTCATGCAATCAGGAGGAGGCGGTTACGTGGCGAGCTCAACCAAGACTAGACACGAGTGTGAGGAGACGGTTTACGTCTCCCTTGGACTCTGATTGCCCCTCGTGTTCCCACTGTGGGCCTTTGCTGGACATGTCACCTGAGCACCTCGACTGAAGCCGTCCCTCCTGCATTGTCATGTTTTATTCAGCACCAGGGGAGTATTGGAAAATCATGAAGGTATCAGCTAGAGCCAGTCATCCAAGTTAGCCATCAAGTCTGTGACAGAGGACGTCCCTGCCCAACTCTCAACTGAACCTAGTAACGGAGCACACCTAGACCTCCGTACGGTGACAGAAAGCCACAGATTTCACATTCATTATTCAGCCGGGGGACAGGAGGGCTGAAATGAACATAGTGTTCTGTGAGGATTTGCTGAGTCAAGTTCTGTGTCTGGTTGCAGCTGTGAAAGTGCTGCTGGAGTTTAGCAACAAGATAATTATAATAAAAAATCAACACCAACCTCTAAAACAGTTCTGGTGACTTGAATTATTTAATTTGTCTTTTTTATGATTAAAATATCAGATTTGAAGATCTTAATGTGTGGCGGTGCATAATAAACATTCTCATTTAACTTTTATTTTTTTTTTTTTTTGGGTAAACTTGTCCATAATTGAACAAAAACTCATGTTTCTTGCATAAAATGGACGACATGTTTAATTTGCGACAGCAGACTTTTCCTTGACACACTTCCCTGAATAATAATAGATAGCTCACATTATTTCCATATTTCATATCAGAAAGGCCTCCAGTGAGTGTTGAAGGCATTCACTGGATTACAGGAATGTTTCTGGTTATTAAAACGGTTCATATTGGGTTTGGATATTTCTCATTTTCTTGCTACAAGAAACTTTCTCAGCATGTTGGAGTAGAAAGAGGTTGGAGACTTTCCTGTTCCCACCATACTTGTTGTTGAAAGCATGAAATAAAACGATAAACTGCAGACATGCCTTTATAGAGTCGGACAGAAGCAGCTACGTTTCATTACCAAGACTGATAAAATGTAGTTTTTTTTTTTAATAATTAAACAATAGAGCTCCCTAGTTTTAGTTCATCAGCAAAAACACAAATGTTTTGGCTCAAATTCTTGAAATACTTTTCATGCAGGGAGACAACAGGCAGTCGGAGTGTGCTCATAATTATGGAAAACGAATGTAAGGCCACAGTTGGAGATGTATTGTGGTCAAGGAATTTGAATATTGAATTATGATGTTGGGTTGCCATGAGGGAGAGGAGGAGAGGGTGTGTGTTTTTCATTTAGGATAAAGACGTGAGTTAATTGGAAGAAGTGGGGGAGATATTTAAGACAATTGTTTGTTTCCTGCGTTTTCCTGTTTCGAGTATCTGTACTTCTGCCTTCTGTGTACATTTAAGTTGGTTTTCTGGATGTTTTGGTTTATCACACTAATTCTTGTCATAAATTTAAGCTTCTCACACTCATTCAAAATGAATAAGTAGATGAGCTACACTACCGGGGACTTCGTATTCACCAGGTGGCTGCAACTGGCTGGTCTTCAGGTATAGGTGGCGTCCAATTTATCTTGTTTCACCACATTGTGTGACATGTGTAAACTTTCCATAGAGGGGCTTTCATTGTTTTGGTCATGCATTGTTGACAGGCTTCTCACTATCTTTACTTGTAACTGGGGAAAAAAAAGTGTCCTTTCAGCTCTGTGTGTGTGTAATCTTTGACATCTCCACTGTGTGTGTGTGTGTGTGTGTGTGTGTGTGTGTGTGTGTGTGTGTGTGTGTGTGTGTGTGTGCGCGCGCGCCTTGTTTCAGGAGCTGCTGGGTGTGCTTTGCCACAGACGAGGATGACCGTACAGCAGAGTGGGTGCGACCTTGTCGGTGCCGCGGCTCAACCAAGTGGGTTCACCAGGCCTGCCTGCAACGCTGGGTGGATGAAAAGCAGCGCGGCAACAGCACAGCACGTGTGGCTTGTCCCCAGTGCAATGCAGAATACCTCATTGTCTTTCCCAAACTAGGTGGGTTGCATTTCACAAAGTATCCAGCTAGAACTGGAACGAGAACCGCAGGACAGAGACTGCGCACATGATGCTGGGAACGCTAAGTTCTGGCTGCTTTCTTTCGGGGCTGAGATGCTTTGCCAGCAACGTGGTTGAAGGGCCTTGAGTTTCAGGGTTTCTGTACTTTTGTGAAAACTTTATGGGGACATGTGTTCTCCCAGTCATATTTTCTGGTCAGCTGAGGCTCCACACTCTTCGCTCTGAGCGAAGAATCTGATCTTCAATGTCCACGTGCTGCTCTGCTAAATTATAAGGTTTCTCATCTAGCGTAGAATATGATGTACAACACTGTCAAACGACTACTACAACTGCTGACAAACTGACAAAGTTTCCAACTCATATCTGAGGTTTATTTGTTATATAATCAACATGTCAGAAGCTCATTATTCTGCCAGTTGTCAACATTGAAACAGGATTACAGGGCACATTTCAGTGTAAATAGGCTGCCGAAGCATGTCTTTGAAGACACAGCTCATATTTGCAGCTTGTAACTATACTCAAAGCTGTGAGAGCGATTCAGTTTGTTTTGCCTGAGTTCTTGTTTATTTACTCCAGAGCCAGCATAGGTTCTGTGATGAAAAATGTTTCCTTTCAGTTTGACGAGGACCAGATGGGAGTAGGCCTCAAAAGGCCTGGCTCCTGACGGATTGACCAGAAGCAGTTAAGAAGTGACACGTCAATAACCCCGACATGTTAGAGCGATTGAGTCTTCGGTTGTTCTCAAAAGCTGTGACTCATCCAGCGAAACACAGCAGAGAAAGCCCTGTTCATCTGGACAGTTTGCTGCATCTCTCCTGAATCCCATCATACTTTAAATGTATATGAATTTTTTTTTCGATTTGATTGGATTGTAATTGTTGAGTTACTGAACTGAACTCAAAATTATTCTGAACGCAATACAAAATGGTACCAATTATAGTATAAAATCTGGTTCATTGTGTGCAAAGAACGGATAAATAAATGGGAAAGGGGAATTTTTTTTAGTGTAGTTTATAGGATTTTTATATTTAAAAAAGATTTAATATCACAACCAAATTTGACCAAGTTTGAATCTGTATTTGCAGGAATAAAAGTTCAACAAAAAAAGAAGTACTTCCACGTGAAGCAGCTGGTCTTTTTAAATGATAGAACTTCATCATCTTTTATCTCCTTTTGCTGAAATAACTTCTGCCAGTGGAAGTTGGTGCTTCTTATTGAACAAAACCTAAAGCGATGAACCAAACTTGATGAACTGAAAGAAATGCAGTCAACATGGATTTTATTTTTTTAACAATTCTGAATTTTTTAAAAGAAATAATGCCTATCACATGTTAAATTGATCTGGTTTTCTGGGACAGAGCAGATTCTGTGAACTGCTTTTCTCCACTGAGGACGAACCTGGACACATTTATTGTTACTGTGCAGACAGAAGTTGTCAGTCAGCCACTGGGTCACTGCTGTTTCAACCTCGTTGGGAGAGAAGTTGCAATTGGAGACCGAAGCTGGACCTAAGACAATGTTGGCCAGCAGGAGACTGGGCCCAGCTGGTAAACGGGTTCATGTTTATTTCTGGTAGCTACGTCTGTGCTGTCACTCACTTTGATGCCATATGATGAAGGTTTCACTCCACTATTTCCAGTGTCCCCATGCTGAGGTGCATGTTTTTATCATTTTCTTAGAGGTTATTATTAGAAGTCTTAACTTGAATATTATTGTTATTATTGATATTATCATTATTTGTATTTCTCAGTAATATTGGAACTGCAATAATTATTATATGCAGGAAAAAATGACAGCAGGACAAAATCTTAATGTAAAAAAAAAAACAAACACTGCTGTAGTATCTGTCACACCCTCTCTATACGTGCACCGAATGTACCAGAAAACACGCTTATTATACTGTATATAGCTACGAGGGTAGGAGGGATGCACAAGACGATGTAGTGGTTCAGTGAAGCCCTGCTTGACCTGTTGCTAGGCAACGTGTTAAAAGGGAAGCCTGTCGTGCAGGCTACATCATGGCAAAATCTGTTCATGCAACTTTTTCTTTCTTCTCTGTGATATGGTTGTAATTATCAGAAGGATCCTTCATTCATTCTCTACGCACACATGATCGTACTGAGAGTCACAGGAAGGAGGAGAAATATCTATCAAATTAAATTTATTTCTGGAATCAGGAGGTCTAATTGAAGAGTGAACAAATCTGTCATTTAATTTTGAACTTTGATGTGTTTGCTGGGCTAGTTTTTCTAGAAGTTTCATCTTTTTTTTTTTTTTTTAGAGGAACTACATTGAATTAAATAAAACGTCAGTACTTCCTAATAGGAAAAAATAAATTAAAAAATCCAGTTGTACAAATGTTTCCCCTTCCTCGTTTTTTTTAATTTAATTTTTTTTTTTTGGCTAAAACGTCATCCAGGTTGGGTGTTTAATAGGTGAAATCTGAGTCGTCCTCCATTTAATGTAGTTTTTTTTTTTTTTCACATTTACATGCTCTCTTTTAATCCTCGTTAAAACTATCTGTCGACTGTCCAAATATGGATGGTCCTCAAGAGTGTCCCTTACCCTTGAGATGCAGGTGGACCACTGAGTCTCGACCTGATGAGCTGGATCCTGGCGTTGTCATGTATTTATGGCGTTGCTGTTTAGTTTCTTGGTGCGCTCCTCACTGCACTGGACTGCATAGACGCTGCTGCTCAGTTTCTGTTGAGATGTTCCAGTATCCACTTCCGTATCTGTACTTGTATTCAGGACAGTTACGCCAGTTATGAAGGCATAACACTTTAACCCATAATGAACAGTGTGACGTCATACTCCGATTAGTCTAAAGCTGTTTTCTTTTCTTTTTTTACTCATTACTAACTTTGCAGACGCAGCGTGAAACCAGAATAGTCCAGTTTCCACCTCAACTGCTCAGTGAGAGTACTACTCAGGTTTACATGAGCTGTATGAGGTTCTGTGTCAAACACGGTGATAGAAACATCACCGTCCCAGCCACACTCAAACATGCGTAATTAAACGTGACTGCACACAGACCTTAATTAATCAGTCTGGCCAGAAAGTTCAGATCAGACTGAACTCAAAAGAAGTGTTTTTGGTTGGTGTAGTGGGGACTGTACATCAAACATGTTCGCTTTTAGTTGAGACATTTTCAAACCTTTTTCTCTGCAAAACTGTTGTAGTTTTTTACAATATCTGTTGTGCAGGTTAACAAAGCTGCTCTGTTACTGTGGTAACCAACTATATTTGTGAGGTTTTTTTTTTTTTTTTTATAAATTCTATCAAAGATATAAATCCAGCACCACTGATACTTGTATTGGTACTTCAAAGCATCTGCATGTGATGAGCAGTGGTTGGTCAAACGTGACGTATCTTGACGAGTTTCCCCAACATTGTTCCACTGTTTATTTTATTTTATTTTTTTAAGTGTGGGTTACAGGGTGTGTAGGATGAGAGCAGGGATGCTGGACGTGTGCGGTATGAAAGTGGGAGTGGGAATGAAACTGGGTCACTGGAGGAGCTGAGCGAGCAGCTTTCCCAAGGCTGACGGCACACAGAGGAGATGTATGGAGTGGCATAAATTCATGGAATTACACCGGTCCATTTTTTTTTTTTTTTTTTTACTTAAACATCATATTCACAGATCTTGAAATATCAGGTCTGTAACGATAAGACGGTTAAGGACACGATTAATGCTGGAATTTCTTTTTGTTATACATCATTTTTCTTTCACAGAATTTCTATGAGATTATTTTTGACTCGCCTGATTTGATGGGTCAGTCTTTTAGACTTTTAGTTATGAATCCGGAGCGTGTAGACTCCACTTATTGTCAGAGGGTTTAAGAAGTTGCAGGACACACAATGTTGGTGAACTTCAAAGTGAGCAGGAGAGGTGATTGGTGTCCCATTTTTACCTGCCTTTCACAAGTTAGGACGTTTTCAGTAGCTTTAGTGAATACTCAAAAACATAGCTTGATGACAGAACTTCACCTTTATTTTACTTCCCACCATGTACATACTCAGGTTCTCCATATCTCGTCTCTTCTCATCGTAGTCCTCCACCAGAGAGGCGGGGGGTATTTAACAGAGACGTCGTCATTTTGGAGCAGTCGTTTCCAACCTTGTTTTATTCCATCCATCCATCCATCCATCCATCCATCCATCCATCCATACTTCTCTCCCCTCCAGGTGCATCTTGTACATTGAGAGATCCTTCAAAAATATCTTGCATAGATCAATGTCGGTGTCGCAGTCACGAGGACAGAGAAGCTGCTTAAACGAGATGGGCTTTAGGATGATGACTTTTACTTTTGGAGATGGAGCCAAATCTGTGCTCAGGCTGAGACGGGAAGCACCGTTGGGCAGCTGCCACAGTTGCTGTTGGTGCAGTGTTGGTGCTGATGCAGCTAGTTTCTGGAGGAAGACGCGCATTGCTCAGGTTTTGACCCCTGTCTGCCACTGCTTGAAATAACGGGTCATGTTTTTTGTTAACCCAGGTTTTGAGCGCTGTCTCCTACTTCTGACACTTGCAGAGCTGTTCTGGTTCTACTTGTGCCGCTGCAGTGCCACTGCCAGCCAATCAAAGTGATTTGGCAGGTAATATCAGAGGACGGCATGTCCTTGCTGCTGCTCCTTTGCTCTCACTCAGCGCAGAGTAAGCAAGCTGGTGCCAATGTTTGCACCCTCTACTGGAAAGCTGCGCTTGGACCTTTCTTCTCTCCTCTAATTTCTGTCCCCCCCATCTTTTTTTTTGTAAATTATCTTAATTATGGAATCTGCTGCCAAAAGCTAAAATGAATTGCTCAGTTGTCCATCTTGCCAGTGGCCCCATTCCCTCCAGCCGCGTGAGGCCTCGGCGTGTGAGAAAGCGTAGAGGTTCCGGTGCTGTCATCAAAGCGCTCCACACAAATGCACTCTAGCATTGTGAGGTCGGTTTGGTCAGCAAACACAGGTGCAGTAAAAGGCCTTCTGGAAAATCTCAAAAGACCGGCAGCAGCTGGGGGAGAACTGCTGCATCAATAACTGCTAAAGAAACGACGTACTTCTGTTGTGAATTTAGCTGCACATGCACCTTGACTGCTTTGGGTTCAAGCAGACTGGAGCCATAACTTCAAGACAAAAGGACCTTTATCACAGCTCGCCTGCAAGGCTGCACAGAACTTTAGTTTAGTGAATGTACACAGACGTAGAAATGGTTGCAGCGCAAACAGTCAATAAACTGTACAAAGCCTGTGGCAACTTTCTCTCAATACCTTCTTTGTGGTTCACCGTATAATCGCCTGCATGAAGTTCTTACGTCCCAAAGTGTTGTCAGAAAGCTCTGGCTCCTTTACGTCATGGGAAGGCTTGTTTTGTCATTGATGGTTTTGGCATCACTAATTTGGCTTCCTCTGGAAGCTTATTAAAGCTTCATGCATTAGATCAATCGATTTCTGAAAGAGTTGTTGGAGATGGCTCAGCATCCCTGACATTAATCCCAGCTGCAGGGGCTGTCCTTAATTGTAAGTGATGGATGCCTGTTGTACGACAAAGAAGACCTGTTTTAGTTTACCTGTTTGTTGCCCTTAAAGCTCTGCAGCATTTATATAAGGCTGCTGATATTTCAGAGAAAAACCCGTCCATAAACCTTAAACTCAGCAGTGCAGCAATTCTACTTTCCTGCTTACTGAATGTTAAAACTCCTGTCTGACAATGCTCCAGTACTCGTCTCCGTAGAGACGCCGACCTGGGGTTCTTCCACACCAGGGGGGAGGCTCGTGACAACTTACAGAAAATGATTACATCAAGCTGCTAAAGGCGGATCGGTTTTATTATCACAATTTTACGGGCTGATGATGAAGCAGCAATCAAAAGGGGTGGAGCTTATCAAGTGGTAATGACAGAAATGTGTCTGGCATAGCCAGCACTTGTACTTGTTTGTACACACAGATGTGTATAACAGCGCTGTTGTCGGGCAGCTGTGTTTGAGACGACGGGTTGCCGGGGCCTTGAAGTCTTGTGATCTCCTCTAAAGTTCAACTGCAACACAGACGCTCACTGCTTTGTTCTCGCAGTCCTTTTGATGGTGTTTGCACCCTGTTCTCCTCCTCCTGACTCCTGCTCTAGTTATTATAAGGACGTGTGTGACTCTCTGAGTGAGGAAATCAGGTTGCCTTCCTGTAAATATTGCTTGATTTCCCTCGAGTCGTCTTGGAATGCCAGAGAGGAAGATGCAGCTGAGGATCTTTCATTATTCCTCCTGATATCTCTGCTAAGAGGGCACATTGGGGCTTCACTTTAATCTTTATTAACAAGCTTGCTGAGAATCAATCCAGTTATTTTTAGTTTGGGTGGAGACAAACGTCTGCCCGTCATTACACATGTAAGACGAGGTGTTCGTCCCACGACCTTCGGAAGAACTGCACTTTGTTGTTGTTGCACATGCCTATTCCTGGTGTTGCGTTCTTGCCTTTTTAGCAGTTCAACATGTATGTGATGTTTGCGTCCACCAGGTCCGGTAGTTTACGTGCTAGACCTGGCTGACCGGCTCATCTCCAAGGCCGGCCCCTTCGCTGCAGCCGGGATCATGGTGGGCTCAATCTACTGGACGGCTGTTACCTACGGAGCAGTCACTGTGATGCAGGTAGGACAAAGATGTTCAACTTTAGACATGACTTGTAGGGAACAAGGAAACAGCTTGCTGTATAGTCTGTCGCTTTGACTGGGTTTATCTCCCTCGTTGATGAGGGAGTCGGGTCACTGACTTCTGCAGTAATTCTGACTGCTGTCCAGGTGGTGGGCCATAAGGAGGGCCTGGACGTCATGGAGCGGGCTGACCCCCTGTTCCTGCTCATTGGACTGCCCACCATCCCAGTCATGCTCATTCTCGGCAAGATGATTCGCTGGGAGGACTACGTCCTCCGTCTGTGGAGGAAATACTCCAACAAACTGCAGATCCTCAACAGCATCTTCCCAGGTTGGGTCGCACACGCTTTTCTTCTCGCCAGGGTTTTCTCAGATCATGTTACTACTCGGGCTGGCCGCCCACATAGATGAATTAACCCCCTTGGACCTGCTGTGTTCTTCGTGTACGACTGCAGGGATTGGCTGTCCAGTTCCTCGGATCCCTGCAGAGGCCAGCCCGCTGGCCGACCACGTCTCAGCCACGCGGATCCTGTGTGGTGCGCTGGTCTTCCCCACCATCGCCACCATCGTTGGGAAGCTCATGTTCAGCAGCGTCAACTCCAACCTGCAGAGGACCATCCTGGTGGGTACACAGAAGACCTCATACAGCCAGCCCGCAATCATTAGGATGGAGATTGCTTTATAATTTTGTACATGGAAATAATTCTGTACGGGTGTAAGTGACCTGAGAAGAAACAGTTTGTGCCTCTTGTTGCAATTTCCCCTCTTTATTAACTATACATCAGAGCCCCTGTGTTGAGATCGGAGACGTAACCATGGTGACGCTGGCGAACACTGTCCTCATCTCAGTGCTGGCTGAAACTGTAGTCAGCTTCACCTCTGCAGGAAGCAGTGCAGACACCCGAGCTGCATCAGAGCACCTCCACGGCATCCGCCCTCTCCCGCCTGCTGTCCGTTTCTGAGAGCAGATGACGTCCCAAATGCGAACAAGCGCCACTGCGTGAGCCCGTGTGTTCATGCGGGTTCATGCGGTTCAGACTCGTGTGGTGCTGAGTGATACATGAACACGATAACGGCCTCGGGGGCCAATGGATGCCGTTTTTGTGTAGTGCAGCGAACGCACATCTGGATAATGGAGTTGTCACAGTCTGTCTGAGGGGAGATTTTTATTTTCCCATCACATCTAGAAAGTAACTTGTTTCTGCTTTTCTTTTTTTCATTTTAGATAAACTTCTGCAAAAAAGCAACAACAGTGAGATCCTCGAACCAGAGAATTTATCTGTTTTATCCCCGATGGTTGTTATTCAAGCTCCTTCAGTCTGACTCGCTGGTTGTGCGGATAAACCTTCAGAAATCTAACTTTGTCCAGAGGGCGCAAACGTTCCTGGAGTACAATGTGGTATTGTGAATGTGCTGCAGTTTTTCCTGCTCACAGCTGAACAGGAAGCGGCAGGGCCGGCCGTCTTTGTCTTTATGAGATGGTGGTTGTTGTCACATGTCTGATTGTCCGCTTGAAATAAAAGATTTCCTTTAAGCCGCCAGCGAGCTCGAGCTTTTATGTGTTGAGCCGAATCTGTCCTTAAGCCCTCATTCAACACTTTTTTTTTTTTTTTTCTGCTCCTTCCAGGGAGGCATCGCCTTTGTGGCCATCAAAGGGGCGTTTAAGGTGTACTTCAAACAGCAGCAGTACCTGAGGCAAGCCCACCGCAAGATCCTCAACTTCCCCGAGCAGGAAGAGGCCTGAGCAGGCCAGGGAGGTGGAGGAGAGACGGACTTCGAGGGAGGAGGAAGTGCTGCTGAGACGGAATCGGCGTCACACACTCCGCCCCCAACTCCTCACCACCCCTCCCCTCGTCTGGAGCGATTCATGGCGCCGCCGCCGCCGACATCCACGCAAAAGGATCCCCGACACCGCCGCTACACGCCTTCTTCAACTCATGATGCTTCTGTGTGGTGACGGATGGAAGTAGAGACAGACTGGAGCATGTTTGCAGTTACACACGTGCGCGCACACGACCACACCTTTCCCCCAGAACTGGATGTGCTTCCACCACGCAACTAATACTTAATGTCAAATGAACATATTTTAGGAAAAGAAAACACGTGGGGGCAAGTGTAATCAGTTTTATAAAAAAAAAAAGAAAAGAAAAAAAAGTTTTTATAATGTTTATTTTGCAAGTTTGACTGGTCGGTTGCAGTGGTTGGGGCTCGAGACTGACTGATGAATTAAGGTCAGCGCGTGGAATGTATCACTGACAAAACCGCTAAACGTAACTGCTGCGACGTGAAAACTGGAACTTTATCCGGGAAGCGTTTTGAGAGAACGCCAGGCGACTGATACTAAATTTCAAACCTAACCCACTGACCACCCATCAGAGGCTGATAGACGTGTGTGTTTTAGGTGCTTTAATATTAGAGGTGTCATTTTTGTTCACAAGCCTTGGACGTGTTTTAGTCCAAACCTTTCGAAGCCTTCGTCATTACAGGACGCTCCTACGTGATGCGTCCTGACGCACGGCCCATCACAGCGCTCCAGCTGCGGAGAGCCCACCCCTGGCCGGATGTGTAAATGTCATTGGACTGGTGTGGTTCTCACACAACATACACTTTTCTTTTTTGGTTTCCCCCGTTTGTGTTTGAGGGGCAGTCGATCTCCAGCCCCCAGACTGTGGTGATACTACAGCCGTGTTGCCGCAGACGGTGGCTCTGCGGTCGTGACTGTGCAGACATTAGTGAAACTCGGACGAGTGAGGCGCCTCCCGGGAACAGCCGACACCTTTGGCCAGATGTTGGTGGAAATTAAAGGGTCAGTTCACCCAAATAAGCCATAATTTCCTGCTGAAATGATGATATACCCATACAGTCAGCACTGTAGAGGCAAATGTGATTTTAGTGCATTGAAGAATTACCATGCCATGAATGTTTTTTTGTTTTTTTTAATTGGCACAAGCTGTTAAAGGATTTGTGTAAAAGAGTCTGTATGGGTAGAGAAATTAGGATTAAAACAAAAAAAAAAATTCAAGTTAAATGACTCCAACATACGAGTAAATGAGTTTCAAGTCTGTGAGACTGGTGTGATTCTTTATGTACAATTTAGATTTTGCCTGCTGAGACATTTATCTGTACACTATTTTTATTGAGACATATGAAACTAACTCGTATCTGTGCCAGCTTTACGTGCGACCTCCTGAAACCTGGCGCCCCGCCTCACTGTTAAACGTCCTCTCTGTCCAGAGAGCTGAACTGTGCTGTAAACACGTTGCTTCAAACTTCCATGGTATCATGTTCTGTGAATAAATGTATTTTTCCAAATCTGTGAAGTGCTTGAATCAGACACGAAGGACAACTTGCCAGCAACACACATGGTTCCCATTCAGATGTTTAATTAAAAACACAGAGTTCAAACTTTAAATCAGCACACTTCACCAGCTCATGAAAGCCCCACCAGCAAATCAGTCATGTGTTGCTAAAGACATTCAGAAATATGAGGAAAGTTTTTTTTTTTTTTTTGTTCCTATCAGTAAATCACGCTAAAGTACTTCACAAAGTAGACAGTGCACGGCCTGACGACGGCCGGATATGTGCGGCTTCTAGTTTCTAGTAGATCACCGGGAACTGCTGTCAGGCTGCCGTCTGCGGGAGTGAAGGGCCGTCTAAGGCAAGCTGCTGGCTGTCTTTGGGTATTCACCACAACAGGAAAGAAAAAGCAGAAAACTGCCTTTTCACAAAAGAGCAATTCAACACCCACAAAAAGAAAACTTGTTTTGATCTGGTTGAGATGTAGTAAAATGCTGGAAAACAGTGAAGAAGCGTATGACAGAACAATCGCATAAATCTAAACATTGACATTCAATTCTTTAAAACTAAAGCAGCTTTGCACGAGTGAGTAAAGAACAAGCCTGAGACGAAGTATGGAGGAAGAAGAAAAAAAAAAGTTTCTAGTTGTATAAACGGTGGCTGGCAGCTCCAGCAGCGGTGGTTAGCACCTGAGAGAGCGGGTCACGCGTTTGTGACGCTGACATCACCGTCCACGGCCCGCGAGCTCTGAGCAGACTCTCTGGATCAGCTGCTGCTGCTACTCTGCAGCACAGAGCCGCCTCTTCGACATCAGTCTGGGTTTATTGCTTAGTAACAGAAAATATATATATATATATATATATATATATATATATAAAAATTAAAAGGCAGGCTGCTGCTTCTGTTTCTGACATCTATTCTTCCTGTGCACGCCATTAAAGTATCTCTACAGCCAGGACCTGATCTCACGTGAACAAAGTACAAACATAGATAAATGTAAAATGTTTTTATTACCAATAAAATTGTTTAAAAGAGAAGAGACAGCATGGAGTTACCCTGAGGTGTTTCATTCCCATACTAATGTACAACACAATAAAAACCTAAAATATCTCGAGCATGAATGTGTGGTTAGTGGTTTTGTTGTTTTTTAAAGAAAAAAAAATCACTCCTCAAAGGGTCCCAACATTTTACCACTTAACAGGCAAACATTTCAAAACAAGCGGGATTTAAAACCATATTAAGGCTTCTGAAATGCATACATTTGAATGTGAGCGAGTGCATCTTGTGCCGTCATGTTTTCAGTAGTTACATGGAAACCACAGCAGTTCAACAAGTAAAAGATCTCCATGAAGCTCGTTTGGATCCCTACAGCCCCCAGATCCTCAATCATCCTGCAAAGCAGCATTAGAAAACACTTCTGTCTGTGAGGAGGGATTTGTACTTTCTCTACTACAGCCGACAGTATTGTGAAGCACGTTCATCTCTTTTACATGAGGTGAGTCAACCATCATCATCGTCATGTCAGCTACTTAAAAACAACGTCTGCTAACTTTGTGATTCCTTTCTTATGGAGCTTCTAGTGGTTGCAGCCCACCACTCGCATTCACACACACGCACACGCACACACACACACACACACACACACACATGCAGGCTCAGTCAGACCAACGTCTTCCTGGTGGGGAGGTGGAGGTGGGGGTTACAGGTCAGAAACGGGTCGAGCTCACAGTTTGGCGGCCATGAAGTTGATGTGAGGCTTGGCCAGCGGGAACAGAGGGAGGTTCCTCTTGAAGTCCGTCATGTCCTGCACTAACGTGGGCTGGAAAAAACGAGGACAAGAATTACGGACACGCGTTACCAGGTATCAGCGCTTATCATGACAGAAGACGAGCACACGTTTAATGTTTGGAAGTGGGTTGTCCTGTAAAACATTTTGGTCCCACTTGTTTTTCATTTTTGTTCGATTTATGATTCTAATTTATGTTTGATCCCTACATGATTGAGAGCATAATCCTTAGATGGATGTTACTTCAGTTTGGTTTTTCAGTAACTGTGAGATACTCCTCAGAAGACTGCTTATGAAATAAGTTTGACTGTTACAAATCCAAAGTGTCTCCTGGTGATGTTTTACAGTTACAGACGAGTTTGGATTCATTTCCTCTTTTGTGTGGATACCTGTGGCAGGGAGGGGGCGGGGGCCAGGTTGATGTCATTCTGAGCAGGAAACTCTCCCACTATCGGACCTGGGGGACACGCAGAGTCACTTACACGTCAACCCAACACTCGATTAAGTCTAAATGAGGCTCGTGCAGCCAGCACGCGTCCTCGCGTACTTACAGGAGTCCATCTCTCTGGACAGGACGTGCACAGAAACCTTGTGTCGTTTCGGGGCCTCCACAGTCAGCCGCTCCTGTGGGAACACACAGGTAGGGGTTAAAGCAGAGGGCATCACTGATCGCCTTATTGTTTTATTCTGCAGTAAAAAAACAAACAAACTCAATAACGGGGTGTTTACAAATGTAGAGAATCTCATGTCCAGGACAAGTTTCCACTGAGACGGGATCGAGCTGGAAGTTTAGCTTCACACTCGGACCTTGATGCCGTTCCTGGGTGGACGATTAGGCTGGACTCAAGATTTGGCTTTGGGAGTCGGCATGAACTTGGGAAACCAAAAACTGAATTTTGGGGGTGAAAAACACAGGAAAAGAAGCAGCGTCTGCGACTGCTGCAGACACGACATTAGACAGGTTTTAGGTTTGCTCTACATGGGGGTGCAGCAGCCTCTGCCGGGCCGAGATGAGGCCCATTCCTGCCGTCTCTGCCCCCTTCAGCCCCCCCTGTAAGTGGCCGGTCGGCCGTCACCATGGCAGCTCGAATGCTGCCAGGGTCCTGTGTCAGTGTCACCTCCACCGCAACGGACAAAAGGGCCACAGGAGATGAAAGGCAGTAGGGTGACCAGGTAACGATAAATAAACCTTTTGAAAAATTCACGTGTCGACCCACACTATAAAGGCCAGAAGGTCACCACCTGGATTTAACTGAACAAATAACAGCTCCCACTGGAAAAGTACTGCCTGGATCAATATGTTTATGTGTAAACATGTGTCAAGTTATTTAACACACTCGTGAGGAGAGTCTTGATGCTTAAACGACGACAGTCACGGAAACGCGCCACTCCCACCTGTTATTAGTTAGATCTGAAACATTTGTAGTTCTTGTTAGACTTACTATTGGATGACTGGCTTAAAACATGAAAATAACCTGATCTTATATCTCCATGAAGTACAAATACATAACCCTTGTTTTGTTTGTTTCCCAGATAAATGAGTGGAAATGGCTGCAAGATAAGTGCACACAGGAAACACGGGTCACTTTGACATACGCAGTGGTTTAAAAACCCACAGGCGTTGACGTGTCTGAAGTTAAACCATCAGTTTTATTTGTGTGAAGAGGATTTACAGGACAAAGCTGCACTTACTCTGTAGAAGTGCATGACGTTGTCTTTTGTCAGGGTCTTCAGATGCGCCACTTCGATGTTATCTGTAACAAGAGCAGGGCCGTCGGTGTTAGTACCATCGCTGCTGTGCTGCTTTTAACCCTCACGCAGCAACAGACGCTCGAATGAATAACTGATGATGATGCAGGCAGACCACCTGGAACTAAGATGAAGCGTCATGCTGCAACCTAAAGCTCTAAGCAACAGATAAATATTGGTGAAAAACTGCGTCACCTAAAACGGAGCTTGTGTGTGAGAGACTGTGCGGCGGGGTTTTCTGTTCCTTGACACACGTGCCATGTCTTCTAGCATCAGTGATCACCACCGCTCCCTGAAAAGCGTCTCTGTGTTGCCATCATTCAGGGTTTGAGGCAGATTATACTGAATCACGACCATTACGACACTCCAGAGTGCTACAACAGAGAGGAGTGGCTGCAGAGTATTTCAGGCTTCGATCGATTCTGCTTTGTGCCGCTCTCAGCAACATCCTGCACACCTCTGACTATGACGCAATATCGACAACCCTAAAGACTTTCTACTTGTTTCGGTGTTAAAACACCCGGTAGATAAGACTATGAGCGGAACGTAATTAACAGCTTGCCGGGAGGTGACGAGGACTGTTGTGGCCTCACCTCTGTCAAAATTATACTGCTGAGAGATGATCTCTCCCCAGTGTTTGGCACACTCAGCAGACAGTTTCTTGGGCTTGTCCAGGCGGCGGATGGCCAGAGCCTGGATGTGTTTCAGGAAGGCCTCCTCGTTCATGTCCTCCAAAGCCTTCTCCATGGTGTGGAGGAAGGCCTCCACGCGGCTCTCCAGGTAGTGGGGCGCCTTCTCTGACTGGATGATGAAGCGCAGGCCCTGTACCCCATTAGCCCGCCGGGGCCCACTGAACACAATGTAACCTGTGGGTGGGGTGGGGTGGGGTGGGGGTGGAGTTGAGGGGACAAATATGTCATAGCATAGTCTTGTGCAGAAAATCTCCAGCTGGACATTCATATAAGCTATTCATAAAGACTTTTGGTACTCGTAAGCAGAGCGTTTCCAAGGAAACGGTTCAGAGGCGCGAGACAGCACATCAAAACTTTGCTTACATGCCGTCTGGTGCTGACAGAACTCCATCTAATTACTTAACTATTCTTACAATAAATACGTTTTCCCAACAATGATCCCAGATTAATATGCAAGAGTGTTTGGAGGCCTCACCCAGCTGCTCTTTGGTTCTCAGCGTGTTGAAGCAGGGCTCAGAGATGATCTGGCAGAAGAGCTCCAGCAGCATGTTCTCATGGGTGGTCTGCATGTCCGTCTGGTAGTAGATCTCAATGCCACAGTTGTTGTGGACCTCATTCCTCTGCTGGTAAACATACCAGCCACCTGAGAGGACAACAGCAGTATTTGCTTCCACACTCAGATATTTACAACAAACAAAAATAAATGACATTTGCAAATAAAAGAAAAACGTTGACACAAGTGCCCACGCTGGATGCAAAGAGTTCACAAATGACCAGGACGAACCTCTTTGTCTCCTCCCATTTCACTGAACGCTGGATTTTTCTTGCACCAAATTAGTTATTTATTTCCAAACACTGAGTGATAACTATTGGCTGAATATTTTTTATGTTTTTTTAAGTGTGTGTGTGTTCACATATGTATATTGTATCTGCAACTTCTGATGGAAGAACCTTGTGAGCCTTTGCCTCAATGTCAATGTTTGTTACAAATGTGTGGGAACAACTTGTATGATTTCTGTTTGTGGGAAAAAAAACCTTCCCAAACCGACAAAAAAATTAATGCTTCAGATGTTAAATTACATGCCATTATTTTGTGTTTTTGTCACAGGGATCAAAGCAGTGACCGCAGCAGTAAATTTAACCTTTTTCCAGTGTTTGTCCTCAAAACATGCAGCCCATTATTGAACAGACAAGTAACAGCTGGATCCAGATGTGTTTGAACGGCAGCCACTGATCCGTCTTGATTGAATTTAAATTTCACGGTGCCTTTAACAGAGCTAGACTGTAAATGGTTAGATTAGGACAATTTCAAGCGTTAAAGGTTTCACCAGTGGTGGTTCTTGCACGTTTCTTTGGCATTAACGTAGGTCATTATTTCAGTGGCCAATTTAATGTTTAAATCCTGCACATCCTCCTGAACTCCTGCTCTATGTCAGAGTGGCTGTCTGGTCTCCAGCCCTGAACATCCCTGAGTGAAACACCGGATGTCACCAGGTGGCTCCTGCAGAGACCTGGTTTCCTTCTCCACATCAACTATCCTAATGTAATCGGAAAGCTCGGGTAACAACCTCTGCTTTGAATGTGCATGCGTGTTCCTTGTTGAAGCTGTGAAGGGGAGCGTCTGCATGCAATTTGCCCAATGACACCCACTTACACTCAGTGAGCATTATGTTCCTCTGAGGGGAACGTGGCATGTTGAATTTAATCAGATCTTTAGAAACGTAAGAAAGCATCACTGATGACGGGAGCAGGAGCCGGTGCAAGAACCACTCCGTTTGGTCACCATGGAAACAGGCCTAAATGCCAGGGTGATGAAGATGATGATGATGAACAGAGCTTAACTGGTGTGTGTGCTGCACACGACCTACCGTCTGGAACCTGAACCTCTCTGTAGCGAATCAGCTGGCTCGGGAGAAGGGGCTTTGTGTGAGCGTGCTCAATGAGCGTGTCCTCCAACATTTGCATCATGCCAAGAGCAGACTAGAGACAATCAACGGGGGAGAAAACAAATTACTTTCACCAACTTTACCCTTTTAAATTATGAGCCGTTTCCTCAGAGGCCTTTCTCCCTTTAGGAATCTTTCATCATCTGTTCATACTTTCCTGAGGACCGCCTCCTTTCACGGCAGCAACACACACAGTCATGTGAAATGACAGGTTGCTGGTTTGGTGCGTTATCGCACTGTTAAAGAGGAAAGACGTCAGCAATGACCTGAGGAAAGCAACTCTTAGTAGCCCATCAATCTGAGAAAGACTTTTGAGGCCATTTCTTAACATATTAGACCCCACCATTTTTTCTTCTTTCTTTCTAAGTGTGAAAAAAAAAAGTCATCTAGTGATGTGCATTAAAAGAGGCTTGGCAAGAGCTCAGCCTGGGGGGTGGTCTGGTCTCCCTACCCCACATACCCCTCCCCACCAGTCCAAACAGGGGCACAGCCCCAGGCAGCCAGGGAGGGAGGGCCGACAAATGAGAGCTCAGTGGGGGCAACCCAAGACCCTCATAGCCAGAAGTGATTTGAGCCAGACGTTAGTGTTAGTGATCCCAGTGGCTGGGAGGCCAACACGGCACAGCTGGAGCTGCCTCCCCGGGGCCAGCCGGCATGCACCGGCACCCCACGGACTCCAGGCTGCCTCGATCCGCCATCTGGGATCCAGGAGCGGATCTCCAAACAAGTTCCACCAAAGTTCAAACCCTACAATGCTCAAAGAATTCACAATATAAAAATATAAGAGCTGGTAAAAAAAAAAAAAACCTACACATTTTTAATGTGTTGCCACAAAACGTTTAGTCTCATCTGTCCAAAGGACATTCTGCCCAGAGATGTGTAGTAGATGGAAAACACTTGTGATGTTAATTACAGGGTACACTATAATTGAACACATCACTATTGTCACATTATTTACTTTCCTTTTTTTTTTTTTAGGAATACCAAAAATTTTTCCAGGCCAATTTCATTTGCACATTTTTTATGATTCTGCTGAACTACAATTCAAAACATTGTCTGATTTTCATTCATCAATTTTCAGTAAATTAATATTTATTTTTTTCTACCTGTCAGTTACAAGTTATTTCAGTGACCACTGTGAGTTTTCCTTAAATGAGCAGGTACCAACAAAGTTTCCACATGTGTAAATCCACCACATCAATAAACTACAAGTCAGCGTTTGTAAGTGGTCTTTAAGTGGTTTGATAAACTTACTTTGAGAATTTCTACTTTTCTCATTTCTAATACAACTTTATATTACAAGACTTTTATTTTGTCAAACTAGATGTTCATTTCTTGCTCTACTATTACAGAAGCTGCTCTTTGCTGTGGCTTGATGATGATGCAGTATGTAATGCAGAAAGGAATGTTAACGGTAATTGAAATGTCAGGGAAAAGTGGTCTTGTCGGAAAACAACTTTCAAAATGTATTATTGATAACCGTAAAGGTAAAAATCCATCATGGTAAGTAGGCAGCAAAATTCAATTTCCCAAAGCTGACAGTGAGACAGAGAACAAACCTCTTTGGTGATGTTGCCATGGAGGAGGGCTTCAATATGTAACCGTGACAATAGCTGAGGTATGAAGGCCTTAAGGCGTGGGAGAGTTACATCTGGAATACAGATACAAGACAACAGCAGTCTGTCAGTGAGCCGGTCCTGTAAGCTGCCATCAGAAGCATGTCGATATAAGAAACCAGAACAACTGCAGTGGCTATGTCATTTTATTATGACATCCCCATCAGGACCAAGCTGCTCTGAAGTTACGAAAGCCCCTTTTTAACCTTGTAGGTTTTACAAAGTGCTTTGTGTGTCTCTCATGCAGACACTCATTGAGAAAACTGAAACCCCCACATATATTAACAGAGGTTGACAGTGCGTCATACACTTCAACACAGACAGCAGAAGAGGCTGTGGGACTTGGAAGCCCAAGGCCTCGACCCTGCAGGTAAAACCGAGTCTCATGCAAGTCTATGCATACTCATTGTGCCCACTGTCAAAATTAAAGAGTTTGCCTTTCAGGCTCCAGACTGGTGCTGCAGAAAGGAAAACCTGCAGCTAGAGAGGCATCTGCTGGAGAACAGCCTCAGCGTTCAAAGTAACATTCAAAAAGAGACTAAGGTACCGATACACACAGAACTGCCCCTGGTCGACTGCAAGTCAAATGGCTGGACAAGTGAGACTACAAACGGTCACATGTCTTACCAGCTTACACCTAATAAACAGTAATATTTCTGTCATTGCATCTAATTTGACTTTTTACATTTACTTCACAATCCAGGGTGTTCAGCTCAAGTCTGGCTCTGCACTTACTTTGTATATCAGTCAACTCTATATCACAATTTGAAAAAAAAAATAAAAAAATAAAAAGAGAAAACACACAAAAAGACCAGGGAGCCATCTCACCATCTAGGGCTTCTCTGAGCTCATCTTTGGTCCAGGCAACCTCAGTCATAAGCAGGCGGAGGTAATACATGGCATGCTGATGAGGCTGCTCGGCTCTGAAGTTATTCAAAGACCGCATGTACTGAAGGAGAGAGGACAGCCAGTTCACAAACGTTTAAAGAACTGGATGAATTCAACAACTGTATGGTTTAGGGTTTTGTTTTTTTTTTTTTTGGTTCTACGATTTGCTTCAAGCATGTGGAACTTACCGCTTCTTTGATGATGTCAAAGCGCTTCTCATCTATCTCAAAGGTTGCCATCTTCTCAATGATTTTCTTCAGTAGGATGTGCTGTTTGTCATTGTAACCTTTGACTGACAGCTGCAGCAAACAGTGACGGAAGAGAACAAGTAAATTCACAAGCGGAAAGTGAGGCAAAAGCATAAAAAACAGACTTTGATCATGTCCCAGTCCCAGAAGGTTTGAAATCGTCGGCTGCCGCCCAGCAGTGAGTGTGTGACTGCAAATCAAAGTGCCCACTGTCCAAATGGTTGCAAGTATCATGTAGATTAAGATGAATATTCACATCACTACACACCTAAACAAAAAATTAAAGCATGTCCCTAAAATATTTGAACAAACTTTGACTTATCCACCTGCACATTTTTACATTCAAGATGATTCTGAAAATCTGAAGTTTTGGCTTCACTGAATTTTCTATTGCAGCAGATGCTGGGTCAGTTTGGTCAGATGTAGAACAGAGCCACAAGAATGATGAGGAAATGGACCTTAAAGCCAAACAAAAAAGATTTTAAAAAATGAGTCTGTTGAGTCTCCCTGAGAGATGGTTCAGACCTAAAATGGCTGACGATGACATTTTTATGCAAATTACAATTATAAAAATGGAGGAGCACAATCAAGGTTACTCCCAGCTTCCATTTTGCAATGTCATGTACACTTTAAAGTCCTTCATGAGTCAGCAAAGCCTCTACTTCACTGCAACGCTCTCAGGCTCATCACATTTCTATCCTCTCCGTGTCGCCAAGTCCCCACAGTGACACCTGTTCAACATTATTTCTCCTAACATCGTTGACCTCGACAAACGGCCAGCCAGCCAGCCACGCCGATACTGCTGACTCACATACTTGCAGATGCACACAAAGCAACACCAAAGTGTGTTCAACAGCTGTCTCTAAGGACACATCAGTCAAAACGTCACTGCTGAGAGGAAGCTACTGAATACAGGTTACCAAGTCATGACAGAGGCAGCAGAAAAACAGCAAGAAATGTTAACGTTTATTTCGCCAGAATTTTCTTAAACGTAATTTGTGGTGCAGTATGAAATATCAAACACACACACTTAAACTCAAGTCGGTAGAACACCTTTGGGATGAATCAGAGTGGAGACTGCGGAAAAACTGACCCTCAGTTTCCAAAGATACAAAGGTAGAGACCGAGAACAGCTTATTTTAAAATGTATAGAACTGTAACTGGTTTTAATTAAATCACAACCTCAAGTACCAGAACTCAATTGTTTCATAGGCGAAGCCCCAGAGGAAATGTTAGTATGTCAAAGCAAGTTTCACCTTAAACCAAAGAACACTGTGCAGAAATGCATGTTCTGCTCTGATTACATGCAAGATCAGCTAGTTTTTGGCAGCAGATTTAAGTTCTCAAATGGTTCTTAAGGTCAGATTTTCAAGTGCCTGTCAGGTTGATGATTAAAGGCTTTCTTGAACATATGTTTTTAATAAAACCCCAGGTATTACACAGTTGCTTTCCGACAGTGTGTTAGATTACAGCAGGTATTAATAAGTTAATCCCTTTAAGTAAAGAGACAGGAAATCCAAGCAGTAGCTTATGTCATTTTGAGAGGGCTCTGCAAAACTGACAATCTGTTTTGCAGAGATTAAAGTTGTTTGCAAACACAAATATCTATATTTGGCATGTGGATAAACAGGAAAAGACTTCACACAATCAAACTAAGTGCAGAAAGCCAAGGCTTGACCCTTCACTGGCACCCACACTTCCCTCCAAACAGCTTACTTACGAGGATGGCATTCATCCCTGAGGCTACGCCATACACCAGCCCGGCCAGGCGGGCTGCATATGTATACTCTTTTAAATCATCCTTCAGTAACCTGAGCAACAAGTAGGTCATGTTGCAGTGCAGGGGATCTGCGTAAAGGTAGCGACTAATGGAAGGAAGAACAAAATAAACAAAAACATGTTTGTCTGGGATGAGGAATTGGCCAAAAAAAAAAAAAAAAAAAAAAAAGAGATGCACATATCAAAGAACGAGAAGAAGAGTATGTATATGCAGCCACTTGACCAGCTTTCTGTCCAGCAACAAATAGTGAAACATATTTGCTACCGGTGCTGTCAGATCAACTCTAATAACAAATTCAAGTTTTGTTTGTCTTGATGTGTTATTTGAGCTTAAGGGAGAAACGTGATAATGACATGAGAAAATAAATAAATAAAACACCTCTTAAGGTAGTTGGAGGAGGTGGATAAGTAGGTGAAGGAACTGCTGCAGGATGAACAGATGCAGATAGAACAGAGGGTAACCTAGCCACACCTGGGTTGGACGGCTTTGGAAAGTTATTTTAGTTTTGTTAAGCTTTCCTTACACAAGATAACAAAATAAAATACAAAATGTCTTATCTGTCTGTGGACATGGCTTAATGTTACCCGTCAACCCAAGACTGGCTAAGCCACAGCTGCCCAGTTGGACGATAATAAAAGGGTACGTGAGGTTTGCGATGCGGCGGGAGGGTAAAGAGAGGCTCTGAATACTTACATACATCCCATAGACGGTATTTTGGAGGTCATAGTTCAAGCCAGCTAGCTCGGCTGCATATGCATACTCGTTGAGGGAGTCCTTGAGGAGCTCCAGGTACAAATATGCCATGTTACAATGCAATGGGTCCACGTATGCAAACGGGCTGCAGAGAAAATCGCAGGGGTCACACAGAACTTGCAAAGCGTAGAGGGATGGGTCTCTACACCCTCTTGTGACAGTAGATGAAGAGGTTGCAAGTGCAGCACAGAGCACGTTCCTGAACATTAGTACACTATTAACTGCTGTACACAGCAATGTAACGGTGCAAGTATTGACAAAAACTAATGTCCATTCGACTCAGAAGACGTTGGTGACATTTCTTCTGTCGACTACTGGTTAGATCACTTTAGCTTTAATTATCTTAAATTGAACATTACTCAGATCGTGTTCAAAAGCACTCAATTCTCAGACTAATTTAAAGCCAGCGTGGAACCAGGTTGCAGCGACTTCCCTTGATCGAACATGTAGCACAACAGCTTAGAAGAATTTTATCCGTATTTGATTTTAGCTGAAAACAGTGTTTGTAGGGTCACTAGGGCAGCTAAACTGAATCACTGTGAGAAATGTTACCGCTGCTTTTCCTGTTCTGTCACCCAGAAATCTGAGTGCCTCCATCTTTTATGCATTGGTCTACCTACCAATGTAGTTGGGAAGTGAAGCTACTTAATATAAAATTAACACTGCCCTCGGGTACTTTAAATATGTTTCTCATACATACATGCATACAGCTCCAATAATTGCTTGATTCTGATTACATGAGTTCTGAATAATAACTCAGGTGAATATAATGCTGACTATGCAATATAAGAGAAGTTCCTACCATCCATCTACACCTGCAAGGTAAAACGATACTGAATATCTCTGTTAAAGTAAACCTAAATTAAATAAATAAATAAAGTACCTGAAGAACTCAAAGTTCAGGCATGCCTTGGGAAGGAAGAATTTGTCGTCCTGCTTGAACCACACCTTGCTCATAGCAGTGTCCTGGAAGCAAGAATCACCAGTCAGCTCTTATTTTGACATTTACTCGGAGCAAGCATAACCATTTACGTTGTGGCAGGGACCCGCTTAAGCCCCAGACGACGTGTATACAATCGCAGAAAACGGACAAAGTTACTCTGACAGGTCTTTCTACAATAAAAGAAGAATTGTTCTGTTGCTTTCATTCAATATTTCTTCAAGGATGTGAATATGTACAGTTGTTAATAGCTTAGTTTTTCTGATCTTCAAATCGTAGCTCAACTTTTGATGTCTCAATCACAACACAGAATTTCCATATGAAAGGGAAACAGATTTCCTATCATGTGATGTAAGGCAGGAGTCATCCGCTGAAGTCAGGAACTAAAAGCGATAAAACTCGGATGACAGAGCTGTGAAACTAAACCACTTGCCTTGATTAAATTGGGAACGGAGGGAGTGTCTTTCTCAAGAGGGTAGATCTCAAAGTTAGTAGGGATGAACTCGTTCCTCATTGGTAATTTGAACTTGCCGTTGAGGTCTGCACTTGCCCATGTCTACAACGCACAAATAATAAACAGCTGTTTTACATCCAAAGAGCTTAAGAATTTAAACACAGGATTTAGAGCAGTATAAAAGGGAGAACTCTGGTTAAACTACTTCACCTTCATGGCCTCGTCGGAGATGGCTTCCTGTTTGTACTGCGTGCCGTACCACTCCTCCGTCTTGTCCGTTTGCCCGTCAAAGGATTTGGACACCACAGCAACTCTGGCAACGATAGGAGAAAATAAGAAAAAGATAAAGATATAGCCAGGAGGGAAAAAAAAAAATCCCACATCTCTCAACCCTGAAGTTAATGTATCAGGACATCATTTTAAATAAAATAAATGCAACCTCAGATGATCAACACGTGATATATTACACCATGTCATTACTTAATCCCGTCATGATCCTTGGAAATGATCCTAAAATGGCCAGCGCAAGCCAGCAAATCTAAAGTGAATTGTGAGCCATTTAATAACCATCGGACGCTTGTGTGATGTCAAAAGCCAGAAAAAACAAATTAACGATGATGGATTTTACAGTCAGCGTGTGTTATATTTGCAAAGCACAGAAGGAATGGTTATCCTGAGTGTTTCAGTACCATGGTTCCAGAATTACTGTTCACCCTTTTTGGTATTTTTAAACATAATAACCCAGGAATCACAGCAACTGCATTTCTCTCCAAAGTAACATACAAAAATAAGACAGCAGAGGTCTAAGGAAACACGTTCTGAAATGTTACACCTATTGAAACAGGTGCTGAGAGGTGACCTGACCCTGAAATTATAATTTTTTTTTTAAAAAGGAGACACGGGGGCCCAAAAGACAAACCGAATCACCTATATGAAACATTTCTGTTGGGGCAGACTTGGGCTGGGGAGTAGTGGTAAAAAAAATCCAAAGGATTTATTTTGGGGAGCTTCACAGTCTATCTTCTCCTTTTCTTCTCTCTCTCGTCTATTTTTAAAACCATCTTATTACTTCAAAAATGATGGCTGCTTGCTTACATCTGCTCAACTAATCGCTTATCAGATTTTGAAACATTTAATCAAGCTGCTACTCACATGATCAAAGAGAGACTCAAAGTATTGTTTGATATTTTTAAACACTATTGCTTGCTACTGACTTTTTTCCCCTCATAAAACTTCTGACACCATGGCACATACAGGGTTTTATATACATGAAATGGTCTGAAGGATGCTGTAGTCTGTGTGAATGAAACGTGACCTTAAATCTTGAAATCAGGGCCTTTTCATTTAAAATGTGAGCAACTTTGACAGGATGGGCCCACTTGCAATGTTGGGAGAGTCTGCATATGTTGTGGGCTGCCTGTTGTTATGCCCCCACAGTCACATGCCTGACCCAATCCTGCTGGAAATGTGATGCCACAAAAAAATGTTACAGGACTTGATCTAAAAGTACATCCGGGTGCACTCAAAATCAGGTCATTTGAAGACTTCAGAAGGTACCACGGTAACCATGGGAACAGAGGGGAAAAAAAATAAAGAGGTCAATAGAAATTAATGCTTTAATTTAGCCAAACACTGGTTTTTAATAAAAAGTGTGACTTAAAGTAATCCAGTTTCATACTTTCAAAGTGGCAGGAAATAGTTTTTTTCTTCTAAGCATCATTTTTACACCTCGATGCTTCAGTCAATCACACACTCAAAACTTGTGATTTGCTCACAAATGCATTTGACAGCAGCTGGCTGCTTCTTATCCTCTTAATTCAACGACACCCTTACTGGAAGCAGTAAGGGTGTAATTAGTTTTTCCGCAGGCTGCTTTGCATCTTGGCTTTATTTTTTTGTTACACAGTGAAACAGTGCAGTATTACATGGGCTCTTCATCTGTGGTTGCCTCACAGACTGTAGTGGTGTTTATGCTTTAATGTATTAAACACGACACCTCCTTTTTTTCCGTACACAACCACAGACCGGTTTTGGCAGACTCACCTAACGTTTTCTGGTCTCAGCTTATCAAGCACCATTTCAATCAGATCTGGCCTGAAGTCCTCCAAGAGGTACTCCGCTGCTAAGACCTCTTCAAGAGGGTAGTACTGCAACACAGACAGGAGACGTGTGAGAACGGTACTGCCTGTAGGGAGTAATTCACTTTACAACGTTTTGATGGAAAATGCTAAAATAAATTATTTGATTTGATTTATCATTATTAATCTTCGATTACCAAAAGGAGAGGACTGTAAAACTTATTTGCCACAAAAGCTGTTATTTTGTGCATACATTAAATGTCTAAAAACTGTAAATGTTGGCGAATGAAGATCACACAGAACACATCCTGCACAGTCAGTGAAACTATATGTTGAAATAATAATCAAAAATTTATTTTCAACAGCAAAGAGAGTCATAGCCCTTCTCATCTAATGGTTGTGCTATATGGAGCTAAAAACATCACTCTTGTTAACCTGCCTTAATTCCCCTTTGGCATCAATGCAATCAGCGTGCCCAATCATGCTGTCTCACCCTCTCTCACACACACACACACACACACACACACACACACACACACACACACACACACACACACACACACACACACACACACACACACACACACACACACACACACACACACACACACACACGCGCCAATTTGATACCATGATTACCCCCCATTGTTGGCTCAGAGGCATATTGGCAGTACACAACCTTCGATCCCACCACCCTGTTCTGACTCCGTACTAAACACAAAGGACCCAGATGCACAACAAAGGCAGATCAGTCCCAGCTTGAACCTTAAATCTTAACTGGGACTGTGCCTCTGAAAAAAATCTTGTCTTCTCAAAAAATAAAAGTCAAAAGCAGCATCAGGTGGTCTGATGATCACAGCAGGTCATCTTCCTGGAAACGAGATTTGCAGATGAACAAGTGAACCTACATGTAGTAAACCTGCCACTTTAGAGGTGTAGCCGCGGGGTCGCTCCTTGTCCTTGAATCTGAAAGCTACTTTGCTTAAGTCCTACAAAAAGAGAATTGAAACAAGTAAAGTCACAGCCCATACAGATCACACAGCATGCACTTATAAACAGCTGATAAAACTTGAGTTAGGCACCAAAAAAAACTATTAGTTTTTGTTTGGCAAAGGTACTAGTTACTTAGCACATATACTTGTGAAAATAGCCGTCAGGTTTAATTATACTAAATTCTGTTTTTGTCCTTTTTTATACCAGTTCCTAAACATAGCCTTTATCAAACCATAAGTCACAAATACGTGTTCCTCTTCAGAAATGATGTGGCTGATCAAACAGAAGTTACTTTGCACTCTTCGAACACCCATTCTTGAGGCCCCTCAGTGCGCAGTTTCTGGATGTACTGGAACATGTGGAAGATGATGTCCTCAACGTGCACTGCAGTGACAGATCATGCCTCAGTGAACATATCCATGCTTCGTTTCCACACATATACACAACACACAACTGTGTAATGCATGCAAATCATACTAAAGGTGTCCCACCAACAGCAGTGTATCTACAGGAACAAGATGAACTACTTACGGAGGCCCTCTTCAGTCAGGTCCACATTGATGATGAAGAACATGAACCCCTTGGCGCCTTCTTTTTGTCCTCCAACAAGTGTGTTTACCCAGCCTTTAAAATAATTTTTTTAATGCTTTTTAATAAAAGGGTATAGATTTCTGAAATGAATACTTACATACATACAAATGACAGGCCTGTTTCTTTACTTCCACAATTCTCCAAAACCTTAGTAAAACTGTTCACTAATAGATTGATTAAATACTTGGATAAACATATATTACACTCCGATTGTCAGTTTGGATTCAGAACAGTTCAACATCACTGGCTTTAATGGATTCACTTGAGAAAATTACAAATGCTACAGAACACAAGCAGTTTGCAGTAGGAATGTCCTTTTATCTTAAAAAAAGCTTTTAAAATGTTGGTCTGTCTTTGGAGTGAAGCTGTGGACCAGAAGAAATGTAGAAAAGAAAAAAAGCAACGTTCAAGCAGGAACTGGTTAAAAAGCCATACAAAAAGTAGGATTTTCACTTTGTCTGTGTGTGTCTATTTTTATGCATTTATATGTGTGTATTTGTATCTATATGTGTGTATATGGAAATTTAGATTTGTATCTGTGTATATTTTTATTATAGAAATGATGCAATTTATTTCAAACAGCTTGTCATTGTTTTTGGCATTTTCAATGTAATTATCATTTTTATTACATTACAAGACGAAAGCGGCACGCACGGGTGCAGCAGCTTTTTGCCCTCTCTCCACACTCATATGTAAATACGATGACACTAAAGGCTTGAAAGTTGAATTATTATTAGTTTGAAAACAAGCATTCATGCATTCAATAGTACTCAAGATGAATGATAATTAAAAAGAACTCCTGTATTTTAACTGCTACTCTTGAAGGAGAAAGATTATTAAGGTGGGAATTAAAGTAGTCTTTAGATTTTGAAGCTAATGAACATGTGCATGAACAACATTTGTTATGCCACGATTTGTCGTTTCAAATGGTTGAGAAACGAGGCCACTTTCCACAGAGTCATCTTTTGCATCTTTTGTTTATGTCCCAGGTGGCAGTTAAACTTTGTGTCATTGGTACCTTTAGATTTCAGTTCCGATAACAAACTTCCAGGTCCTTCATGACCAATCAGATGCCCCAGATAATGTCCTGGGTTTGATTTGTAGTACTTCTGCAGGTCCGGGATGGGGAAAGTTACATACAAGTTCCTAATGTCTTTGATAGGAACCACTTTGTAGAATTGCTGGAAAAGAAAATGAACAAATAGAAATATATGTCTGTGTGTCTATCTGTTACTTAAGAGGACAGTCACACTAGAGTTATAACAGTACAAGCAGGAATTTCCCCACAATGTGAAGGAAAGGTGTTGATACTGCAGCCTCTAACCAAAAAGAAGAGGGTGAAGTTAAACAAATAAATACCGCTTTAAGTCTTACAGTATGTGTTTGGAGAGCGCACAGTGAAGTAAGAAAATAAATGACTCACTTTGAGGTGCTCTTCCTGGAAGGGGTGCTCAGGGAATTCTGGGATAGGTACATTTTTGTTTTCCACTTCTCCAAACAGGTTCACCACCATGGTTGTCAATTCATCAAGTGATTCTAAAAGAAAGAAAGAAAAAAAAAAAAAGAAAAGTTAACTATATTCATCACTATTCCTTGAGAGAGTGGGCCTGAATACCACATACAAAGCTATAAAACTTTTAATGTTTTAGACAAGTCCCACATCAGACCCACATCTAGTAAGATGTACGTCTGAAAACGATGCATAGGACCGCCTGATCCAAGGGCTTTGCACGCAGATAGTTAGCACTACGACCAATCGAAACAACGAATAAGGTGAAGTATTCAGAACGATGGAAACAAGTCAACGAGAGACAGAGATGTGTAGAAGAGTAAATTAAACTTCTGCCATAGCCTGTCGGCATAACAGCAAATACATCTACCTATATACCTTGAAAAAAAATGATTTGAGTGCCTTCTTTGGTTCAATATACAAAGAAAAAGTCTGAATTTCTCCTTCTGAACTGTCGATCATCCAAATATGTTGATTAAAAAAAAAAAGAAGTTTATTGCTCTGGTAGGATTCGTGCTTTATCATCTATTTTACGGAAGAGCCAAACCGCTGTAGGAGAGGGGAACCACGCTACAATAAAAAGGTTTTTGGTTTTTGCAAACATCCTAAAAATACCCTATAATGTTCACAACCAGCAATGAGGTTCAAGAGAGACAACAGATGTTAATTAGATAGGAAACCAAAACCTTCCTCGACCATCGTTTTGAGATATAGTTAACCTGCCACCCTGTCGATTTATGCAAGACCATTTATTATAGGCCTAGTTTATCCGATAAGGTTGTTGTAATATCATTTTAAACACATAAAATTGCAAATGAAAAAAATTTAAAAAAAACAAACAAAAAAAAAGGATCATGGTTAAGAGTTTTCCAGATTAGATGTAAAACATATTAAATCTGATTCCATCCATTAGCTAATAGTTCAGAGTTGATATTGATTGGTTGTGAAATCAAGATACAGGAAATAAACTCAAGTGAACATTGTATCAAAATGAGTGTGATTAACGTGTCCACCGAGTTGCACGTCTGGACCCGTTTCCCTCTCAGTCAACTGACAGTGCAGATCTTGGATAACTTGAGTTCTGTTAAAGTTGAGTCAAATGTTTCGCAAGATTTACACAATCAACCTCTGAAAGATTAAGCCTTACCTCTTCCTAATACACACAGTCCCATGAGGTTTGCAGAGTAATACGTAGAGTGAAATTTCAGAAGCTCCTGTCGGACGTCGATCCCATCTTGAGACGGTCTGGTCTCAAGTGTCAATTTGTTACCTGGAAGAAATATCAATCAGCCCGGTATTTATCAATTTGCTCAGACAAAACAGTCCCAAGCCTTTCACTGTCAAAACACAAGTGTAATGATTATTCTATGTTGGCTTATAAAAACGTAGTCACAGACTAAAGCTGAACTGGACTGCGATTCTGAACAAAGAGATACAGGACCCTTAGCTAAGACATTATGGGATATCACTGTACTGGAAAGTACAATGATAGTTGCTCTTTTTTTTTTTCTCCAGCCAAAAAAACCAGTATTAATTAATCTGTAAATATCTGCAAAAAAGGTTACTGGTTCATTGTTTTTTTAATACAGACACACAAACCTACAGTCTGGAGAAGATTATGTTAACAACGCTCTGCTCTGAACTGGAACAGAAATTAGGCAATCAAGACTGCCATCAGGCGGTTATTTTGAGCTCAGTGGTGATCCAAACGTAAATAACTAATTTGTGCATCCGCCAACAAAGAAGTCCTTTCTTGATTCAAGATAATTTCCCTCATAACAGTTGCCATAAGGTACTTATTTTTAATATAGACAACCAAATTAATAACTAAGCCAAATGTCTTTAGTTTAAATATATGAGACAATTCATCTTAATACTAGACCGAATAATTTAGGTATATAATCTTTACATGAAGTCTGATGAGGTATTTCTCACCTACGTTTTTTTTGGTGTGTGTGTGTGTGTGTGTGGAAGGGGGGGGGGGGTCTACCTGTTCCAAATTTACTGAAGGGGTGGTTTGGGTTGCCTGTGGCCTTCTCCAGCTGGAAAAGCCTCCAAGCATCATTCATCAGGTTCTTTTCATGCTCAGAGTCAACAGCATTCACCTCCCGGTCCTTGCAACTCTCATCAAACAGAGGGCACAGAAAGAACTGGGCAAACCTATAGTTATCGAAAAAACAAAAACAAAAGTCACCCCAAGATTAAAGAGAACAATTCAGTTTGCAGAATCACCACTGTTGTACAACACTAGCACACAATCCTAGTATTGTAAATTGACACACAATCTGACATAGCATTGTTCAATCCCTGGTGTTTACAGTAAGACCTTTAATACCTGCACAGATGGACACTGAGATGAGCTGATGAAAATCTATTTGCATAAGTACAGAGTCAGAGCAACTGCCACACAAATGAGGAAGTGCAAAGCACACGCAAAGGTTTACTCTATATATCCAGCAGAGACTTGCTGCACAGCATATGCATCATGATCCTTTGGGGGTCCAGACGTTTTGTGGCCAAAGGGAAAAAAAAAACAAAAAACAAGCACATCCACTAGAACAGTCCTTAGTGTGAGAGGTTAACTGATGGATTATGGAATTGCCCAACAGAGTCACAGGGGAGAGGAAATATGTTGAACTGACAGCATCATCAGTTTTTCTCAAGTGTTGCATTTAAGATGCTTAGTTAAATTAAACCATCCCAGCAAAAATAGTTGATACAGTATTTTTAAGGTTATTCATGGGTTTGAAAAATGGACTACATATAGATACTTTCAGATGAAGTTTTCAATGACGTGTCATCAATACTTAAGCTCACTCTGCACCATCCTTCCCTACTGCCTTCATAATTCACCAGCACACGAGAACAAAGAGCCTCTGGCACTGACACAGGTGCTTGCTAGACTGTCATTTATTTCTAATAAGGTAAGCTTATCCCTGTAGGTTCAAGTCTGACCCGAGTGCCCTTTTCCAGCCGACATAGCCGACAGAGCCCCATGCAAAGACATCAATCTCAACCTCCACCTGAGGTTTCAAGCTTTGCCAGGGGAGTAGGGACCATGTTGGTGGTTACAGAAGGTAGTGAGGCTTGTGCCCTTGTAACCACAAAGCGAGAGAAAATGACCGCACAAAGACTTTCGAGGGGAGCAATGTAAACTGCTCACAAAAGAGGCATGCAAATCTTTTGGGTTTGTCACATGTACATGCAAAAAAGTATTCACCCAATGGCCACTTTGGGAACACCTGGTATACCTGATAAAGTAACTGAGGCATCTATTATGTAAACCCCACGAAAAAAGAAAGTTATGTTTTTGTGGGAGACTTTGGTTTAAAGACTTGAGAGATAAAGTACAAGAGCACCCAGTTCAACCGTGTATTTAAGCCTCCACGTTTAACACGTGGATCTAGCGTGTCGCCTGTCCTTTTTACATTGACTGACGCAGGGTGGCATGTCGAGCGGCCCCACGAATGACTTCCCTTGAAGGGTACACTTTACCGCGGGTCAGATAAAGCAAACCTAACACAGGGTGCCGAGTCATGGGAGGGATTAGCTGATTACGTAACCTGAGTACAACCCACGAGGGAAGTTTTTTTTAATGAAATAAGGAAACAGCTGATGAGAGTTACAACAGCAGGAGGTCATAAATATTTGCCAGATGAGTAACTGAGGAGACAAAGAGATCCCGACCTACTCAGCCTCAGAGGGGAGGACACCATCAGAACCATTAAGGATGATCCATTGTTTGAACAACTGACCACAAAAATGACAAACCAGGGCTTTGCAAGAAGCAAAACCCAGACAAAACAAAAAACAAACACTAATCCTGATGTTCAATCATCCTCATTTTAAAAATTACACCTGTCTGACAATGCATTTCATCCTTCTAATGTGGGACTAATATGTAATTTTACACTCCCACACATCTTACATTATGTTACGCGGATAACGCCCTCTGACTCATCTTCCCTTTCCTCAACTCGCCTTCAGGCATGAGCTGGCAAATAACACGTGTTGCGTTTATATTACCCAACGTGCATTAAACATGCGTTCATCATCCAGCGACATTAGTGGGATCTAATCTAAAAATGACTTTAGTGATAGATCAGAGTTTTTGCCTGAGTATACACTGAATGAAGTGGCTATTCATGCAAAAAACCTATGTGAATGACCAGCTATGTGATTTTCAAGCATAGAAAAAGATTTTGACCAGCTGCATAAAAGTACCTATCAAGAGCTCCTTGCAAGTGTTCATGGGATACATCAAAGTAGTAATTTGTATGTTCGCCACTTGTGAAGGCATTTGAACTTCCTGCGTGCTCGCTGAGGAACTGGCTGTACTCGTTCTCCTTCGGGTACTTCTCTGTTCCCAGGAACAGCATGTGTTCACAAAAGTGCGCCAGGCCTGAGATGTTTTCTGGGTCCGACAGTGAACCTGTGAATCCCAAAAGAAAAAAAGGTTACCCAAATTTGGTCAAACTGCATCTTACTTCATGAGAATTCAGATACAAAATCATTCTTAGTCTACAATTACCAGATTACTGACTAAGAAAAGGAAACACAGGCCAATCCTTAATGGCACCACGACACATACCTGTATATTTACAATTAAAGCTGGGTGTCTGTCAAGCAATTATTTTAATAGTCACACAGAGAGCTTCAAGAGCATCATCACAGAAGTATGAATCACAGGGCGATGCTCGATTATCCCTGTACTCTGAAAGGGCATGTAGATTCTTGGCACGTTACACTAACAGATTGGTCAATCTCACTTTACTATCTCAGCAACTTTGCATTTAACGAGTCACGGATAGATTATTGTTCAACGTAATCATGCCAACATGATCTACCAAGAGTGTCCTAATTTCCTCTTCCTATACTAAAAGGAACCTCTTAATGATGAAACAGACAAGACTGACATGCAAATGCTGAGAAACTGCAAATAGAAAACAAGGTAGCGTTGTAGCAACATTACAGGCATGTAAAAAAGAAACGTTTTAGGGTTTTACATACACCAGGACACAACAACAACAAATGATGTTGTCCTTAAAATATCTTTGAATTAGATGAAACGAGCTACATTACACTGTCTCATTTATTTAAAAAATAAATAAATGAATAAGGTCATACTGCCACCTAACAGTACAGACCAACCTTCAACAACTGGCGCTGGACTGCTTGATTTGAGCTAGTCAGACATTACGCAGACTTTTCACATCTCATTTTTTCCTTAGATACATTTTCTTATAACTCCTATTTTGTGCATGGTTTTCCATAATCTCCCTTGCTACCATATAGCTCAGTTTCACCAAACAAAATACTGATGCTGATCGGTCTGAATGTGAATATCACAACAACCTGCAGATTCCTTATTAACCAGCATGGTGTGTAAATAAATGATGGAGCAATCTGCCCAATCCTGAAAGTAGTATATTCTGAGGACATATTCATTGCTTTCACTTGAATGAAGAGAATAAGTAGGTGCTAATAAAAAGTGCATTTGATTAACTGAATGTCAACAAGTATGCCCGACTCCATAGGCGCAGGCATTTTGTTAATTTTTTTAGTCGGTGCATTGACGTGCGCCAACAGAAAGCCAGGAAGAAAATATCGAGGCTTGTGTAGAAGTATCTCCACCTGCCCTTGTAGGTAGGGATTGATTTGTAGCAATAGGATCTGGGCACCTTACAGGCATTAGTTAATCGTGAAATCCTCTACGTATATTTAAATATTCTCCCATATGAGATCATCCACTTAACAACCAAAGCTTTGCTGAAAATCTATCATGAAACGCAGCATTAAATTGCAAGAACAAAAAATCATGTCTACTTATATCAAAGTTCACCCAATCCTAAAAGACCTGGTGAACCAGATAGTTTTACATCACTTCCTGATTCATAACACTAAACTAAAAGAGGGTGCAATGTGTTTTACAGATGTCTGTATGAAACTTCACAAGGACATCAAATTGTTTTTTTTTTTTTTTTTTTATGCTTATGCTTAAGTTAAAGTAAACGTTAACCCGTCTGAAAGCTAAATTATGCGTACACCATGACTACTTAATCTATTTTATTATAACGATAATCATTTAGTGATCCGGGTGCATGACTACCTGTCAAGCCAACAGCAGTTAAAGCCACTCACCTATATGGACGTCCAATGCGGCGGAAGATTTGTCCGTAGTTGGGTCACTGATGAGCATGGCTTTCAGGCCGTTGCTGAACTCCAGTCCCCTGTAAACCCTTTTGTCCTCGGGGGAGCGAATAATATCACTGACCACCCTCTTCACAACTGGAACTATCATTGTGAGCGGCGAGGATGACACCAGTCTGCAGAGAAACGTCATTACTTTAAAACATTTAAGTAAACGGGTTGCCGGTAAACACCCTCACCACGCTTTATTACAACTAAGACATTGAAACTTTTAGTTCGTTTTAAAACTGACGGCAGTCCTGAAGCATCACTTAGCAAAACGTTTCGGCAAGTTTGTCCAGACACTGCTGATCCAACATAACAAAATGAATCTTTGAGAAGAGCGTTTAACAGCCAATAAAGACAGCGGCGTCCCACCGTCCAGCCACCTGGGAAAGGTACTTACCTCGATGGAGGATTTAACTAAACCCCAGTCACAAAGGGGAGCCTGGCATTAGCGCATTCAATAAACCGTAACAAAAGCCGCAGACAACTTAGACAGTTTCTAATCAAGGAATATTGTGCCGCGTGCACTCTCCCGTTATTAGATCGAATCTAATCTTATCGAATCACACTTGAACTCCAGACGCGAGCCGCTGGAGCTAATGTGGCTAACGGCTAGCAGCGGCCGCTCCGACGACTACGGCTGCTGACGTCAGAAGCCGCTATCAGCTCGACGGCTGGCGAGGGAAGGCGTGCGCGGGCGCCGGCCAGGCCGCACTTGCCGTAGATATAGGTTGAAACAGACGCCGTTCCCCGTTGGCTGCGGTTGTCTCGTACGTCGGGCCGCTGCGTTGACACACTTAAAAACACTTCGCACCCGTGGAAAACAAACCATGACTGTTACGGCGCCATCTTCGAGCCGCCGAAAGCAGTCGAACGCAGAGCGCAGGTTAGTGCGACGCTGCAGGTGATCAGTTCAGCTACATACTCCGCCGCTGATGAAGCGGGACACGCGAAGAACTGCCTCCTAAACACACACTTCCAGCTGTGATATCTGCCAAGAGGAAAACTATGTGGAATCGTTCAGAAAAATCCGATGTGTCATTGACTCTGGTATTGATTAGAAAGCCTGGATGAGGACCTCCTTTCACACTCTGCTTGTTTTAAAGAAAATAACTCAAATTTAAAGAGTTAAATCAAAAATGTTTGGACAAAGTGACATAATGGGCATAACCAGTTTCTCTTTGTGGGCATTTCTGCTTTCAATTTTGCCTCCAGTAACTTAAAAGAATGTCCTGTTGGGTTAAGATCAGGTGAGTGACTTGGCTGTTGAAGAATATTTTATTTCTTTACCTTCAAAAAGTCTTTAGTTGCTTTCTCGGTGTGTGTAGAATCATTACTTATCTGCACTGTGAAGCACTGTTCTATCAGTTTTGTAATATTTCTGTGAGCAAAGAGCACAGACCTCCACCACCTCCAAATTCGTCTCAGTTCTTCTGTCAGCAGTCATATTTTTAGTAAACGCCAGTGAGCACCGATACCATAATACTGCCTCCACCGTGTTAGAGACATGATGTGGCTTTCTTTAGATCATGAGCTCTTCCTTTCCTTCCTTTTCTTCCTTTCTCTTCCAGTCATTCGGGTACAAGTGTATCTTGGTTTCACCCGTTCAAGTAATCTGAGTTTCCCCAGTTTGTACCTTGTTGTGAACCAGCTGTACTTACATCCACAAAGTTGTCTCCAGATTTTAGATTTTGACAAAGACATGCTTACCTTCTCCAGAGTATTCATAACATTTATTGATTTTCTTCACCAAGAAAGAGATTCTGTGATCATCCAAGTCAGTTGTCTTCTGTGGTCTAGCAGGCGTTGTGATATTATTGAGTTCATTACTGCTTCTGTTGTTTTTAAGAATATACCTATATGTTGATCTGGCCACACCAAAGGTAGTTGTTATCTCTGTTTAAGTATTTTTTTCTCAGTTTAACAATGGATTTGAGTCTAAATACTGTGTAATGCCAACTTCATACCTGATAAGGTCAAAATGCTTTATTGTTGACATAAACGGTGCTATGACTGTATAACTTTGAAGAACATGTTTTTAAGGCTGCATTTGTGGAAAAGAGTTGTGTAATAAATAAATGTGACCACTTTTCTCAATTGAGGGACTTTTTTTTCAACTATTACTCTGTTAAAGTTAGGTCTGTAAAATAAATTTTACTAGGAGCAGTTACAATGAAAGGCATTTTGTAAATTCAAAGCTTTGCAAGTTTAGACTTTTAGACTTATTACTTGCATATGAGTGTGACAGTGAAATATAAACTTATTCATTCTCAATGTTAACTGGAGAAATGTTATGCATTATTTATGAACGTTTGGGATAGAAGCAAAGATTTTATCTTTATCTTTTATCTATCTATAATGATGATGATTCTAATAATATTAATAATAATAATAAAATACTAAATGGATAATGTAGAAACGTAATTTCATATATATGTAAAAGGGAAAAGTTCAACATGAGCATTAAAAAAAATGTAAAAAAAAAAAAAAACATGAAACAATCGTACAATATATAAAAGAAAAAATAGTGCCATTTTTTTATCCCTCCCATCGCACGTGCTGTTTCTGTTCTGCTAATAATAACAATAACTCCAGTTTTTACAGTCTGATCCAATCTTTTACCCGTTCACCGTTTGACCACTAGGTGGAGACAGATATCTTTATTTGTTGATATTTGTCTATTATCACCTGTCACGTGGGACAGGACGTTTGTCTAATATCGTAAACTTTTATTGTAATATTTTTTTATTAAGATTAATACATGCTTTGGTGGAAGTACTTTAAATCAACCCATACCAGAGATTTACTGTGTTACAATAAGTGACAGAAAGGTTAAGATCATTATAAAGTACAGAAGTTCATTTGTTTAAATTAGCAATTTCTTATTTAAAGAATACGAATTAAGGGGGTGTGGGGTTCAAAATAACAAATTCTAACCGGTTTATGCTTTTTTTTTCATTGATAAAATGATTATTATCTGTATTTTTTATTTATTTTTTGGTTACTGTTTGAAGTGAAAGAGGAACACATTTTGAAAGTGACGTTCATAGGATCCAGCTGAATCCACAGAGCTCCTCCTCTTTTAAATCCTAACTTCACAGTTCTGTAAATCCCTGCTGGACAGTGAGCTACTCAGACCAGCAGACACAATCCTGAGACATGGAAAACCCAGCTGGCACAGAAGCCAAGAAGAAAGTAGTGGCCGTGGTAGGCGGTGGTTTGGTAAGAAAATGAAAGCAAACTCTTGATTCACTGAAAATGACGTCTTTTTTTTTCACATGAATGCAAACATGGCTGTTTTTTTCTGTGGCAATGCTCTTCTTATTAAGGGATTAGCTTTACAAAACTATATTCTTCCACCATGGGATTAAAGAAGTGTGTGTATGCATTTAAAAGATGTGACCCTGCAGCTTGGAGTATATTCTGCAGCCACTTGTTACTAATGTATGACTATGTGGTAACCTCAAAATAGGTGATTGCTTTTGCTTTTTCTGCAATTTTCTTTTTAATGCTTTCTTATGCCTTACTAGTGCTCCAACTATAGTTTGCATTCACTAGACATAACAAGTAAACCATTTATGTTTAGTTACTCAGACACAAACTAAATTCTTTTGTATTCAAGATGAGAAGCAACCTTAGTTTACAGGAGCATAAGAAGAGCAGAACCACTGAGACAGGTGGATTTGGATCCAGGAATTATTATTCAGGCGTGTTTTTCTTAGGGAACTCAGGAGCATTGCACCCCTACTGTGGTACTGGCCTTTGGACCCTTAGCAAATTATGAAAGCAGTGATTTAAGTAAAGTTTTCAACCATTATTTATTAACTCCATAGGTGGGGGCACTGAATGCCTGCTTCTTTGCCAAACGGGGTTTTGAAGTGGAAGTCTTTGAAACTAGAGAAGGTAGAAGTCAAAACTCTTTTTCAACCCCTACACTTCAAAGAGAATACAAATATAAGATTACACCCACAAATCAATGAATTGCACATACAACTTATACAAGTGTTTTACAAAGATGAAACTGGATCTTCGCATGTGTTTTTGGTCAGATATCCGGAAAGCCAAAATCGTGAAGGGCAGGAGCATCAACCTGGCCTTGTCTCACAGAGGTCGGCAAGCCCTGAAGCATGTTGGAATGGAGGAGACGGTATGATGACCAAATGTATTTACTTTTGAAGTACCCAAGTGCAGATGGGCTTTATCTCAGGGACCAGAGGTTTAATGACCCGTCTCAGTTATCTCATGATCCAAATAACATAAAAAAGGCAGAAACTGACAACTTCTTTGTGTAGGTCATCCATTATTCTGGCTTCTGTTTAAAACAGGTTCCCTTAAAAATGTTTCAGAAAGTACTTATTTATATATTTAGTTAGATTTCTTATAATGAAATATTAAAAGTATGGCCATGCCCCAAGGAAATCCTCCACATTACTTTCTCTACTTGCAGTCCACTCGAGAGGTTTTACCCTGGTAAGTTAGTTCAGCATTCTTCCCTGTTGGCCCACATATTTGCTGCACTGAGCTTGTTAAGCACGCCTTGGGGCTCCACATCAGCCCTTTTTTCCGACTTGCATGAATTTTCAGCATGACAAAATCTGGCTTGCCTTACCAGGTATTCACCAGCACTGTCGGGAGGCCGATGCTGCGTCACTGTGGCCAACTGTCAGTTGCATGATGGCCTCTGTTTTCACTCTTTTTTTTCTTTTTAAAGTCAAAGCTAGTGTTTTGTCGGAGCAAACCATAACACCATGAATGATTGCACCTGTCTGTTTTAATGTTTGCAATAGTTTTCTCCCCTCTTTTTTGCTCAGATTGTCTCTAAGGGAATCCCCATGCACGCAAGAATGATCCATTCACTGAGTGGGACGCAGTCCCCAATCCCTTATGGCAAGAAAAGTCAGGTAAACCTACAAATCTGACATGTTATTGGAAACTCCTGTAAAAACAAATCATGAATGCTGGTACTTGTATGAATAATAAACATCATTTCAGTGTTTTTTCATAAAACGTGTTGTCATTTGGCTTCCTTATATTGGCTGGCAAATCAGCATCAGCCCTCGTCTTTACCGTGCCATTCAGTGCTGAAATGAGGATTAATCTATTGATTTGTAAGAAGAATCTGGTTGAAAACGGACACGCTGTAAGAATTGCCTCATGTATGTAAATGCAGCAGTGCAAGTAACGGCCTGTGTGGTCATACTAGCATTTGTCACGACGAAAATCGCAGCTCATCTAACTGGAGGTTTAAATTACATTATAAAATGTGTCCCAGTTTTGTTTTGTATTCTTTTGCGTATGAGTCTTGGCTAAAAATATTTTCATGATTACCCAGCTGCCAGTTTGGCAGCAGCTCTTAATCACATTAGGGGCCATTCATGGTAAAATAAAACAAAAATATTCAAGAAAGCCGCGTAGCCTGTGTAGTCATGAATGCAGCGAGAAATTTAAACCTGTAGAGGCTTCCTGTTCCCATTTTTAATGAATGTACTGGTAATTCTGCTTGAGAAGTTTGAACATACTTGCACTTCATCACTGATTGTTCTCTTTTCAGTACATCCTGTCTGTAGACCGAGCCAATCTGAACAAAGAGCTTCTAACAGGTACGGACACTAATAGTGTCTTTGTGTAATTTAACAAAAAGGCGTCGCGGAGCATGAAGAGAAAAGTGCCCTGAACCAGGTTACAGTCAAATGGAAGAGGCGCTGAAGTGAAGCCTCACACATTGTAGTGACACATTTGTGTTCAGATTATTAGACAGAACAGCTGTTTACATGCTTTTCATACGGCACAGCTTCTCTCATCAGCATTCAAGAGGAGTTTCAGCGGAAAGTCGAGCACTTTAACAGCATGAAACAGAATAAGGGAGCAGAATTCGCCCTCAATATTGCCAAACGATCAGACTGTTGTTAGGGTTTGTTGGAAGCTGAAAACAAAAGACAATGGTGGTTTTTAGGGAATAGTTTTCAAAATAAAAGTCGATTTCATTAAGAATTTGTTTTAATCTAATTTGATGTCAGTTAAAAACAATCTGAATTAGATCTAATTGTACATCAAGTGGAACTAACACGTCTCCGGGCCTAATGTGCTAACCCCCCAAAAAACCCACAAACTAAACACCAGCACTGCTTTATGCTGCTGATTATGTAAAAAAGAAAAAGGACCCGCACACTGTTCTTCCCCAAGTTGTTACAGGTTAGGATAAGATGGACAAAGAAATCAAGAGTAAGTAGTTATTCCTACATTTACTTTGACTTTTATGACTTTACTGATAGTTTAAATCCCATTTTATCTGTAAATATACATCCATTTGTTCATTTCAGGCTTGCAACACATAAAAAAAATACTAGATGATAAAGCTTTTACCACTTTGCAGTGTTAGTTTTAATTGTTGCTGGTAACAACGGTACGTGGTCATTGTTGTCTCAGTTTTTATGTGGAATTCTCCACATCTTCTCCGGTGGGGTTTGGAGAAAATCAATTGGGCCATTTTTGATTGTCTTGTTGAAAAATGCATGCACGTCCCTGGAAAAGATGCTGTCTTGAAGGCAACATATGTTGCTCTGAAACTTTAATGTGCTCGTCTGCATTAATGGTCCCATCACAGAAGGGTAAATGAGCTTCGCCATGGGCACTGACACAACCCCATCACGGAGCCATGCCAGACTGTGGCACTTGCTGCTGGTAACAGGCCTATTTTCCCTTTGGTGTGGGGCCCACAGCCCCATTTCCACCATGAAAGATCTGGAATGCTGATCCGTGTCACCACAATACGCATGTCTACTGTGTGATGGTCCATCCCAGAACAAAGTCAACCTTAAGTCAAAAGCACTTATTGTCACATGTGCACTGTAAAGATTACAGTGAAAGGTTTTAGTTTTATTTGTTAATGCAGATCTGTTCTGTAGTACTTGACCAAGATTTTCCCAGAATCATCCCTTGTCCATATGGTCATCTCAGCTTTTAATGGATGACAGTTACTGATGCAGTGGTGTCTGAGCAGAGATGCTCAGATCTCCTTCACCCCAGACCCTTCCTCCAGCTCTTCTGGGGGGACCCCAAGGCGTTCCCAGGCCAGCCGACAGACATAGTCTCTCCAGTGTGTCCTGGGTCTTCCCCGGGGTCTCTTCCTGGTGGGACATTCCCTGAACATCTCTCTAGGGAGGCGTCCAGGGAGCATCCGATACGGATGCCCGAGCTACCTCTGCTGACTCCTCTCGATGTGAAGGATCAGTGGCTCAACCCCGAGCTCCTCCCGAGTGACTGAGCTTCTCACCCTATCTCTAAGGGAGCGCCCAGCCACCCTGCGGAGGAAACTCATTTCGTCCGCAATCTTGTCCTTTCGGTCATTACCGAAAGGACGGTGGGAGCGTAGATTCACCAGTAAATCGAGAGCTTCGGCTTTCGACTCAGCTTCTTCACCACGATGGTCCCGTATACCTGACTGCAGATGCTGCACCAATCTGTCTGTCAATCTCACGCTCCATCTTTCCCTCACTCATGAACAAGACCCCAAGATACTTAAACTCCTCCACTTAAGTCAGGGCATCTCCACCTACCCGGAGGCCACCCTTTTCCTGTTCGAGAACCATGGCCTCTGATTTGGAGGTGCTGATTCTCATCCCACCTGCTTCACACTCGGTTGCAAACCGCCCCAGCACATGCTGAAGGTCCTGGATTGATTTGATCAATTATGCTAAACTTAGAGGTCTTAGTCTTGTGTCCGCCCACAGAGGACAATTGAATTGCTGGATCGCAGAAATTTGCAACACATTGTCACAGCAGATATTTTTAAACTCTGTGCAAATATCTGCCAACTTTAGAGCAAATATCATCAGTATTTCCTTCAGTCACAGATGCTGCTCAGAACTCCAATTAAAAATACATAGCTGTTTGTTTTTTCCCTTCATTTGTCTTAATTTAGAGCGTTTCCTCACAAGCTGAGCTCCAACTGCTGCTGATGCGCTGCTTCTTGGCAGTCTTTAAAGCGCCTAAGTGCATCTGGGGATGTGTTAGCGTTTTAGCTGGAAGGATTTTGCCCAATATTTAATGAGGAACCTCAGTGTATATTTAGAGACAAAGTGTGACAGCATGACTGTGTATTTAATTAGATTGCCTGGATAAAGAGAGGCAGACTTTCAGCGCTCTTATCAGGACCGATCCAGGCTCCCACAGTGAACACTGAGATAAAGAGATTTAAGCCGTGTGACATCGCAAACACCAGTTTTCACAAAATACAGACCCACTGACAGCTGTGTAACGCTGTCGAGGAGAGTCATGCTGATCAGCACATGACCGGTTCCCCTTCAGGTTTTGCTGACACACAGTCCTTTTTCCATTTTATTAGCATGACGAAGTTCTCCTGTGTGTTATCTTACCAAAAAACAGGAGATCTGAGATTTAAGATCGGTCTGTAGTTGTTCATTTAGTCCTTGTCAAGTGTGTCCTTTTGCAGCAGAGGTTTAATTGCAGCTGTTTTTAGTGGTTCTGGAAACATACCTGACATTAAAGACAAGTTCACATTCTGTAGCAGGTCTGACTCCAAAATCTCCGAGACCTTTTTCAACAAACCTGTTGGGAGGACGTCTAAACAGCAAGAGGAGGATTTCAGTTGATGTCATGAAGAAGTCCTCCAGGTCTTTGCTGTTAATGGGGTGAAACTGTGTCATGGTGTTTAAACTGGTGTTTGGTGGACACAGTACATAACCTGAACCTGCTGTTGACGTACCAACTGCTCCTCTTGTTTGTTAGCCTGTCAACTGTGGTAAACAAGGCCTGAGTGTTTTGACTGTTTTTTGGTGATGATGTCAGAAAAGTAAGACTTCCTTGAATTCCTCAGTTGTAAATCTAGTTTTAGCGAGACTTTTATCTGCCATGTAAAACTGTGTTGCGTCATGTCTGTAACGTTTCCTCTCACAGAAGCAGAGACGTATCCAAACACAAAGCTGAACTTTGACCACAAACTGCAGGACTGGAGCTCTGAAACGGGGCTTATGACCTTTATCAGGTAAACAATCACCAAGCGTACACGTGTGCACACAGAGACACAGGCACGGGGCTACCTCAGAGGTAGATGTCCTCATTTAGTTACTGTGTTTTTAAGAATGTATTGATCATGTTTCCTCCTTGCTCTAACGTGTTTTGTGACACGTAGACCTGGAGGATGACATACACGGCGTCTCTGCAGTGGCTGTGCACGGCGTCCGGGTTTGTCTGTAATTGGTTGTCCTTGAGGTAAATGTAAAACACAATTTACAATCCAATTAACAGTGAAACAGCCCCGGGGCCTTTTTAGTTGTGCGGATTAATATACCCATGCAGTTAATTATTAACACAGTATGCAAAAGCAGAAACTCTGTTAAATTTGTTCTGAGTTCTTGATTGAATTCAATATTATCTTAAGTGTTAAAATATCCAATTGATGCCTATGCTGCCTTTTCTGTTTATATTTTTGTCAGTGCCTTACAGCTCCCAGTTAAAAACAGATTATGAATCACTCTGTAATCATTGCCACAGTAAACAAACACTTTAATGCATTTCAATTCATTCAGCTTTTTTGTGAGGGCTTGAAACGCCCACCTGGGGTGCGCAACACATATGGAGGTGCATATTTAATCTCTTCATATATTTGCTTCCTCCACCTTGTGAAAACAGCTGTGATAACAGCATTTCCTCCAACACAAATAGACAGAAAAAGCACAGATAGATGTCAGCATGAAATAGATGTAAATGACTTATTTTCCTGTTACAGCGTGAGCTGTGCTTGGACAATAATCCACTTTAATGCTTTAAATTTTATAACTTGTTAATGAGGAAATGTGAAATCCATATCCTGAGATTCAGGTGCATGAACAGTGCAATTCCTCATAGAGACTAGATACTTTTAGACGTACTTACTAACTATCCACCGGACTCCTGCATGGCGTTAACAGCCAGGCAGAGTTACATCCAACATCGGTCTTTTACTGCAGCCCGCAACTAATCGGTCCAAACAAATTCAAAGCGTGAGGTACACAGGGATTCAGATTATCACTGGCAATCAGAACAGATGAGGGCTGAACAGAAGGCAGACACCGTGAAACAGGCAGGATCAAAACACGAGAGAGAAGCACAGGGAACAATGGCAGGAACGCCAGCATGGCCAAGGTGATCTGGCAGAGGGAGATGGGAGACCAGAGCTTCAGAGTGTAGCAGTAATCACTCGTGTGGGTAATCAGCTGAAGCAGACAGGCGACCAGGGAACAGGTAGAAGGAGGAGGAGGATCTGGGAAAAGAGGTGAAGAGAGGGAGCACAAGAAATACGGCAAGATGTGGATAAAATTAGTGTGAGAAGTAAGCATAACTCGTTCAGTGGACCGAAACATCACATGTAGGCAGGTGATGGATAATGAAGCCTTCTGGGCAATTCATTAGCTTGAATCCACAATGCCAAGGAGGAAAGACATCATCAGAGAGGCGATGCTTACTGCCTATCAAATCTACAGAGAGAAAGCTGCCAAAATTCCCAAAAAATTCACCCCAATGCTCAGATAAACTGAAAGAGCAAAAGAGAGAAGTTGCGTCATCAGACTCAGACCTCAGTTAACATGTTAAAGTAAACAATTCATAGGGATAAAGCTAAAAACAATGGCTTGTTTAGAATGGTCACCTGGATAAAACCTCTGCTCTCTTAACAAAACATGCCAATACATATGACTTCTGGAAACATCCCATACCAGCTGTCAAGCACGGTGGTGGACGGCCGATGATTTGAGTCACACCTTAAAGTCACTGCGTTGGCCTTTAACTCCTTCGTGAAATCCGCTACAATTGGGTTCAAACTGGGTCATGAATCAACAAATGTCCCAGCAAATTCACCCAATGATGCACCTGAATTATTCCAGCACATCAGTGAATCTAGCTCTGAAAAACTGAGAAGAATAAAAGAAAGAGGAATAACGGCCCAAACTCCAAACCTCACCCCATTTGAAATAGTGTGGCGGGACGTTAAGAGAGCTGTGCATGAATAACAACCTAATTGTGATGTAATATTGACATATAATTATATATAAAACTAGATATGATGAGGAATGTAACAATGACCTTATAACAGTACATGGTTCTTGTTTGGCTGGCTCTGGCACATTGAACTCTTAGTAGTGATTTAATGCCTCCTTCCTGATCTGATCTGAAACCAATAAAATTGTAATATCCACAAGATGAAGAATCACTAAATACATTTAAATAAATTACCCTCCACAACGCTGTACATTGTTGCCAGAAACAATTTGGCAACATGACGTATCATTATATTTTCTTTAAAAATTGTTTGTGTGTCCAAGCACATTTTCAATGGCCTAAACACTGAATTTGTCAAACACACCAGCATCCACTAATGCCTGCTGTCCTTGTGAATTTATCAAGATGTAAGATCAGATGCATTGTGACAGAAACCCCTTTTCATCTGACACTTGAGACTGCAACCAGGAGTGGTGGGAAAATTGATTCTGGCTGTTCACAGGGGTTTGTCAAGGCCAGTTCACTTTATATTTACAACTAGAATCAATGAAGCCTACCACTATTCCAGGGAATCAAAAAGTCATCATTTTGGGATGGATATTGCAATAACAAAATTATAAATCTCACAGTTATAGCACATTAGAGGATTTTCTTTTTCTTTCTTTTAGTAATAAAGAAGTCAAGCACGAATTCACAGCTGTGTTGAAGCAAAATGACCACATTCCCTTTGGGAATGCTTGTCTTGCAAGATAAGCATTCCTAAAGGGGAAGGGCGTTATAAATCTGAGTGTCAGTCTGTGTGACAGGTGTAGAGGCAGTGGGGCATATCTTCCAGAAAATCTAACGTGTTACTTATTAAAATATTCAGCACGTTCTGATATATTTTTTTGTGACATTAAAGGCCCTCAGGCTAAGCATGAAGCCTGTTGGATCAACTCTGGGATACTTAGATGGAATTCAGATGGAGGACTGCTTTAGCCGAAGTCAATTTGTCACATCGTTCCTCTCCTTCTCAGGTCGGATGGATCCAGGAAACAGGTTCAGGCAGATTTGATTGTAGGCTGTGATGGAGCGTTCTCTGCCATTCGCAAGCAGTTCCTTCGTCGCAGCCGCTTCAACTACAGCCAGACGTACATCCCTCATGGATACATGGAGCTCACTATGCCACCCATCAATGGAGAGGTCTGTCTTCTGTATGGTGGTGACTTGCTATACAGATATGTCTATTCACCCCATCTTAAAAGGGACAGATTTTTTTTTTTTGTAACTGAAAGCGCATATTTTGGTGTTTTAAGTGGCTACCAACTCAAACCTTCTCAGATATCACAATTCTGTAACTTTGCTTGGGGGTCACCTCAGGCTCAAAAGAGGCTATTGTGACATCACAGTCCCAGATCAGGGAAGAGTTTTCCAGCTTGTCCATCTTTAACATCTTCCAGTTTCATTTAATACTGCATTTGCTGTCCCTTAGTCGGTGTAGTAGGGCAGAACTTTAACACCAGTTTGAAAATAGGAAGTCCCCACAGAGGAAGGGGTGGAGTGGAATAGATGACTCCGCCCCCTGAAACCAGCTGTTATGAACAGAGGTGTGAAAACATGGTAAAGGGGTTTTTTGTACAGTATCTTGTTGGTATTTTCAACAAGGAATATTACAAACACTTCTTGAAGACCTAATTTTCTTAAACGAATGTATTTTTTTTCACTCACCTTTATTGTTTCTTCTTTAATCAGTTTGCTATGAAGCCCAATTATCTGCACATCTGGCCACGAAACACATTCATGATGATTGCTCTGCCCAACCTGGTGAGTTTGTTTTTCTGTTCTCTTGTCTTGTTTTGGAAATGTAAGTTTTATTTGTGAAGGTGTTACCACCTCGACAACGACTGGCCTCTACCGTGTCCTTGTAGAGTTGACTGTAGAGTTGACATTTTCATAACTGGATTAATATGCAGAAACCTTTGAGTTCAAAATGCCTCAGTTCCAAGAGGTTTACCCTACTTTTTAAACTACAGTCGTGTCCTCATTCTCACCTGAGTCTTTTATCTACCATGATTGTACTGCATGGCGGAATCAGCACAATGATTTTGCTTTCCAGAGTCAAACCAGATTACGATGGCTGATAGCTGCCTTTAGAAAGCATTGTATTTTAACGCTGTCACAGTTCACAAGACAACATTAGAAGTCAAGAAAGCGAGGGGGGGCACTGCTATGCTCACATTGTCATGTATGGTCCATCGCTTCGTCTGGAGGGTGTTCAACAACAATGTTTGACGATTTTAGAAGTTGCTATCAAAAAAAACACTGGTAAAATGTACACGAAACATGAATTTATAAGGATGTCTTTATAAACATATGAGCTGTTCTTTCATTAATTCATCATCAGTTATGCAGGTACAAGATCTGGAATTGAATAAAAATGTGAGAATTGCATCCGTGTATTGTAGATTATTTTGCCGTTCCAATGAATCTACAATACACACACACACACACACACACACACACACACACACACACACACACACACACACACACACACACACACACACACACACACACACACACACACACACACACACACACACACACAGAAGTGTCCAAATCAACAGTTTTTCTGTTTGGAAATTAAAAGGAGACCTACACATCCACAGAAGACAGTAGGTGATGACTGCTGCATAGGACCAACACATATTAGTCTACTAAAAAGGAGATGCAGAGGGTTCACCGGAGGCTGGAAGCCATGTGTAATCCCCAAGAATAGAGAAATCAGATATAAATTTGACAAATATTGTCCTAAAACTCTAGATGCTGGAGGTGCATTGTTTGTACAGATGAACCTATAAATTAAACCTGGACCAAACATCATCTATAAAACACGCGGAAGCAATGTGATATTATTGGCTGTTGTGACCTCCAGTGGCACTGATGATGATGGTACACAATACAGTTGTAACCAAGAAATTCATAAGAGCTGCCAAAATTTAGCAAAAATACTTTCCCAAACAGATCGACAGTGACCATCCCCTTCTGAGAAGGACGTTTTTTTTTAAGTGAAGTTGTAGAATTTCTGCAAGTGACAAATTATTCACCTGATAATCAAGCTGAATGTCACCTCCAGATGCAAAATTAGGCAACAAACAACAACGGAAAATGGCTGCAGTGAAAACCTGCCAGAGCATAAAATAAAAGCAAATCCATTGTTTGGTGATGTCTCCAGACTTTGGATAGCCATTGTCTGAGCAGCGCTTTCAATAAAGTATTCTATTATTAAATGAGGACTTTATCTATAATTGTATTAGTTCATCGAATTAGACCAGACCCTGTGAGAATGAGGAGTCCACATGTGAAATTGTAGCTTTATAAAATGAATATGTCTTGACTAACAGCTAAAGTGGCTAAAAAAATGAAAAAAAAGAAAAGAAATATAAAACCTCCTGGACCACAAAAAGGACATTTATATTCATGATGGATACTTTAACTTTTAGGACATTAAGTATAATTAATTTGCTGTCCTATGAGGCGTCTGAGCTCATTTTTCATTTGTTTACACTTCGTCAGTACTGTTGTTACACTAAATGAAGAGGAGCGATGTAATGCACAGCTCCAACACGCCAGCTCGTTCCATTATCTCGCTCCTTCATAGCTTGGTGGCTGTGGCAGTTGGGTCAAAGAGAGCTGAGTACAAAAAGAAAAAAAGGAAAAGGAACCGAGATAACAAACAGGGCAATCCTGAATGTCTCCTGCGTGTAGGAAAAAAAAGACTGTTTTATTTTATTTACTGTTACGCCACAAAACTTGAATGTTTTTGTTATTAGATTGAAAATTATGGCGACGTCACACTGCAGTAGTCGTGGGGTGTGTGTGTTTTAAGAAGACAAAGGGCAAAAAAAAAAAAATTTTTGTCCAAAAACTAGTGCTAGTACTGCTAGAGCGGCGAGTGCCAAGAGCTGAGCTGGATCGAATAAAGCGTCTTGTGGTCACGTGTGGAGAACTTGACGGTAAACGTGTCACAGCGGGGTGTTCAAGCTGACATCACAGTGTGATCTGCTTATTTTCCGACTCAGGACAAGACATTTACCTGTACCCTCTTCATGCCCTTTGAAGCGTTTGAGAACATCACCACAGGAGATGAAGTCATTGAGTTTTTTCAAAAATGCTTCCCTGATGCCATCCCTCTTATCGGAGAGTAAGTGACCTTTGCAACGCTCTTGTTCTTCATCTGTGTTTTCTCTTTTCTGTCCCCCTGGCCTTCATGTTGTCGTCAAACCTGCGTGGCCATCCTCAAAAAAACACTGAGTTCCTGTCGCCTCGACTCCAGCCACGTCCACAGCCGTGATTGGTGAAGTGTGAAACTGCTGTCTTACCCTCACATGGACCTTTGCCATGAGGTTTTAATTCGAAGTGAATCATATGTCGTAGGTAACAGAGAAAAAGAGCATGCATGAGGTGTAAAGAAGCTTTAGGCTTTTATTCATGCTTCTCTTTCATGTGGTGACTTTATATAAAGAGCTCAAGCATAAACAGCGGAATAAATACATTATTTCATATATTTTTCTTGTCCCTAGTCAAGCCAAATGGAGCACAGCTGTTTCAGCATACTCAGATATGGCAGATGGTTCTGAAGCAACTAAAAAACAGTTTATGTGTTAAAATAAACAGCTTTATTCAGTTATTCAAAATAAATGTACAGTTGTTTTGTTTTTCATTTGTGCCCTGCAGGGAGGCTCTCAGGAGAGATTATTTCCGACTGCCTGCACAGGCCATGGTGTCTGTTAAATGCTCCCCATATCACATCGGGGACAAATGTGTCCTTATGGGGGATGCGGCCCATGCTGTGGTGCCTTTCTACGGGCAGGGGATGAACGCTGTGAGTAACACTGAATGGAGCAAAAGAAAAGGCAAATACGAATTACTTAGAGACTCATTCATCCATTTCTGCTTTTCAGGGCTTCGAGGACTGTATTGTCTTAGACGAAATCATGAATCAGTTCAATGAGGATTTCAGTGAGTGCCTTTTAAATGAGCTAAAAAAAAGATTAACTTGCATTAAAAAAATAAAAAAATAAAAAATTGTGCTGCTGCTCATTGTGTATCTGTCTAGGCGCTGTTCTTCCCGAGTATACCAGGGTCCGGGTCCCCGATGACCACGCCATTGCAGATCTGGCCATGTACAACTATATTGAAGTAATTCATGTTTCTTCTGTGTGACCTATTCCCTTAACGCTGTCACTGCTCATCTTCAAGCATCACAGAAACTGTTAAAATTGGCTCACGTACATTATTTTAGAGCAATTATTCAAGCAGGAAAAATGAGCTGAATAATGTTGCTTTTAATTAATAGTTTCACCAGTAAAGAATGTCATATATTGAAAACACACTAACTCTCGTCCACTGATGTTGGATGACAAAGCCTGGCTCACAAGATCCGTTCCAGTTCATCCCAAAGGTGCTAGATGGGGTTATTATCAGGGCTGTGTCTGGGCCAGTCAAGTTCTTCTACACCAACCGTGTCATATCATGTCTTTATAGTCTTTTGCTTCAGGCATGATGGACAGTTTTGCTGGAATAGCAAAAGGCATTTCCCCAATCTCCTGCCACAAAGTTAAAAACAGCATCGCCCTAAATGTCTTGGTGTCCTGAATTATTGAGATTACCTGTCACTTGAGATAAGGGGCCAAGACCAAACCCTGAAAAACAGCTCCATACCATACTCCTACACCAAACTTCACAGTTGGCACACGGCAGTCAGGCGATGTTCTGCCGACATTCACCAAATCCAGGGCTCAGCCATCTGACTGCCAAACGGAGAAGCGTGATTCATCACGCCACAGAATATGTTGCAACTGCTCCACAGTCCAGTGACTGTGCTTCTCATTGTGCTGGCATGCAGCTGCTTGGCACTGGAAACTCACTTCACGAATCTCCCACTATAACGTTTTTGTGCTCACATTAATGCCAGTGGAAATTTGAAACTTCAGCTAGGGAATCAGCAGCGAGTTGCTGACTTTTATGCATCGTGGGGTTTCTGCTTCTGCTTCGTGGCCGAGTTGCTGTTGTTCCTGGAAGCAGGGATGACATTTCACATTTACTCTCTTAGATCCTATAGAAGCAGTCAGGAGGTACTTTGTATTGCCTACATAATTTAAAAAACATTTTTTTTATTGGCTTCATGTTTGTTACTAAATGGCAGAGTGAAAAAGTTATATGTTGTGGTTCATCTGAGGCTGCATTTGCCTAATATTTGGATCATTATTATTACATTTTTACATAAAAACAACAACATAAGATTAAAAGAAGAATTCTACCTTTTGCACAGAAGTACTAGTTCAGTCAAACTTTACATTGGTGTGGCATCTGTCATGTAGATTTACACAGTACAGCTGTTGACCACAATGATAAAAATAAAAAACAATATATGATGGCAGTAATTGTGAATTTATGTAACATACTTATACCTATACTTATATAAGCTTGTATAAATATATGACCTTTATTTTGCAAAATAACAAAATAAATGTTCGCAAAGTGCATCAACTAAACATCATAAAAATTGGTGAAACATGATCCATCTAAAAAAAAAAAGTAATTAAAAGAGTCTTAAAAGGTGACAGAGCTTCTCTTGGTGGAAAATGATTCCACAGCTGTGTAACTCTCACAGCAGATGTTCTGCCAGTGGACAACAGCTGGTCTGCAGATCTGAGTGCACAAGCAGGGCTAAAGGGGTTAAAAAGGTCAAACATGTAGGGTAATTCATGCATGGTCAGTGGTTGAAAAACACGCAATTAGATTTAAAAATCTATTCTTACTATCACTGGTAACTGCGAGGACGGTGAGTCTTGTATCTGGAAAATGTGTTCACATTTTGCAGTGTTCATCAGAACCCTTCTAGCAGAATTTTGTACAAGCTGGAGGGAGTTTAATAATTGCATTGTTAGCGTTATTGAAAGAGAGGAACGACCTTAGTAATGTTCCAGATTTGGATTATGGCGGTAACCACATGCTGCTTTTGAAAAAATAATAATAAAAAAAAAAAAACAGTGCAGGAACTTCAGAAACACACTTGGGCTGTATAGTTCAGAATCAGCTGTAGATCGAGTATTGTTGTCAAGCCTGATTAAAATAACAATAAAAAAAGTATTAGTTTCTTTGCCCACTGAGACAGAAACATGATCATGGTTTTTAGGTGAGGAAAAGGAAGATATGGGGAAAAAAAAACAACTCCCTATCACCTTAAAATTCAAACAAGAGATTTGTTTTCCAGCGTTTGCTTGAATTAAGTCCAAGAGATCTTAATGTTGCAGTCAGTTTCTCCAAGAGTCCAAAAGCCTATGATTAGTGATATTATGCCTATGACCAATATGTGGATCAAGTAAATAGTTTAGAGGTTTTTAATATGACTGAAGGTTTATTTAGTGATGTTTAACCTCAATAACAAGAAAATGTGTTACTTTACCTCCCAGATGCGAGCACATGTCAACTCTAGATGGTTCCTTTTTAGAAAATACGTTGATAACTTCCTCCACGTCCTCATGCCGAAGACAATAATTCCACTTTACACAATGGTAAGTATCGTGTCAACAACAAAATCACCCCCAACCAATCAATGTCACTCCAACCAATCAATGTAATGTTTTGTTCCTCTCTGTTTAAAGGTCACTTTCACCAGGACCAGATACCATGAAGCTGTGGAGCGCTGGCACTGGCAAAACAAAGTAAAGCTCTAAACCTCCATCTAAATACTTTCCCTCTTAGATGTATTTGACTTATTCAGCTGTGCTGCATGGAGAAATGACTCAGATTTTTCATGTGAGGCTGTAGATAAGCCAGTTTTTCCTTGGCCTGGCTGATGACTTCTGCACTAATGTTCCGAGACACTGCAGGGATTTTCAGAGCTTCCTTTTTAAAGACTTTAACTTTTTGCACTTTATGGGAAAGAAAAAATCCTTCGTGGAACTCCATGTGCATAAGATAGACATAACTTTGACCAAAACACTGATAGAGTGGAGCGTGATGGCTGAAATAGAGGATGGAGGGGACGACAGTGTGTGTGTCTGCTAAGTTTCAGGAGGGTGTTAACATAACAGCAAGGTCACAAAGTATTTGAAGATTGTGGAAAAAGTGTGCACTTCAAGAAGACAGAGATGAAGTTTAAACTTTCAATAACATTAACAAAATATATCTTTTTTTTTTTGTACAGCACCCACTTAGTCAAATTCCAGATTACATATATATCACCAGTTACTAAATGGAACACCAAGAGGCTTTTTCAGACTATTTATTTTAAATAATATTCAGACTTCAACGTCCCCAAAAGATAAATCAAAGGCAAGCCAAGTTTATTTCTATTGCACATGTTTTGAACAAGAACGTTCAAAGAGCTTTATAAAAATATAATAAAAATGCATTAAAAAGTAAAAGAGTTTAAAAGTAGAAAATAAAAGCAGACAGACGTAAGTTGAAAGTAAATGAATTAAACAAATGAGATGCAAGAAATAAAGGCTGGAGTGCATCATGGTGGATTACTGAAATGCAGCAGTAAATAAAAAGGTTTTTAACTTTGACTTAAAGCGGCGGAGAGTTTCAGCAGCCCTGATGCATTCTGGGAGTTTGTTCCACAGGTGAGGAGCATAAAAGCTGAACGCTGCCTCATTGTTTTTGGTTCTGGGTTCAGAAAGTGGGCGTGACCCTGATGACCTGAGGGTTCTGGTTGGTTCATGATGGACCAGGGGATCTGAGATGTATATTTGTATATTCTCTCTCTGCTTCTCCTGCTCTACCTGGCTAGTTTTCAGCTGGAGGGTCCCCCCTTCTGATTCAGGTCCTGATCCAGGTTTCTTCCCTCTTAAAGGGGAGTTTTTCTTGCCACCGTTTGGCTTGAGTTTAGGAGGGTTTTTATATAATTGCTCAGGGGTCATGTTCTGGGTCTCTGGAAAGATCCTAGAGACAACTTGACAACTAGACGTAACGTAATGTAAAACTGAATTGAATAAGAAATTTAACTGATGAAAATTCTGGCACGTCCACTCTTTAATTTGATCAATGCATTTGATCAATGTTTGAATTAAATTATAGTCTCCTGGTGAGATCGTTATTTAGATTTGTGAGTCATCTGCGTAGTTATGGTAACACTTTTTGTTTAATTTTATTTATAATTTGAGCGAGTGGCAGCATATAGATGTTAAACAACAGAGGCCCCAGAACTGACCCTTAAGGAACTCCACATGTTAATTTTGTTAGCTCTGATTTGTAGTTATGTAAAGACAACAAAATAGTCTCCGTCGTTTACATAGGACTCCAACCAGGCAAGTGCTGTGCCAGAAAGTCCCATCCAGTTATTTAACCGGTCTATCAAGATGTTATGGTAAACTGTCAAATGCAGCACTGAGATCCAGTAAGACCAAGACTGGAATGTTGCCACTATCCGTATCGGAGCGGTTGTCATTAAGGACCTGAACTAGAGCTGTCTCAGTGCTGTGATGAGGCCGGAAACCTGACTGGAAGACATCAAAACAGTCATTTAGTGTCAGGAGGTTATGCAGCTGTTGAAACACAGCTTTTTCTATGGTTTTACTAAGAAACGGGAGGTTCGATACGGGCTTATAACTGTTTTTTAAAAGTGGCTGATTGACGGCTGTTTTTAGGCACTGAGGTAAGATACCTGAAAGCAGAGATGTATTTCCAACGTCTAGAAGATTTGAACTTGAAAAAAAAAAACCCTGTTGGGAAACTATCCAGTGGTGTAATTCTGTATGATGTCATCAAGGTTCTTATGAGTGACTGGACAAAACTGCGTCATGGTTTCTCTCAGTAGACACATATCCTGCATCTAGCATAGGAACATTGACTGATTGTGTGAATTTTGTCAGTAAAGAAATAGGCAAACTCATTGCAGGCACAGTTGAAATCTTTGAGTAGGTTTGAGTAGCTATGGTAACAGCTGACTGGACGCTCCAAATGCTAGAGAAAAGTGCTCCTGCGGGTTCTTCTGTATCTTCTTTTGCATAGGAAAAAGGATTTACATGCTACTAAAAAAATCTATTAGGTGTATTGCATTATTATGGCTAAAATTGTACTTTTGACACATAACGTGGTTAAAGGCGATGTGAAGTGTTCAACTGGACTGGAACTGGGCTCCACAGCTCCCCCAGACCTCGATCCAGAAGTGCTGGAAGGAGCCGATCCAGAGACGGAAATGAAAAATAAAGTGTAAAGTGCAAAATGTACAAAGCTGTTAGTGCACTCGGTTCACTATTAGCCATTTTTCCAGTTTGCTGCCACCACCTAATCCAAAGATTTACTTGTTTTGCTTCCAAGCTGAAAGCGCGCACTAACACCCCCTGTTGGCTGTTTTTACTTCAGTTCAAGTCAGTTCAATTATTCTTTTTTAGTACTTAAAGAGAAATTGTTGGTTACTGAGTCAGTAAGGATAACTAAATAAGATTCATGTTGATGGACAATAAGGTGAGTAAAAGCAATGTAAAAAAACATTTATAATAGCAGACACCAAATCTTGACTTGTTACTAAGGAAGTAAATAAAGTGCTAATGAATGAGCAGCTGTAACCCAAGTTTATGTGTTAATGTGAACGTTAATTAATGATGTCATTTATGAAAAAAAAAGGATGAGAATGAATTTATAACTGATGAATTGTATTTCCTGAGTATTTTCTAATGACATAAACTATGTAACTAGGCAGCAGCTTAAATTGTGGTTGGCCAGCAACATCATCTGCTAATGCAGTTTCTCCCCAATCCGGGTCCTCTGGACCCTCTGGTCTGTATGTCTTAGATTTGTCCTTGCTTTAGCACACTAATTCATGATCAGCTTGTCATCAAGGTCTGCAAAGAAGGTGACGTAACCTGCTGAAGTGCTAAGAAATGAGGCTGCAGTCTCCCAGGCTGGTTTTGTGGACATTGGTCTCCTGAGAGAGCCCATATTAACAGACACAAATAATGTATGTTTTGTATTTTAAGGGTTTGTTTGTATGTATATGTATGATTTATACACAGTCTTTATCAGTTACTACTGTCATAATTAAATTTGAGTTCATTTGTATACAGCTATATGCATTTCACTTTAATTTGTTTTAAGTCCTTTAGGATACGCCCAACAAAAACATCCTCTTTGTTTGACAAAAATGATGGGACCCATTTAGTAAGCTAAAACCAAACATGTTCAGTGAAAAATTAGGGTTTAGGTTTCCTTGCACTTGTTAACTGCTTTTGAAAGATTAATGTGCCTCAAAATGCTACTTTAATTACAGACTCTTGTGTACTGTGGGGACAAGTGAGCATGTGTGCATAAAGCAGATAAAACCAAATCCAAGCCAATTAAGTTTTCTATTTATTCTTCTCTACGCAGGTGATCAACCGTGGCTTGCTGTTTGGTGGCGCAGGGGCTGTTGTGGGGGGTTCCTACCTGCTCATTAAAAATCCTCCAGATATCAACCAGCTCATCCTCCCCGCTGAGAAAATATGGAGCAGGCTTGTAGCTCTTAAGACCTCGTGAGCTCTAGCAACACATCGGATCTGACGAACGAGTGGAGCGGCTGCAGCGGCCACGGCATCAAACGTGACAATGAACTGAGGGGTGTCCAGATTAAATTTGATTTTGATTAAATCATCTACCTTACAATAAAGACATCACCATCAGGGGAGATTTTCATCCTTTTGATTTAATTTCTGCACAAATGTTGGTGTGAAAACAAAGCTCAGTATTAAGTTCTCTTTAATACAACTGTGTGTTTACAAAACACCTCCTAAAAATGCGAATAAATACTTCAGTTACTGTAATGTTTTGTAAAATTTAGCTCTCCTCTGAACAATATCTACTCTGGGATGCTGGCTTACACCTTATTATCTTATACAGTTTTAAAAGCAAATATATTTGCGAGTAATTATAATTTGTACACACACACACACGCACACACACACACACACACACACACACACACACACACACACACACACACACACATATGCCTGTTTGATGCAAAATATATGTCTCGCAACTCCAAAACTGTTTTTGGATCTCGTTTTTTAATTTGTATTGAGAGCTGTGTCAAGTTGTCATTTAGGCATTATGTTACATTTAAATTAAATTTTATTTATACAGCATCTATTACAACACAAGTTGTCTCTAGGCGCTTTCCAGAAACCCAGAACATGACCCCCGAGCAAGTATTACATAAACAACGGCAGGTAAAGTCTCCCCATATTGGAGAAAAACCTTAAGACAAAGAGTGGCAAGAAAAACTCCCCTTTAAGAGGGAAGAAACCTGGATCAGGACCTGGCTCATAAGGGGGGAACATCCTGCTGAAGACCAGCCGGGTAGAACAGGAAGAACAGAGACAGGAGAGACAGACACACCATCAAAGGTACAAAATACAAGATACATTAGTATAACTATCCATCAGCAGCAGAACCAAGACTTCCATGTATATATGACTGATGGTTAGTTGGTGGACTAAAGAGACGACTATATAAACAGGTGTAGACAGCAGACACTGAGGTGGTCAGAGGTGAAACTGCAGGTCAGGATGTCAGCAGGTATCCAACAGAGACATCCATACAGACAGGTGGAGGTGAACACTGGGATGGTCAGAAGGTGGGACTGCAGGTCAGCATGCAGCTCCTGAGGTTCTGGTCTGCAAACATGTACAGAAGAGAAAAAGAGGAGACAGACCAGCACAACAAACTACAAGAACCATGGACCACAATTATACTTATGAGATATTTCTCCTCAATAACTGAGGATTGAGCTGAAGAAGGGAAAGAGAAACAGAGGAGGTGAGGGGCACCAGTCAGTGGATCATGTTGCAGATCCAGGATGAAGCTGTGTTGAAGACCAGCTGCTCTGGTCTGGTCCTCCAGCTGCAGTTATGACTACTGGTCCTAACACACTAAAGTACTAACAGAAATGTTTTAAGTTTGGTTTTAAAGGTGGAGGTGGTGTCAGCCTCCTTCACCCAAACTGGAAGTTGGTTCCATACTGATGGTTCCTGATAACAGAATTCCCGTCCTCCAAATCTACATTTGGATCCTCTGGGAACTACGAGTAAACATGCACTATGAGAACAGAGAGCTCTATTAGGAACATAAGGTTCTATCAGGTATTGCAAATATCATGGCGCTAGGCCATTTTGGACTTTATATGCCAGTAATAAAATTTTGAATTGTATTCTAAATTTTACGGGGAGCCAATGGAGGGAAGCTAAAACTGGAGAGACGTGGTCTCTTGTTGGTTCCTGTCAGCACTCGCGCTGCTGCATTTTGGATCAGCTGGAGGCTGTTCAGAGAATTACTTGGACATCCAGCCAACAACACGTTACAGTAATCTAGTCTAGAAGATACAAACGCATGAATTAGTTTTTCGGCATCACTCTGCGAGAGGATGCTCCTGATCTTTGCGATATTACGGAGGTGGAAAAACGCAGTTTTACAAACCTGATTAATATGCTGTTTAAATGACAAATCCTCAATGAAAATAACGCCATGTTTTCACACAGTTTTACTGGAGGCCATCGCAAGACCATCTAATCCCTTCCTAAGGTGTTTGGGACCACAAACAACAACCTCTGTTTTATCAGAATTTAGGAGCAAAAAATTTGTCTTAAGGTTCTGTTTCATCTGGCTTCATAGACAAATACAGCTGTGTATTATCAGCTTAGCAGTGGAAAATAATGCTGTGGTTCTGGATAATACTTCCCAAGGGCTGCATGTTTGATCTTATTGTGCCTGCATCCTGTGTACAGAAGACGGAGGTGCATTTATAAGAGGTTAAGTTAGCTTTTAATTATTTTCGATAATTAGCTAAAATGTCTGGGTCAAGAGAGGGTTTTTTAAGTAATGGTTTGATTACTGCGACTTTAAAAGCCTGTGGTACATATCCTAAGACTAGGGACAAGTTGATCTGTTTCAGTATTGTCGGTCCAATAAGAGAGAAAACATTTTTGAGTAGTCGAGTAGGGATTGGGTCTAACAGACACGTGGATGATTTAGATCCATTGACGACTGAGGTCAGCTCAGAGAGATCAACAGGAACAAAACAGTCTAGAGTCAGGTCGGAGCATAAGGGAGGCGCCGAGGTTGAAGAAATTCCCACAGCCACTGCTGGGAGGGCCTGGCCGATTTCCTCTCTAATTCTGACAATTTTATTGCTAAAGAAGCTCATAAAGTCTTCACTACTGAGAGCTGCAGGGATGCACGGCTCAACAGAGTTGTGGCTCTTTGTCAGCCTGGCTACAGTGCTGAATAGAAAACGTGGGTTATTTTTATTATCCTCTATTAACACTGAATAATAGGCTTTTTTATACACTATTAGACTATCTTTCCATGCACAATAAATATCTACAGACCTACAAGAGAACCACTTTCTTTTCATTTTACGCACTTTCTGTTTTAACATACGAATATGCGATTTTAACCAGGGAGTTAAGCTCCTATGGTTAGAGACCCTCTTTCTCAAAGGAGCAACTACATCTAAAGCTGAGTGCAACACATCTGCAGTGCTACCGACAAGGAAATCAACGTCTACAGAGGTAGAACCGAGGTCACCGCCCTCAACTGGTTCACTATGTTCCACTGTAAGAAGATAAAGAGCAAAGGCCTCCCTAAATTTAGTAATAGCTTGACCGGATAGACGTTTGCTAAAGTAATTCCTCCTATTATGTGAACATTGACAATGTTAAATTCACACGTCTGTTTACGTGTGACACTAACAGATTATTCTACACTGTAGACGAGGACCAGATCAAGAGTATGATTAAGACAATGCGTCGGTTCGTTAACTTTTTGTAAAATCCCCATCGATTGTAGAAGAGAATCAAAAGCCAACTTAAGACTGTCACTGTTGGCATCCATATGAATGTTAAAGTTGCCCACTATGATGACTTTGTCTGTACTGATCAATAAACCAGATCAGAAAATTGAGAACTCGGACAGAAACTCCAGATAGATAAGCGCCAGCAGGAGGCCGGTAAACTACCACTAACAAAACGGGCTTCTCTGATTTCCGGCTCGGCAGTTTTAGACTAAGCATGAGGCATTTTAACATATTATGATTGCATTTAGGTTTAGATTTTATTTGAAGACTGAGGTTATGGTTCGCTGCTACTCCTCCGCCTCGGCCTGTGCTTCAGGTAATATAACTAAAGTAACCGGGTGGCGTTGATTCTTTTAAACTAACTAATACTCTTCATCTTCATCAGCCAGGTTTCTGCTAAACAGAAAATATCACTCCGTTAACATGTCAAGGTTAGAGTTAAATATAACTGGTTAAATGTGCACAAAAGTCTACATAATGTACTAATTGTTTGGGGAAAACTTGAAAAAGATCCAACTTTTTTTTTTTTTTTTTAAACTAACTTGGCATACAAATATTACTTGTTTGACCTACAGAGCACAATTTCCATTAACTATGATTAAGTCATGATTTCATCCGTACCATCATATCAGTGTTATAGTGTTCAGATCTTTCTTTTTTTTTTTTTTTTTTTTAAAAAAACCATACAAAACAAAAAGGTCAATCAGTCACTCACATCCACAGTGAAAAAGGGCTTTATTAGCAATGGAAATCCATTCATCACATCTATTCATAGCCGACAGCTCAGGAGGTTAGGAACAGTGTGTCTCGCTTGACGATCCGAGCTCCTCAATCTCATCTCCTCTTACCTAATGACTCTGCGGTATTCCTCACACGGATCAATCCAGCAAATGTCATTTCACAGTGACTGCTCTTGTCACACTGGATCCTAAAATCAGATAAGGTAAACAAACTAGGTAGCTTAAAATCTGATCTCTTTACTGAATCCATACATAGTAATGTTACGGTTTATAACTAAGATGCTAAGGCTGATTTTCCATTCTACACACTTGCAGTTGGGTACCAACCAATAAATGAATTAATCAATCTGCTATCACATGTTGACCATATTGGCCTCTAGAGATACTCAGAACAGTCCTACGGTTATCACATATGCTGCATGGGTTACAACTAGTTGTTAACTACATCTTAATGTACCTAATAACACCACAGATGATGTTTGATGAGGGTGTCACACTTCGATAGTACTCAGGTTTAGTTGAGATCTTGGGTCAACAGTTAGGTATTTACACTCAGTTATATAAAAGTCTGGAACTGTGTGTGACACAGAAACATCCAGGGAGGTCAGACAGGATTGTTTGGCTTGGAATTCCATGTTTGCTCATAAGGCATACTGAGAGGTGGGGTGCCGAGTCCAGTTGTTGTGGATCACAGTGGCCTCACTTGAATGACATTGACCAGCGCAGTCTCTTCATCTTTGGAGGTCACGTCCAGCTGCTGGAAGTCATCGCCGGTGATGATGAAGACGATGGAGGAGGAGTTGAACGTGACCCTCTTCTTCGGTCGGTCCCTGGTGCCACATGAACCAGACACAACGATTGGTCGGATGGGGCGCTCCGCCGGAGCCAGAGGGCGCTCTTTCAGGTTGCGCTGCAGCCAAGAGAGCCTTGAGCAGAGGAGCTGCATCAAATAGCGCCGGAACTGGGAGACGGAGACACACACACCGTTACACTCTGCACAATACGAGGCTTTCCTAGAACGTCAGAACTAAACAACAAATGTCTGGAACCAAATTCTGGATCCTTTCACTACACTGAAACTGATGCAGAATATATGATGGACTACCAACCATCCCAGTTCAGATACTATTTACTTATCATGTTTGTCCTTATTAGGTTTTGCATTCAGCTGTCGTCACTGGAGGGAAAAACACTGACTGACCTCAAATCTAGTGAAGCTTGCCAGGGAGACATACACACTGGATGCTAGTCTAATAGCTCTCTCCAGCTACAGGGAGCAAATAAGTCAGTGCTGGAGAGGTGTACATTATTTGTAGTCCTCAAAGATGACTCAGACATAAAAAAAAAAAAAAAAAAAAAAAAAAAAAAAAAAAAAAAAAAAAAAAAAAAAAAAAAAAAAAAAAAAAAAAAAAAAAATCAACTCTTTGACAACAAACCTTTTGGCTCATGAATGCATAGATGAGGGGGTTGTATGCTGTGCTGGACTTGGCAAAGAATGAGGGGATGATGGCCACCGTGGGAGAGACCATGCTTTTCTTGCCAAAGGCCTCCATCATGGACACAACCGCGTAGGGGGTCCAACACACCAGGAAGCAGGAGATCATCAGAAGAAACATCGCAGCGACCTTTTTCTCATAACGCAAGATCTTGATGATCTGCACCGTCTGGAGGTCCTGAATGGAGCGGAGCTACAGGAGACAGGAGAGATCCCGTTGCTATTAAGATAAAGACACTAGTCTAAAAACGAAACAGGTCTGTACCCTAGAAGTGTTGCCAGGTTGGATCAAAGTCTACCATCTAACTCGAAGTCCCAAAGACGGACTATTCTACCATGTAGTGTCAAACTAGGCTTCAGATGTCAGTGCAAACAGGCTGGTGTATCCCCAGTGACTGGTTTTTTTTTGATAAATTTAACTTCCCACAAAAGATTCAACTCACTATTTCACAGGAGAAAAGCGGATTTGAGAGGAAAAAAAAAAAGCAGACTAGAAACGGTTCATATTTGTCTGTGAAACAAAACCTAACGACAGCTAGAACTTCCCTGCAGCAGTCAAATGAGAAACAGAACCTCTTTTATTGGGACGAATATGTACAGGAAAGTATGACTTCCTCTATCTAACAGAAGACTTCTGCTTCTCTCAGAGATGACTACTAACTTTGCACTATTTTCGGGGCTTTGTGAAAAGTTTTGAATTTCAACAGAGCTGCTGCAGATTGGTGGGTGGTTCCGCTGAACGGGAGCGACCTTTTCTCCCGCCACGACTTCTGCCTTCCAGAAACATGGACATATTCATAGGCAAACAGCACTCAGCGAGTCAGTTCATGGGGAATTTAGGATTCATACCGTTGGTGTCTCCAACCCTGCGTCATTAACCTTCTCCTGCACGTCTGCGTGCACAGAATGAGCAGTCCACTTTACGTGATTGCCCACTGATGCTAAAATGCTATGCACCCTGTTTAATGGTGGCCGGTCAGAATTAAACTCATTATTGGAAGGGCTCCCAGTCCGGCTCTGGAGTCTATTTATATCCATTTCTTTTGAACTGAACATGTCTGTCTCTTTTTGACCTGGCTATTGTGATATTTAGCATTTTGGTAATAGTTGCAGGGAGCACGGGTGTTGCAGTGGCTTCTAATCTGAATTAGTAAGTGATAAACTATCTTTTTAATTTCTCTTTTGGATTGAGTTTATTTAGTGACATCCACTCAAGCTTCATGCAAACATCATAGTAACAGCTCAAAGAGTGACGCTGCAGGTCAGAAATATGCTGAAGTCAAAGTGATGGGATGATAAAGAATCTGTCCGTTTCATGTGCTCGCTTTTCAATCATGCATGTTTTTTTTAATGATTAATTACTTACCTAATCTGTTTCTATGTTAACAGCCTGTTGTACTGCAGACCTTTGACTATATACTTTATGATGAGATTTTCTGACTCTTGCAAAGCAGAACAAGCCGCTCCTGCATAAAACCAAAAATGCTCTGCAGCATCCACCGTAATTCTCTTTGAAGGTTTCCCCAAGGCTCTGTGGTGTGCGATGAGTCCTCCCGGGTCTCTGCCATATTGAGGGAGGTTTCTGCTTGAGCTCAAGGCTTTGAGGAAGTAGCAGCTCACATTTTCAAAGAACTCGTGAACATTTAACAAAGGAATTTGATGCAGACGGGCATGTGGGTCACTTGATTTGAATGGTGTTAAGCACTTTTCAGCAACGATATTCACAACTTTAGATGATTCTTCAATTGTCAGTCATTATTCGCACATTTGTCACTTTTGCATTAATGTTCCTCACATCCTAATTCAGGCATTACTGAGGAAGTCATGGTACATGCATGCCAATGGCAAATTTGTATTTTACTCAAGTGTGAACACTAAATCAAGAGCCGCATAATACAAAAGCCTTTAAAGTCTCACAACAGCATGGCATAGCTACATTAACAAAGTGTTTTACCATACCCAGTCTCAGATGTCATGTAAAAAAATAGTAGTAGATGCTTAAAGGGTTTTAAACATGTTGGTAATAAAAATGGACTAGTATCTTATTCATGAGTATTTAATTCTTCTATGGTAACAGTGTTGTTAAAGATAGTTGAACCAGAAAGAGAGCAGAAGCTGCAGGTAAAATCATTTTAAAAACAGTTTTCACTTGTCCATCTGACTAGGATGCTTTAAACAAAGACACTCAAATGCCACAGCTAATTATGCAGGTAAAACTAAGGATGAGGACTGGTAGTGGTTTGACTGCCGTCACCACATGTTACTGAGGAGAATGAGAGTGGTCATTGCTACCCAACTGCACAAGGGTAATGGAAAGCAGTTGTTTTCATTCAGACGTTTTGTGAAACGCTGTCTGATTTCACCATTTGCTCTGCCGAGAAAACAAACAAACAAAAACAAGACAAGGCAAACAAATTCCTTAACTTCCAAAGATATTCAGAGTTGTATCTGGAGACAGAAACATGAAGAGCCTGTAAAATCTCAGCTTGAACACGCAGGTGTAACTGCACTGTGATGGTGCTTCGAGGTCTACGTGAGAGTACGCCGCTGCTGCTGGGGGCGGTCTCAGAAACACTTGGAACAATCTGAGCTGGTGTAGGTGTGCGATTTGCTTTGTAAGGGAATGAAACAACGTTTTGAAATAAAAGAAGACTGTGCAGAGAAGCAGTTCTTGATGCGTTTTCACTTGTGTTTCTTTGTTTGATAACATTTTTGCAACTTTGGTCTCTCTGAAGAGAGCGTCGTCAGCTCCTCCTGGCTCAAGCTACTGACTCCATTTTGCAGCATCACTGAGAGCGCTGAGCTGTCAGTTCGTTTTGGAGACTGCATGTTGCTTTTGTTAAGCTCCCTACATCATCTACTTTTGGATGATACTGGATAAGGACAAGTGCTAAAAGTGAAGACAAATATAATGAACTACGAAGACGGGTAGAAGATGGCGTTGGGGCAGCTGAGGTGACAGATTTTCATTGTATGAAACTATCCATAATTTTTTCTGTAATGTCCCAGAAAATCCAGAAACAAGTTAGTGCCAGGTCACGTGTACCAAGCAGAGCTCCAGACTGGCTTCTTCCACTAATGCTGCTCCCCACTGAAGAACATCCAGAAGCAAGACTTCAATAATCAAAAGACGCAATTTATTGATGGAATTAAGACAAAAACCGTTGTAGAGTCTCATCCTACATTTTAAAATACACCAAGTTTGGTGGCATATCAGAAGGTTGATTTTTCACTTATGCAGCAAAATCTGCACAAATAAACTGCTGCTAATTTTAGCTCAGAAAGTCGTCGTATATGTTTGGAGGTTAAGCTGCTTTGAAGACAATGCCTGAGATTTACTTTTGTTTGGTCTCCTGCTCAGTCACTTTGTCATTTTATCTTTCTCGAGTCTCTGAAATGATGTCCTCTGCACCAGTTTTAAAACGTACAACAATATAGGTAGAACATGAGCATGGAAAAAAAAAAAAAAAAAAAAAGCAAGAGTATGCCCAAAATGTTTGATATTGTTATTGTTATTGAATTCAATTCAATTCAATTTCATTTATATAGCGTCTATCACAACACAAGTGTTTCTAGGATCTTTCCAGAGACCCAGAACATGACCTCCGAGCAATTATTACATAAACAAGGTAAAAACTCCCCTAGTGGAAGAAAAACCTTAAACCAAACAGTGGCAAGGAAAATTCCTCTTTAAGAGGGAAGAAACCTTGAGCAAATCCTCTGAATACTGCTGTTCTTGGAAACATATAACACATTACATTAAAAAAGAACAGAAAACTCTCCAACATACGTCCCCCAGTTAAACAGGAATAACAGAAGCTGCTGTGTGATGTAGGATGTTTGGAGGGGAATGTAAACTCACTTTAAGGGTGTCATGTGGTTAAATGGGTTTCAAACACATGATTATAGGTCATCAGCAACCATCTACTGATGTACAATCATGCTGCCAGTGTGAGGTTCATGTTCACACTTCTATTTTATTTCTTCGAGTATGTATTTTGTTTGTCCTCTACTATGATGCTAAAGGATGTCATTCTTGGGACATTTTCAATGTGATGTACTCATTTGATTTTTATTGTATTTTATTAACAGGATGTGATTTTATTGATACTGTTGTGAGACTAAATAAATATTCCTTTAAATAGCAGTTTCAATTTAACAATGAAAATATTCCTTTTGTGCTGCTTTAAGATGTTCTTTATGTGTTAACTTCACTGACTTATTTCTGTAATCAACTGATTCTGTACTTCAATTAGTAGATTTCTACCTTCAAAGGCTGGAACATGCCTTTGAAGCATGTGTTGCTGTACACTTTATACTTAGTGCTCGTTGTGCACTGCAAGTGCATTCTGTTTGATGACTGCATATAGACAACATACTTTTTCACACCGAGAGCATTCACACTTTTTTTTAAATGACTTATATCACCTCCTAGCTCTCTCAATCACACAAGCACAAAAAGCACAAAAGCACAAAAAGTGACTGTTACTACTTCCTTTTGTCAGCTTCTGCAGTGATTTTTGATGTTCTCTCAAAGTCTCTTGATGAGTCACACCCCCCCCCCCCATTCACATCTCCATTGTGTTTTTCTTAAACTATGCTTACAATAAAAAAACAAAAAAACAAAACAGAAAACAAATATGAAATATGAACGTGTGTATGCCTTACCATTTTCACTGTGTAGAGGATGTTCCCATAGCAGTAGAGCATGACACCCACAGGGACAAAGAAACATGCCAGGAGGAAGAAGAGGATGAAGGAGGCATCATTTGGGTCTTTAGATGCCCAGTCCAGGGAGCAGCCCAGCTGGTGGATCTCTAGGGTGTAGCGGTTCCACCCGAGCAGAGGAGCCCCAGTCCAGGCTAGGGAGTACAACCAGATGTGGGCGATGGCCCGCCATGCCCACGGGAAGTCCACCACCTGGGCGTGGACAACCCGGATGTAACGCTCATAAGCCAGGGTCGACAAAGTCATGATGGAAACGATGCCTGGCAGAATAGAAAGAGAGAGTCGAGCACACGGAGTAATGCAGAACGCTCGCTGAAGGATCTGGGTCAGTGGCTACTCATCATCTCTTTGAACTGAGTTTCATCTCCGTGTAAACAAAACTCTCAACATCATATTCAATCATTTTAGTCTGGGACTTTGAGAACTAACAGAAAGGGACTCTTGACTCCTGCCCCACATGCACGCACACTTCCCTAAGTCATGCATCTGCATTATGTTGTGTGACTTTTCCACGTAAAGTTAAGTGGTTAAGTTTGCTCCTGTCAGTCCATATTTGTAGCTCTTCCGTTGTAGATCAGTTTGTTCCCACTTTTACATGTGAGCTGGTATGTGAGACAAGTGTAATATACACACACATCTATCTATCTATCTATCTATCTATCTATCTATCTATCTATCTATCTATCTATCTATCTATCTATCTATCTATCTATCTAAAGTCAGTTAATCAACCTTCAATCCCAACCTTCATTGAATAGGAGTAAAAAAGGTGCAAAAATAATGGCTAGTTTTCATAGGCAGGAAAAATAGAGGATGCAGACGTACTGTAGAACCGTAGCGTTCATTTTGTTAACCTTAGATTCCATCGTAAGCTTGGCATCAGCAGAGACCTCCAGCATACTGCCCCCCCCCCGAGATGCGTGCTGATTCTATCCAATCATTTTATAGGGGCATGTGCATGACCTTGAACTCTAACATGAGAGAATATCAGGCTCTCCGTCTGCAGTGCTGTATTAAATCAGGAGGGGAGGGGCCAGCTAGGTCTCTGTGACTTAAATTTACATTATCCGTCAGGTTTGCTCCATTCACCTGAGCGTGGGCTGAAGCAACAAGGCATCTTTTCTTGCTCAGCTTATGTTATGTCAGTGATTAAATAAGAAGTCCCTAATCCATCAACGAAGTATAAACCCTCCTCTGAACAACTAATATGCATGCTTTTGATTCTGAATTTTCCTGTTACATATGTGCAATGCAAACCAGATTGCCAAAAGCACGTCTGCAGTACTGCCCGCTGATAGATGCATGCAGGCACATGTGTTCGTCAGATCATATGCACAGAAGTCAATGTCAGTTAAAGGGCAGTAAGACGACAGATGTGGATGGCTTCTCTCCAGTGCTACTTAGTGCTTAGTCTGACGATAAAGCAGTCAAGGGCTTGAAGGCTTTTTCTAACGAGCTTGGATTCACGCACCCGTCCTCCTGAGCTGTAGTTCCTACAGTGGTGGGACCCAGAGAGTGAACCTAAGTGTTCATTCACACTTCAATGCAAAATAGATTTATGCCAATGATAAACATGCAGCCTTGTCACAGCAGCACAGGCTCAGAGGACGTGACCAAAGATACCTCAGCATGAAGAAGTGGCCTGCAGAAAATGCATGCACATGCCAATAACATATAATACGCAATGCATTTGCCAAAAATGAGAGAGAAACATCTCTCACACACGTGTAGAAAACTGGATGCTTTAGATTCTTAGACTTTACTTGAGCTCAAATGAGGGTCAGTAAACAGTCTTTTGGACCAGATGTGGTACTAGACTAAACGTGTCACCACGTCACAGTATTTATAGATTTTACCTGCATGCACTGATACAAATCTACAGATTTAAGTTAAATAAAATAAGTGTATAGTATAAAATATTTATGAATGCAAAATCTTTATATTAAATTACGTCATAAGCCTTTCTTATATAAATAAGCAGTGCAGTGAATAAGCGGCTTAAAAAAAACGTTTCTATTCTGAAGAAAATGATAATGTTTATCTATACTGACCAAGAAAGATCAAGAGATATAACACATAAAAATTGAAAATAAAAATATGGGCTACTGATGAAAATGAACGGATAAAAAAAAGTTAATCAGACATTGTTAAACTTAAGACCCACGATTTTACAAGTTTGCATAAATAAATTAACAACGTTTTAAAAGGGTTTTCCTCACCAAATAAGCTGTTGCTGAAGCCGTCCCACACGCAAGTCGCCTGGCTCCATATCCATCTGCCTTTGACGCACGAAGCAAAGGTAAAGTTTATACCGATGACAGAGACCAGAAAATCGCTCAAACTTATGTTCACCAGTAACAAATTAGTGGGCGTCCGGAGTTTCTTGAATTTACAGTAGAGGATAATGACAACGACGTTATTACAGAAGCCGAAGACTCCGATAGTCCCGATGGTGAAGGCGAGAAGTTTGTAGGTGCCGACGGCGAAAATGTACTGCTCTGAGCTTCTCTCGCCTCTGGTTCCGTTGGCGGGATTCATCGCGCGAGGACAAACTTGCTTCCCCGCATGGTGAAAGGCGCGCGACCGGTCGCGAGAGACTGTGGATCCTCGCGCGCCGCTAATTCAAACAAGCAGCGATGCTGCAGTTGAGTGAAAGTGGGTCAATATACCAACGTCAAGCCCAGTAGTGCGCCATTAGCGTACGTCTGCTCATACCTTCAAAGTAAAATTACTTTTGACCAACTTTTTGTACGACGCACGTGGATATTTGCGAGATGACGATAATATTTATTGGAAAAGGATGGAAGATTGGTTCAGAAACAGCTTTTAAGTGGACCTTTGCCACACCACGATAGAAACTGTCACGAGACACTGCAACAGTTCACTGAGACTTTAAGTGTATTACGCATTTGTATAGTTCTCTTTTATTTTGAAATAAAAGTGTCATTGTAACTTCCGCTGTTCGATGAGACTAGCTGTTAACTCATTTAAATTTCAATTCAGTTTATTTAATTTGAATAGCACAAATTCACAATCAAGCCCACCTCGGTGCATTTTGCAGGGGAAGTAAACATGTTTAGTGCAATTCCCAACTTGTGCCATGGCTGCCTGCTCCACCAGCTGATCCACCTTGGAAGAGCTGTGGAGCTGCTGGTGAACATTTGTAGCAGAGGATCCTGCTACAAATGTCACTTGGGTGCAGCAGATATCAGTAACCCCAAGTAGAAATAAGGAGATATAGATAATGGATGGATGGCAACTGGCTTTCCAGGTGATATCTTGAAAGATAGTTGAAGTGATGTCATTTACTGAGCTCCAAAGCAACATTATTTATAGGGCAATGTTATAGTCTTTTCTTATTGCAAAAATAGTTTCAGTAGAGGCGTTGTGCTCTGAAACATTTGATTAAATGTGCCACTTTGACACATAATTGTCATAAACACTTATGAGCCAGTGAGATTTTTTTATTAATTATGACGCACCTAACAATCAGACCTTTCACAGATACTGAATTTTTCAACCTTCTGCAAAGATGCCAACAATTTTCTTACACCTCTTCTCGCACTGTACACAAGTGACATGTATTTGTGCTTTTGCCTCTATGGAAGGAACAGCTATGGTGTATGATTATTTTTTATTACAGAAATGCACTTTTGTATTTTAACAAGAAAGCTGTGGCTGAGTCTTTGCCGGAAAGCCTGGCAGAGCTGAAGTGACTTCCGAACTTTCCAAACACTCCTACGGTGTCACCTGCATCTGGTGCCAAATGATGAAAGTATATTTCTGGGTTAGTTCCTTGTTGTGTTTCTGTCCCTCCTGTGACATTTCGACTTGCTCTTCCTTCACCATCTTTTCATTTTGTCCACAGAGAGAAATGTCACCGTGTTGAGATGCTTGATTCCCACAGCAACAACGTTTGCATCTGACCTAATTTCTGTGTGCCTACAGGTGGATTTAAAATAGCAGATCTTGCTCCAAAAACACGAGCGGGAACAGTGTGCAACGGGGATGTGCATGGCACACAGACTCTAGGAATGTTTTAATTATGCCGCAGCTCACCCACTGACTCACTTGTGTGTTGCTCATTCACAGATGAAAGGTTTTTCATTCAAGGTGCGAAGGAAGCATGGTGTATTCACTCGGCCAACAATATATGCAGGAGTCTGATGCTGTGATAAAATGCTCTCTCTTCTTAAACCAAGGGCATTGTAAGAAGTAGCGGTTAAGTAACAGTCTGTGGTTATATATTCCTCAAACATGTCCTCACTCATCACACTGCTGCAGGTGAACAATGATGTAGTTGTGTATGTAAACACTGATGTACAGACCAGGAATGGCTCAAAATAAACAGCAAAATACTTTTTATGTATCTATTTAAATCTACAAATGCTCTTAAAAGTTTCAAACTGTGTTTTATGATGTTCAATAACTTTTGCTCGTGAGATCTTTGTGAGAATTTAAAGGCAGAAGCTTCATTTTTTTCATTCCCTCAGTACATTTTATTTGGTGTTAGAGCTTCTCTAACTGGGTCAACCATCCAATCAAACATTTCTCGTGGACTTTGTTATGTCCAACTCCGCTTCCCCGGCCGTTTGTCTCTCTGAGGCTCTGATCATCCCAGATTTTAGTAAGCAAAGTCTTATTCATAATTGTTTCTGCCTAAATGGCGTTTTCATCATTTCCTTCTATAGCAGCACTCATATGCATGCATGCAAATGATCATCCAGCACTTTGCCCCTCCTGAGAAGCAATTAATGCAGCATTGCGGTCGATGTACCGGGAGCAGGTTCTATAATGAATTTTTAAGCAGCTCTTCGCTGTCACAAACATCAGCACCTCAGGCTTGACAAAGACCTATTCTGCTTGCTTCACCATCCCTTATCTAATCAGAAGTATCAGTATACATTTCCTGATGCTCTCCTGTCAGGCTGCTGCGGTTCACTGAGTAACACCAGCCGGTCTCTGGTAACGGCTGCAGAGCTCCAGAGAAAGGGGCGAAATTAAAGCTCCGCCAGCCTCTCAGTTATTACAGACACATGACCACACAGCTGCGGGAGAAAATAACCGTGCCATCGTGTCGACCCTTCAGTGTTTGCATTCTGAGCGGGAATGCAATTTACGTCAAAAGCGTTTATTCTTTAGTGTGAATTAAAAGCACCATTCTTATCTGAAAAGGACAAAGCAAAGTCCTGCACAAGAGAGAGGCAGAACCAGAGAGTGAATCATTTCTGCGCTGTCACAGAGATCAGAGCAGCTGTTAAGACACACACTTGCAGAGAAGGAAAATAGGCTTTTCCATTCCTTGCCAAGAGTTTTAAAAAGAAAAAGAAAATCAATACAGCTCTCATGTGTGTATACTAAACATGCAAAGTCAGACAGGAGGTGGTTAGCACAGTCTAGAATAAAGACGACGAATGGGGAAGACGTGAGGACGTGTCGGGAGTGGACCAAGGTCGCATCCATTCACCTTGTGTTCCTTTTAAATGTCTGACATGTACCGTTATCATTTGTTAAACAGCAATAAAACAGCTACCTAATCCAACAATAACAATTCAAATGAAAGTTAGTCTGAAACAGCAGTGGTTCGCACAAGACTCAGTTTTATTTTCTTTACAATTTGACTGCAAACCCCACCCACCCACTCAACCCCACTCTTGTCTCTGGACACAAGTAAAAAAGATTAACTTTAGCAGCTATTTTGTTCTTTTTCTGCGAGAGTGGGTTGTAAGATGTGTTTGCAGGAAGAATGGCACAAAATAACACCCAGAATGCTTTGTAGCTCAGTATCCTGACTGGCAGAAGACCTTTTGAGTTGTGAGGAAGAACACTGCAACATTTTGTGTTGCAGGACTGAAACTGAGAACCGGATGCTCAGAAAGAAATATAATCATTGCTAATTGTTGTTTCTTTTAACCATTTATTTTACCGTCCCAACGGCTTTCTTTTTTAGGGCTGTATGTCACAGTCTGTTTAACAGAGAATTTAATGTGAGCTGTCCAAATGATCTGCTTCATTTACATTATATAGGCAAATTAGTGTAACGAGGTCACAGCTCAGTTCTGTGTGGTGCAGCAAACAGCAGACAACAAGGCTCCTTTTCATTTAATCAGCTTGTACCTGAAATAAATAAATAAGAATAGGAAAACAAACTCAACACAACCTCACCCAGCACACAGTCAGCGAGGTAACTAATGAGCAGCTCGCAGCAGTCTTTGGTAAGTTTCCCCTGGAAACAGGAGAATGTTTGCTCATAGCACTTTGTTGACAAGAAGCCGTGGAAGGAAATCCTGCATCCTTGGTGCTGTCAGGCATATTTATAAACCCTTGTCTTAGCTGTGCTTGTTGTTTGCTCCTGTTTCTGATCTTCATTGAGCATGAAAGAAGGGATTTTTATTTGATATTAAACTTGCACGTACAGTATATGTTGCAAATGGATCCTCTTATTCAACGTTAATATTTCCAGAAATATTCAGTAATTAAAAAAAAAATTCTGATGATCCGTAACGGCTTTTGAAATACGTTAGTTCAGGTATTAAACCCTTCAAGTAATGGTTCTACAGCCGGTTTTGATTTCCCTGTGAGAACTGTCTTGTCTCATGCAGACGACTCCTGACACATTCGGACCACATTCACCGCTGTCGCCACTAGTAGCTGTTCTGTTTTCTCAATAAAAAAATAAACTTTGTGCCTAAAACAAACTTCTCTCAAATGGGTTGGTGCAATATCTCATGCTGTCTGGACCAGATGATGGGAACTTGGAAGCAGAAGGTGCTTCTCTAAAGCACGGCCACGAGTCCAATACAGATGCAGATTTTTCATCTGCTCTCACAGTTATGCAGCAGGTTAAAATAATAGAACACTTCCAGGCTTGCTGGAGGTTTAAAGCTATTTAGTTCCATGAGGCTTATATAATGTTCTCATGACAAAAGGGAACATTTATCTTTGAATAGTGACAGGAAATGAGACATAAAACATTATTCCTCCACACTGTCTGTGCAAAATGTCTTTGTGAATTTGCCCAAGGAGCTCATCTATCTCTCCGAATCAAAATGTTTGAAAGCCAGCATCCTGCTGCTTCTTTGTCTTTGACGTGTAACAATGCATCCAAGGTTATCCCAGGGAAGTTGACGAGAAGATGTAAGCAAAAAGCCAGCTAATGAAAGCTGTCTGAAGAAGAGAGATATTGCACATGCTGACACATGCAAATGATCTGCACGCGTGAGTGATCAGACTGTGGTGATCCAACATCTGAAAATCTTCCCAAGACTAGTTTAATCCCTTTGTGTTGTTGTTGTTGTTTTTCACATGTCACAAGACTAAAGAAAAATGACATGTGCAGGGACAAGGACGTCTAGAACTAAACACTAATCGCTGTAAGCCACAGACTGGTGGCCCAGTTCTGCACCTGCAAAAACACAACTTAATTATGTCAGCTGATTTCAAGAAAACATATTTTTAATGGGATTCAGAGGAGAAGCCTCCAGATTAACACATTAACCTTTGTGGTCTATCTTTATAGAGTTATGAATAATTTATTACAGTAAAGCATATCTTGTTCTCACAGTAATTGGATGTGATAGGTGCGAGTGTGTGTGTGAATCAGCATTTCAGTCGTGCTACAGTGTCAAAAGTATAAACTAGAACATGTGCTGACATGCAGTCGGGAGGGATTTCACTGACTCGCAGGTCCACAGAGCTGGGCTCTTCTCCTCTGAGGAGGCGTGGATTCAGAAGTGTTTGGTAGTCACACTGGTGTCTTCTGTCTCTCCAAGTGTGTGAGTGGGTGAGGCAATTAATAAAAAATGACGTATTTAAACAACCAGCGGTGGAAAGAAATCCACTTCTTATTATTTCCTAGAGAAAAATAACCATACAGTATAGTGAGAATAAAAACATGAGATGAAGTACAACCATCAAAGTATCAATTCTCAGCATGATGTGTTTTGTATTGTATATGCAAATGTATTGTGGGTTTGTGTTGTGTCTAATTCTGTACGGTAAAATCAAATGCACAAGAAAAGCTATACAACATAATTTATTAAGGAATCATTAGAGGGAACAATCTGGCTGCAGACTGTCGCGACTGTGGGGTAGCAGAGCTCCACTTTAGACCAGAAACACGAGGTCGCTGCTCTACTTTGCTCTGATATTTTACCGTCCGTGCTAAAGAGGAAGGTCAAGTGTTGTCAGTCTACAGTAGAGTGACACTTTTTCCACAGTCGGCTGCTGGATCCTCTCATCCTTGGAGTGAAATAGGACATATATCTCATCTTTAGGGGACACAAAGGACCTTTGGTAATCTTAGCTCAGCGGATACCCCTATAGGTGTGGGCGTTAATACGCTTTTAAGACACTGTGACATCACCTACAATATAATATATGGTAAATGAAAGTGCCTTTTAAATCAGTGTTGATAACAGGGCATGATATACTGATGTTGTCTGTAACTATTTTGTTCAATAAACAACTATAAGAGTATGGCAAGCATAATAGTAAAAGTGTTAAAACTGAAAGTGGTTCTGTGCAAAGGTATAATTTAAATTTATTAATAGCTTTTTTTAAGTTTCTTTGATTATTTTAGTTTAGTTTTTGTTAGTTTAACAAATGGATCAATAGTTTTTGTTTTAGTTTTGAAAAATGTGTTAGTTTTAGTTAGGTTTTAGTTTCATTTTAGTCTTAGTTTTTGAGGTTTTGATTTACAGATATTGAGAAAAGAAATAGGGAGGGTGAAGAGAATCCTGTCAACGGTGCCAGACAATACAACAATCATTTTCTTTGAGTGATTATAATAAAAAAATGTAATTAGTAATTACAAAAATAAAGTGCCAAAAAACCCTGCAAGAAATAAAAATGAAAACAGTAAATCTTAACTCTTTTCCATGTCAATTAGTTTTGCATTGCTAATATTAGTTTTAATTTGGTTTTCTTTTAATAAAAATTTTTTGTTTATATTTTTATTTCAGTTAACAGGATTATTTTTTCACTGTTAGTTTCAGTTTTAGTCTCAGTGTTTGTTAACTATAATAACCTCTTGTGTTTTTGACACAGTATGTGTATATGGATTATCTTAGCTTTAATCTTGGTATTACCAGTGGTTTTCTTAATGCTTTTCTTTATGTCAGGATAGGTTTCCCAGATTTTTTTGTACATCTGCAGCTCCTCTGTTGAGCTCCCATTTGAGCACTGTCGCCATGCTTTCCTTTTCAGTGTTTTTCTTCACCTCTGTCTGTGTGTGACTAATGTCTGGGGAGTTTCTCTCTGCAGCTTTTAAGTCAATGCAGAATAAAGAGCACGCCTCCTCCTTCACAAATCTAGATGCTGACTGACTCATGTACCGGCTCATGCCAAAAATGTCATAAATTCAGCTTTATCTTTGCTATAAGTTCTTTTTGCAGATGCTGTCTTCATGCATTGTGCCTGTGGACATTTAATGCATTCCCCACACAGCTGCCTAGTGGGATCTGTGAGTGTCAGCTGTCTGTTTTCTATTTAGTTCTATCAGTCTGAATCAGCCTCACCTTACCTGTGGCCAGTCTCTTGCCAGTCCGTTTCTGCATGAGAATATGTGCTTGTCTTTATCTCTGGCTAACATGCTTCTAGTTGACATCATTCTACTGTATAACAAACGTCTTTCCCACCTCATTTCACTTTGAAATGTGCAAAGCAAGCGATGCAAATATTATCCCTGACATCCTTTGCTGTCACCAGGAATGCTGATTTATGTGCAGTTGGTGGTCCTCCACAACACATTAGCTGTGGTGATGGTCAAAACACACACAAGTATCCCCACATTACAACAATTAACATCTCTTATATGTTTTGCAAAAAGCCCTTTAGCCATCTCAAAATCAGGAGTCCAGTGGAGACTCCCCAAAAAATGATGATTATATAGGACTCATTAAATCCAATTACAAACTAATTTTAAACCTGTAATTATAAGCAGTTACTATTTATTATTAGTATTTAAAGCACAAATTAACATAATATTTGAGAAGATGGACATTTTACATAAATGTGTTGTATTAGCTTTTGGTGTAATTATTCACTGATTGCAATAATAAAAACCTTCGGTTTGAATTTTTGGTTGTACATGTCTAGTTACATGTCTGTCGGGTGTGTGCATCAGCTACTGAAGGAGTCACACCGACTTGTTCCTCAGCGATGTCTTTGTTATGTGTGCAGAATGGAGTTTTAAATTGTTCTGTTGAAGATGCACAGAGGCAATGCCCTGATCTAGTCTGGAGGAGTCTGGAGAGGCCATGGAGAGTGACTTTTGATAGGGGCCTCAGGTGGGGAAGGCAGTGTTTCTACAACACCAGGTGGATTTCCATGACACTTTTTTGCAAAACAAATGCCACAATTCTGAAACTGTGACACGGTACCACTGCAGTGGCGCTGGTGTTTCCATTAAACGGTATTTTGGGATTGAGCATAATTTTTTTAAAATGTCATCCTACAAGACTTATTCTTATGAGCGTAACTATCCTAGAATCTTGTCATGTGAGCCTTCTCTTCAAAACAAAGAAGAAGATCTTGACTTCAAAAAACATAGACAAATACATCTTTAATTTTATACAAAATCGCTATCACTATCACTATCGCTGCTGCTGTTGCAAAAATAGTCAACAGACGACGAAGTCATAATCATTCAGATGGTCGTATGATCTGATCATTTGACCGTCTACGTCACATTTAGTGATGCAGATGATGTCCAAATGTGAAAAAAATTTTACGTTACACGTTTGTGCTTAACTGGATTAGTGGCGTGACTGAAAAAAAAAACACCTCATGAAAGTGTAAAAATGTTTTTGCAATATTTTACAGTTTTTTCAAACTCTAGGTGTTTCCAGCACAGGTTTTTCTTGGTGATATTTAGGTTTTAGCACAATTCCAGCGTTAAAGGAAACTCACCAACTGTTTATAGTGGAGGTGTAGTGCTGTTGACCAACCCTGGGGGTATCATCAGATAATAGACAATATATAATAATGGATGGATGGATGGATGGATGGATGGATGATGGATGTATGGACGGACGGACGGACGGACGGACGAACGAACGAACGGATGAATGGATAGATTGATGGACAGACAGACTCGAGAGCTGGCAATAACTACTAAGTGTGTCACCACAACAATGTGAACAATATTTGATTGTGTATTGTAACCTCTAACCAGTGTGCTTCATGTACTGCTAAAAAAATTAAGTACTCAGCTACAGTAGCAGAATAAAGGAAGTCAAAACAAAGAGCGGAAATTAAAATAAGGACAGAAAAGAGGATGTGAAAAAGAGCAGAGTCAAACATATAACAAATAACTGTTGATGGTAAAAACTTGGTGATATAAGATATTAACAATTCTACTAGCATTTTTGTTGTTTTAATAGTGGCTCTTGGATGGTCATGCAGGACCCATCACATTAAAGCCTTCCCCATCCTGTTATGACTGGTTCAGTATGTTCTGTACCAGCCGACATCACATTTTTTTTGAGGTGAATGGGAATGGCTGACCAGGCCAGTCTGATTGGGATCAGTTCAGTACATGCTTTTTTGGGAAACATCAGGAAAAATGACATACATCTCCATTCATATGCCAAAACAAACTCTTGTTATCTTTGACACCTGAGGAAACAAATCAGTTAGTGAAGTTAGACTTCTCTTGGAGACATGAGACCGGGATAACCATACATTTTTTCTTCACTATTGAATTTCTTTTTGGAAAAAAACCTTAAAAAAACCTCAAGGATTCACCCTCCAAACATAACGAAAACGAGACACTGAACACTACATTTACACTGTATTGGGATAAGTTGTCCTACTATCCATTAGCCCTTGAAGTAGCCACCCATGTCTGGTGTACCTATTTTACATTTCTTTTTTGGTTTTAAATTTAGTTTTAGGACATATGCACAAATGACTTTAGAAAGCATGTGTGCACATTAGCTTCATCATCAAACAAGTATTGCTTTCTTAGGATGTAAGCTGAGGCGTCAAGTGGGTGTAACTACGAAGATAAACATGTTGCAAAATGTAAAATCTTATAGATTTGAGGTAGAACATAAATACAATGTAGAATCTTTTCAACACATTTTCTAAACGTGCTCCTTTATTTGGTGGACCTGGCATACGTAATAAAGTGGTGAGTATATGTACAAACATGTATAATGATGCCCAAAAACTTTCATTCATCATAAATGCATCAGAATGGTAACTCCAGTTGGTACCAGTCTTGTTAGAATACGCAGTTTTACTGCACATGGCACTGATCTTTGGAGTGGAATGACATTGTATTGTTAATATGAAGCTGAGGACTCACAGGACAAAAGGTCAGAGAACACCAAATGAGAAATGGTAGAGCCCCAAGACTAAAATCCAGGATAAAGGAATCACTGTCAGATAATAATGTAACTGCATTTTCATTTTCAGCCAGAACGACGGGGGAATAAGAAGGCAGAGGAATGGAAATTATACAGAAAATTATCCAGCACAGGTTTAAAAGTCAGGTAAATGTCACATGGTGACTGGAACAGAGAAGGTATTGACAAAGGAGTCATTACTTTTATTGATGTTTTATTGATGTGCGCATTTACACTCAAAATTCAATACTTGCATGTAGTACATTGGATGTGCGATATTGGTGGCTAGGTATAGTGGCACTCGGTATTGATTGGACATTAAATTACTTCATAGAAGAAAATAAGCTGACGGATATATGCTTTTCTTTGTTAATGGTTATGTGGAGAAACACCCTCACTATTGCAACATGTAAACCTACAAGAGAGTTCTCAAAACAAAGATATACCGTGGAGATTGTTGCCACTGCCCATCAATACAGTAAATTTAACTAATAGAAAGATTGGACAGCAGCCTGCCATTTGATATGCCACTGTTGGCTTTGTGGTGAAGCTGATGATAGGTTCCAGACTTCCAGCCACACTCAGCGTGCCTCCTGCTGGGTCTGCAAGCTTATAGGCAGGTAGGGGATGAAACTAGATGACTGTCAGATGACGGTGACAATTTAGAGGCCATCCAATCCTCTGAAACTCATCTCCATTTCCTCGCCAATTTTCTCATGGTGAAATCAGACCTGCAGCTACTTCAACACATCTGAGGTGGAGGTAAGGCGGAGTGGGGTCTGTGGCTGCAACGCTCACCAGGGTAGTACATTGGGATACTGTAAAAATATGTATATACTTTTTTGAACTTGCAGTTTTTTTTAAGGTGTATTAAATCATGTTCCAAGACAATGTCAGGTTGAGAAAACATAACTCACACTCTCACTTTTCATAATTTATGTCAGTCGTGAATGGTTATATCATCACTTCCAGCAATGGAGCCCACATGCTGCAGTATCTCTTTCCCCCACCTGGCACAGGTGGGTGGATTTAGAGACAAATCCTTACACAGTCTAGTGGGTGGGATGTCTTACTCCTTGGTTTTGAGCTTGACATGTGTCATATGTCCACGGAGCCATAAAACATGAGACATGAACTCTGCGCTTGCTTCTTTCCTTTCTCTGTGGACTGGAAGAGTCTCTGAGCACATCATTCACATTTGCAGCTGGCTGTGGAGCCATTTGATATGCCATATAAGCTGTACATACAGTAAAGAGCTGTCATCTTAAACTCTGGATGAGCAGCTGCCTCTAAATCCATTAGTTAGATAGCTAGATGATGTTATTAATCCACAAAGGGAAATTTGGTTTTAAATATTATTTGTTTGCATTATTCCATTAGTACATTGTCTCAGTGACCGCTGCAGAATGCCGTTTTGTAGCTGCAAGGCAGAATTAGAAAAGTCTTTATGCACTTAGAATATATACTTATATTTGATATTATTTACAATATTTCATTTGAATTTTCCATCAACATGGATGTTGTGGAAAAAAGTATAAACTCTAAACACATTTTAACCAATAGGAGACAGAGTAAGTGTGGAAAAGTAGTCTCTTTATAAAAAGAAAAACTTCAAATAGCTATAGTTAATGTGAATTTTAATTATCTTTTGCATGCAAAAGGGTCAAACATACATCTGGGGGGGGGGGGGGGGGGGGGGGGGGGGGGGTTGATGCAGGAGTGACACAGAGAGTCGCCTGTACAGCAGTTTTACCAGAACAGAGCCAGTACTTTTTAGACAAAATACAGTGACCAAAAATACATTTACCATCACAGTGAACCCAGGAATATCACATGTAAAAACAATGAAAATCACTGGTCTGGATTGTCTGGTTTGTTATTGGCGATCAGTCCAAATGCCTGGGTCTCTGGTTTGGGGGTTCATTAGTGCCTATGGGTGGCTTTCACATCTGGAAAAGAAACATCAAAAAATCAAATCAGAAAGTTATAAAGAGGTTTTTTTTTTGTTTGTTTGTTTATTGTAAGCATACAAACACCATCTTTTTCAGGGAAAGGCCTTGCATCTTTCAACAAGAGGATGGTAAATTTCACTCTGGTCTGCATGCACACGATGCATCTCTTTCTGTAATGGCACTGTCCTGACAAATGAATATCCTTTCTCAAACTCCAATTGGTGGTGAATTATTTATCAGTAAGCTTTATTTCATAGTGAGCCAGATAGACATGGAAGTAAGTTCTCAAAAATATCACCCACGTGCTTTAAAGTAATATGTGAGCAGAGTTACCATCAGTGACCTGCAGTAACTGAGGTTGAAGATGTGAAGGAGGAACATTCCCATGTGCTGCACAGTCCAGAGTCAGTCTGGAAGATGTTACTGGAGGAAAAACTAGAGAGGTCTTTTATATAGTCTTATAAACCTGCACAGATATGTAGATTTAGAGTTTTATTTAAGGAAACTTCACAAGGAAATTTGCATGCAAGCCAGTTGTTGGATATGACTGCAAGATGATTGACAGGTGGAAGCGAGTGCAAGCCAAACAAATCAAGTAAAAAAACAGAATTTTTTTTTTTTTGTAACTTGATGCTGAATGGGATTTAATTTGTGATTGTATGAAGTCTAAAAGACGTATCAAAGAAACGTGGATGTAGGCACAGCAGCAGATCATAATGAAACTCCTATACCTCTTTTTTCTTTAGTTATATTGCGTTTAAAGATTCTCTTGGAGTCTGTTGTTTTGTTATCTAGAGACCAGAGACAGAAAAGGACATGTTTGAATTTCAGTTTGAGACTGGCTGTTGTTCAGTCACATTTGCTGCAATGTGACTTACAACAACTTTTGTGTAAATGATGTCTTTTGATCCAGTCTGCTATTTTTCCCAATAGTGTAATGTGAAAGAACACCGAAATAAAAATAAATGAATAAGTAACTGAACAATTCCTGTTCAGTTAATCCCTTGTGAATTTATAGACTTAAAAGGAAAACAATCACCAGAGGCTTGAAGAGGATAGACAGGTGTCAAGACAATCTATGTTCATCTAAAACAAAAGCAGGTGCTGTGTTGGTGATGACATAAGAGTACCTTTTTTAATTTCTGGCATAAATCCCATAAAGGGACTGTCTTGTCTTTATCGTAGCGTATATAGAAGCAGAGGTGTCAGGGAATGTAGTCCAATCTGAAGGAGGCAGCAGCGGGATGATTGAGTCTGGAACCGGGTAATCCAAGGAGCCGGGAACGGAAACTCAAAACCGGGTAGGATCAAAATGAAGTTTTGAATGTAAAACTTTCTGAATTGTTGGTAAAGATCCATGACACTTCTGCATTTAAAGGACATGAGACAACTGAAGCATGAAAAATAAGTCAGGGCAACTACCCAATCTCCACCAAAAGAGTGATGTTTGTGGATTTTGATCACTCCTCTCTGATCACTCCAGCTTTCCAACAGAGACCTACCTGGAATATATCCTAACTCTAACCTGATGATGGATTCCTCCCAACAACCCCCACATAGATGGGCTAAAACAGACAGAGATAATGACATGAAATTAACTGAGTGTGAAGGATACATCAAAGAGCCTAAGCGAGACATTATACAAAGACATTATAAAAGAAAAGAATAATTACAGGCTAATTTAGTTTCATTTCCATTTTATAACTAGTAACTGGTAGGGTCAGATCAACATGCATCACATAACCATGGTGTGATTAACTTTTATTTTAAAACCGTTCCTGTCCCAGTATCAGCAATCATCATTCAGTTATATTTCTCTGCTTGTCTCATCTATCTTTTTCCAATGGAATTTTCTCAGAGGAAATGACAAGTCACTGAGGTTCCCAAACTGTTTGGAAAAACCATCAGGGGTTTGTGTGGAGGTGTGTAGAGGTGTGGACGTGTTATGGCTTACTTCTATGACTCAGACTGAGACGCAAACACAGAGCTTGAATTTGCAGAGTTGAGGAGGTGGGGGCCACGTGAACGTTGCAAAGCGAACCATCACAGAAAACTTTGGACGCTGTTCAGGCTGACGATACATACTTTTAGTAAAACTTAAAGTTAAACTATTCTTGACAAGCAAGTGTATGTGCCAGCACTGAGCGCCATATGGTCTTGAGAAGGTTTGTGGAAATGTGTCCCATAAAGTGAAAATGTCTTTCCTAACACCGTACAAGGGTTAAATTACAGATAAATAGATTATAGTTTAATGAGAAAAGATTATCTGTCGTTTCAACCTCTACAGTGACCCTGTGATGATTCGTGCTTTTCAACTAAAGGTGAACCTGGTCATCCCTGAGGATCTTCTCTAAATGGTGTCCGAATCTTTCAATTAGAAACCTTTTCAAATCTCAGCAGATTTCAGTCAATAAGCTTCCCCTAGTGGAAGCGAAAAGCAACCCTTGATGTGTGACTAATGTCCAGCAGGGAGCTGCAGGTGGAAACCAAAAATCAATTTAGTAGCCTCCTGCAGCTCTCTAATGTATATGTGGGTCATGCTTTCCTAGATGGGACCCCTTTCTTAGTTCTCATTCTCAGGATGTGGTTGAAAATACACAAGTAGACACTTGAAGACATATTTTGCTTTCAGGAATCTAATAAGTTAAACAAAGATGTTTTAATGTGAAGCATTGAATGTGTTTAGAAATGCCAGAAAAACACGGCAGCAAGTAAAACAATGATTGGCTCATCTCATGTTTAATGCATTACCCCTCCTCTTTGTGGGTGCAGGGAAATGTCAGAGCCCTGTTTGAAGTTTTCTAACCTCATTAGGAATTGCTTAGCTGATGAGGAATCAGGGCTTGTCTTGTGTGTGTCTGCAAGACACCAAAGCAGCGAGGTTGGATGTTACTTTGATGTTCGTACTGAGGGATTTTTGAGTTTCTTGGCAGAAGAATGGTCTATTGTGGCTGCAAATCCATCTCTGTCAAAGTCGTCCTCAGGATGCGAAAAAGATGAATGAGTGAAACAGCAAGCCTTCTTCTATTAAAATACACAGATACATTTCTCTTTTCCAAACCCATTTTGACATTTTAGGTGATGCATTAAAGAGATTTTTTCTCATCCTTGATTTGAATTTTTATTGCCTTCCTTTATAATAATAAAATGTGAGAGTCCAGCTTTAAATACTTTTTTCTTTTTACTCTCACAATGAAGCAGTATTAAACTGATGCATCACATGTGGTGTATTTTGGATTGTTTACAGGACAGAATTTGCAACCCACTTAAATCCAAAGCCACACCGTCTGTCACAAAGCTTTTTGAAGCATTTTATATTTAAACATACACTATATTGCTAAAAGTACCAAAAATAATCGCTCACCCATCAACATAATCTGAATCAGGTGTTCCAGTCACTTCCGTGGCCACAGGTGTATAAAATCAAGCACGCAGGCATGCAGACCTCTTTCACAACTACTTGTGAAAGAAGGGGTCGCTCACAGGAGCTCAGTGAAGTCCAGCGTGGAGCTGTGATAGGAGGCCACCTGTGCAACAAATCCAGCCGCTTATTAATATTCCACAGTCAACTGTCAGGTGTATCATAAGAACATGGAAGTGTTTGGGAACGACAGCAACTCAGCCACCAGTGATAGACCACGTAAACTGACGGAGTGGGGTCAGCGGATGCTGAGGCCCGTAGTACGAGGAGGTTACCAACTTTCTACAGTCAATTGCTACAGACCTCCAAACTTCATGTGGCCTTCAGATTAGCTCAGGAACAGAGACCTTCATGAATGGTTTTCCATGGCCGAGCAGCTGCATCCAAGACATACATCACCAAGTGCAATGCAAAGAGTCAGATGCAGTGGTGTAAAGCATGTCGCAGTGGAGACACGTTTTTGAGGTGATGAATCTTGCTTCTCCATTTGGCAATCTGATGAACCAGTCTGGGTTTGTTGGTTGCCAGGACAATGGTTCTTGTCTGACGGCATTGGTCCAAGTGTAAAGTTTGGTGGAGGGGGGATTATGGTGTGGGGTTGTTTTTCAGGAGCTGGGCTTGGCCCCTTAGTTCCAGTGAAAGGAACTCTGAATGCTTCAGCATACCAAGACATTTTGGAAAATTCCATGCTCCCAACTTTGTGGGAACAGTTTGGAGCTGGGCCCTTCCTCTTCGAACATGACTGTGGACCAGTGCACAAAGCAGGTCCATAAAGACCTGGATGACAGAGTCTGGTGTGGATGAACTTGACTGGCCTGCAGAGTCCTGACATCAACCCAACAGAACACCTTTGGGATGAATTAGAGTGGAGACTGAGAGCCAGAACTTCTCGTCCAGCATCAGTGTGACCTCACAAATGTACTTCTGGAAGAATGGTCAAAAATTCTCATAAACACACTCTTAAACCTTGTGGACAGCCTTCCCAGAAGAGTTAAAGCTTTTTTAGTTGCAAAGGGTGGACCAATGTCAAATTGAACCGTATGGATTAGGAATGGGATGTGTATGTATATGTATGTATTAGTGGTTGCTTCGCAAAAGGCAGTTGCATGACAATTATTGATGAGGAAGTAATAACAGCTACAGATTGGCTGAGCCGATTGCCAATCAGTCATAATCCTATATTATTTTGCCAGTACGAAGATAAACCGGTGTTAAGAAAGAAAGAAAGAAAGAAAGAAAGAAAGAAAGAAAGAAAGAAAGAAAGAAAGAAAGAAAGAAAGAAAGAAAGAAAGAAAGAAAGAAAGAAAGAAAGAAAGAAAGAAAGAAAGAAAGAAAGAAAGAAAGAAAGAAAGAAAGAGGAGGGGGGAATAAATATTCTGCCAAAGAGGGCTAAGATCACTGGTTGTGGAATGTGAAAGACTAGAAAAAGGTGGGACATGAAAGAGCAAGAAAGAAACAGTGACGAGACAGTGATTGGTGCAGTCTGGTGTCTGTGTGATCAAAGTCAAAGTCAAAGTCAAAGTCACGTTTATTGTCAATTCTGCCACATGTGAGGTTCGTACAGAGAATCGAAATGACATTACTCTCAATCCCTTGGTGCTACATAATAAATAAATTACTCTAAATACAAAGTGCAAATCTAAAATCTGAAATCTGAAAGAAACAAGTAATAACAGTTATGTGTTGTAATGTGTGTTTAAATGAGACTGTAACTTATTGTTTTTAGAGTAAATGTGGACACAGGACAATCAGGTGTTCACAAGCAAAAAGAGGGGAGAGAAAAGGCGGAGGAGCTTTCTATTTATTATTGTTTTATTTTGGTATGTGATGCGTGTGTTTAATGTGCAGGACTGTGAGCATATCTGAGTGTATCTGAGTGTTTGGGAATGTTGGGGGGGGGGGCAGTATTAATATGTATAAATGTCATATATATAATATACATAGAAGTATTTTAACTGCTCATAACTATCCGAATATATCAATATAAAGTCATGTAAATGCAGTCAACTAGTACATATTCATATACATTGTGGTAAGAGAGAAAAAGAGGGAAAAGAGAGAAAACAAAATAGATAAAATATACACACACACACAAATGTGTGTGTATATATATATATACATATATATATACACGAGTACTCATCAAACCCATACAAATATACTATGCGCATGCATACACACACACACACACACACACACACACCTGTACACACACACTTATTTGGAAACATAAATGCATACATATACATAAATATAATAATAATCCTTTAAATAGTTATTCTAATTCCGTTGTTGGTTCTTATCGTCAGTGGTCACTGCCACTAACATCCTGGTCACCCCAGGCTAATCCAAGCCCTCCAGAGCAGCGGCCGTGACCCATCCTACCGAGAAAAAGGGGCAGGAGGAACCCGTGGCCGCCGGGCTCCACACCCCCTTCCAGCACAAACCAAAACCAGCTAGAGACTCTTTTTCATTTTAGCTGGATGGATTTTGGATTACAATAACCTTAGCCAGAAGATTATTTTTTCTTCTATTGGGTTGCTTTTTTGTGTTTTTTTTCCCCTCTGTTTTGGTTATTATACTGTTTTATTTCAGGGTCTGGGTCAAGCGTGGTTTTGCGTGACTGCAGAGGTTTTTGTGACAGGGTGTGTCACTCCTGTGTGTAGTGGTCGTGTTTGGCACAACCTTCACTCCTTTTTTGCTGAAGTTGTCCTTATCGTTTTGTGTGTATGTGTAACACGGGGCGGCGTGAGGTCTCTGTTTCATAGACGATCTGTTCCGCTCTCCTGTTGCCAGCCGCCCCTTTGGCCATTTTATAAGGTAGATTTTAAAATAAAAGATTTGACTTTTATATTTCAGAGACTTTGAAAATAAAAAGTGAAGTTGTAATTTTTTTATTTTATCGGACAAAAATATATATTTAAAAAAAAGTTATTCTGGCTCTGCCTCTTTCTCGGCCACCTTCTTTGTCCATATAATTTCTTGTGTGCCAAGCTCAAGCTAAAGCCTGTACACTTGGTTACACTTCCATATTCGTTTTTTTTGCTGTAAACCAACTTAGAAAGTCAGCTTTTATGAATGCAAATCATGTTCAAACTGTGCCTTAGCTTCTTTTTGAAGGATTTGTCACCGGGCGTGATGGTTCAGAATCGATTTCAGAGCCAAAGAGGGTAATCTGGATGCTGCATCAACCTGTCAAGATCTATCAGCAGGCTTCAGCTACCTGAAGGAACGCAAGCAGTGCAGAGCAGGCAATGATCCTCTCTCGCTGACATGCACTCCCCCACCGAGCAAGATCTTCCTCTTATGAAGGGAAACGGAATGTGTTAGTTCCAGCTTGCTGGGAGCTTTGAAGACTTTAGAGGGATAATTAACAGACGGTTTCAACATTACAAAAATAACTGTATTTCTCAGTGTTAGAGAGCTACATATGTTTTTTTTCTCAAGAAATGTTTCATATTGGCTAAAATTTGTGCAGAGTCATCATTGTACAGGATCACTGAAAATGGTGGATAGTGGAATAAATAGTGGAATAAAGCAGCCGCGCCTGATCAATCATGTTCTCTTTTTGCATCACATGAATGAGGGTGCATGTGCAACTTGTATCAAATTCAGAAGCATCTGTCATACTGGTCTGGTGAGAGTGCGATATAAAAACTATACTAAAAACTAGGAAAGGTGCTGTGAAATAGCTGAATACAAATAAAATGTAATAACATTTCTGAGGCACGACTACAACAAGATACCAGTCAGGCATTGAAGACTGACAGCAACCGACTCATCAATAGTGTTGCTTTTCTACTGATATCGTAACTACTTACTGAATGTGTGGAAATCAGTGGACTGAAGTAAAAAATGTAAAGGTTATTTTGAGTCGAATAAATCATCCGTCCGTCCGTCCGTCCGTCCGTCCGTCCGTCCGTCCGTCCGTCCGTCCGTCCATCCATCCATCCATCCATCCATCCAGACCTATTGCTATATAGGGTCACAGGGATCAGCTGAAGCCTATCCTAGCTCTCTTATGATGAAAGGCAGGAGGCATAAAAAAAACAACTTCAAAATGTGAAAGAGGTTCTTGCCACATGTGCTCTGGAGCTTTATAATTATTTGCAACAGACGATAGAAAACATCAGAAATTGTAATGAGGCACTGTACCAGGTTTAGGACAAAAACTCAGAAATCCTCCCGACTACATTGCAGTGAAACTAAACCACAATGACAACAATGAATCCCAAAAAAATCCCAAAGAAAAAAGTTAAGCCAAGATAAGAATTAAGAATGTTTTGACTGTAAATATAGACAGAATTCAAAAGTTGTCTTCAATCTTTCAGGAGTGGTGTCACGAGGACTTCACACTGATTCATGCACAGAGCCATTTCTTTGAACACAGAGTCATCAATGTACTGTTCAAAATATTTCATTAGGGTCCAGTTTTGGTGTGAAATGGGAACATTGCTCTGAATAATGGGAGGACCGTTAGGAAATACAATAGATGAAGAAAAGAAAATTAGTTTGCCTACTTGTCATTTGAGAAAATGTTTTCTTATACCCACATTCTTCACCATGATTTAAGCATCAATTAGTTTTATGATGTCATTAATAATGTGACATTATTGTGGTTATAGAAGTAATAACCAACTGGTGAAAGTGTAAATCATTCTGCATTTTCTTAAAAATACAAAGCCATGGTATACATTGTAGTCTCGCTCCACGATGGAATCATGTGGATGTGGATGGTTCTGCTTGATCTGACTCTTCCGACTCTGCTCATCCTGAATTTCATCCTGAGACCTCTGAGCCCTCTGAGCCCTCTGAGCCCTCTGAACCCTCTGAACCCTCTGTCTCCGCTGCCTCAATCACTGTATCTTGATTCACCTCATCAGACAACTCAGTACTGGAGTTTTCATCAGCAATTTGCAGTACAATTCCCTCTGCCTTTGTCAGTGAATAATTTAGGAATCTAGGAAATTACTACAAATGTCCACTACGGAGGACATAATTAAAAAACAATGAAACAGTGTGATAAAATATTGTCAAATTACTTTAGAAAATTATTTTAACCTTTCTAGGTTCCATATTATAAAAAACTACAACTTTTTGAGACAAAAATTTCTAAATGAAAATGATTTTGAAGTTACTTTTCTTCTTTCCATAAAATGTGCTTGTTGTGATGGACAGGAAGAGGAAGTTCTCAAAGCCTCACGCCTACAAATGTGATAATAAAATATATTCCTAAATGTCAATTTTTGGAGAACAAAACTAGTTATTGCAGTAGTATGCAGGAGGTGGGAGATATTCAAGGTTATAAATGTCCTCTACAGAGGACAAATTTGAGCTAGAGGTAGTCGGACGGAAATGGCAGCAACATGTTTCGAAAAAGCTGGGAAGGTGGGGATGTTTACCAGTGTGAAGCATCCTCTCTTTCTGGAAAAGCAGTCCATATATATCTGTGAAATCAGGTGTATCTGAGCCCATGCTATGATCATATTTACAGAAGCATCTCTGATTTTATTCATGATTTTATCCTGAAAATTAAAAGTATCCAATTTTAATTTTTGGCTTTGTCCTTTGCGGAAAGAGATTTCACCACATTTTTTGTATCTTTTCGTGCTGTTATGCTCTGTAGATGATGTAATATTCAAAGCCTTGCACAATTTTATACCACAGTGTTTGGGTTATAATTAATTTTGGGCTTGATGTGGTTACCAGGTGATAAACTTTGCGAGGGCACAACCCTTTCATTTTGTTTCAGAAACATTCTTATTCTCTGATCAATTCAGATAGTCCGGAGACATCACAGACCCACTCAAAGCTGAATTATTCAGCTTATCGCTCAGGTTCATATCACGTTGCGCTGACTGTTTCTTGGAAATGAAAAGCACAAAGCTGTAACATTAAAACAGTTGTAAAGATGGGATTTAACCAGGTTTTTACCAAACCTCTGTTCAAGTATCTCATTAAGACCTCAAGAAATTGTGTCAGTGTTTGAAAAAGAAAAAGAAACAATACTCTCTGTCTCATTAAAAATCTTTGAAATACTATGGAAATGGAGCTGATTTTTCTCAAGAATCAATCCAGATTCTCTTAGACTTTCACGTTCGTTCTGCTCTACCACCACCACTTTAAAGTGTATTTCTGCAGGTCCTAGATTACTGTTCATTTCTTTAGTTTTGGCCAAGGGCAGACTTGTGTCCACTGCAACCTGAAACCCACTACAAGTCTGTCAATTGATTTTCCTTCTGCATCGCTTCAGTTGCGCCAGCACTTAATTCTAACTCTAACTTGTGTTTATTTCACGGATTTCTCTGACATCAGGTTGAGCACCACTTCCACAACCTACCTAAAGATTAGTTTAGACCCCTTACTGGCAATCATCTTCTAGAGAGAGTCACAGCAAAGAAAACAAAAGTTAGGAAGGCAGTTGAATGTGAGTTTGAGGTGTTGACCTGACCACATAATTCTACAGTCAACAATCAGACTGAGCATCAGTGAGATGTGTTGGAAAAAACAAATTTGATCTGTAGAGGTGTTCCTTTGCAACAGGGCATAAATGAATCTGGCGCCAACACCAGAGCAGCCTCAGAGGACTGGGGGAGTCCAAGCGTGAACAGGTCAGAGCTTTCTGATGGGAAAAGAGTGGCTTACACAATATTAGGCAGGTGGTTTAAGGCGGTGACTGATTGGTGCACGTTTCAAGAAAATGCTTTTAAATTCCAGGAACCGAATTTCTTCAGTCACTTGAAAACAACGTAACCATGTATAAAAAAATAAACGGCGTTAAAGTTCAAGACACACAATATCAAGAAATGATATGATGTTTTTAGTCGCCATCATCTCTGTCTTTCAGGCTGAAAGTACCTATAAGGGCAAAATAATTAACACAGCTGCACAAAAAAATGAACTAGTGCTATTTATTTTACCTTTTACTTCTTTTAATTGAAGCTAAAATGCAGTTGCTTAAGTGACAGTGAAGGTCTGGCTTTCTTGGAAAAACATAAGCCAATTATATCAATACACTCACAGCCATCTCTCAGCTGCTGGTGTTCACTTAAACCTTTTAATGTTATTTTAGAAGCACCTTAGAAGTCAGATGATGTAGTGTTTGTTTGTGCAATAGTATCTTACAAAGTGAGAAGTGCGTCACTCAAGCTTCTGCTACTCCAGATTTTCCTTTAACTTTTTACTTTACTTTTAACACAGCATTCATACAGCTGCCAGCACAGAGTACATATTCTCTCTAAAGTCCAGCACACAGGTTGAAATTCAATTTTTCAAACAATTAACATGTTGAAAAACACCAGAAGATGGGTTTCGCAGCCAAGTCAAGCAATAGATGTAACACATGAGTGCACAGAAGCAGGTGGGAACCAGGTGTAGGAGCCAAGAACTTAATGTGTTGGGAGACTGAACAAGGGGTATAGATTCAAAGACTCAACAACACTTTCTGACCATGAACAAGGTGAAAAGAATGAAATACAGTATTCAGGTCCATGTATAATAACATAAAGTACTCATAAACAGTAGCACAAGCATTAACACCAAGACTTAAGGAAACTGTTACACTGATGTGAGCTGAGGTAAAAAATGTGATGGGAAAGGAGTTTATTACCTTTATTACCTACGTTTATTAACTCGTCAGTTCTCTGTTGACTGTTTGTGAAGAAAAAAAAGCCAATCTGTATACTCAAATTGAAATTATTTGAGTAGTCAGAGTTTTTTTTTCTTTCACACAAACCATATTTTTCCTGGATGTATGTGACCACATCAGAATTTCTGACATCCTCCGGACCAGACTACAACCTCAGCGTTTAAAACTGACACAAGGATGGCAGTAGATGATGACTGTCAGTTTTTTCAAGTATGTGATGCAGCCTGGATTCATCACTTGGAATCTCCTCCCAATGAATCATCAGGAAGTTTAATCCTGACAAATCCCTATATGCTGTATGATTCCTTATAGTGAGGCAAGGTTTATCTGTTTTTAGCATTTTTCTGCCTGTTCTTTTTGAATGCAAAGTTAACACGTCGCTTGTTCTGAGTTGACCATAGCTGCACCGCTCCACAGTTATTGCTTTACCAGGAACACTCAGCCCTATGAAACTTTGAACTGCAGTCTTAGATCTTTGTTCTTTCTACCAAGCAACCTTCAGTGCATACTGTCAAAAAGATGCTCCTGTGCTCAGATTTCTTTGCCAACATTTTTTTTCTTTTTTGCCCAGAGCTTAAAGCTGCTCTGGTTCTGTCATGTCAATTTAAAAAGCCTTTTCACCTTTTTATTTCTAATCCCTTTGACATTTTTCCCGCTACAAACAGTGCACACATAATTTGATTCATATCCCCATCCTGTAAACTCTGTTTATACGAGGGTATTATTTATTTATTTATTTATTTATTATTTAAGCTTTACCATCTCGTACTTTCATTTATTCTTGGTTGCACATTATTTTCAGGGTTGCTGTCTGAGTTACTGGGCAGATCGATGTGTCATTAGAGTGAAATGCAGTTGTTAAACAACGCAAGGATCATTTGTGGTCATCACTGCAGCATTAAGGACAATTTCTTGTAAAATGTAATTATCTGCAATTATTGCAAAATCGACTTGACCTCCCATTTGTAACAGCACCCATGACATTGTAATCAAATCGGATACACTCGCGTGGGAAATGAATTACATTTCCATCTCATGACTGGGTCACTGTATTTGTGTAGGATGAAATCATTTTTAAAGGGGAAGTTGGGCGTTTAGTGAATATTCTCATAAGCCCAGCAAACAAAGTTAGTGTACAACATACAAAAAGGCTGTTTTGAAATTAGACTTAAAGCTGATGCTGAGCTGCAAACCAATGCAGTGGTCAAGTTAGGATGTGATGCTGAACTGGGGAGAAACAATGCTGGCCCACTTTGAGATTTATTTCAATATATCGTCTATATTGACCTTCAAAGGCTTGCAGGCTAACAACTCAACAAACACAGTTCCAACCTAAAGTCATGGGGAACCTGATTATTTAGGACAAAACATTCATTCATTAATGTTTCTGTAAATGTAAATGATTTTGTATTGTATGTATTGCCATTGATCTCAAATGATCATGTAAAAGTGTCATCATTAAAACAATGAAAAGGTGTTATTTTAATACTTTTTCACAGCAGACAGACAACATCACAACGTGGTTGCAACTCCATCGTACCAGTTTTTTTGGGTTTTTGTTTTGTGAAGTGTTGCAGGCCTGAAATGTAAAAATATTTGTAAACGGACAAATGAGAAAGTCCATGAGGAAAAAAACATGAAATATGTTGGCTTAATATTTTCTACAAAGAAATAAAAGTCAGAATAAGATTCAAATGCACTGATTTACATTTTGTTTTCATTACTCCCAACCTTATCTTATCAGATTTATGATTCTAATAAATGTTCTGCTGTGACTCAATCTGCTGCTCACTATGAAATATACAATTTTTGCATCTCTTTTTATTTGATGCACCATTATTTGGAAAAACACACTCCTCTACTTTCTGTTTCTACTGTTTCAGGATGTAAGAAAATACACACTGGTTATGCCAGGTTTTGAAATTGGGTAAATAAAGTGCCATTTAAAAAAAATAAAAAAAATAAATCAAAATGCAAACGCAGTGTGCAAAAGATTGAGGCTTACCCTGTCATGACTTGGAGACTGCTGACCCAGATCCAGGAGACAGAGGGGCAGAAGCTTAAAAAAACATGATTTTATCAAAACTAAAAGCGCTGCTGAGCAGAATGGAAAACAAAACAAGACCAGGCTGACACACAGCCAGAGTTCAGGAGGCTGGCCTCTGGGCCTCAGGGCTGTGGCCAGGGAGAGTCTTTGGCTGTGGCTGTGGCTGAGGCTACGGCGCGGGCAGAGTCCTGGGCAGCTGCCAGTTGTTTGTGCTGATTTGGATAAATGTAGTGTTTTGGATTGCAGTCAAACACCTCCACTTTGTTTGACATTGTTCCACCACTTTTGTGGTTTATTCAGATGCAACTTTGCATGACGACTTTACATCCTGGCTACCCTTTCAAACGTTTCTATGAACATTGTACAGCTTGACCTTAGGGTGAACTTAGGAAAGTTGGCAATTATCTTGATTATCCCTATTTCCTATGGAAGCAGTAATGTTGTACATCCTATTCAAACCAAGCAAGCATGCCTTTAAATGTATGGATAATCAGTAGGAGCTTCTGTGTGCTTTCCCCACATACTGCTCCTATCTGAGCACTTTTTCTCATTCGCAGGCCGTTGAGTGGTTTAGATTCATTAACCTGACGTCTGGATGCAAAACATTTACTGTATGTTGTATGTTGACCAGGTCCAGAATGATGATGATGCTGCTGCTAATCTAGAGCTCTGGGATGTATATATGTGGATGAAAGAGCCCACTTGAAATGAGATGAGTAAAGCGGCTTACAGTGCCCTTGACATATATTAGGTGTTATTTGTGCACACAAACATGAGGCTAAACTCATATGATTTAAACCATCATAATGAATTTCAGACGCTAGAAGGTAGAATGTCACATGACTACATGGATGCTTCATCATTAACAAGTGCAACATAGAAAGAGCAAGTTCAGCCTCTTGTTGTATGATGCTGAGATTGCTGTGGAGTGTAGGTGGGCGGTCAGTGACGGCAGGATAGATTTTTCATCTGCATTCATTACTTCCTCTGTTCGAGCCTTTGAGTCTGGCTTTCTGTCTCATTTGGAGCCCGGGCTTTCCTTTCTCCTCCCATCCTCCTTCATTAAACTCTAGTGGGGGGTGGTTATCTGCATGAGCAAAGGAAAGTACTACTGAGACAAATGAGACACAGAACACCCTGCAGCTGCCAGCTTTGGAGGTTCTAATGAACCCTGACAGATTTGGACACACTGGTTCCACCGATCTGAGGTTATTTGTTCACTGTGTCAACACCCATTGTAGCTTTCTGCACACATGTCAAAGACACGGTGTGTTAAGTCTTGAGTTATTTTTAGTATTTTACAGCCATGTACTGAAATTTTTGTATAATTAAATTTTTAACGCTTGAATGTCCGACACATGAAATAATACACAGAAAGTCTTTATTGGATTTGAAGTGTTTATTATGTAATGACATTTAAAAACAGCCCCAGTTTATCTTCAACAGTTCCTGAATAACAACATTTGTTTGTGCTATTAATAAATTGGCTAATTTTATTTACTGATTTATATTTTGTGTCGCTTTTTTATAAGGTTGTTGGAGAGGTTTCAGAAATTGTCTGAAATTGTATCAAATATGGCATATGTGGCATTATAGGTTTAAAAGTAACAAGAAAATTCTAGGTGCTTTATGTGACAAAAACATGGAAAGTAAAGAGTAAAAAAAATACCAGTTACAATCTAGTAGCCAGTGTTGGGACCTCAGAACCGGAGTGATGTGGTCCACTTTCTTAGTTCTAGTGAGAACTCGGGCAGCAGGCTTCTGGATCTGCTGTAGATGTCGGACTGACGTTTTAGGCACCGCTGTGAAGACACTGTTGCAGTAATCAAACACATGGATGAGTTTTTCTAGGTCCTGCTGAGACATTTGTGTTTTGATCCTGGAGATGTTCTTCAGGTAATAGAACGCCGACTTTGTAATAGTTTTAATGTGTCTCTGAATGTCCAGGGGACAGCACGGTGGCTTAGTGGTAGGCATTGTTGCCTAACAGCAGGTTCCTGGTTCGATTCCTGGCCTGGCGGGAGTCTTTCTGTGTGGAGTTTGCATGTTCTCTCTGTAGGTGGGAGCATGCCTGGTTGTTTGTCTCTGTATGCGGGACCTGTCCAGGGTGGACCCCTGCCTCTCGCTGTACTTAGTCGGGATAGGCTCTGGCAGAGTCCCTGTGACCCTGCAAAGGATAAAGAAAATGGATGGATGAATGTTCAGGTCTGAGTCCATAACCACACCCAGGCCCTATCAGTGGTTTGTAATAATAAACTGTGTGCCGACTCTTGAACGCTCTTCTTTTGGTCCAAAAACAACTACTTCAGTTTTGTTTTTGTTCATCTGAAGACTTTCAGCACATCTTAAGTACATCTTAGTGGTATCAATGGACCCCTGATATCTGAAATTCTAGTGTAGAAGTTATCTACTAGTTCATTTACTGAGTTACAGGACATAGTGGAAGAGTAGACTTGGTTAAACGTTTCAGTTCAGTTATTCTTAAACAAGTGCTTTTTTAATTACTTGTCTTTGGCCACTTGGAAAATGATGGTTTCAAAGGAAACATAAAAGTTGTTAGACAGCGCAACATCAGTCACAAATCCTTGGAAAAGACCCTTACTGATAATCCAGTCCAAAGTATGTCCCCACGTTTTTCCTGACAGAGAGCTGATGTTTAACAGAACCAGTTTAAATGACTTAGCAGCTGGTATTATTTTGGGGAAGGTTATGATTGACAAGGAATAAGTGTTAATGCTTCTGTTTCTAATCTTATCTTTTCTTTTTCTGTTACATATTAGCACAGAGATTTTATGGCATTTTCCCACAGGAAGCCCAAGCCTTTTGTGGAAAGAATCACTGCTAATAATCTTACCACCTGGACCCATAGTCAAGCATACTCCATGTTCCATGGTTTTTTGGAAGTTTAGATGCATAATTCAGATATTAACAATGAATTTCAAAGTACAAATGCAACATGAATCAATGTAGTAAGAAGCAGCAACAGAAAAGGAGACAGAAAACAGGCAGGACACTGATGCTGGACGTGGCTGACAAGGTTTACACTGCAGGGCACAAATAGTTACTCATTATAAGAGTATAGTTTATGACTGCTGTTCTTGACCTCATAAATAGTTGTGTGTATTAAAATGGATAAGCATGCCCACCTGGACCTTTGGAGTTTTGTCAGCCAGCTATGCATCTCCCAGTATGTGTAGCTTGCTGTGAATGCGGTGAAAACAAAAACCAGACATGAAGAGTCTGGAGGTTTTGGTTTCATAAGAGGGCCAGTCTACTGTATTTTTAGATGTTTCTCTGTTTTAACACACATGATTTTAAATCAGGGTCATCATCAGCATGTCATAAATGTCTGCACAGGTTTGTTGATGACACAGACATGTCTATCAAGGTGTGATGAATCAGGGAAACATCTGAAACATGCAGTAGATCTGCCCTTGAGCATCGGCTTATGTGCCCCAATGTTTATAAGCATCTACTTGAAAAAAGTAAAAAAAACACACATGTAACATGCAAATGTGTTGTTATGCTTTTGAAAAAATTATATACTTTCTTTATACCAGTATCTTGTGCCCACATCACAATTCATGTTGGTGAGGTTGAGATGGGGGCCCTTAATAGTCTAAGCTCTTTAACTATTGAAAAGAGAAGCATGAAGGATTTAGGCACATTTAGTGGAAAAGCTGCAGACCACGTCTAGCTTCATTCTCAGTTTCAAAAGTGGTTGGAAAACCCACGATGGTTTTGAAAAATGCAAAAGGCCCTCTCTAGAGTCAGTGCTTGGTTTCCTGGTTCTGAGCTACAGGACATATAGTTGTCCCAGAGGAAGAGCACATTTTACTGTTGCTTTTAAATATAAATGGCTCATTCCAAGCTACCAAAAACAACAGGTATTTTTTTTAACATGACTGCACATTAATGAATATTCACATTGCATATTTACCAGTAGATCCTCCTTACAAATACTAAACCTGCAAACATGCCCTAAATATACAACATGAACCATAAAATTGGAATAAGTGGCCTATGTACAGATCTAGTAGCTACAGACTTCAGCACTTGGATTGTTGCCTCATAAATATTTAAGAGCAGTTGGCAAGATTGCTCACGTTAATTGTATTTTTCTGCTAAGTGATTGCCAGGTACTGGGTTCACTAGAACAATCTACCTGAAATCAGTTGTGTTTCGACTTAAGACAAGGTTGGTGAGATGGGTTAGAGTAGACCTAAACCTGCACTTGGACACTGGAGCCAGAGACCAGCTGATACTTAAACTGTGCATGCACTTGTTTCAGTGTAGGATGGTCAGGGCTAATGTCTAATTTGCTGTAAAAAGTATGTCTAATTGCACTGTGATGTTTTTCACTTCCCTGTAGCTCAGGAGAACGGTGAGTCCACAAAAGTTCAAGGAGGAGATGACTCTTTGCTTCGTGACCAATATGGCCATTCTAAGTGGTGGAAGAGGAGGTAATTTCATGCTGGCACAGCTGTAATGTTCACATTTGTTCACACTGCTAAGTATTTATTTATTTTCAAAAAGCTGCAGTAGGCAGTTTTGCTCTTAAAAACTTAGTTTATTATTCATGTGGCTGAGAATGGAGCATGTTTATTTTTAAATTTCAAGTATATGTGAAAAAGGAGTTGTGCAGCTAGTGTTTTAAGTGGCTGACGTGCTGATTGTAAGCATATTGCATCACTTCCTGTTAATATCTTCTGCTTCTTGCAGCACAGTTTATTTTTCAAGTCACAGTAGCACACTTTAATTTATTTTCCCCTGAAACCTTTGCTATTTTGACATGTACTGCTGTTATTTCAGTATGTCTAAGATCAAACAGCACAGCATAACTGACAGGGGTTTTTGTGTCCGTCTTGGAGCTGTTGAGTTTTCCAGAGCACCTCTTACATGCAGAGTGCCTCAGGGGTCTATTCTTGGCCCTCTTCTCTTTTCACTTATATTTGCTTCTGCTTGGATCATTTCTCTGAGAACATGGAATTTCATTCCACTTTTATGCTGACGTCAGCCAAATATATATTCCACTGAAGCATGAGAAAGCTTACTCTGCTAAGCAATTACTAGAGTGTATTGATGAAATGAAGGAATGGATGGCCCTTCATTTCTTACACTTTAATCAAGTGATGCCTAGTGATGCCTCTAAGGTGCATGTCGACTTGGGCTTTTTAGGCAAACATGTGAAACCTACAGCAACAACCCTGGGTGGAAAACTGGAAGTCAAATGTAACTTTAATACTCATATTAGTTTGGTGATCAAGTCCAGCTTATTTTGGCAAGACAAAAATGTGGCTTGCATGATCCAATTTCAGTGTCTGTAGACTGCCAAACTTCAACATTACATTCAATTCTTACACATGTAGAGTGAAAATTAGCAAACCTATCAATTTCTGTTATAGAAATGGAAGAAACACTTATCTCAGTGGCCACATCAAAGCACCACCAAGGTGGGTTTTTAGAGTTATAATAGCAGTTTCAGGGGTGATGGAATATTCTTTAAGAAGCACCATAAAGCTCTCGTGGTCTCCCATCCATACTATCAACAAAAACCAACGAAAATAACACTATACTCCCATCTCTGCCGTGTGTTTCAACAACTGCGCATCACTTTATAACATCATCTTACACATCAACAACAATTAAATTAGTTCACAGAACTACAGCTGACATCATGACAGAAGCAACCAAGTAAGAGAACCAACAAGAGTAAATTAAGGACAGTGCCATAAAAGTTAACTTAACCTGTAGGGAAAAAAAAAAAAAGTTTGTTGGTGTTGCTCAAGTGCCAACCGTATATATATATATATATATATATATATATATATATATATATATATATATATATATATATATATATATATATATATATATATATATATATACTGTAAAAAAACAATGGACGAAGCACTTGGTCACATGGTCCATTGCTTTCTGAAGACCAGTTTGAAGCCTATTTTTCTTCGTACAGGACGCAGCCATGTTACTCAGCACGCTGACAGAACACCCCACCACATGTCAATCAAAGTTAGTTTTGCTACCAGCTCCTTCAGCCGAGCCCCACTGAAGTAACTGCAGAGCTTCTGTCAGACAATCCTTTAATGTGTTGACTCGATGGCGAAATCAAACTGTTGCGTTTATCAGATGTGCATGCACCTCAACCCGAGAGTTGATGGTTGCAAGCTCCAAAGGTGAGTCAATCTCCACTGACTCCCAGTTTAAAACGTCCAACTTTGGAGCAGAAATAATCATATTTAAAGCCTGGCCTATACAACGATTTTGGTCTCAATCATTTGACAACTCTGTGGGGGGGTTAGTTTTTTATTTTACTACTCTAGGAGAATTTATAAAAAACAAAAAATGTATTTCTAATATGATTATTTGACAGTCGACTCCAATGGATAGCCATTATACCTTCAGTTTATCCGTAATTGTCAAGCTACCACTCTTAGTGAATCAACCGCGGGTGTATGAACCCAGTGTCGGCTAAATGCAATAGTAAGTTTTGATTTCGCCATCGAGCCAACATGTGAAATGGAATATTCCACCTTAAACAACTGCCAGCAGCTCTGCAGCTTCTTGGTTCCCCTTGGTGCATGTTATGGCACTCAGATCTTCAAAATTAACATTTCATTCATTTTGAAACTTTTGCTACGTGGTTTTCTGTGGATCTCTGCCAGATCTGACCAGTAATGACCTGTGTACCCACATGTCATTGTTTAACTACTGGCTGTCTTGGTGGTGCCCACCAAAGAATGTAGACTGCATGGTTAACTGGAAAGAAAACTTTTCAAGGTAAAGCTGGTCTGGTAAGGAGATGTCATTCATGTCATGTTGCATTGGGCAGCCAGAAAATGACCACATTTATTAGCCTTCCTGTCTCTGTAGCCCAGAAATCTTACAAGCTTCTCTGCAGCTTCTTCACTGCTGCCACCCTCCCAAATCCCAATGTGACAGCTCCAACAATATTATAAGGCAGCATGGTGTATTTTCTCAATTCTATGCAAATAATAGTCAGCTATAAACACATCGACTATGCATTACACTGGCTGGGCTTACTTCGGCTTTGGGAACTACTGCGATGAACCTTGGAGTTATTTTGTGACCCCCACTATGTCATCATAGTGGATCATTGTGTTAAACTGAACTGAATCTAAGACATGACCATGTTAATCAGAGCTTCATTTTGATGTAACGTTTGTTTGTTTCGTTTGTGTTTGTTTTTTTTGTTTTTTTGAGAAAATGAAATCCAAATCGTGTGCAATATGCATGCCAGCCACAGTCATCGGCAAACATTCCTTCTCAGTGTTACTTCTTATGTTTACTGAGACATCCTGAGCAACAAATTTGCCACCTGCCTGTAGAACATCTGATTAGACATGCTTGAATCAGCACAGCAGCAAACTAATGCCAAAGTAGGCAGCGCATCACGAAGATGGATGATTAGCAGTGATTAAATGAATATTTAGAAGTGATATTTTTTCCCATCCATCCATCCAAGGAAGTGTTAATGCTACGCAGCCCACTTCTTCAAGGACCTGCATTACATCTCACTGAACTGTCAGTTAGTTGGATAAACTTCTCCATTGTTGCTCCACATCTCTGACCTGTGCTGTTGAACCCTTCACATCTAAATGACCTCTGTTCATCCCAGTTCCCTCTGAAATTCCCTACAGAGGGAAATCAGTCCACAGTGCATGGATCTAAAAGTGCTACGAATGAAAAAGCGACAGCATTTCTCTTTGTAATACTTCCTTGTCCATCTGGTAAAACACAGCATTTTATCCCAGAACACACAACATCACAGAAAAGTAGAATAATGTCATCATTATCATTCCTTTCCTTTGATGTACGAATGCCCTTGTTTCTCCTAAATTTATTTTCAGCATGAATAGTATCAAAGCGGTTTATGGGCAAGCAATTTAAAGTGACCTTAATTTTTATGCCTTTTGTTTTCAGTAAGACATTTTTCCATCATCCCATGAGTATATTCTTATTAAGTTGTTGAAAGTCGAAAGTGCTTTTCAAGCCCCGGGAAAGCTTTTGTTTGAACAAATGCATTTTTTAATGGACGTCCTTGCGAAGATTTCTTGATCAGTGAGGAGCAATTTCTCAATATTTTTGATAATAAATTCAGTACTTACTTTTGTCTTGGGCACTTATGTCCACACATCACATTTACATGGCGAAGTTTTGTCTAAAGTACATCCCAAGAACCTGGATAGTGCACTTAAAATGGGTGAAATATTTGAAAGTGGAATGAGACCCCTTTCAACTTTGGAAGTATCATGACTGTAATTTGGTTGAAGTGGCTAGTATGTGCTGTGTCATTACTGGGGATGTAAGGGAAGACAGTAACTACTGTTTAGTAATGAGTAAATAATGAGTTATTTCTACTTTTGCACAGTTAACCATTTGGTTTATAATTAATTGTTGAAACTGATGAAGAGACAGAAACGTATGATCAGTTCAAAGATAATCATTAGCTAAATATGACCTAATGATTGATTAACAGAGTATCCAGTACATTCTCTAATACTTAAATGGCATTGGTTATGATTTTTTTTTTTTTTTAGGAATTTCATAATTAATCATCAGCTATCCAGTTATTCAAGACTTGATAGAACCATACGTTCCTAATAGAGCTCTCCGTTCTCAGGGTGCAGGTTTACTTGTAGTTCCTAGAAGATCCAGATGTAGATTTGGAGGACGGGCTTTCTGTTATCAGGAACCATCACTATGGAACCAACTTCCAGTTTGGGTGAAGGAGGCTGACACCACCTCCACCTTTAAAACCAAACTTAAAACATTTCTGTTTAATAAAGCATATAGTTAGTTTAAACTTTAGTGTGTTAGGACCAGTAGTCACAGCTGCAGCTGCAGGACCAGACCAGAGCAGCTGGTCTTCAACACAGCTTCATCCTGGATCTGCTGCTGTAGACCTGCTGCAGGGGGAACCAACATGATCCACTGACTGGTGCCCCTCACCTCCTCTGTTTCTCTTTCCCTTCTTCAGCTCAATCCTCAGTTATTAATTAGAAGTATCTCATAAGTATAATTGTTCTCCATTGTTCTTGTAGTTTGTTGTGCTGGTCTGTCTCCTCTTTTTCTCTTCTGTACATGTTTGCAGACCAGAACCTCAGGAGCTGCATGCTGACCTGCAGTTCCACCTCTGACCATCCCTGTGTTTACCTCCACCTGCCTGTATGGATGTCTCTGTTGGATACCTGCTGACATCCTGACCTGCAGCCCCACCCTCTGACCACCCCAATGTTTGCTGCCTACACTTGTTTTTATAGTCGTCTCTGTAGTACATCAACTTTTATTGTCTCAATCACAGTAGAAGTACATAGAACTATTAGTTCTCCATCTAATGGATAATGACTATATTGTGTCTCATGCGCCATTGGCAATAGATCTGTGCCTGTCTTATCTCTGTTCCTCATCCTCTCTATCCTATCGTCCTCCTCTTTTCTTCCTCTACCCCAGTGGTCTTCAGCAGGAGGGTCCCCCCTAATGAGCCAGATTCTGCTCAAGGTTTCTTCCCTCTTAAAGGGGAGTGTTTCCACTGTTTGGCTTAAACGTTTTTCTCTCCCTTGGGGAGTTTCCTTTACTTGCCATTGTTTTTATGTTTAATATTAGCTCGGAGGTTATGTTCTGGGACTCGGAAAAGGACCTACAGACAATTTGTATAATAGATACTATATAAATAAATTGAATAGGTGTGGTGACACTGGTGAGAGTCTGCGATCTAAAGAAAAAAAAAACAAGAAAACAAGAAAATGGAAACCCTGGTTTTCTTTTAACTTCACCCAACAATGATCGAAAGGCTGGAGTAATTAGTATATTAGTATAAAAAGTATTATGTATTTGGTGTACATGGAAGTTGTACACTCGACAGATCGCGGTGTAGCGGTGAACAAGACACACACAGCAAAGTCCTGACTGGGTGGCGATTTATACTTACAGTGTGGGGCTGTGCTCACTTCTAAACCTTTACAAGTGCTTGACAAAATGTCATTTTTGCATTAAATGTCAGTTGACAAGCACTAGTCAGTTGCAGTCCAGGTGATGTGCTCTGTTAATGTTGTGACAGTTGTGTCAGAGGCTAAAACTTTTAACTTTGATGAAGAGCAGTATTGTGGTGAAATGATTGTTGCACACGTCCTATCCACCTTCCCAGTAGCTGGCTTGCGCTTCCAGCTTCAACTTGTCACATTTTGCTGACCTATTGCAGCCTTGTGATGCTTAGCTGCAAGTAAATTGTTACCAGACTACCTCTACATCTGTATTAGCTGTAGTTCACCTGTCTGTTATGCTGCAAATATTTCTAGCTGAGCTCATGTCTTCTGTGGCTGATTCATTGCTTTGCTGACACGTTGATGATGGCACCTGTGGCAGCAAAGATTCATGTGTTCATCAATGTATCAAAGGCATGTAAATCACTACCACTCACTGCACCACCCACTTAAACTGTACTCTCCTGGCTCTAATAGGCCAGAATGAACCGTCTTAGAGCAGAGAACGCTCAGCTGGGAGACTGGCGAAGGCAGAACAAAAGATACAACTAACTGCTTCACCTTTCACATGCTGCCCCTCGAGGGGCGTGACATCTGTCATCTCTCATTTTTCCAGTTGCCACAGCAAGTACATGTCAAAGCTGAACCTCAGGTTGATAGACGGGGATTTGTTTGGAGCAAAGAGCTTTGAAAAGCAGTCTAGGTAATTGATGTCATTTGTGAAAGCATTTTAAAGAAAATGATTTTTCTCGCTGCATGCCACTCTGCCTCTAATAAAGCATTTAAACAATATTATATTAAAAATGCGGGGTGGGGGTGTATCCATGCAGGTTTGTTGTTGATGGCATTTGGAAAATGCCTGAAAAAAACAAACAAAAAAAAAAACTGCAGCCAAACATCCACAACCTCCACATGTTGAGGGGCAGGAAGAATGCTGACTTGTAATTGAATAGTTAAGCATACATGCCTTGCTCTATGGGGGCACCAAACGTCACAAAATGTAGAGTATGTATCACAAGAGAACAGACCAGTAGGATGTTGTTTTGTGTACGGGAGCCTCCACGTTGGCTGACGTCATAACCATGAATATTTAGTGGATATCTCAGATTAAGTGGGAATGTGTGAAGTATGTAATTGCAAGCAGCTGGTGTCTAACCTGCAACAGACAGCATTTGCAGGGCTCTCAGTCTGGAAAATCATCGAGGAATTCAGATGGGGAACTAATCTAACTGCTATGTGCAATCTGATCATGCTGACCATACACTACACGTCTTTGCAAAAAAAGTCTTTTTAGATTTATGAAGAACTATGACACCCTCTCACATCTAAAGACTATAAGGTAATTAAATTTATGAGATTTATATGGGGAAACTGGTTCCATTGTGGCTTTCTTTCTGAGTAGTTAGCCTAGATTTTCATCCAATTCCTCTCTGATTCTCTAAAGATTACTGTAGCCGCTTTCTACTTTTAGTATGTCAACAGAGGAACTGAATTAATTTATGTGAACATTTGTGATGTTTACCCATGCAGCTTCTGCCTTGAGATTGGATTTTCTCACGGCCTCTGAAGTGAGCAAACCCACGCCTCTCTGCTCTATATGCTGGCCTGTCCTTTGAAAAGGAGCCAGACCTCAACCCAGCTCAGTTCAGGAACCCTTAAACAAGCTTCCCCTCATCAATCAGTTAAATTGCTAACCTGTGAAATAACCAGTTTCTCTATCTTTTTTTCCCAACAAGACTATCAAAACCTCTTTTAAAGTGTATTAAAAATCGTGAAAAGCGCGACTAGGCCTTCGCTGGAGTGTGGAGCATCCCCAGTCCTTTCTTCAATGAGTGACATCAAGTTGGAACAGTGAAAGGACCTGTCCTCTTTTAGGGACTGTGGTGGGAAGCACATAAACCATTATCATTAGCAGTTGGCTAAACATGGTTGTGCACAGGACAATGTTGCATATGCTGCAAAAAATAATGATCCGTGGCCCTACACTGCACGTCCTGTATTTAACAACGCTATTAAAGAGACTTCTTCAGGTTCACTGCAACCCAGAGTGCTGGAAGAGAACATTAATACCAAAAGCTGTACCCTTTTATATTGCCTCTTAATCCTGATTGACTTTGACATCATAACTTCCCTTTTGGCTTTAACAAAGTTTTATCAAACTCAACCAAATTTTATTTTTAAGTTTTCTTTGCTCCGTGATAATGCAGCTTTTGCTGCTGCGCAAGCAGAAACAAGAAGTATACAAGGCCATATATCTAAATCGCCGACACTGGCTTCCAAATTACAGTGGAGGAAGATCCAGAATCTCCATTTAAAGGTGTCTAACCGTCACTTACCATATCAGCCGGTCACAGAATCCATGAATGGTAATAATGCATTACTCTGTGTGGCATCTGATGATCAGTGATTTATGGCTGCAGAGTCGTGGGGGAGCAGGACGGGTATGAAATCGAGAGTCCTAGTCAGAAAACGGTGTAACCTCTTTCCATGGTCTTATTGTTGCCATGGAAATACAAGTTGATTGTTTACCTTGAGGTGATGAGGTTTCACTAAACTCTATTCCTCCTTCTTTCCCCCAGTCTTTTTCTTTAAAACAACATTTAATTAAATTTGCCTTTACCTGCTATCCCACGGAAAATAAGCCGCATGCCTAATGCCCTTCTATGAGGCAGCGCCGAGGGAATTTACAGTGACCTTCAACAGATCGTGTCCCAGATGGCTATGGTGAAGCTCTGAACAACTTAATAATGTGAAAATAAAATGCATGCATATACTTTTATTGCTCACTGAAGGCCAAGGTCTTACCATTTGTTGATTAGCTGACTGCATTTATTTGCATTTCATGTGCTTGTAACGCTCATGTCAAACAGTAAAACATTCTCACTTTTGTTCTTCACTGCTATGTTTTCTTAGACCTTTGTGTTGTCATTTTAGGCCGTGAAGTCATCCACAGCCTAAAAGGAATGAAACTGTGCTGCAAATGCTTAGATTCTGGCAGATTTGCGACTTGCACCACAGGACCTTCCCTGCTCCTTTGCTCTCCTGCTTCCGCTCAGCTTTTCATACCCTGGATTCTACCTCGGCCTGCTCACTGTGCTTTGCTGCCTGTTTTATATCGTTGGCTTGGACTTGAATAAAATGTTCATGAAAATATTTTTTTTTCATTAGCAAGATTCCTCTGTGGCAATGTGCTCTGAAGAGAATCCTGATTAAACCTGAAAAAGGTGTTGATGAACCACAATAAACACCTTTTTTTTGTAATATGTTAAACAGAGCTATTTTAATAAAGATTAAATGCAACAGATTTTGTTTTTATGAGTCCAGATAGCACTCTAGAAAGATATTTGACCCTATCTTGGTTTATGTTTGCAAACTAGTCCATGAGTTGGGAGAGGCATTCCACGATAAAATAGTCTTTCCATTATGCTTTAATGTTTTCAATAGCTGCTAAATGTGTAAATTCTGTCAATTAAAATACTAAAAATACATGTTTCTGTTGGTTCAAATACCACATCAGACTCTTGATATGCAGTTTGGGGGCTGCATTCCCAGAGTAAAGCCATAAACCATTCAGAGACGGTGGTGTCGTGTGTACAATACTTCTGCATATGTTTTTATGGACGTCCAATAATACTGAATTCCCTCTATCCAACCCAAGACTCCATTCACTAAGTTGTCCTCTCCATGCAACTGATGCGTTGTCGTTATTGATTGATGGCCATTGGTATGCAAAGCAGAATCTCACAGTAAGACACCTGATTTAACTCTCAGCCAGTACAGTCCACAACGTGGAGGCTGCTGTCATGATTAAAGCACTGCAAAGACAGGACCACGCATGAGAGGTCTTGGATCTCATTATACAGCACACATGCTTAGAGCTGCCTTCTTAATGAATTATATTAATTAGGGGCTAATTAATGTGCTCCTCCCAGGTTGCCATAATGTGGACCTTTGATTATAGACTTGGAGAGCGTGAAAGCTGAGTCGGTTGTTAATGAGAAAAGAAAAAAGAGGGTCATCACTGAGCATACCCTGCAATCTCAGGCTTTTGATTTAAGTGCCATGGGTGGTTATGCATTTTATCACTTTCAGTCTTTCTACAAACTTGAATTCTGACTTTGCTCTGAACCAGCGCCCCCTAGTGTGTTGAGACCGCTGTTGCACTTTGTCCATCTGAACACTAGATGGCAGATGAGGTTAACTAATCAAGAAGCTCTCAGCAAACGAAAGAAACAATATATTTCCTATTTTGTCTTTGCCCACTTTGATCTCTAAACACCTTCTGATTTGGAACCACATTTGTAAGTTTTAAAATCTAAAACTTGAAGGCAATGAAAACTGTCCACTGGGAATGTGAAAATGCTCATCTTATGGATGTTGTTTGAGAAAATATCTGGCATAAAAACTATAGAAAACGTTCCTTTGGGGAATAACCAGAAATCACAGTTCACTGTATCAAGTGTAAATAATGTGTGAATGCAAAGTAATCTGCTTTGGTGCCTGTGCACACAAAAGCCTTCCAAAACAGCTGTCCAGAAGCTGAACTGTGACCACTTAATGCCAACTAAAATCTTTCCACATGGCTTGCTATGTGAGGGCCCCTGCCTTAATCAGGCAACAAAAGGTATTCAATGTGCTACATAAAACATAATTTTGCTTAATTCGCCAATGAGATTTTAGTCATACGGTGACTGTATTGTTATTGCTCCACTTTCTGAGTCATTAAACTCTGCTAATAAGGTTTATGTAATTTAGAAAATCCTGACTTGGATCGGATCATTTTGGAGCTTTAAAGGATCAGTTAGCATGCGAGATTGAGCCACTTCATTATATTGTGCATCAGTGCCAGCGAGAGCTCCTTCCAAATACAAGCAAAAGTTGTGGAAACAGATCAGATGTTTGTTTGAATTCTTTCTGGATGTTTAGAAGATTACAAACTGGATAAATCTACTGTTTCTAATCCAAAAGTGACATTGGTTCCTGCTGCAGGAACTCTTCTGAATTAAAGTAAACTCTTTTTATCCTTTTAACCTATTTATTTCCTTTAGTATTTTTTCATGGTAGAAAACCAGTCTCACTGTCATTTGAGGGAGTGTTTGACTGTAATTATACAGTCTACTAATGGTGAAAACCGCCCACAGAAACTTTGGACTGGCGTCCTGGTTGTCTCCTGTGGCAACTGCGTTATCGTTTACCAGCGCTGTGTGACACCTCAACAACAATGAAACTAGCTCACAGACACAGTGGACATCATGGCAGGAACATATCGAGATTCAAGATAATAATTATAGAGGAGGACTTGGAAAAGTGACCGAGCAAGAAATCAAACAAGAGTAAATCTTGGACAGAGCTGCTTAGTGTCCCAAGCTCTCCGTCTGTACAGGGACTCTCCTATCTACAAATTACAAGAGTTTCTTTAAATTAGAGCTGTTTACAGTTATTCACAAACAAGCACAACATTCAGTCGGCAGAAGGAGTGTATTCACCCGATATAGAGTATTTAGGAAAGACATCTGGGCTTTTTTCTTCTCTTCAGATTGCACAGGAAAGATGCACATGCACTAATAAGTGTGTCCTGCTGGACAGGCTGCTACTACATAAACAGAGCAGCTTGTATTACAACACACAAAAGTGGAGTGACCTCTCTCTGGCAAGGATGCTTAATGTAGAAAATATTTGCCCTTTGTTGCTGTGTGCCGGTTCAAACTGTCATCTATTTACTAAATATGCTGGTTTTAATCTGAAACTCCTCTACGTTTATATACTTGTAGGCACATGTCTCCTTTAGACCTATGGACTGTCCAAAAAGAGACACTTTGAACACCAGTGTGGTCACATGCCTACAACCAGTGCATTTAACCCCCCTGTTCATGTTCTGTGTTTGGGGTTACTGGATGTATCACGTGGAGACAAAGCTCGCTGAACCAGCCCACAACAGTGAAAGGATGATCTGTTGTCAGTTTTTTAGAGCACTTAGTGATGGTAGGGTGCACCCGGAGGATTCAAGTGAAAAAAGAATAATAATAATACAAAAAAACTGAATAAACACTCAGCTGTGTCGTGTCCATCCCATGACTTCTTGCTTCAATTATATTTAACCTTTGTAAGGACAAAATACATAAATTATGATTTCAAACTGTAATCACATAAAGACCAAAGCAGTTTCCTAATTTCTCATACATGGATGGACGAATGGATGGACGTTAAGTGGAAACGAACAACAGTTGCTTCAGTGGTATTGCAGACTTGCCACGTGTCTCTGCAGTAACTGTAACAATGAAGGTCATTAACGGACATTTTTGCTTGACGTTGAGGAATTGTTCTGATTCTTGCAGATGCAGTGACCACGAATGTCCAGCTGTCTCATGCATGGGGCTTTCACGTCCAAGATGACTGTCAGCCAGGTCCGTTTCTGCAACACTGTACAACACTGTACATAGAGGACAGTTCATTCAAGGAAGATCATACAACGTACAAATGAAACACTTATTCAGAACACTTTGAATGTGTGTTAGTGTTTCTTCACAAACGGGGATTGGGGATGTGACATGTTTAGTGACCGTCTCTGACTTAGCACTAATGAACGACTGGCACGCAAGTCACTTCTTAGCCCGCCCAGTGAATTAGCAGGTTGCATGCAAAGGACTTGGGATCTGGCCAGACCACAAAATAGCCGAGTAATTTTCATTGTTCCTCTATCTGCCCTTGGAAGGAAGTGCAAACTCAGATAATCTTATTAGCCAAACATAAATTTTGTAAAAGAGGATTAGAGTAACCCTTGACTGTTAAATATATCTGGACAGGTCTCTCACAAATCTCCCTTTCCTTAAGTCTAAAAGAAAAAGAAAGTTATTATGTTCACATTTGAGTATCCTTTTTTGTTTACATCAAATAATTTTTCTCGCTAATTAACCATTTTACCACCAAATCAGTTTACTGTTTTTTAAGCGCTGGGCTGACAGGATCATCCCTGCGTGAACGCACAATGAAGGGCGCAGGTTTTCAGACGCCGCACGTGCCAGGATTATGGTCGGATCATTAAAAAACACATCCATTCTTATCAGTATCAACAGTCTGGCAGGTCGGTGACTCGTGTTAGTTCTGACAGGATGAACACACAGAAAAAGGACACAGCGTGAAATAGCTCTATAAATGTAAAGTAGAGACATCTAGAGCAAATATCAGCTGAGATCAAATAGACTGATCTCTCTGTTTTCAGAAAATGTTGCTCCCAGGACAATACTGAAGAAACTTTTTAACTGTGTTTGACATTTGGTGAGGAATGTTTTTGTTAAACAGGGGAACCAGTCTCAGTGGCCCGGAAACCAGCTTCATGACACCAATGAACAAGATCCTCCTTGCACAATTAGAGGTGTGATTGTTGACGCTCTGGCTCCTGTTAAATAAGGTTGCATTTAAAAGGTTTTTGAAAACTGAACGCAGCAGACGGCAGCACCAACACAACAGCAGGGGGAGCTGCTCACCATTACCTGGCTCATATCTTTGTGATCACTGCAAGGCCTGGTCCCACATGGCTTTTAAGAGAAAAAGAAAGAAAGAAAAAGGCCTAAACATTTGATTTGGCATAGATTTAAAAAAAAAAATTCTCTATTTCTTTCTAAAATGCTTCCTTAATCATTTGGGGACAGAGGGGCACCATTAGACTACAAAAGTCTTTTAAGATAAGTTTCTCACTTTTTGACTACTCTGTAATATTCTTAAAGTTAGAACAATAACAATAACTTCAGGTATGATTAAAAAAAACAAGTAAAGCCAGATAGACACAGCAAAAACAAAAGGATTTATAGTACCAAGATTATGTTATTTCAACTGAAAAGCTTTGAAGTTTTATTGTTGTGTCAATTCTCGCACATTACAGCTTAAAATGAGATCATACAAACTGATAAAAATAGAAAATGTATCATTAAAAATAATATTAATTGTAAAAATCCACTTTTAATTGCTGTTACAGCAACTTTTTGATGCTAAATCTTGTGTTCAACATACATCACAGTGACCGAATAAAGGCGGCTTTCTGTTAACTACACCTTATTTTCTAAAACGCATTTCTCATTAAACTTAATATTCACATAACGGATGAAGAAATGGAATAGATGAGGCTTAAAGCTGTCTGTAGATTTTAAATTTCTACATACATAAAAAGTCAACACAAAAGTATACATACATAAACATGTATATGCAGCAGTTATACTTCATGTGATGCAACACAAAAATAAAAACACACATATAATTTCATTTCTGCATCTAGAGATTCTTGTTGTTTACCCAGTAGTTGCACTCAACTCTGAAATCAAACTAATGTCACGTGTTATGGCCACGTTAACAAACCATCTTATTAATGTCATAAGCTAACGTTGGATTAACTTGTTAAAATGTTTAAAAAATCAGATTGAGCTCAATTAGATTTAAAGCCTTAAATTCCCACAAGGACAGCTGCAAGTGAACACATCCACCCCCAGTGCTGAAGCCTGATTAGAAAGTTCCTCCTCCTGTAGAAACACCATAGAAAATTAAGTAAATATCCTTTTTACAACATTTATTTTTATCAAAATTCATCAGTATTTATTTGATCACTTCAGTATATTTCACTTTGTCACTTTGCATCCAGGTTTGCTTTCTCATCTCTCCATCTGTGTTTGACTTTTTACTCCACGATAACCCGTCCGTCCGTCCGTTTATCCATTTTCTATACCCGTTTTATCCTTTGCAGGGTCACAGGGCTCTGCCGGAGCCTATCCCGACTCATTACAAGTGGGGGCAGAGGTCCACCTGGACAGGTCCACTCCATGCAATATTTATCTAAAATGTCTCAATTTGACAAAATCTTAAAATCTCAAAACCTGTACAACAGAACAACACAAAAAGAAACAACAAACAAGTAAATGTTAAAAAAAAAATACTAAATCAAAGTTGGTCTTTTGACTTTAAGGATATTCTTTACTTTGAGGGCTTCAGTCGTCAAACTCCAAACCTGCCAATAAAGCAAGATCTTTGCCTCTGGAGACCTCTTTGCTGGTAGTTATCTCTTTGGCAGGAAGAAAGGCTGTTATGTAAGACTGGAAGAGGTTGCTGTGCATCACTGAAGTAGAAGTAATGACATTACTCAAGGAAGCCTGTGGTAGCTGGGAAAGCGAGCATTGAAAAATGTTATTCTACATGGAGCGTAATTTATTGTTATAGCTTTCCCTTTCTCAGATCAGCAAAGGATTGAGTTGAATTACTGACCTGTACTAAGGTAAATTATTTAAAGGTGTATTTTTCTAAGTAAATACTTGAAGAAAATATGACATTCAACTTTGAATTATTGAGTCGACCCCTGAGCTATCCATATCCAGACACCTCACTGTAGTGTTCAGTGGACGGTCATATTCTCACTATCGTTGTCAACTGTTTTGATATTGACACGAACTGGGACTCTGTCCAATAGATTTTCAAATGAAAACAACCTGCCTTCATAGATGATTGACAATCCAGTGAAAGAAGATGAAGTATAAACTGTTAAATTAGATTACTCCCCCCAGCGTCAAGTGAAAATCAGATGAATTTAACAGACGTGTAATGGCATGTTTCTGGTGGAAACACAATGCAGCCCTTCAGAGGTTACAGCACATGAGTGCAAGGGTCATAAGCAACCACTTATGACCCTTTGTGTTTCTTTCTTTCTTTTTTTTTTTTTGAGTTTGAAGATCTCATTTTGCATGCTGTGCTGTTCAACTTATCCTCCCTGACCGTAATTCAACTGCAAACCTGACGTGGAAAAGCTCCCCCAAACAAAGCATAAAATGAATGGCCACCAGCTGCTGTTTCTTTTTAGGGTCATAGGAATGGAACCTGCTTGGAAATTTCCTGCAGATGTGTTTGCATGACTGACTGGTGACAGCCTATAAAAAGAGGCTCTGGGGCACCCAGTGAGTCCCCCCAGGGATCAACTCTGCACAGGGAAAAGGAGAAACAGAGTGGGGTCTTACCTTAAAAGGCAGAATCCTGCAGACTGCAAAGGCTTACAGGAACGTCCCTGCGACCTGGACCTGGAAGCTGGGTGGTTTCATCCTCTGCACTCTATGGAGTAGTGTAGATCCTCATTTACATTTGAGTCCAACATTAGTAATAAAATCTTCCCATATGCATCCTAATGTACTTGATGGTCTTGGACATTGGCACTGAGGTATCTCTCCTGTTGAAACAAGACATTAAACAATTTAGGGTGACATCAAGAGACTACAAACAGGATGGATATAATCTGAAGCCAGGGTATTTCTCTGGAAATGCAGTAGATTTACTATTTTAATACCGTAAGCTTTATTGCTATCTTCTTAGAGTTAAAGCCAACCGGGCTGTGACGCATTAATCAACCTGTCAGTTCCCTGTTTGTTGTTGTCCGATACAAGTTTAAAGTCACAGTAAGTAGTTTGCGATAGAAACATATGATAGAAATGATATATGATAGAAAATATAACACTATCACATATCACTTTGACAGTTAGATGAGATTATTCATAATTCTTTTTATTCTGCATGGCAAATATGACTGTAGTCACCAGGCGCTCAGCTTATCTCAGTACACCACAACACTAAAGGAAAGAGCTGTCCGTTGTCCAAAATCATGGCTCCAGGACCAGCTCCATGTGATGAAGAACAAACTGGAGAGTGGCGTCGCTCAATGAAACTAACTGACCTCATCTGACGTCTGTTACTGACCAGCTACTGAATGGCTTCTATTTACACCTAATTTTGAATGACAACTTCAGTTTTACGCATTAACTCTAGCCTGGCCAGCTATCCTAATTATTACCCTCTTTGATACAAAGGATTAGTCTGGTTCCTACGATTTGACTTTAGTTTCCTTTCATTCCTTCTTTCCATTCCATTACCTAGTACCTAATAAAGTGGCCGGAGTGTTTTTTTGTTGTTTTTTTTACATTTTGCTTTTTAATCAGCTGACATATGCAAGCAAAGCATTTTCTAGAAAAGAGCCAAGTTATGCAGGTCTTTCTCTTTTTAAACATGCTTTGTCTTTTGTCCAATGAAGCAATAAAGAGATGAAGCGATAAATGATTTGATATCAAGTTGGATGGGAAAACATTCCTCTGTATGAGCGAAATGCTCTGCTGCAGACAACTACGTTGTCTCTTTAACTGGAGATAAGTCTTTATCAGGAATCATACCTGATGGAGACAGGAACATGCCTCCACACATGTCAACAACAAACTCAGGACAGCTTAGACTTTTTAATATCATGGGTAAATTGCTCCAACTGCTGTTCCAGAACCCAGACAGCATATGAAACCACTTTTATCAACCCACTGACATTCTGAGAAACATATTGTGATGCATAGCTATGGGAAATTCTCATCAATTAGGATAAACAAGTTAGATTTCTAATTAATTGTCATGTTTACAACAGGTGTTTTAAAGGCTGCATCATCTGCATATTGTAAAAATAACAGACCAACTAATAGATCAGTGTTGTAATGTCTGATGATGACAAAAAATACTTATGTGGGCTTCTTATGTACATGAGATCTACGCATGATCAGAACCATGAGTAGATTTTATTAGCACCTATAATATTTAGGAACTACTGACATTTTCATGAATGTCGAAATGCAAGCAAATTTCGCTCTCCTTAAGTTTACACTCAAATTTATTCTACACACCTTTTGTAAATTAGGTCTTACGTCCATTTGCTGGAATAACACACAGAAGCGCTCACAGCGCTCGCAGAAAATGAAGACATTTTCATCACTCAGATCAGGATCATCTTATGTAACAATGAGCAGAGGCTTTAACATCTGCACACGGAAAGATGTTGGATTGAGTTGCACAACTGCTGAGCTCAGTCTAAATACCATTCAGTTTTGGTCTGAGCTGCTTTGTGCAGAGGGTTGAGCTCTACATCACGTTTGGTTAAAGAACCAAAAATAAGAAAAAACATATTGAACTAGCCACTGAGCTGTAAAGTTTTCCTGCTTTTAGTTACATTGTTTAACAAACAATACTTCAACACTTGGTAATTGTCACTGCAACAACACAGCTGACGGAGTAACCGGACAAACACTTCTGTTGTTTCCAGTCTCTCAACATTGTTTGAAATCAGTAACCATAAAAGTGAAGTGACCCTCTAAACAAACGAAAGAGAAAAAGACTGTAGAATTAGTATGTCAAATCATTCCTTAAACATTTGATTGACAAAGCTTTAGGCCATAGTTCACAGCCTTTTTTTTCCTTAAAGCTGCCTTTCTAAAAGTTTTTTCTCCTTTCATAACAAGTATTGCTGCCTTGGGCTAACATACCTCTGGTCAGGGCTGAGATGTCAGCTGGGATGCTTGTGTGAAGGGAGATGAAGTCCCCAACAGATAGATGGAGTTAAATGAACGTCTGCTTGGCTGCTTGGCTGCTTGGCTGAGTGCAACAGCGTGTCAACTGATAATCCTAAACTTTTTATATTTGTTTTGTCTTAATGCATTCTCGCTTAAATGTTATTAGGCTCTGAATCCGCTTGAAGATCTCCAGTTTCATCATTTCAGACGACGTATTTTATATCCCTAAGCTTGAACTGGTGCAGAGTAAAAAGGAGCTCGCAGTGTCAAAAGCCCGTGTTTGCTGCAGCGTTAATAGTTGTTGATGCTGTATTTCATTTTGCACATGAAAAGCATCTTTGCACTGCATGGTTTTCTTTACTCAGGATGGAGGATTTCAGCATGCAAATGTGTAGCAGCTGCATTGTTAGCTATCTAAAGAATGTTTTTCTTGCCTGCAGTGCCACAAAAAGACACTTTATTGTTTTTCACACTACGACATAAACATAGTTTACCTCTGTGTCTAACACCATTTGATGTTCTCACATAAACCTTTGATGAGCCAGTAAATACGCTGTGATTTTAACAAGGTGCAAATCTGATTTTTATAGTAAAAAAAACTGGCATTTCACACTACCTGTGATTTTATGCTGTTCCCATCCATAGGGGACCAGAGTTGGGAACCACCACCTCAAGAAATTGCTTCTTACTTTATCTGGAAACATTGGTCATAAACAGGCTATCTATAGGTAATTCAAAGAAACTGCATCATGGTACAGAAAAAGAAAAAGTCTTATAAACACTCTCTTAACTATTCTTAGGGGGGATGTTTTCCCCTGTAAACACAACTCCAGGCTAACTCCGTGACCTGACCCGGCTATCAGATCCCTTGTTGTTGACCTCTCAAATGTAAAACTGGTAAGTGATGTCATCTACATCTACAAGGGGGAGATTCCTCTCCTGAACCCTTCCCTCTGCACTGCACTGAAGGAATTCCAAGAGGGATGGCAAGAGAAAATGGATCAAAGTGCAAATATATAAATATCTCCTACAGGGTGAATATAGAATGCTGTCAAAAGAAGAGCAGACAAGCAGGCAGTTGTTGCCTCTTGGTTGGGAGTTCATGCCATTTAAAAAGAGACAAACTATAAGTAAGGGTTATGTTAGAAGTTTCACATGATCGCTATCTTTGGTTCCATTTTCCTCAAGCTGCCATAGAAGGAGACGTCAGTGAGCAAATGGAGCGCTGCTGTGGGGGCTCGGTAGCATTTTCTGACAAAAGAGATGAATATGAAAAAAATATGAATAATTCATGCAAATTAAGCAGATTATCATGGTTTCTGCAGAGTCCAATGCCTCAAAGCACTCTCGCAGTACTTATATTTTTTTTGATATGCAAAAAAGGAGAAAAAACAACAACTATTAAATGAAGTCACTATTTGAAGCTGAGCCTATCAAAACAGTGATGAGCGTGAGGACACACTGTACCGTAAGTTGACAACGAGGTTTAAATTGTAGGACAAAAGTTACCAATTTCTGTAACAACAAATCAAACACAATTCTCCTATTTAATGAAATACTGATGTAAAGTATTATTTGTCTGAACTGTCTCTACTGTAGCTTAAATAAAAAAGTTTGTTAAGGCTTCTATCTGTGCAGAGAGGCACAAGCAGGAAACCGTCAAGAAGAGTATATATTAACTCATCACTGACAGTCACACAGCAGCATCTGCAATTTGGTAACAAATGACTTAAATGAGTTAGTTCATGGTAATTTTTGCAAATGCAGCATTAAAACTTTGCTACATCATTCCTGAGAGTTGAGAATGGCTATTTGTGTTTAGAAAAAGAAAGATAAAAAGTTCTAAAGTACAAAAGAGCCACATCTTTGCTGTCCTAATGTCAGTGTAGGACAACCAGAGGACAGGAAGGAGGCGGTGATTCGAACTGGTTGCTCCACCTGTGTGGAAATACCCACATGCTGCTACTTGACAGGTGTCCACACTCAAACCAGCTGTTCAAAGGTTGCTTTGCTGTTAAAAAAGACAAAACAAGGCAAATGAAGGCGGACGGGAATTCCATTAAAATGTGTCACCCAACACCTCGAGTGGATCACAAGATACACGCAGTTTCTCAATGACGAAGTACGCCAAGTCTGGACTTTTGTACTTAGTAGTTAATATTTGGCCAGTAACCACTCGGGAGAATGAAAAGATGCCGCTCCGATAGCTGTGTACTTGATACCGTCATGGCTCAACTAGCAGGCTGACACATATTAAAAACGTTTAATTAAACACAAAAAGTGCTGTTAAAAATTGATATGACACTTAATGAACCATGGATTTCAGGCGACGGGTGGGGTACACCTTGTAAACTGTATATGTGTGAAGTAAATTAAATATATTAATACAATGCAGTAAGACAAGAAACAAAAGCTGGAAATGTAAATGTCTTAGCAGTGGTTATGTAACAAGAGTAAAACAGCTGTGACATATTTATTAGTGCGACACTTGAACGTTAATCATACCCTGCAGCAGAGCTAATTGAAAGGTTATGAGTCCACAACTGACAGAGGAGATGTTTCCATGTAATCAGTTAAGGGTTGACTGATCCTAAAGAACAGATTATAACTGTTGAGACATATCTTATTTTCTCTAAGGACATACAGTAACACATTTGGGATAGAGAGGGGTGGGGGTTGGAGGATCCAGGGTCCAAATTAATACAATACAGTCTCTGGAAACAAAGAACTAGTTTCATGAGACATAGCTCTGGATCTGATTTATTGGGGAGGTCATAATTTAGGTCAATGTTTTACTTGCATCATTCTAAGATCATGCTACTGAATATGCTTTTGAGGAAAACTGGGGATATTTAAGCTGTTTGGTATGTACAGTGGAAAACACAAACTTTCCATCCATTCATTATCTATGCCCGCTTACTCCGTCTCCGGGTCAAAGGGGTAAACTTTTTCCAGAGATAGTATATTACATTTTTACCTAAAGTAATGCCCAAATCTGACTCCTCTGTCTTGATTAACTTGTCTGAAGACTCTATTATATATTCTCAAGCTAAAAACACCACATAAATGTTGAGTAATTAATCAAAGAGTAATTTTAATGCCACTCTACATAGCATGGCATTGCGATTAACCAAGCCTGGGCTTTCTGTTGCCTCCAAGGTGACAATGCCATGTTCCATTCCCATCCTCTCTCCGGCCTCTTTTCACTTCAGGCTTCACGAGCTGAAGATATGAACTCAGCTCGCTATGGTTACTGTCAGCCAAACAACAGTCAACAGTGTAGTGAACCTGAGGTGTCCGCTGCCTGCCAGCGCAAACTGCATGTGAGCTTGCTCATATCTGCTCCGAATCAACCCGTGCAAAGGTTCGTTTTATTCAAGCATGAGAATAAGTTCTCTCTGCTTCCTCGTGTTGTTGTCTTTTGAAAGGGAGCTGCGGCTCTGCGCTGCTAAATCAGCAGATTCACAGAGCTCCTGAATCCAAACTCAGTGCTCGGAATCCCAAAGTAAATGTTCCCAAGCAACTTGTACCACTCAGGGTCCGATTATCATGATCATGGCATCCACAGTTGGAATACATACAGTATGCATCAGCAGTGAATGATATCTCTCAGGCAAGCAAAGTAAATATTTAACGATAATATTTCTGAGAGAGGCTACGCTCATACCTTGAATATTTTCTTCTGCCCACACACCTGGCTGGGTGGATAGTTCTTTAGCTGTGTTTGGGCTCATTTTGGGTTGTACAGGACATTTATAGAGGGTGAAAACAAGAGGAGCATTATCCTGCTGCTCACCTCTCTGCTGTCTCCATCAAGGGCCAGCTAACAGGGAAACATCTTATTAAATGTTCCCCTCTCAGTCATCTGATGCAGCCCAAACGTTGCTGTGAGGGGCTCTTTCAGCCGCTATGAGGAAGACAGTGCGTGCATTATGCAGCTCTGTCTTGGAGGTAGGGTGGAACATTTTACTGGGCCTTAGCTGTGTGTTCCTTGGCTCTGGTGGCTTCTGGACTAAAGCTTTTTCATCTGCGGATTGACAGCTTCCCCTTAGCTCAGGAAACGGAGGAGCTGGAACCCCAGATGTTTGAGCTACGGAAGAAGAGTCAAGAAATCTTGAATGATTACTTTACTGTTTGTGTGTCTTTTTTGGAATTTGCTCCCAAAAAGACACCTAATGTACAACATTACATCCATAGAAAGCTGTTTGTTCTTTTCTTTCTTAGGTTTCTTATTTTTTGCAATCATCCTGAACCACATGTTGTGTCATTTCACAGCTGGTCTTTTTATTTTTTATTTTTTTCCTTAAACAGCAGTCTTTTTGGAGAATACATGTTAGCACACCCTATTTTAGTCAATGTTGATGATTGTGTTTATTGCTCTCTTTCATTTCACTTCATGCGAGCAAAGATTTGTTTTCCAAAGCTTTAAAACAATTAACTAAATTTAACTGAAGGGCTGTTCAAGTAAACTGAGAACTGGTAGCAAAAATGTGACTTGCAAGACAAGTGGAATATTGTTCTGGATCTGGGGGCGTCACACAGTGAGCCCTCTGATTGTCCTCTGATCTGTCTTGTTATCATGGAATATCAAAAGCCGTTGGAGTCGAGGTCTCTTCAGGTCGAACATCCACCTTGGTCTTGCAGTAATGAGAACCTGTCCGCTAGGACCACTTCTACCTTCCTTCTTTGGTATTTTCTCATCTGGTCTTAGGCTCCCAGGGAACACTAAAGCCAGAGACAAGACAAGAGATTCAAACACACTGATCGAGCAGTACTTAAATCAAATATACTGTAGATGCTGTGATCTGTCATCTTGGCTCTGAAAAACCTCTCCAACAAGCTTCAGTTTTACTCATGAAAAACCCCAACAGCTTTGAAGACTGTTGACTGCCAGTTGCTTGCTCAGACAAAAGAAAGAATTCACAAAAAACTAACAGTGCTCACAATCTAACATATTTGAAGTATTTGTCTTGGACTTCATCAAATACTGGTATTTCCTGGTATTTTGTGTCTTGAGAGCGTTGGCATCTCTTCAGAAATACTTCTAATATGTTACACAACATGCTACACTGCTGTGGTCGCAATGTTCTTTTGCAAACCAGAGGAAATTTTGCTTGGGGTCCACGCCTGTCAGGAATGAGGGCTGTCATCAAGTTAGTGAAGGACCATTTGCAGGTATGAGCATAGTAATTACCCTGACAGAGAGGGTTTTCATTACTCATGTTCAGAGGTTGTGTGCTCAGTACTGGCGCTGGGATTTTCCACTGGTTGGGGTATCTGTCATGACATGGATTCTCTTGCGGAGGGAGATGATCATCACTGTTTTAACATCTGGTTTCACAGCGCGTTCGGATACCTCAGTTGGGCCTGTCGTGGTTGTTTACAGACATTCTGAGGCCTTTAAGGGATTAGGAGAGGTTTTCCACATCGGTCCCTTCTATGTCGGGGGGGGGGGGAAAGAGCCCAGATAATTATTTGCATATGAAATTAGCCTGCTGAGGCAAAGTTGATATGGTTTTGTTTTGTCTAAACTAGTGTGACACAGTTGCAGGAGGGCTGCCCCGGACCTCCATCGGCTCCCGCTCTGACTTCCCCTTCACAACTATGGCGATGTGGATCTTAGCTTGCCCTGTCAGCAGTACCGCTGTCTTCCTTCCACACAAAAGGGTCAACATGTCTTGATTGTGACTAAACAGAAGGACAGAAAACGTCTATTGTTCAGCACGGAGCAAGGTTTGCCCACGGTTTATGAGTATGTGTTTTACAGCCTCATTCCTCTACACGCTGAATGAGGGATAGTGACACTCTAAAGCGAAGCCCTTCCTCCTCACTTGAAACAGCTGATTTATGTCCGGTCCTGGACACTTGTGCTCTGCGGCTGGAATGCAAGGAATCTGAAAGACCCCTCCTCTGCCTGTCCCGTGCGCATGCAAACAAATGGAGCAGGCGCCTGGCTGGGCAGATGAAGGCCCACCGATGCTCCCACAGCCTGACAGGGAGGCAGAATGCCAGGAATGTCAGAGGCGAGAGAATAAATACGTCCTATCCTTCTCTCTTGCCATCTGTAGCCCTGTTATTCTCTATTTGTCCAGTCTGAGAGTTTTAATCTGATTTTCAAGAAGTTTTGGAGTCATCTTTCAATCCAACAACATGTACAAATTAACGGCAAAGACAGAGAATCAAAATAGGAAAAAAAAATTATTTATTTGCGTTACAATTTTAAAAACACAAATATGTATGGAGTTCTGTTGTTTTTAAACTGTCATTTGGCCAATAACCATGTGAATCACACAACAAAAGTGCTTTGTTAAACACAATCAAAGTCAAAAAATATAATAGAAAGCCTGAGGATTAAAACTGTGCAAAAAAAAAAAAAAGAAAAAGCAAATTATCTAAATTATTATTGCAATTATTATTGCATGTATATAACGGAGGGCCAAAAGACGTCCATCATGTAGCATTTGTACAGTAATTGAAAACCAAAGGCCTGATGTCTGTGTTTTAGCTGTAACTCAAAAGCTCATGCATCTTTAACACGCTGCTGGCAAACAAAACAAAATAAAGAAGAAAAAAAACATCACTCCATAGAAGCTTGAATAGTAATAAGTTTTGATAATGAAAACATAAGCAGCTTTGCCTACTGTAGCTGATTTTCATCGCAATGATATATCCAGACACCATTTTGATTACTTGTTGAGTCTTTCTGCCACCATGGCTATGTTTTAATAATTCCCTTTGTCATCGCGGGGGCCTCAGCACAGCTTAAGGCCTGCTCTTCTCTGCGGGTTTATCCATTATGTTGAGAACATCGTCCAGGATGGATGGACCCAGATCAAGTTCAAGGGAGAGGAATGACCCCGTGATCTGGGTGAGGGAATCCTGAGATGTGCTCTTCTCTTTGGAAAGCTCAAACTCTAAATCACAGATGCGGCCCTCCTCCACCCCGCTGTCCCTGTCCATCCAGTCTCCATGGCATTTGGAGAGCTCCTGCTTAAAGCCCAGGGTAATGTCATTGTTAAAGTGTCCATAACTGTTGCAGTTGCCATTGCCATTTAGACTCCCACTGCCATTGCAGATCTTGTTCTGGAAGACATCTTTACCACTTAAACTGCTAAAGCTGTCGCTGCTCGTGTTGCTGTTCAGACTTCCGTTCGTTTTAAAACTGCCGTCGGCGTGGCCACTGATATAACGGGATGATGGATTGTCAAATCGGCTTTCACTCTTTTTAAATTTGCTAGCTTTGACAGCTGCCTTGGAGGAGGACTTGTCTGTGTTTTCCAGAAGATCTAAAAGGACATCGGGTTTTGACTGGATATCTGTGAAGGGAGACAGGGGATCGCTGCCGAAGATGTCCATGGAGCGCAACAGAGCATCCATCTGCAGGATCTCCACCTCCTCAGAGCTCTCACCTTTAACAGGAGACACAGGTCCCATGATGTCCTCCAGTGGCTCTGGTGGCATGGAGAAGACAGTGGAGGAGATCAGGGGGAGAGTGAGAGCCTGGCACCCACCAATGGTTGGAAGAGAGATTGCATTCTTAAGCACTGGAGATGGGGTCTCGGCAAAGGATGCATCACCTGTGCTGTTCGCTCGCAGAAACTCACTGGGGATGCTGTACTGAGGGTGGACGTCTCGCTTTCCCGGTAGAAGCTCATACTTCCCTTGAAGGAAGGACATGTCTCCAAAAGCGTCTCTCTCCCCACCCCTCCCTATGTGGATGGTGTGACGAAAGTCGCCAAGAGGGGGACTGATCATGTCGGGGGACAAAATATCCCTCAGGCGGCATTTTTTCCCCTTTTTACTGTTGGTGGGTTTCAGATATATGGGCGCCTTAGCTGGCATTACTATTTCTGTGTCGGAGATCTCAGATGTGCAGGATAGAACAGCTAAAAATGCTCTGTAAGGTCTGGATGCCTCGGTTCTCCAGGGAAGAGGCTTGAGTTACATTCTCAGAAACACACTGGTCTCACAGGACTCCAGAAATAATCACAGCATCGATCTGGAAATGGCTCTCCATACAGGGGCGGTGATGTTGAGTGATGTCGGACGATCAAATCAGTATTTTCCTGAAATCAGAGACAAATGTGGAACATGTCAGCATTTTTCTCAAAATTGAAAAACCAGTTTCCTCAAGATTTCTTTGATGAACACTGCCAGTGATGCCAGACTCCTGTAATGTAATTATGACAAGAAATCTGGCCGCCAAACCATATTCCCAAAATGAACTCTGGATTCTGCAAGAAAAGTAAAGAAAGAAAAAAAAACAGAACATCCTCATCTTGCATCTGGTGAGCTTAAAAGCCAAAGCAGAGGAGGATGAGGTCTGGGTCTAAGGCTGTTTGCTACTCTATTCACTTGCTGCTCTATTTCCACACATGAGCCTCCTTTGGCCTCCACTTCTCTGGATGTGCTAATGTGGAACAGCTGGATGGCAGATTTGAAGAGGGGAAGCAAAGGGGGACTTTGAGCGGATCAGAGCAGGGCAGCCTGTTTTGGGAGCGAGCTACTGCTCAGACATGAGATGGACCAGAGGGGTGGAGGGAAAGAAGGGAGAAATGGAGTTAACAGGGTTTAGGGGGATTGTGAGAGCGAGGGATTAGAGAGCAAGTGGATTTTAAGAAAGAAGGTGGTGCAGATTGTGGAGTGATTTTTCTTTTGAAGGGCTGAGAGTCACCACATACTTTTGTAAATGGAACAATACCAGTTGGGTTGAATATTACAGTAGGATGCACTGCTAAAGGGGTTTTGGATTTGATAAACAGCGCAAGATGGCATTCGCCTTAGCAGAGATTTTCCATTACAAACCCGATTAAGAATGTCCCTGCGCTGACAACCACCTTCGTGTAGGACAAGGAAGTAAAAAACATGGAGCGAATCGGTTTGAAATAGCGGCCGAGGAAAAAGGGAAAACCACTGCAGTAGAGGCGAGGTGATAGCGTGTGTGTGAGTGTGCTTGAGACGGGGGGTGGGAGAGCACCAGTGAGAGGAGAGCTTGCCCATTTATAGACATATTTACTTATGAGAGGTCTGTCAGCAGTGACCGTCTGATAAAGTGCTTGGGCGGTCAAGTCCGCACCCCCTCCCAAAATAAGAAAAGGTTTCACTGAGAAAACATCCACATTCCAGCTGCAACCGATGGATGCAGAGACACTGCATCAGGCTTATCACAGATACTTTAAGGAGGCTCTGTTTATTCAGGAGGAACATTAGCGTGGAGCCAGGGAGACAGACACTTACTGCGTATTTAAATCCAAAAAGCAAAACCAGCTTCTTGTGTCTTCAACAAAGAGCCACTGTAGTTTTAATATCTGTCCCATAAAAAAAACAAAAAAAACATGGCATTCATGGTGACATTCTTTCACCTTAGGTTAGACCATTACAGCTCAAATAAACCTGTCAGTGAGTGCTTTAACGCTAAATATAGCGATGACAAATACTGAGGGATGCAGGAGATGAGTGAGTGTGTTGAATGGCACCTCTGCTCTCCAAGAGTGCATGTGTGTTGGCGTGTTGGAGGGCTGGAGTGAGTGTGTTCGTGCGAGGTGTTTGGGATAGCAGTTTTCAAGGCACGAAAAGTGTGTGATGGAGAATGTGTTTGTTTGCTTACATTGAGAGAGAAAAGAAAGAGAAAAGGGAGGGTGAAGAGGAGTGCTGAGGTCTTTGATCAAGAGAAGGGGGCGAAATCTGCTGCTGGTTGAGACCAACACGTGTTTATTTTTTTTCTTATAGTTCTCTTTCTTTCATCAGTTTTTCTCTACTTAAAATCTCTTTAAAGTCTTTTGCCTGCACTCATCTGTCCTAGCTGACCTGGAGTGCTGACGCTGACTGACGGCAGTGAGAAATGCTCTTGTACAGGAAGAGAAACGAACGCTCCACCGAGTCAAAAGCTGTGCAGCATATCCATATCTGCGTTTACTTTTACGCAAGAGCTCCCATTAACAGATGGTCATTCCTGCACCGCTACCCGAAACACTTAATCTCAAGCATACTTATTGATTATTGGCCAGTTCTGATAAGAACATCTGTGATGTCTGTATGGATCCACTACTCTCCAGTGACATGAAAAGCCAACAACCTTTGCATCATGATTGGTTGGAATCAGTAGTTATTGACAGAATTCTTCCCACCAGCTCCTCCGTCTCTGAGGAGGATACATCTGTTGTACGTCTGACCCAAGGTCTCTACTCATGCCCCATGAGAAGTCAGCTGAGGCAGTGAAAGCACGAAGGTCTGACCTCCACATCAGCCGTGCTGCTGGTGGGTCAGTTTGGCTTGAATAGCAAACATGAATGGAATTCCAGAGGGCACCAGCAGAGTATGAGTAAAACAATGGCACATTAGTCTCTCTTTTTTGTTTGCTACCTTCCTCTGGCTTGCAGTCAGCTCCTGAGTCTCTCTGTGGAAGTTAAGAGTTAAATGTCTACACTAAGGCCAGTTTTGCATCCTTCAGTTCACTTCAAGAAGAGGTGACATTGCACGTTTAGAAGTACCAGCCTGGCTGTGTCACCAGTGCACAAGGCAGAACCAGGATTCATTTACACCTCTTGGGAAGTGGGGATCTGATGGCAGCCTCCTCTCAAAATTGCTCGCCAGTGCAGCCATCCAGCCATAATGCGAGCTGCAGGACCAAACCACTGTGTCATTGGGTCACCAGCAGCAGCAATCTGTCTGGGCACGAAGTGATCTGGAGCCACTCCAGCCTCTTTAAACGTGGAGCTTTGCCTCATCAGTTGGTGATTGGAGGACTAGATATGAGCAGTGGGTCAGCAGAGGGAGCGAGGTGATGAAAGTTTGAGTGTGGGGGCAGATAAATATGGGGTTGGTATCTGGTAATTAAACTCATGGCTCGTGATTTGTCTGGGTATTTCTGGACACCTCAGTGCCTCATGTGATATCAGTGGGTCAGTATATTCTGAAGAGCTAGTGTAATCTTACTGTAGCCTAAATAAACGCAACATGCTTTACTGTTAGCTGCTGACCCAACAGCTGTTCACAATATGACCTGTATCTGACTTCCCCTTTTCTAAAATAGAAGCCATGCATTGCCTGAAATATCCCTCCTATGATGGAGTTATTGGGATGACACTTCACATCAGTGCTGCTGACTTTTCAGTTATGGTCAGAGTAACATCATTGGGGTGTGGGAACTGCGATTCTCCCACTCTCTTTACAAAACAACTTAACACAGCTTTGAAGTCCTAAAATACTCCTTTGACATCTAACTCTGGCCTTGACTTCTGTAACACGTGCGTAGCACAAAGACCCTGTCTTAAAAACTGCAAATTCACATACCACAAGGGTAAATGGTAGCTTTGCAGAGTACACTGAGCTGTTTGCTTCATAAAAAAGTCAATTAAAGGTAAAAGCCCTTCTTTTAAGGGGCTGGTGGTGGTGCTGGGGCTACAGTGAATGGCAGGGTGGAGGATTTTCTTTCTTTCTTTCTTTCTTTCTTTCTTTCTTTCTTTCTTTCTTTCTTTCTTTCTTTCTTTCTTTCTTTCTTTCTTTCTTTCTTTCTTTCTTTCTTTCTTTCTTTCTTTCTTTCTTTCTTTCTTTCTTTCTCGCCACCCACACGAATGGCCAGCACTTGTCGCAGTAATCTTTGGCAGATATGAGCAGTCAGCATAATCAAAGCAAATGAAACACGAGGAGAATGTCAACATGCGCTGGCTAAAACGAAGAGGTATTTTTCTCCCGTTGCAACCGTAGAACTCATCAAAAATCTACTTCCCTTGAAGAGATGAAGGGTTGACCAGCTCTGTACTCCAGCATGAAATCAAACTTAAAGTGCAAAGAGGTTTTTGTGTTGTTCAGTTCATGGGTTACATGCATAAGAGTCATACAAACATTTCCATACAAGCTTCACTTACCATGCATGTATTTATAATAATTATTTCCAAGCAACATCCCGTTGTTTTCCACGCTTTCACAGAGGCTGTGATGATGAATCTCTACATGCCTGACAGCATGAAATCTGCTGTACCATGAACCCATCACAGATTACCATCTCAGTGTGACATAAAACATGCTCTCAGACTCACTCACCTCAGATGATCCAAGGAGGAGAGCTTGATCCTTCCCAGGTACCGCTGGTGTTCTCCGGTTCTCCTGCAGCCTCTGGATGAAGTGTGTCTGTGTGTGTGTGCTGTGCTGCGCCTGTGGCTTGTTGACACTGTCCAGCCTTCTGTCTGTGCCTCGGGGGCTGCACTTCTGTCGACTGGGACGTCTGCCGGACAGCTGTTTTGGACTTGCTCTCCGACTCCTTTTCCCCCTCTACAGCGAGGCAAGTCTCCTCCTACACCTCCTCCCGAACCCCCCTCAACTTCCTCCTCCTTCTCTGCTTCTCTCTCCTTGCCTTTTCTCTCTTCCTGCTCTCCCTCACTTGTCTCCCTCTCTCTTTTTAGCGGCACCTGTGCATGTCTGTCCTTGCTCTTCCCCAGAGCTTGGATTATGTTTTTACGCAGCTCTGTGGTGTTTGACAATCATCCTTCAGAGTGATCACACGCCACCGTGCTGCAGCCCCTAAAAATTAAGCAATGCATGGAGAAGCAGATTCCTCATGGGGTGTCTGGCTGTCTCTCTGATCTAAAACAGACTTCTGAGTATGTGTTCAGTGAGTTTGCCTTTCCTTCGTCTGCCTCACACTGTCTGACTGCTCACATCTGATAAGACCCTCTCTGTAAATGCTTCTTGGACTCACCCTGTCTGTCTTTGGAGCCTCTTTTCTTGATCCTTATCTCTGCGTCACAGACACACGCCCAAACTCCAATTATTTTCCTAAACTCTAACTCAGCATAAACATTTCTAGACGATCCATGTTGTGCGTAGGTATTTCGTAAAAGCAGCAGCAGCAGGGTGAGGCATCTCCAAATGAGGGGTTAATCACTGCAGAGCACTGCAGCGCTGCAGTATTTGCAGGGTGCAGCACCATGGCCATCCACAGCAAATGTAAACCCTCTGTTTCACTGCAACGATTCCCTGATGTTAAGGACATGACACCTACGCTTACCGTTTTTTGTTATTCTTGCATCCAAAAAAAACCCCAAAAAATGTTCATCACCTTGGCAACCGATTCAACTCAGAGGTGATTTCATCCTCTCATAGAAATTTCTTCCCCTCAAAAAAGAGCATAAGGAAACACGTGTGTGTGTGTGTTTCAAAGCTGGATGAAAAATGGGGGAGGGGTGTGCGCGGCTCAATCGATGTATGTGCTCTTGGGAAAAGAGCCATGCCCTCACCATCCTCGATAATCCAATGCTCCACACATCCTTCTGTAAACACTGCAAATTTCCACTCCTGCTTCCAGGTAAATTTTGACCCAGTCAGCTCAATCTCTTTAATCCACCTTTATTTTAATGTTACATTACCTATGATGGATGCTGCTCTGAAATAACTAGGCACCATAAACGTGGTGCTTTGAATAGTCTTACGACAAAGTGAATGCTGGGTCACGTCTGTTTGTGAACGGCTTACATTTGCAACAACATCCATCTATTTAACTTACACAAGCGCTGTTTAGCACCAGTTAAACAGCAGTTGTGAATGAGGCCCTTTGGTGTTGCTGGGTGCCCCCGAGGTGATGTCATCGTGGGATCCATGTGGCTGGCACATGATCTTTAAGAAGAACACACAACACTGTCTTCTCATTTACTGTCGGAAGCCCATTAAACCGTGGAATCCGGGCTTCAGTGCAAAAAGCCTTCAATATTCAATGCTCCTCCAAAAGATAAATCAATCACTGGAACCAAGATGGGAAATTCAGTCTTTTGGCTAAACACTCACAAACTAGGACACCCTTTCCACCACAGATATTTTAGCTTGATGTAGTATTAACAGTAGTAGTATTAATAATTTCTGAGAGTCAAACCACATGCAATTAGTCACAATTTGCGGCAGCTTGCTTGACTGTTGTGGTCAAACACTGAAATGGTGTCACTTCCAGTAAGCCATGACCAAGCGGCTGCAAACCAGTAATACCGTGACCCTGATCTCGAAGCATTCAAAAGGGATTCAGTCACCATAACTTCACAGGTTTGCTTTCTTTAGGCTAAGAAACAAAGCAGTTCAAGAACAAAAGTTTAGGACACTAAGATGTAGAGTTTGAAGATGCGTTAATGTAATTTTAACTTTATAAGTGCACATAAAGTGAATCAAAATCATTGTTTGTGCAGGAATCTTTACCTGTTTGCTGTTGTGTTGTCATAAGTCTGTAGAAGTCGATCGTTGCTGTTGCACAAAATACTGTCAACAGATGCAAACAGGAGGAGAGCGATAGATAATCTATGACAAAATAGGCATGAGTAAGAAGCAGAAGCCATTGACTCTCCGTTTTTGCACTTTTTCATTCTTTTTTTGTCTATCTATAGTCAACTTGTACATACATTACACAAAGATCCCTGTACAAACAATCTTTTTTGTACACTTTATGTAAATATACAAAGTTAAAATGACCTTGGCTTGTCTTTGGTGATCCTACCCACATTATTGCTTATGTGGAAAGACATTTATCAATCTCTCAATCTGCAAACGTATACTCAAAACTGCTTCATTTCACATTTTTTGGTCCCTAAATAAAGTTTACACACCTCATAATAGACTAAGGGCTGTTTTTTCCTCTGGAGGGTTTCTTGACGATCATACTCTGGCCGTCTACTGATAGTTTACAATATGAAGTCATGCAAGACAGAGTGATTATGAGCAAGCTTTGCTGCCAGTGACCACATTTTTCATATTTGAGCCATGTTCAAGCAAAACTCTAATAACTGTGGTATTTACCAAAATGAAGTGCAAAGTGAAACACGCATAAATCATTTGGTTTGTGGATAATTTAATTCATCAGAGAGGTGATGCTGGTTGCCAGCAATTGAAAAGCAAAACCTTCTGTATAAATGTTAACTTTTAAACATTTATAGCATCAAACGTATAACGAATGACTGTATTTAAACCTGTTACAATATATAATATATTTTATTTACTGAAAAAGTACAAAAGTACTGGCCTGTTACTGTGTGTTGGATTAAGAGTAAAATGTATTTACATGACAAGTTAGTACAAATCTGTAATCTGTAGTGCAAAATGAATGGGGGGTGTCTTAAAATGCACAATACAATACTGAATCTCAACCCTCTTAAAAGCTTTTTTTAAATGAAATATCCTCCTTCAGGTTTAAACCAAACAACTCTTATCAATGGTCACGCTGGGACCTGCAGGTATGCGGGGGGAAGCCGTTTTGTTTGGCAGTCTTATCAGAATCAGAAGCACTTACACAACTTGCACAAATTTAAGAACTAATTATACATTTTTGCACTCTGCTATTTCACAAAGTCCCACAGAGTCCTCCTGTGCGTCCAGCACGGCGAACAGCAGCATGAGTACCGCTGTGTGACTTTCCTCACTTTCTAACCTGTGATCGAGTCGGTACCAACTTGCCAGTATGTCAATAATAAATATTTTTCGTCTAAGTGCTCTCTTAGCACTTGTAAATCGCAGCAACGATTACATGCTTGTTTACGGTGCACATCATAGTTGCAGGTATAGACATCCAGCACTGCAGCAGAGCTGACATAATGCTGCCATTTCAAACGGCATGACCAAAACGTTACAACCGCCACTGTTATTCTCCTTCAATGTTTTGCACTTCTTTTCTCAAACAGTTGTTCACTAAGCCCCAAGGAAGCAGCATAAGCTTGCACTGTGTTATGTGGTCTGTTTTGATGAATACTTTGCCAGGAATATGCTTGTCATCTTGCAATTATTTTTCATCAAGAGTTATATGTTTGGTTTGCAAAGGAAATGTCCTTATTTTCAATTCCAGTTCAAGACTAATTTTTCTTGGGCTGCATGTCTAGACCCGTTCAACAAGAAGGCCGTCTGTAGATGTAAGTGAGGTTTCTGTTCCACTGATGTCACTCTTCTTGTCCCTCGTCACACCACGTACTGGTAGCGAGTCAGGTAAACAAGCCCGTCCTTGTCCCTGTCCAATCTACGGTAAAAAGTGCAACGATTCACATTTATTCCACTTTAGTACATGATTGGACTCACCAGACTCAACAAGATGTTTCTATTGCGTCCGGCTGATGGAGGTTGTTGGCTTGCGCTTTACTTTTAAATCTCAAGTTAAAACACCAGAGGATGGGATTGTGGGTAGTCTAAACACCGTCTTGCTCTGTGGCTACTTCCCAAAATGTTTTCCTGTGTGTATCTGTGGGTTATGGACAGACACCATAAGGTAACACCTGGACTTTTCTGTCTATTTTTGCAAGTGAACAAACCTCATTCAAGGTAAAAAGTGGAGCTCAGGAAGGATGGTAAAAGCCTTCATTTTCATTGTCTACATGCATTTGGATAAGTTTTAAAAAACTCTAAACAGTATTCCTCTCAGTATTCCAAGCTTTTTAATGGTTTTTCAAGATAATAAAGTCTTCTTCTGTGATTTAAACTTTGAACTATAAAAAAAACAACTGTGAGTATAGTTAAAAAAACAGAGCATCTCAAGAATTTCACTGACCTGTCAGTCCACCACAGAATACCACATTTTTCCCTGTCTTAACATGTTTTGTTGTCATGTTTTGCTCTGTCAAAACATGAAAATTACATGCTGTCATCTAAGCTCAACAGTGAAAGACAAGAGTGTCTGTATAACAAGTTTAAATATGCCTACCAGGGTGTGATTGTAGAGAAGAAAGTGTGACATATTATATAAATAGACTAAAACGCAATGCCACGAACACATGAACAACAAAAGGACACGAGAAGCCTTTGTCAAGATCTCAGGGGGACAGTGGAAGACAACTACAAACTTCAGTTAAAAACAGTTTTACAAATTACTGTTGAGTGCAGTATATACTTAGTTTTCATCACCCACTTCCTTGGGTCTTGCATCATTAGAACTGATTCCAATGACTGGATCCGATTAATTTGATCCAGGTGTGCTGGAGCAGGGACAGATTTTAAAGATGCGCAGCAGTGGGTCCAATGGACCAGGACTGGGAAACACTCCTCTAGATGGATGACATAAGCTGTATGCGCACCTGACCGAGGCATCGCCTCACTCGTCCACTTCATTAGGATTTACTGCAGCCACATGTTGGTTGAATGGTTTCAAAGACAAACAAACTGAAGGGGTCAAACTAGCAGAAGGTGATATTGCAGATGCTCAGAACACCTGCAAGTACCCTGGGATTTTCAAGTACCTTGGGATTTCACAAATGGCGATTATCACACGTACGTGCTACAAGGAAGTCACACTGGATCGATAACAAAGAGTAAGACTGATCCTAAAGAGCTAAATAAATCAGAAGAACAAAGTCCAGACCGTCAATATACGCTATATGATATGTCCAAAAGTATTGGCTCGCCTGCCTTGACTCGCATATAAACTTAAGTAACATCCCATTCCTGATCCATAGGGTTCAATATGATGTTGGTCATCTTCTGGGAAGGCTGTCCACAAGGTTTAGGAGTGTGTTTATGGGAATTTTTGACCATTCTTCCTGAATGAGATATTATAAATACTGGATGAGAAGTTCTGGCTCTCAGTCTCCACTCTAATTCATCCCAAAGGTGTTCTGTTGGGTTGAGGTCAGGACTCTGTCCAGGCCAGTCAAGTTCATCCACACCAGACTCTGTCATCCAGGTCTTTATGGACCTGCTTTGTGCACTGGTGCACAGTCATGTTGGAAGAGGAAGGGTCCAGCTCCAAACTGTTCCCACAAAGTTGGGAGCATGGAATTGTCCAAAAAGTCTTGGTATGCTGAAGCATTCAGAGTTCCTTTCACTGGAACTAAGGAGCCAAGCCCAGCTCCTGAAAAACAACCCCACACAATAATCCTCCCTCCACCAAACTTTACACTTGGCACAATGCAGTCAGACAAGAACTGTTGTCCTGGCAACCAACAAACCCAGACTAGTCCATCAGTTGGCCAGATGGAGAAGCAAGATTAATCACTCCAGAGAATGCATCTCCACTGCTCTAGAGTCCAGTGACGGCGTGCTTTACATCACTGCATCCGACTTGGTGAAGTATGGCTTGGATGCAGCTGCTCGGCCATGGAAACCCATTCCATGAAGCTCTTTGGACACTGTTCTTGAGTTAATCTGAAGGCCACATGAAGTTTGGAGGTCTGTAGCGATTGAATCTGCAGAAGGTTAGAGACCTCTGCGCACTCAACATCCGCTCTTTCGGTTTATGTGGTCTATCACTTGGTGGCTTATTCGATGTCGTTCCCAAACACTTCTATGTTCTTATAATACAGCTGACAGTTGACTGTGGAATATTTAGGAGTGAGGAAATTTCAAGGTTGGATTTGTTACACAGGTTGACAGCCTGTCACAGTTCCACACTGGACTTCACTGAGCTCCTGAGAGCGACCCGTTCTTTTACAAATAGTTGTAAAAACAGTCTGCATGTCGAGGTGCTTGATTTTATACACCTGTGGCCATTGAAGTGATTCACACATGATTCAAATTATTTGTATGGGTGAGCAAATGCTTTTGGCAATATAGTGTATGTATAAATATGAAATCCTCCAAAAAGCTTTGTGACAGATGGTTTGGCTTTGGATTTAAGTGGGTTGCAAATTCTGTCCTGTAAACAATCCAAAATACACCACATGTGATGCATCAGTTTAATACTGCTTCATTGTGAGAGTAAAAAGAAAAATAATAGTACCTAAAGCTGGACTCTTATATTTAACACTTGTGGCCATGGAAGTGACTGGAACACCTGATTCTGATTATTTGGATGGATGCGCAAATACTTTTGGCAATATTGTGTATATGACCCGGAAATAATCAGGTATCTTGCTGGTATTCGTAGTTTGCCCGCAGGGACAGATGGAAGCCAATAATATGAAGTCAAGAAAACTCCTCATGATGCACAGAGGCTTTCACCCCAAGTCCAACAGCATGAAACTCTACACAAACAGAAGGGGGGAGGCCGGGGATTACTGAGCATCAAATCCACCATCTAGTGCACTCCAGAGAAGATTGACAGTAGTCCAAATCTGTTTGGAAATGGTCTTATAACCCTTTACAGATTATTGTGCTTCTCTAAAACTATTGCTTATAATTTCTCCTTTTGGCAGTGTGTTAACACACACCTGAATGTTCCAGAACAATAAACTTCTAAACCTATATGTCTTCTTTTCAGACCTGCGTCACACATTCACAAGGGGTACTTTGTACTGCCCACATTATGTTTATTTTTCCTTTTTGACTTTATTCATAAGAAGTTGTTTAATTCCAGCTTTATGAGCTACTTTTGTCGTTTTATCTAGATGCAATCTTTACCTCTGTTCACCTCAAAAGACCACAATGCAATGCAGCCACACTCTGGCTATATTTAGAGTGGAAAGCATGACTTGAACTTTCTACACGAGAAATCTTCCTAACGCTCATTAATGTCGTTTCCTCCTGCTATTACTGTTTGGTATCCTTCCACAGACTTGGTGTTCATGTAAAACCACAGCTGATTGCAGCAGACTGAGGCAGTGTCTGGATACTGGAAACAAAAGTAAAAAATTAGGAGAAATGTACAAATATTTATAACTTTGCGTAGTATTTCGGCATGAAAAACCACTCCTGGAATGCAATAAACTCTTCAGATTGATGACAGCATAAGAGCACTATAGGGATTTTTTTTTTTTTTTTTTTTTTTTTAATACCGCCAAGAAACAAAGTCTCTCTCTTTGACTATTAGACTGTTTGACCACATCCGGTCTATAGCGCATTGGTGTCTGGCTCACATCCTTGGAGAGAACGCAAGTGATGCATCACAGTGTAAAGAGCAAGTCTTTCCACTAGTATTACAAGAGCTGTGCTGCAGGCTGCACATCCTCCCACAATCAGCCCGTGGTCATCCGTTTCTACCAGCCTACATCCTTCTCCATCCACAATCACAGCACTGTTATATCCCAGAGAACCGGGAGGCTGTCCTCGCCCATGTTTCAGATGGATGAAGAGACTAGGATAGTAGGTGGACTGAAACTGAGGCCAGCAGCATGTCTGAACCTGTGCTCACATCATTGACCATGACTAGGATATTAATAGCACACCAGTTACCAGACATCTCATGGTGTGCAGATCTTCAGATAAGTCGATGGACACAGTGTCCTGTGCAAATCTTTGGTTTAATCTGCACCCTCCGGCGTAGTCTGTTCCCCATTAAAAATGAGTTTCATTCTCTGGGAACATGTTCCACCATGCTGGAATTTTGAGAATGTGCACAGCAGCGGTTATGTAATGTTCATTTTACAGTATAATGTGAGTAACCTGATGTTTGGATGCAGTTATTGAGCAACAAGTGAGACAGGAAAGTTTTCTGTGTTGTGTATTATTGGTCACAAGGGAGATGGGAATTATGTTCAGCATTTTTCTAAGTGAATAGCTGTTCAGTTCTATTTTTGAACCTGGAGTCTATTACATGGTTGTTTCATGATAGCTCAGGGAGGAGAATGACCTCGAATGAAACCTATCGTTGTTTAGTTACCTCCAATCTGATGAAATGATTGCTTCCTGTTTTTCTTCTTACCTTCCCAAATGTCCACTGGGAATACATACAAGTGTTGCTCCAGCTTGGTTTATAAAAATCTTATCTGTCTGGTCAATAAATAACATTCCAAGGTTGCAGAAAAAAAAAAGTTTATTTATCTTTTGCAGTTGAAACGTTATTTTTCCCCACGTGCATCAAAAGGACACCGACTTTGTTCCTCCTGGAAGCATCAGAAGAGCAGATGAACTACTGACACAAAGTTATGCTTTTGATGCAATTTAGAAAAAAGTAATAATGCCAATGATAATAATAATAATAAGAGGCACTTATGATCTGTGGAGGTTTCCTGCAGCACTGTACATCATCAGAGCGAGAGTGCGTCTTGGCTACTTTTCATCAGCTTTAGATAGAGGTATGTGTGGTTTTTGTTTCCAGCAACAACACTGTGCTTGGTAACATCTGGCGAGATTATCTCCAAGAGCTCGGTTCATTAGAGGCATCAGAGGCTTCCAGCTGCCGATTTATAAAACACTTTGATTATGCAGATTGCCGTCACAGTTTTTAAGAAATTGTTTAATTGGGTTATTTGAAATAAAAAACACATTCTTCTCAGGCGTTGCATTTCCTTCTCACATTATTGAAAGTTCTTTGTATGGCACGCATCCCTCAATGAAGGCATATTATTGTTTCCAAAACATTGCTGAGCACAAAAAGTCACTAAAGGCACTAAAAGAGCCAGAATCTTGATGAAATCCAGACACATCTGCTTCACTTATTATCATAACAGATTTAATTTGACAATTTCATTCTTTTAAATACTGACTGCAACCTGATGTGCTGCATCGACATTTTTTAGATGAGCCCAATCAATCTTTTATTTTCTTTCTTTTTTTTATTTTCAGGAGAAAAAGGGATGATACCTTATGATGTTCGTCATGTCCATGAGCTTTGATATTCTTTATCGTGATGATCCCAAAGCTAGATTTAAGCCTCCGTGTGAGATCAAAGTAGAGTTTAAGATGAGCTGTGTTCGCAATGCTGCGTGCAGATATGTGTCTATAGTCATGTGTGAAAGAAAATATACCCTCTTTTGATGCTGAGGTTTCTGTATTAGGGTATAAAAGACAACATCTGGTTCTTACCAGGTCTTAGAATTATAAATGCAACTTCAGATGTACAGCAGACTTTGACATATTACTATGCCCCAGTGACGTTTTCTCAAAAAATTAAATGCACAGGAAGGGTGTGAAAAACTAACTATATTTTTCAAAGATTTTCAAATCTGAAATAAATGAATGAGTATTAAAAGAGAATTACAAGGTGACAGTTTAACTGAGTTAAGAGTACCTTTAGAAAATGAGAGATTAAAACTGCATGTCCCTGTGCTTTTTTCCAATTTAACTCTGCTGTCACAATTTCTTTCAACTTTTTTCCTATCAGCTTAAAAGATAAACACTCCTCTTAGTGCTGTTTTTACTGATTAAAGGTCTTGGTTAAGAGAGGGGGGCCTCTTGTTCATTAACAACCATAAATGGAGGAGGTATTGTAGGAGATTGGTGATCACAGTAAACGTTGAGACGTTTCGTTTTGATAGCCAGTTCTGTACTTTACTCTAAGTTTCATGTCCTGGTTAAACATGACGCATTCTTGTTGTTCTGGATTTGATGTTTTGGAGCCGTTGCCACCCAAATGGAGCTCCTGCGTTAGATTATGATGAGTAGTACTATGTTCTCCTCCCAGACATTACGGACCCATAAATGTCAGGGAAACTGATTCGCTCCTCTTATTTGGATTTAAACTCCACAGTGAAAGTCAGCTGTTTCCTTAACAAGACAGAAAAGGCAATTAAACACATTGGTTTCATAGATCCTAAAAAAGTAGAAATGATTGACATGTTTTATGTAAAATAAACTGTCTGGTAAAGCAGACATTATATAAGCTGACAGTGGTAATGTGATGGTAAACTGTCCAACCCTGTTGACAGAAGGAAGAAACATCACACTACGCTATTTTTACCAAACATTTATTCAGTTGCTCTGTTTTTAAGTCCAATGACCCATTCCACTCTTCTTCTATTCATCTTCATAAGAAGACCTTTCACTTAAGATAACAATACATGGCACGGACAATGTCATACTTTTCTTTGCTGAAACATAGAAATTAACTTGGAGGATTGTGTGGAGGTGTGTAATAAAGGCTTGCACCTCAAAGCCTTTAGTCTGTGTGAGAAACAGTCTGCAGTGGCAAACACATATGCCAGCGATTCCTGGGCCTTTATTGTTTTCAGAGGATTCGAGCGTGTGCAGTGAAACCGTGCATGTGTCAATGCCACTTAGAGACCACAACAGAGTAGATCTTATGAAACAAAGAGCATTTTATATATTGAGGCAAACCGTGCGGCACAAGTATGATGTCTATCAAAGAAGATGCTGATAATTAAGAGATGACTTCATCTTACAAACTGCTGGTGTTGTGTCAGAATCAACCCATGTTTACGATCTAATGCTGCCTATGAACAGCCAATATTTTAAATTAAAGGTTTAGTTAATGAAAGTCCTTAAATGCTCTCAAATCTCAGAGGCAGATGAATACTTTACCTTACTGCAAAATAATTTCATCACTCCAGATTTGACAGACATCTCTGTTTCAGCTCCCGTAGCAATTACAGGAAAGTATTTGTATTCTCACAGTTATGTTTAAAAAAATTGTTAAAAATGAAAGACTAAATTAGTTATTATAAGCAAAAACCAGTTGAAAACCATCCCATACTGACTGAGAATACAATACGTGGCATCTGCAAAACTACGAAACATATTTTGAAGAGTCCCTGTTGTCTTTTTATGTTTTAATGTCAGTGCCAACAAACCAAATTAAGCTGAACTGAAATTTTCCATTTGAAACAAGCGCAATAAGCAGCTTCTTCCATTATGTTTAAGTGCTATTTTCATCAGTTACATGATCAGCATATCCATACGCTTGACTATAAGTTTAAGGAGAAAAAACAAGGATATCTCGTCATGTACAAAGGGGACAGAAGCCAGTAAAAAAGAAGGAGAAGACTGGAAGAAGTTCTGCAGGTCTTGGTAACTCTGCTTGGGAGGAGATCTCTCCGCTGAGAGGGTGTCTATCACTCAGATTAAATTAAACCTGATCTTCTCTCCTCAAGTCATACCACAGGTAGGTCTTCCTCTCTCCAGTTTTTATGATGGCCTGGTTTAACGCCCTGTGAATGCTTCAAAAAGTATATCACACTAAAAATAACACTTTGGATCAAAAGGTTTTTGCAACAAAACCAACAACGGTCATTGTGTCATTCATCAGTGTTGCTACTCCACCGTCTGTCGCTCTATGGCATGTCCTTTGTTTCTCTGATTGGCTGTTTGCCTTTCGAGAGGTGCTGGAGAGGCTGGACTAAGAGCCTTACATCGACGGAGGTAATGGTTGGTCTCTATGACCGCGACAACATAAGGCACTGAGTCTTTCAGTAGCCAATGGGCCACTATATCTTGGCTATGTCCTGCCTCCGCGCTGTAGATTAACGTGACACTTGTTTCAGAATTAAAACCACAAAAACAACTGAGAAAGATGGTTTGAAATAGGAAATGATTTTCGGACAGATTGTGAGAAAAGAAAAGTGTAACCGAATAAAGGTGACTGCACTCTCGGTCGCAGGTTTTGATTTCTTGGTCACAGATTCTGGGTTTCGGCTTTACAGAATTTGGGTTTAGACTTACAATGCATTTGGTGATGAACTGACGCCATAAGTTTGGACCATACGAGTTGTTGTTAAAATACTCTCAAGGCCCCTGCAGACCTGCACTTCTGCCCATTATCTGAATGTGTCCCTTTGGTGTCTGCATTACTCTTTGGTTCTATTCCATGACATTCTGACTAAGTTTGGACCTCGTAGTACATATCACTTTCAACATGGCACAAGTCTGAACAGCTGCAGCCTGTGTTGTGGAGCCTCTCCATTTATCCTGCCAGAAAACAGGGTCACGGAACGAGTGGCTGCAAAAAAATTATGAACCTGAAATCCCAGGCAAATCCATCAACTTTCTTCCTTTGTATAATTAGCATTCATATGTTTCCTTCACTGCAATTGAAACGAACTCTGCCTGTGGTACAGAGAAACACGTCAACCACATGAGGAAAATCCTGATTCCCACACGAGGCAGATCAAAAAAGATCATCAAAGTGATCTACACCTCTCTCATGTGGTATGTATTTGACATGGTATGGGAGTGGGGGCTGAACTTCAGCGTTTGTCCCCTCCACGGTCCCAGACTTGAGGCTGACTCATGTGGACAGACCTGCCCCATCTGGGCCTGTTTATCTCCTGCTTTGTGGAGCCCAGACTAAATGTTGATCAGAGCCATACAGCCGCTGATATGGACAGAAGTGTCTGAGCTGAGTGTAGACAAGACCTGGGTATGGTATGGAGGATGGATGGTTGGAATTGCCTTACACGTCTCCTGTGAAAATGTGTTGGGTTTGACAGCATGGGCATTTCAGGTCTCTCTGTCTTTAAAAGTGGTCCTCAGTGTGTTATACTCGCAGTGCACAGTTGAGAAATACAGTAGTCGGCATATTCCCAGACCATTAAAAGTAAAGTAAGTGTGAGTTTAGTATCCAAAAGAGGGAGTAAGATGGGGGTGACATTGTTTGAAATACAGCAGGGGTTTTATCTTTATACAGTTTTCAGCGGTCACATTCTTCTTCAGTGAGATTGTGTGCATTTGTGCTTCACCAGGTGCCTGGAATGCATTTGGACAAACAGGCTATATTTCACTCATATGGTCTTTTGTGTTGCTGAGTACTGCACATTTGAGTCAGTAAAGAAAGCTACAGAGTGACAAATGTTAACTTAAGGCCTCCCTAAAACAATAGCACTCTCTGTATGACTAAATAGTTCCCTAACAGTCTGCCATTACATTGTTTAGAATTTATATTTCCCAGCGGCACACTTTATCAACACATTCAGTTACCCAAAAAAAAGGAAAAAAACGAGAGGAATGTTCTGCATTTCTTTCACTCTGCTCCCAACATTCATTACTCACTGAATTTGACTCAATCAGCTCCACATAATTGGGTGATCAGCAGCAATAACAGCCCAGGAATGCTGCTGTTATCGTTAACTCTGATGACTGATGTTTTGATTAACAACTCCACGGGGTGTGTTTTTCCTGTCTGCCACACTGCTTACATTTTTACACCCAGAAACAGAATCTAGCGTCTCACTCCCTGGATACTTTATTTCATAAATGTGCATTCAAGCATCTCTGTACAGCTGAGCACTTTGTGCAAAAGGAGCAGCGATACAATTTTCCGTCTTATGATACAGCAAAGCAGCTAGAAAGAGTTCAAAACAGACATAATGTGGAGTAAACAAGTTAAATAAATGTGTTAACAAGCTTTTTCTCATTGTAAATTACACAATGGAGACGGTGAGAATCTAGATGTTTCCCCTCTCAAATGTAATTTTCCTCCTACCTTTCATTTGCATATGTGCTTCAAGTGTATTTCCAGATGTTTTAGCTCTTTTAAAGACAGCTGTATGTAAAAAAAAAAAAAAGAAGAAGAAAGAGGAAGCGAGCGAGTGGCTAAAAAGGAGTTAGAGAGGAGAACAGAAATAGTTGAGGGTGTGTAGGCCCGGGTCCGACCACTGGCATGCACGAGGAAGCAGCCTCCATTCCACAAACCGGCAGATGGTTTAGAGACACTACAGAGAGCTTAGCTCGGCAGCCCACATGCAAGTCCGCTGGCCTTCCCCACCCTCGGCTATTCTGGGCCTCTCTGCCACCGTGGTGGCTTTCACTCAGCAACCGCACAAATAGAGGCTGAGCGAGAAAAGCATGAGAAACTGGAGGTCCGGGCGATGAGGCGAGGAGATGCACTGCATTTTGTTTGTGTTGTTTTTGTTTTGTGTGTGGGTTTTTTTTCTTTTTTCTTTTTAAATCACTTGCTGCCACTTGGTTTGAGAGCTGATTTACAGGACTGGTGCGTTCCCGAAAGACACCAGGCTGCGTTGTATAAAATGTACGATCACCAGAATCCACGCTTAAAGATTAATTTTGTTCATTCTTCTGCCTTTTTTTATGAGCAGTTGTAACAACGTCATGGTAAATAATGCAGTAAGTAAAGCAGGTCGAGGTTTAACTTTGAGGACAAGTGCTAATCTTACATTTGGGACCCCTCCTTTCTCTGTATAAATTTGGGTAACCATGGATGGTGAACATTTTTTTATTTTTCTCATGTTTCTTGGTTTGTTGGTCCTCTTTATGCACGCTAACACATAGTAAGTACAAAAACTTCTAACCTTCTAACATCTAACCAATGACAATCGAACCAAGAACAATCTTTTAAAGTTAGATAAAGCTGCTTTAAGTAACTAAAGTCCTGCACCTCCAATAAGTTTTTTTGTATGTTGTGTTGTCAGTTCTCCACCCACTAAAAATGAGAGGAAATTGGGTCTTATTTTACAGTAAATGACTCATTGAGAGTAAAACAACTCTGAACAAGGTGAGTAATATGAGTAGGGAACACAGATCTTGCTGTAAATTCCAGTTTTGATCAGTCAACACTTACAATGAAGTCTTCAAATCCTTTCTTAGTGATAATGCACTTGAGTTTTGACTCTAACTTCTAATCTAGTTAATCTCCAGATTTTTAGGCTTAAGTAGAGATATTGCGGGTGATAAACATAAATGAACCCCCAATCATTAGTACAGCAGCCTGCAGGTGGAAGCTGGGGAGGAGGTGGGACTTTGGAGGAGAAGCAAACTTGGCAGGGAAGGGAACATCAGAAGACACGCGAGAGCCCGAGAGACGAATACCTCTTTAAATAGATCAATAAACATAAAGGTGTGATTGGAATAAACCAAAGAAGAAGAAAGGTGAGAGCGAGCATAACCGCTGGGTTCCAGAGAAGCACGGTGTAACGCCTACTGGCCGCCGTGAATCCATTCTGGTCAGTGAGCGCGGTCCTACCAGAATAGATGTTTAAAAACATCCCAGTCTGAGTCAATTTATAGCGGATTGAGCTGGCAGGATCCCAGACATGAGATTAGCATAGACAATTTGGTGACCTTTCAAAGTAAAACAATAAGAGCGGTGGTTTAACTTGTTTGCTCATGACTGCAGCCAAACAGGCAGTGCTTATAGGGCCTCTGTTTCTAAAACGTGACTGAGGACGTGACGTAGCGCTGAAAATGAAGTAAAACCCCTGCAAAACCAGTCTGCCATGCTCCCGATGGGATCCAGAGGTAAACGTCTGAATGAACAAGTTCCCTGGCACGAACTGCATGAATGACACTATGCATTACATTTTATACCAGGTTTGACATAAGCATATATATTCTTCTCTCATTTTTGAACAGAGATCAAGATTCCTCCAAATACTGACAAAGATGGTGAACTTGTTCAGAAATAAAACAACATATTTTTGTGCTTCCTGGGCACCTGCTGTAGTGCCCGTGTGCTGAATGGAGATGGCACTGTTTTATTTCGGGACAACAACAAGTTTTCAAATAGATTGTCTAGATTTTAACAAACACATTACATAAGGACTTGTGTATTAGATGCACACAAAGTGAAGTCTTCTTTAGCATGCGATGATGTCTAATTACATGTTCTGGTCTGGCTGAGGACAACAGACATAATTTGACTACCCAGATAGACATGACTCAGGTTCATGTCCTCATCTTGGTGTACACAGATGCAGGCTGGGTAATGCGTCTGGAACAACCAACATAATGTGCAGGCTGGGTTTTAGAGCAGATTATCTTGATCTTTGCCTTTTTTCATTCCAACCACAAGAAGCTGCCGTGGCTCAGTCAGGACTTGTGAAGAGACTCATTTTATCTTGACGCAAGTCAAGATTCTGCTGAAGATGAAGGACATCACCGCTTGGATCTTTTGTGCAGAACTGTCATCCACAGCTCATCCCAAGTTGATCTCAATAACCACTCTGGAGGCGCCACCTGCTGGGCAGTCACCGCACACAACCTGAAAGCACTTTGAGCAGCCGTTGACAATACTTTAATGTTGAAAGTTCTTACTTTAAATGCTCATAATTTATTCTTTAACGTTTTGTTAATGAGCTTCATGGGTCTCTTAGGACAGAAATGTTTTAAGATCAAGGATCACGACCAGGAATGTGTCTGTGTTACCTTTGAATGTTTTTTCAGAGCACCATGTGTTCATAACAACTAATGCATCCTTTAAAAAAAAAAAAAAAAAGATTTCTTTATCTTTATGAGGAGTAAAGGGTTCTATAAAAGGGCTTCTGACAAGAAGTTGTGTAAGGGGTGGTTATCAGCTTGTCAGGGAGTACACAGTGACTGATGGCGTGACTGCAGAGGAGGTCAGAGAGGAAGGAAGTAATCATTAAACCACAGAGTCAAAAGGTCACAGAGAGGTCTCTGGTGTGCCCCAGATTTGGTCACTTCTCAGTGAGTAAGAAACAAATCGATTGTCAGCCTTCAGCTTCCTGCAGTTACTTTTAAATCAGATGACAGTTGCGTGAAATCTTTCAAATGACGGGTTGGAGGAGTTTTAATTAATGTCGACACGCTGAAGGCCAACTCCCTGAAACCAACATAAAGGCCTGCTATCTAGCTCTTAAATTGTAATAATATTGTCTTCTAAAGTATTTTCTCCCACGTTAAGGGTAGATTTTGGAATATATTAATTTTATAATGACAAAAAAAAGGTTGGAAATGGATGAGAAAGGCTCACTGAATCAACTGTGAAATTTGGATTTATTTTTTTTCCTCCAAGCTTTTCAAGCTTTCATTATTCTTGTCAGTATATATCTCACGATACATACTGAAATTTGGCCTCTGCTTTTAACCCTTCACTAGTTTCACTATTCCTGCACTCGTGGAGCAATTGGGAGTTAAGGGCCTTGCTCAGGGGCCCACAGTGGTTCACCGTTGTTGCCAGCCCAGGGACTTAAACCGGGATCCTCCAGGCCCAAGCCCACCACTGTAACCACTCGCCATCACTCCCCTTTTTATACTGTGTTTTGGGTATGGTTTGGTGTTAGGTCTGAGGTTTGAGAAGTTGGTGCTGTTGGAGCTGCTGTGAAAGAGTCTGAAGTCCGCTCTGAAGCTTGAAATGCACAAACTTCTGCAGAAGTCATAACAGTATCATTCAACTCATCATCTCACAGAGGACGCGCAAACTCAGCCTGTATAAGTGCTGATGTCACACAAGACGTTGGCACAGCAACAACAAACACAACCAAACACTTATACGCTCTGACTGAAAGGGAAAACGCCACATTTGTTATCAACATGATCTGACAATCGTAATGTTAGGAAACAATATGCTGCATCCTAGTACAGTGGCTCATTGGAGAATCAGGGTTTTGTTAAAGACAGGTGGATGTGCACCTGTTGTCTATGGCCAGAGTACGTTGGAAAAAGTCCTCACCAACCACAGGAATATTGTTTCAATTTCTCATTGAAAGGTTGTAGTTTTAGTGCACTGCCACTGCACCTTCATGCTCTGTAGGATTAACACCTTCACGGACAAAGAGAAGTGCAGAAATCTTGTTTTAAGTTATTCAAATGTGTGGCTTTCCAGGACATAAACTGAACTCAAATCAAGGCCGATTAAGTAAAAATGCATTTAAACTCATGTGCTCATGGTGCTTGTGATTGTTTTTGCAATTCTGTTCTTAAATGCAGAGGAATTGTCTTTGTTTTTCTTGTCCTATCTTGCAATGTTACATAATTTTAACTCTATCTATAACCAAAAAACCAGCAATAATTTTCTGGAACGTAATAAAAAAAAGATTATAAACTGAGTTTTACAGTGTGGATCACATGACTTCAAAGGGGACTTTTTTCTTTTTTCCTTTTTTATTTAACATTGAGAACTTTAGTTGGGTGATTTAAATAAAAACCAGCTCACGATCTGAAGCAGAGAAGACTTAGCTTGGTTCCCCATCTTTTATTTCTTCTCTTTTTCACATCTTCATGAAATTGCTGAATCTTTGAAGTGTGCAGCTCAAAATTTAAAAACAGTATAGAAGAGGTTTGGCAGAACCTGAAGCAACATGTATATGCATTTGTATCTTGAAACATAGGTGTTGCCCACCAGCCCTCTGGACAGTCAACCAGATTTATTGACCCCTAAAATACCAAACCTGATTCTGTCAAAGAGGACCACACTCACCTACAGCGGAACATGAAAGAGCAGGAAAGGAAAGACAAGACAGTGATGGGTGCAGGTTGGTGACTGTGTGGTGTGTCTGAGTAAGTGCGTAACGTGTTGTTGGGATGAAAGGACAGATATTTTAACACAGGACAAACAGATATATAGAAACAGAAAAGGACAGAAAGAGAAGGGGGAGGAGCATTCCCTGTATAGTTGTAGAATTTGTTTGTGAGATTTTTGTCGGGCTTGATGTAGGTCTGCGATGTGAGCCTGTTTGAATGTATGTGTCTAGGCTGGATGGGGGGAGGGGCATAGATATATATTGATTACATGAAAAGTAACATGTACATACTATCTATGTACATAGCTGCATTTATTTATTTTTTTTAATTCAAAATTAAAGATAAAGAACATAGTTTTTTAATAAAGAAGAGCCAACCTCAGCTCAATGACAGGAGAACAGATATGAGCTGGGGTCGCCCCTGACCTCCATCACAGCAGGTACAGGTGGTCCAGGAGGAGACAACACGTCCAAGTGATCAATTAACCAAAATGGGTACGTGTTATTCAGTCACTCACTGTTCTCCACTGGCTGTGCCCTGGGATCAAATACATGTCACAAATTTAGGGAATGCTTCTTCCTTTCTATTCGCTCCTCTGAGGAATGTAGTCTGACACTGCCAACGCGGTGCCCAAGGCCGTTTTGGTCCACATGGTCGTCAGTTGTCATCCTGTTCTCTCCTAACTTCTCTAACACCCTAACTCCAACTTTGCTCTTCTGTTCTTCTTCCACTCTGCAGGTACCATCCTCTCTAAATTTGACACAAATGTTTCACCCTGTCCTCCCTTCAGCTTCTGCTTTTTGGAAACCGTTACTTTATCAAACTGGATTTAAAGAGTCAGACATGAGGGTGTTGCATTAACTCTGCTCACACTTCCATGATCAAAGCTGGAAAAACAAGCCTTCAACCAACACTTCAGAGCAAGTTAACCTGCTACACAGCTCACGGGTTTCAGGGTATTAAAAACACGCTTTCACAGACAATACCGCCAGACTGGTTGCCAGGAGAGCTGAACCTTTATGGCCCTTGTTCTTTGAACCGTCACATACAGGCATATCCTAACACACTCTCTGGTATAAACCGTAGCTGTACTTCTATTTTTATTCTCACACAGTTCTTTTAATATTATTTTAGTTTTGTTTATTTGTGCCACACCCTGGTGCAGCAAAGTGAGGGCTTGCAGCTGAGATACACATCAGCAGAGCGAGCACGGACCTCTGAGTCAGACCTCCCCCAATTCCTCGTGAATGCTGTAGCTGAGTGACATTGTGTCTTCTGTTACTCAACGTCTTTATGGACGAATGAATCGTTAAACTATCCTTAAATATGGCTGATACAGAAGCAGATTTTCATCCCACGGAGGTTTGCCTGTCATGCAGACGAGCAGAAAGCACTCCGACTAGACTGACAGGGAACAATGGGGCCTCACAGTCTGTGGTTTGCCAGTCAAGTTCTGATAGCGAAGCCTTATTTCACCAGGATTCTTTTCCCATGTATTGCTTGACAGCTGTAATGGGCTTGTGTCTGTGAACAAAGACAAATCTGAGGTTGCTTTTATTCTTCCCACTGTTTCATGTGAGCTTGGGCAGATGTCTGGTGGGTGGATAAAAACAAAACTGTTGACAATATCGTTTCATCTGCTGGCTTTGACCTGCTGAAAGCGAGGTCATGGCTGGTTGCGCATCCCTTATTGCCTTATCTATATCTGCAGAGCCACTGCCCATGCTTTTTTATTTTCTCTCTTTCTTTTTTTATGTACCACCATGGATCTAGGTTTCAGGTGGGCTTTTTGTTCTTTGTGGTGGCTGAATGCAGGCTGTGGGCTGAAAAACAATATTGTGTTCACAGAGCAAGGAAGAAACTGCACGTAGCAAATCCCCACATCATTATGCAAGGGAACTCCTTGTCACCCCTGCTCCTCAGCCTTCATACCTTTCTCATGGTTAAAAGAAACATCCATGAAGAGAATTCATGTTCCTCTGCTAAATCAAATAAACACAATGGTCTTTGTTTTGGTTTTTTTGTGTTTTTAGCCAATGAGCCAACTCTTAAGGTCATCAATTTTTTTGTTGTTTATTGAATTTTCTCATAGTAGAGGATTTTTCAGACCATTAGTCATAAACTTGTGTGTGTGTGTGTGTGTGTGTGTGTGTGTGTGTGTGTGTGTGTGTGTGTGTGTGTGTGTGTGTGTGTGTGTGGTGTGTGTGTGTGTGTGTGTGTGTGTGTGTGTGTAGATAGAAAATTCCAGATTTTAGGTATTTATTTATTTTAACCTCAACTGATTTGGTGTAAAAATGGCAGTGGTGCTTAATCTTAGTTTTTAATCATAGTTTTGCACATTTATATAGGTTCATCATTATGAACAAAAAATCTCAATTTTGAGATCAGTTGCATGGGACACATTTTAAGTGTGCAAATGTTAATTTGTAAAGAGAATAATTAACACAGACAAATCAAAAGAGAGTGAGCTGTTCTTCAGAGCCGAGGTAAACCATTTCAACTCTACCACACATCAGATACCACTTAAATAAACCTTGGTAAGGACATCTCCGTGCTCAGTGATTACAGGTCCAAGGTTGGTGTGATAATACGTGTGTTTGGTAACAGTTTAGATCCTGGTGCACATTCTGTCCTAGTTTGCTGCAGGGACACACTCAAGACAGAAGATAGAGGTGAGTGGTTTTTAACCCTCCTATATCAAAATAATCAGCAGGATAACACTAATTCATGATTAAAAATTATATGTAGCTGGAAAGTAGAAATGAGAATATTCTGACAGAAGTTGGAACCAGTTACCCTTCACTTAGCAGATTTTCTGTTTATAGTGGTGAACTTTGATCACCTGGTGATTGATCATTCTCCCACATGCTGGCAGTAGAAGTGAATCATACGCTCCTGCAAGATACAAGCCCATTTGCACATCTGCTTTTGCATTTCTGGTTAGCAGCATATTCAAAAGAATATTAGATGTTTCGACACCATCTCACAATGTTTAAAAGTTGTATTTCAGTAGTTATTTTGTTCCATTATTTCTGGAAACCCATCTAAAAATATTCAACACAACGAGGTCTATAGCGCATGTTTTTGTTTCAAAACTCCAGATTATGGACAGGCCAGTGAACTCCTCGTACCCTCGTCTTCCTCAGTCATGCCTTTGAACCTATGTAATGTTTTCAGAATCTGGTTTTGCAATGTCTTCTTCATTAAAAATACATGGCTTGCATATATCATGTTAAAGCATAAATTTCAGTACAAATGTTTACTTAAAATCTCACTACACTTGCAGCATCACAGAGGTGTAAATGACCTTTGCCAAGGGCACAAATTCAACCCCATAACAACTCAGACCCTAACTTCTTTTAATTGTAGCTGATAACAGTCTGATGAAACCGTCTCTGTGTTTTGTTTTTTCTTTTCCCCCTCTGATTATGAGCACTATGTTGCCCTTATACCAACCAAAGCGAAAAAAGGCCAGTTTTCCTTTTTGAGACCAACATAAAGATGCAGTTCTTTGGTTGACCACTAGACGCTTCCAAAGGAGCATAAATCTCCATATACCTCTGTTTTAAAAAGTCTAACTTTACAGCAGAAATAAAAATATTCATTGTGTGGTTCAAAAATACCTTTGGTCTCATTATAAAGATTTCACATCCATGACAAATGTGCAGCAGGGGTGCATTTTTATGAACCTCATCAAGTAAAATTATATAAAGCCACATATTTATGTTGGCTTACGTTTGGGGTTTTTTGAGTGTCAGCCGCATTCCAGTCTTTGGTGTTAGCATAGACAACCATAGACTGTAAAAAACAATGGACAAACTATTCATTTATATGACCCATAGTTTTCCTTTGTTCGGCGCACAGCCATGTTGTCCACAAAGCCGATGGGAACACACCTACCATATGTCAATCAAAGTTGGTTGTGGCTACCAGCTCCTTCAGATGATCTCTGCCTAAATAGCTGCAGAGCTGCAGGCTGATGTTTACAGTAGAATATTTTGTTTCATATGTTTTGATGGCAAAATCAAAAATTACTGCTGCATTTACACAACGCTTGGTTAGTACAAACTGCTGATTCCTTTGGAAAGCCTGGTAGTATGACGATTACAGATGAGGCGGCGATCATTCAAATTTTATTGTCAAAAATAGTTTATAAATTCTCAAAGGGAAATGAATTGTTGCAGTAGTCCTGATGTCAGTGTCTGCAGATGTTCATCGTAGAGGTTTATTGCTGTGGGCAGGAAGGATCTCCTGTAGCCGTCTGTGTTGCAGCGGATCTGAGGAAGCCTCTGACTGAAGACGGTCCGCTGCTGAATCCCTGTGTTGTGAAGAGGATGCTCAGGGTTGTCCACGATGTTCTTCATTTTATGAAGTATCCTCCTTCACACAATCAGTTCCAGAGCCTCCAGAACAGATCCAGCCTTCTCGAATATTTTGTTCAGTTTCTTTAAGTCTGATGCTGCTCCCTCAACAGATGACTGCAGATGAGATTGCCCTCTCCATGACACGCTTATAGAAGATATACAACATCTTGTTGCAAATGCTGAAGGATCTAAGCTTCATCAAGAAGTAAAGTCTGCTTTTTCGTTTCTTATAAACAGAATCTCCAGTCCAGTCCGCTGTCCAGGCGAACACCGAGGTATTTATAGACCTCCACCACCTCCACTTCTCTCATGATGGAAAAACTATTTCCATCTAGAGGTTCTGCCTCTGAAATAACAAAAGGGTTAACAATCTTGCCTCACAGCAGGAAGGTTCCTGCAGGAGTGTTCACTGCATGGAGTTTGCCTGTTCTCCCTGTGTTTGCATGGATTTTCTACTGGTACTCCATCATTCTCCTGCAGTCCAAAAACATGTCAGGTTAATTGGTGATTGAAACTGCCCATCAGAGTGCGGGTGGTTGTTTGTCTGTACATGGCCCTATGACTGTGCCTGTCCATGGTGTACCCCTCCGTTTAACCCAAAGACAGTTGGGACAGGTTCCAGCAGATCCCCGTGGCACAAAAAGGAATAAGCAAGTATAAATAATGGAAGGATGGAGATTTATTCACCGGCATAATCAAATAGTGAAGAAAAATATGCACAGACTGCACATTTCAGACTAGAAATGATAGGCAATGATGATGCCTTTGGTGAAATGCTCTGTCTGTTCCCACAGCAGTGTTAAAAGTTTTAAGAAGACCTCATGGCTGAGATGAGTCAGGTATCTTAGAGGCATTAAAATGCTCTTTGGTGTCCTGTCACTTTGCACAACTTAAAGCGCCCCTGAAAGACTCTAGACTCTTTAGATTGTTGAGATAAAATCCTCATGCCTGTGCCTAATTTACAGTACACTTTATTGTCGACAGGCTTTAATAGATGTCCTTTATTTATTATACTGAATAAATACCATCTTTTAGTGGATGTAAAATCTATTTTATACTTTATACAGTTCATTCAGTGTAGGCCTACTAAAGATTTTGTGTTGTGTTTTTGGAATAATCTTAAGTAGGGAGTTGCTTCCGAGAGGGCACAGTGCTAAACTCCTATATAGACAGTTTGTCTGGCTGTGGGTACTGTTTTTATAGGCATAGTCCACGTCATCAGATGCTGATTATATATTGCAAACTTAAAATGTTTGAGTATTTTTTCATATTTCCAGTAACTCCAAAGTCCACAGATTCCAGGTGTGTAAATTAGTGGCTCTAACTCTCTTTCAAGTAACACGTCTTTGGGTTAACTTACTATTTCCTATTAAACAAGCACTGATTAATGGGTGTGTTTAATATAAAAACCTTATCACATATAAACATAAGACATTATATTTGTTTGTGTATTATCATCTGAAGAACACAGTGCTTGTCAGTTATTGTGACTTACATGAAAGTCAGATCTCATGTTATAGAAAATTGATGTGAACTAGTTTTAAGCTCAAATTCAAAAAACTTTATAAATCCCATAAGGTAAATAATTTAATTAGTGACATTAGAAGTTGACATACGTTTTATTGCCACTGTATGACATTTGGTAGGTGTTTGGTTTTGAATAGCTACGTAAGACTGCATTAAGCCTGAACTGATCTTTTGTGATTGGCTTGACATTAATCTGAAATGGTCGATTGGAACATGGAGGCTATTTTTAATATAAACTTTCAATATAAAGAATATACTGATATAGAGTTATGATGGCACAATATATGTTAACGGAAAATATATGATAAATTACAGGAGGAGGATTAATAGAACGCTAGATTGTGCTGATATTGATTTGATTTGTGAATCATATTCTCATATCATTTATTCTCAATTTGAAGTCTAAGTTGAATATAGAAGCCATAAAATCCTATTTAATATCTATAATGGATATGAAAAACATTTTATAAAAATGACATTTGAAATACTTATATACATTAGATTGGGCTGACGTTATGTGAGTGACTTTTTGAGGAAGTGTATTTATAATCTCAACTGGAAATACATTTTGAAGAAAAAAAAAACTATATTCAACCAAAAATGATTTTAATTTGGAAATTCACAAACTGGAGCAGTTTCAACACACAAACAAACACCTGCAAGGTGTTGTGAATTTTTTTTAATGAATATTACTTGACATTTCCTTGCTTTTATTTCGATTTTGCGTTTATTTATCGCCTTGTTGACGCCTGATGAATCGCGGAACCATACTTTGTGCGGCATGACACCACACGGAATGTTTTGAGCGTTGCAGCAGAGGACTGTTAAGTAAACAGGACGCACTGTGCGCGTCTTCGCACCTGAACAGTAAGATTCTTCTAATCCGGACACCGTTTCACTGTCTAACCTGTTTATGGACCCGTTTTCGTAACTGTGTTTGTGATTGACTTAGTGTACGTGTGACTTTTCCATGTAATGCGACTCGCTGCGTTTGTTTACGCAGGTCGCAGCGCATCTGAATGTCTCCATGTGTTTCGGCTGTAGGAGCTCCGGTTTCACTGCTGGCTGACCCGCTCACCTGAGCCATCATGTGCTGATCCAGGTGTGTCAACCGACCGGCGGCCGCGTCGACACGGTAAACGTCACGCTGACGTCACAGCTGTCACGACTCGCCGGGGTTTCGGGTCCCGTCCAGGGACCGAGAATACAGAGTTGGGTTTGGAGGCGTCCCGGTTCCTTTAACTAAATAAATGAATTGTGCTGTTCTCGGACTCCCCGACCACGACGAGTCTGGTATCAATGAAGTGTTATTATTTGTCTAAACTGATCTTGCGTCTCAACAGAAACTCGGTTTTTCATTTCAGTTTCTTTGCAAAGCAACAATTCGCAAAAATCACGTCAAGATATGTCAGAACTCGCATAGAAAGTAAACAAAGTCACTTCGATTCAGTTCAGTTCTATTCTATTTCATATTGTAATCCATTTATGATCTAATTATTTCCAGTTGTGTCACATTCATATTACTTGTTATCAAGTCCTGATTGAGGATCTTCTTTAAATGCTGTAGCTGTTTTGTAAATCTATCAAGCTGTCATCTGAAACTGAATTGAGACTCATAATTTGAAAAGAATTAAATGAAATGACATTGTAAAGCTCCAGTTTAGCTTTTGTAAGGCACAAAAGGATTAAAATTATGTAAATGTCAAAATTTGATCAACGGAGATGAGTTGGATCAAGAATGAGTTTAATCAATAACTGGAAGTTCATATTTGGCAGAAAAACAAAGCAGGTTGCACATTGAGCTCTGTAATTTATTGACCGCATAGCTTATATTTTTGAACGTTTCTGTCACATTGTTAACAAACTGTGTCCGACGTCAGCAAAACGAAGCTTGTGTTTCCTGTCCGCAGGCTGTGAGGATGGCCCAGGCAGACAGTAAGTTGCTGGTGCTGGGAGCGTTAGCTGGAGTGGCGGGCATCAGCTTGGCTGTGGTCTGTTTCAAAGGTTTTACGTCAAAGAGAAGACGCTCGTGGCCAGGTCCCTACCTCAATCGGACTAATGGACGGGGCTCTGGTGTCATGTTGGTGGACAGTCCAGGTCTGCTCACGGGTCAGGTTGAGGTGCTAGAGCGCCTCGAGGCCCTGATCCAGTGTGTATCCGAGCTGAAAGATGAGATGAAGGCGTTGAAGAATGCTCTGCCAACACTGCAGGACAAGGTCAGGGAGGAACTGAAGAGCCGGGATGAAGCACACCAAGCCAGCCCTGTGCACAGGACCACACCGACCCGAAGGAAAAGGACAGCAGGCACCCTTGCCATCAGCAGAACTGAGGGTCGGAGCTCTGAGGAAGCTGAGAGTGAGGGAGGGTAAGTACTTCCAAGACTGAGAGAGACAGTATGCAGCAGGTTGATGAGACACTCAACAACACTGAGACCGACCGAGACTAATTTGACCAAACCCAATGTAAACCAGCAGTCACTAACCAGATGTTGCATACTTTTAAAGCTTACAAGCGTGCAACCAACAGAACACAACCTGAACCAAATAAAATGTAGAAAAAGAGGAGCAGCGGCCGTGGAACAAACCTGTCATCCAAGACGCACAACAAGTGCCACACCGTTCGCTTTTCCTTTGACGTCACGTATCTGGGTGAAATCCTTCCTGGACCTGGGGCGCGCTGAAGTGTCCAGCATGCATGCTCGGAGGGTTAAAATTGGTTGAGGATGTTTTTAAAATAGGTTGAGATTTGGAGAAACACGAACTAAAACGATGGGGATAAGAGACTTTAATCTCACAAATAAAAATGCTCATCCTTAGCAGGACCAATGCAGTGTAGTTCACCTGGCAGCCTGTAACCTCTGCTACATCTCACTTGTCCGTTATGTTGCTGCTTGTGGTTTATTATTGTTCTTTGAGGTAAATTTGTAATCAGCAAGTCGGAAATCAGAACCGACCAGGCAAAACACGCACACACCTGTCTGTGTCCTCATCAACACAGTGGATTCAGTTTAAAGCCTAACCCTAAATCCGAGCCGTAACCCTAAATCCGAGCCGTAACCCTAAAAAAGCAGTAGGTGCAAGTCTGCGTGAGGATATAAAAACACAGGTGCAAACACAACTGCATCCAGACTTACAGGATTCACACAGCCGTGCACTAACTAAGCCGTGCACTAACTAAGCCGTGCACTAACTAAGCCGTGCACTAACTAAGCCGTGCACTAACTAAGCCGTGCACTAACTAAGCCGTGCACTAACTAAGCCGTGCACTAAAAGGAACAAACACATTTGCACCCTGATCAATGCACATCGGTATCTGCCTTCACAACCACGTTGAATGCCGGGGTTATTTTAGTTAAACGTGAATTAATTCCAGGTTATTTCCACTTTTTTTTTTTTTTTTTTTTTTGCCCTTGTTTGCACATATATTTATGATTGATACCATGTTGGTATAACCGGAGTTGTATATATGCATTTTAATCTAGTAACCAAGGGTGTTTTGTGTGTGTGTGGGTGGGTGTGTGCAAGTGTGCTACCTTCACCAGCCCTCATAACAGTCAAACTATATTTTTATTGATCCCTGGAGAAATCAAACAAGATAAAAGTAAAGGGAGAGTCAGAAAGAGGGATATAAATATTCTGCAGAGGAGGGCTCCACTTTAACGATCTTAACTGTTGATTCGCATGTGTGGTAGAAAGTTTGCGTCCCTCCTGCCTAACCTGTTAAGCTGGCGTTACTCTAAATTACAGTTTCAACTGCATGTACTCCTGCCTGACATGCTACATAGCACAGCGTACTAATCAAGTGCTCCCTGCCCAGTGATCCACTTCCATCTGCAGCCAAGTGCCTTGAAGTCGTGCCAGCCTTAAATAGCATAAACAGCAGATGTGTTTCTCCTGAATGGACTACCTTTTCAAGGCTTGGCTAGTAAAAACGGGTATCTCACGTTAAATGACACTGCTTAACAGTCAGGCAAGAGTTGGGTTTTTCTTGGACATGACTGGATTTGTCCTTCTAAAGCCAAATTGGATCAAATCTGGGTAATACATCACAGACTGGTTGTCTTATAATGGTTGCTTTAGCAAATGAAAATCACTGCTGGGATGTGAACAGACATTTCGCCTGTCGTTTTACCCTGCACTTAACCTGCACTGACCCCCGCTTTAGTAGTGCAGGAAATAGAGCGTGTCAAGTGCCGAGAAGACATCGTGAGACTGGGCGCTGGGTTTATTGCAAGGTGTATAGCACCCTGGATAATAATGTTTTTGTTTTGCTTGTTTTTTATAAAATATTAGGAATTACATTTCATGCAAAGATGAGCGTAATAGTTTCTTCTTTTTTTTTAATGAAAAGCAACATTTATTTAAAAATGAGATCATTTACATGCAGGCATGCTGCATGCCTGTAATTATCAGTATAGTTTATTGCTTGACAAATATAAGCTTTTGTCATTGTTTTCATGCCAGAAGTTGCACAACACCAGTATAAAGACTCAAATAGTTTGAAGTCGTATACGTTTCTTGGCAAAGGAAGTGAGACAGCTCATAGACGGGTAATAACAGCATATCACGAGTCCTTTTTCATGGTGTATAAACATTTCAGTTCACCCTGCCTCTACTTAGGTTACCATTTCCCACATTACTGGATGGAGAGGCGCTGCAAGACTGCCCTCTAGCACATGTGGTTCACAGGTTTGGAGTGACAGTCGTTGGCTGCATCAAATGCTCCTAATTACAGCTCAGGTTATTATGACTTAAAAGAAATCTCATCACATACACACCTCCCATAATTAAAGAGCCTTTTCTGCCGCTCTGTTATTTGTATGAGAAGTGGGTGTGGGGGGTGGGGGGGGGGGGGGGGGGGGGTAGTGGAAATTCCACAGTCCAAGAGAGTGTGAAGCGTTCTCCCAGGGGAGCTGGTGAACATCCCTAATCCTTGCATACTTTTATAGGGCTCTTCATGCTCAGCTGGATTGGAAGTGTTTTGAGAACTATATCTCAACACAACACCCCCCCCCCCCCAGGAGCCAAGATGCTAAGCGACGGGTTAAAGTCAGGTTAAGGAGTTTGTTGAAATCCAAAGCTGCAAGATTAGAAAGATTAGTGTGTTTGTGTTTGTTGCTTGGTGCAGATGGTAGGTTTGCAAGTATACCATATAAACATTTGCACGGGGACTGCGTGCTATCAGTGCGTGCTGAAGTTAGAGTAAAATAATATTGAGAATTGCATCTTGCTGCTCCTCTGTAAATAAAGCCAATTAGTGTGGCAGCAGAGTTCCAACAGGGGGCAGCGTTCAAGTATGAACAAAGCCTTAACCAGCAGCAGGATGAGCACGGTGGAGCATCAATACACGGGATTTTATTCCTTTTGGGGGTGGTTATTTGTGCAAGCGTAATGGTTTCTTACTATGATGTTACAATGTTTATATTGCTGCATAAATGCATACAATTATTAATTATGTTAAATTAAATTATACTTTCTATCAATCAGTTTTTTGCTGTATGTTTTAAGAGATATTTCATGTGAGACCTGTGTTGGCAGGAGGGTCTACCTCCAACTACAGTTTATGATGACACGTGAGTTCTGCAGCTATGTAGGCAAACGGCAAAACGGTTAGAGACAAAATGTCACAACTGAACCTGCCGAGGCCGATTGAGGTTTTATGGTTTTGTTGTATTTTTATTCACCTGCACAGCACTTTGGTTGCCTTATGGGATGTTAAAGTGCTTTATAAATAAAGTTGCTTTGACTGACTGATGGAGGTTGAACGTTCCAGCTGTTTGCTCCATTCACTCCTCGTGTGTCACAATGACTTCCTCAGAGCTACATTTCTTACAGGAAAGGAGACCTATCAATCAAACTGTGTGCGTGCCAAGCTGTCAGAGGCGTCACTTGAAGGTGTCTTGTAGGAACTTGTAATTTCAGGAACAGTTCCCTGTGAGTTTATTCAGATCACGGTGCCGTAGCTCAAGGACATTACCACTTCAGTTTTCTTTATCCAAAAAATGGTATCTCTGACATTAGATAGTTGTTGATTTAAGCAGATTTAAAAAGAGTTTTGTTTAGTCAGAGGCAAGCCTGATCAATACATAGAAATGCTTAGAAAGAGAAAAAGGAGCTCATTGTCTGTTTTCTGATTAAAAGCTTTAGTCTAGCTTCCCTGTGATGTCATTAGTTTTTCCACACCTGTCAGTACCTAAGACACTCACATCCTTATCCTTGTATTCATTCTTTGGTGAAAGGCTCTTAGTCAAACAAACATATTTATTCCCGTTTAAGTAGTACTGTACATACTGTCAACGCAGCCCTGACACATTCAGCTGTCGGATGTGTTCCCAGTTCCCCTGGCCGGCGTTTGACCACCCACATCTTCCATTCACGATGTGCTTTAAAGGCACATACTTTTTTTTTTTTTTTTTTTTAATGCTAAGTAAATTTTTTTTTTTTATAATCCAGAAATTAGTTTTATTCTTTATTACACAGGGTCCTCAGTCCCTTAAAGCTGTCACATGAGCTCGCAGGAGATGCACAGACGTCGTAAAAGTTTGTTGTGCGCACATTCAAAAGGGTTTACTGCATTATCTAAAGTCCGTGTGAAGATTATTCACACCAAACACCTCTGTTACACAAAGGTATGGTGACTGAGGTAAGGACAGATGATTGGGTGTTTCATGAAATTGAAGGCATTAAAAAGGGTTTGAATGAGCGCACGTGCCGCTCTAACAGCTGACTGAGGCGTTTTCCACGGAAGCAGCTTTCCTCTCGGACCCATTCCCACTGTGGCACCAGCAAACGGTCCTGAATTAAACTTAATCCACTTTAATATGCTCTTCACGCACAAAACTGGAGTTGTGTTTTAATTCTGTTCTTGTTTTCCCAAAGCAGATAAAACAGTCTGGTAGCGTCCATGCAGGTTTGTGTGTTAATTTTCACACTCTTTACTCTGTGAGTAAAATATGAGCCACAGGAAATAAAATCTAGTTTGGCTGATCTTGTTGCGTATTCATCAAAATAATCCTTTAAATCTGCCATTATCAGACATTTTTTCATAGCTGATCACATGAATCGGTTATCACATCAGCTCAGATGACGTTAATAATCATTGTGAGCATGTTGAAATTTAACTGAAACTCTTACAACAACAATTTGCTGTAATATTAAACCTCCAGTCTTGTTTGGGGTCAAATCACATCTGACCTATTGAGGGTCTCTGGTGGCGTCTGGCACCTTGATATTTGGGGAAACTGGAATGGGCACAACAGCAAACCCGAGGGCTGGGTAGGGAATCTACAACGCTTAGACGTGCCAGACGCTGTCCTTCATGTCTTTCCTGTGACACCATTAAGTGAGTAGTTTCAGTCAATTCAGGGACTGGAACCAGTTTTAGTTCAAGTTCTTTTTTAGTTTGTTTTTCATCTCTTTTCCTGTAAATGAATCCATATTTATTACATGTCTCCATTTACCTTTTGGCAAAATTACAAATGTAAGATAGTTGTACGCAATTGTGTACAATCCCCAATTTCCACACATGTATTTCACACATGCTATTTTAGGAATAAATGTGTACCACTTCCTCAAACGGGCGCTATTTATAGCTTCACAGTTGAGATGAAACTGGCATGACGGCATCAAACCACACAATGAAATACTGACTTCATTACTGCCATGTCATCCTGTGTCAGTCGAGTGCACGCACTTTTTTCCTCTCCTGGCGTCTGATGAAGGCCAGTGATGCTGCCAGTTTGTTTGTTCGACGGCATCAGTGAGGACTAGAGGAGAAGGTTGAGGGTTCAGGAGGGACGAGGGGACATGGTTGCCCTCTCTCCAGTCAGTGGGGCGCTGTTGACGCGTTCAAGCTGCGGAAGCTGGGCTGCACGTTCCTCTGCCCGGCGATGTTGGGATGGTAACATGGGTGTCGCCATGGAGACGGCCATTGCTAAGTTCCAATGAGAGATCCCGTCTCTGTAATAAACGACTGATGTCCTCGTTGTGAGAGCAAAGCCTGTTGAAAACCACCGTTTCTTATTGAACACAAATCAAAGGGACAAAAAGCAGCCACAGAGCTTTGTTTTACACAAAAGCAGAGAAACCAAACTGTTCTAGGTTTCAAAATGCTGGTGCTGATTTGATGTTATATATGTTGCCCTGAAGTGAGTTTTTTTTTCTCCTTCTTCTTCATTACATTGTTTTATATCCCTGCTGTTGTTGGAATGTTAGATGTCTTTCTCTGTAATTAGTTTGTCTTTGAAATAATTTATTTGTGGTTTGTTTCCATCTCTGAGCTGCTCAGTCTATTCCTGCAGAATAAAAAAAGACTTAATTTCTTGTCATTGTAGGGTCTGCTATGACAGGAGTTTTAGTGACCTTAGAGCTGCTTGGATAATATTGGATCCTGCAAAAACGTACTGTAGATTATATAAATGCATATAATGGTACAAGGGATCTTTAGCGTCTGTCTTCTTTCAGCTCAAGTGATTCATGAGCCGTGAAGTGGCGTGACAGGAATGCACTGCTCTCTCAGTATTATGTTGCACTATGCCTGTCTCTCCAGCTCTACTGAGAAAATAACTGCAGGGAGGGAGGGAGGGAAGATGGACTGTTGAATGAACAAAAGCCCTGAAGCATGAATGAATCTAAAAAAATGAATGAATGTCACAAGTCCAGCGACGTGACAGTTTTGTCTCAGTTAAATGCACGTCTCGTGGCGTTCATTGGAAGTTTAAGCCCTGTTATCACGGCGCGGACAGACAAAAAAACAGACCACAGTAGTCAAGAGTAAACACAAGCGCAAGCGAACCCATTCACATTTTTCTTTTTTCAGGCTGGATTGTATTGGCCAATAAATAATGTGAGCCTTGCCAGGAGGTTTTAGGGTTTACTCAGGGGTTACTGTGGAGAGGGAGTTCGCAATACGGCTTTGGCACTCTATCCTTAAATGATGATAGAAAAACAGATGGAGACTGAAGTAACAATAGTGCCAAGTCTAGCTTTTTGTTTGCGTTCACAGTGATTCTCTGTTTCAAGCTAAGCTACTGGATATAAGTGAAGCACAAACCAATGAATCACAGATTTATTTTAACTGCTGTTTAATGCTGCCATCAATTAGTCTGTCTAAAATGTCAGTCTTGATCAGCTTTGTTTACATGTTCCTTTAAAATGAGAAGGTTTAACTATTCACTTAAGGATATGACTTGTTGTTTGCTTTAAGAGCAATAACTGAAATTTAATCATTAACGTTTAAGTTTAAATTGATTACCTGCTTTAAACTCAGTTTACTACTTATGGAGAGAGGATTCATTTTTTATTTTCAAAATACTAAATATAACATTTCTAACACACAAAACCATCATTTATCTACTTTTAGGTTTATTTATAAACCTAATAGAGAAAATGCCCATTTTCACACTGTGTTAAACTGCACAAAGTACAATGGTGTTTTATGCATCCATGTGTTGCATGGCTCTACTTGAATCTTTTTGGATTTTCACTGTGGGCAGACATAGATTGAGGTCCCAACTAAGTGCATACTGTTAACAGTAACGTGAAAATCCTGCAGGACACACCACAGATGGAATTTCCACCTTTGCTTAACAGGAAAGTCTTTGAAACAGCACCGATGTTCTGCACACACTAGCACACTTCATTGATGTCTGTAGGGAGACCGTAGAAAAATCAGCATTCACAGTTGGACAAGACACTGAACTCTAAATATTACACACCGATGCATATCCACGTGCATGCTTTTTTAAGAAAAGAGTGCCTCTGTTTTTTTGTGCTCTGTGGTGCACCGTTCCCCGTGTTCCCGTGTTCCCCGTGTTCCCTGTGAGGGTTAAAAGTAACAAATAGTTGATGATAAAGATGGAAGTCATGAATGTTGTGTATGTGAACTGAACGTTGGAGCAGCTAAAATGCAGATGAACTGTGAACCACCCATCCGTTAACCTCTGATGGTGCTCTGGAAACAGAAGTTAGAGATTTTCATGTGATTTAACACATTTAAGCCCTTTTGATTTAAACAATAGAAAAATGGAAGATATGAAAATGCTTGCAGATTAAAAACATGAATAATGGAAATATGTGAATTGGAAAATGGTTATAAATTCACAAGAAATTTGATAGACTTAAGACTGTTGTTTCTGGTAATCCTTTCTTGTATTATTTTATTGTTACAATATTCACTGCTCATTTTACATTATCACAACATATCATTTTTGTTACTTCCAGTCAGAAAACAGTGCACCCACCTTGTTAGTCACTGGAGATGGGATGTCTGCTTCACAGCCAAACACAGACACGTGGAGGATGATGAACACCCTGCTCGTAATAATGACGACATCGGCATGCGTGTGCCGGCACCAAGGTGCCTGTTTTATGACAAACCTTTGATTGCAGCGAACCCAGCAGCGTTTGAACAAGTATGGCTTTTTTGCACCAACGTGGCATGAAAAAGGGTTAAAGCGGAGGCCTCAGCCCAACTTCACCGAGTTGTTTTCTGCTTTTTCAGGGCTGAAAGTAACAAAAAAAATTACTTTTGGATAGAGCAGTGACGTGCAACTACATCTTTCATTCGTAAGCATTTTCAGAATTTCAGGTTTTCACTAATTAAATTAGCTACTTTCACTCTTTCCTGAAGTGAAATTGACACTTTGCATCGTTTTTTTGTTTACTATTTTACTCAAATCGCTGTTAAAATATATCAAATCACATGACAATATATTGAATTCCCATGCATTTGTATCACCTTTACTTTATTAATTTAACTTTTGTTATTTCCGCCCGTCATACTCGTATACTGTTTAGTTTTAGTCATGAAGCTTTAGTCTTCACTGTTTCACTCTTAATTGAAGAAAATCTGAGCAGCTTAACTGCTCTCATATTATTCCTCCAACCACAGCTGTAAGAGTTTTTTGGGGGGGATGTTAATAAGCAGCCTTTGGCACCCCAGCACCTGTTGGGCCGACAGTGTTACTGTCTGTTGCCCGCTCTGACACATCCCATCTGAACCATGGCTCACAGCCCAAAATACTCTCCAAACCACCAATGACGCACAAGCAGCTGCTGCCAACACTTAATAAAGGCTTTTCATATTTTTACCTCTTGTCTTTCTTTTTACCTATCGCGCTTATACGGCTGTGTTTCTTCCCATGCCTCTTAAGTGTTCGCTTCGAGTGTCAGTGCATGTTTGGAGTGGTTGAAAAGGCACCATAAAACATCTAACACTAGTGTTGCGTGCCTCACCGCTCTAAACAAGTCGCTCTGTGTTCCTGGAAACCCTTCAGGTATCTGGCCTCAGAAGCTGAAATGCATAAACAATTATGTGGCCCACTTATGTAAACAAAACTGGTGCCATTTTTTATGTAAACAAGCCGTGAAAATTGATCCTTCGCTATCAACACCTGGCAGCATGTGGCTCATAAAAGTGTTCATTATGACAAGACTCCTTCTGATTGCCGTGAAAAACTGTGGCTGAGGTGTGTTTATTCCAGTTGGTTTTACTGTAGATGGCAATAAATTGGATTTCTTATTTAGTGAAAACATGCAACATTTTGAGCGTTTATTAATGCTTCCTCAGGCTAATTGCACATCTTGCTGAGACAGGTTCTGAATATTTAATTTACATGCTGCACGGAGATGGCAAACTGAGGGTCCACCTCATATTTTGTTAACTCTTCCAGGTACATCACTGCACTGACAGACTCGGAGGAAGAAGAGGCAAGTGATGCAGAGCAGAGTGATGAGGAACAACCAGCGGACAAGTTGTCCGTCCTCCTTCAGAGAGTTGACCGTTTACATCAAGGCAGCGAGGCTGACAAACGGGAAAGTCTCAACATCCTTCTGGAGCAAAGAGAGGAGGTGTGTGTGTACGCAGTCAGTTCGGGATGTTTGTGTCCTTTGATCTCAGTCCAGAAAGCAAAATATGAGTGAATCAACGTTGAAATATGGTTAGGCAGAAATATTGAATCCATGTTGAAGCCTGACATTTAAACTGTTGATTTAACGTTAAATCAATGGTTTTCAACCATAACTGATAATATATCAATGTTGATTCAACCATCATAAATTTGGATCTACATGCACATTTTAGTTTATTTTACATTGAATCAATGTTAGGAATCAATATTGATTCATATACATTTGACATTAAAATATTCAACTTTTCTAAAACCATTTACCATGTGAAGCACATTAGAAACGTTTCGTTTTTACATTGACTAGACGTTGGCATTTCACTCATTAAACCATTTGACCACAAAACATTGATTTAAACGACATCTTTTCAACATCAATCGTCAACCTTCAACAACCATAATCAGACATTGAATGAGCATCTTTTGCTGTGTGTGGGGGTGCATCAACGTGTGTTTGAACATCTTTACTTGTTTTACCAGTTTGGACAGAACTCAACATTTCTTTGGCGGCTGACCCGGGCCCACTGTGATGTTCACGACGTCTGCTCCACTCTAGAGGAGAAGAAGGCTCATGCAGAAAGTGGTAATTTACCCCTAAAGATCCTGTGTATCTGTGTGTCCAATGTAAAGAAAACAGATGAAACATCCAAGTCGTGGAGTCATGTGGACAGTTCATCACAGGGCCAAACCATTAATCACCTCCACACTCACTCTTGCGGACACCAGTTTTACTGCATGCACAGAGACAGCGCTCCTGCTGTATGCTGCCTGTAAATGGCAGTCAGGAGTCAGTAACTTCTGATACAACTGCAAACCAGGAAAGGTTGGGATGACATGGAAAATGGTGAGTGGATTGTATTTACATTTAGGTCTAGAGGTCGTTTCATGAGAGTTTTTATGCTTTTATTCCTATAAATGCCACCATATATTTGAAATCAAACAAGGGGACAAAGGGACGGAATTGTAAATACAATCAGAATTTTTAATACTTGGATAAAAATCCTTTTTTTTTACTCAATGACTGCCTGAAGTCTGAAGGCCATGGGCTTCAACGGTTTTTTTGATTTTCCTGCCTGGAGGTGTTTTGCCAGGTTTTCACCCGAACCACCTTCAGCTGCTGCTTGTGTGTGGACATTTTTGCCATCAGTTTTGTCTTCTGTAACCGAAAAGCTGGTCCGCTGGGCTGGGATCAGGTGACTGACTTGGCCGTTGAAGAATATTCCATTTCTTTAAATTCAAAAAGTCTTGAGCTGTATGGTTCGGGGTAATTATCCATCTGTGAAGTGCTGTCCTGTCAGCACTTGGCTGAATATAAGCAGTAAGAACAGTCGCATACACTTTGGAGAACCTCTGAGTTCATTACAGATGTTCTGAACGGTTTTTTCTTTCTGATAGCGCTTCCAATACCTCGGTTTTAGATATCACAAGATACTGACTACTGATGTGATGGTAGTGTTATTTTAATTTCTTCCTTTTTTTCTTTAAGTAGGCAGATGGTTATGTATTATTTAAAAGATCTGTTAATGAAACTTTTAGTTACATATATGTAAAATAAAAAGACATTTCAAAGGTTTTGACATTTGATAACATTGAGTCTCCAAATGTCAGTCATAAAGGTGTCGTGAAACTGGACCAGTCAGTCTCAGAGTTTGGAGAGATCAGTGTCAGAGATGCATTTCTGGTCTGAAAAGCTGTCCTGTAGCCTCAGATGTTCAGCGAAATACAAAATCTTTAATGACTGACAGGAGCTAGTCATGCAGGGCAATGACTTCTATAGTTTTGTCCATCATTGGTCTGGTTTCTAGCAGACTCAGACTAATTTCTCTCATTTCTGAAACGTTTGCTGCTTCAATCATCCGTCTCTTCCTTTGACATGATAAACACTCGCTTTTCCTCGATGGCTTTTAACTGCTTATTAGTGTGTGTGTATCCTGCGTTGCCTTTAGCAGTATCAGAATAATAGTAGAGTACATCCTGCTTCTTCAGTCAGCAGTCATCAGTCACATCATCAATAAACACTAGTGAGCCTGTATTATTATTAGCCACGCATGCCCATACCATAACACCGCCTCCACCGTGTTTAAGACACGATGTGGTCTGCTTTGGATCGTGAGCTCTTCCCTTCATTTGCCGTACCGTACTGAAGTCTAATCTGTCTTCTTGAACGTTACCAGTGGTTTGTACCTTGTTGTAGATCCTCTTTATTTACCGTCATGAAGGTACCTTCAGATCGCAGATTTTGAGAGTGATACTCCTACCTTTTCCAGAGTATTCTTAACGTCTGCTGACGGTGTGAAGGCAGGGCTGGACTCGGCTCGGGCATTTTGAGCTGAGACCGGCCCACCAGGTATTGGTGGAAAGACGATGAAGCCTATTTGACGCGCTTTTCCAGCATGTCAAAGCTCCAGTCAAAACAAATTTGTATACCAATGTATGAACAAATCACTACCTTTTTTTTTTTCCCAAAATGTCCATCTTGCATAGGATGTGTATTTCAGAAGAATAAAATTGTTTGTGTCGATATATAGGTACTACTATCGTCCAGTCTTTTAAATTTCATAGTTTATTGCTGAATTGCTTCTCTTTTTTTTCTTCCGCAGTGTTTGAGCCAAATGTTTTATTTCAGAGTTAAAATGATGCTGATTTCTCTGTGCTATGCTTTAAGTCGAACTCTAGCCACAGCCTCTTATGTTACACACACGCAGGGGAAAAATAAATGGCGGAAGTGGAGGCAGTAAATCCAGGTCAAGTGACTGTTAATGTCTTTCTACTTAACTACACTTAGTAGCATAAGTGCAAAAAATCCATCACGAGTGAGAAGCCAGTAACAGCCCACTATCACATTACACATTCGACAGTGTTAAACGTGTTGGAAAATAAGATTTCTCCTGTTCCCAGCCGCTGCCAACATGTTTTACAAAGCCATACTATTGTAATAAAAAGGTTAAGTAGTGGGATACCAAAACTGAGCAGGTGAGGAAAATGAACAGAAACGTGACATGTGACTGAATACCATCTCTATAGGAATGAGGATGATGATCCATCAATGATACGTTTAGTTTCAAATCCTTAAATGGCAGAATACTTTTTTCCTGCGAGCCTCCTCTGTACACTGAAAGGTTTCCTGTAGCCCATAATGCTTTTTGTCCGTGACTAAACACAGTTAACCTCTTTCATCAATGCGCCTCAGATCAAAATTGGCAAGGTGGCTTCAGTTAACGTCAGAGACATTAAAATCTATAGAACATGGCATCCTATTTAACATTCAGTCAGATATGCATAGAGCCAAGAGAACTGAACGCTTTTCCTTGAGTGAGGAAGGATTTAACTCTGAGCTCTCTTCTTGGATTGCATTTCACGCCATTTTATTGCCATTGCTTTCATCCACTGCCTAGTAATAATTTTTGATTTATGTTTTTCCTGTAGTGTCTCTCAGTTAACATGCCTTTTTTGACTAATCCAAACACCATTCAGCTGTCATGTAAACTGTGTCTCTGTTTTGGTTTTTTTCCTTTTCTTTTAGGTAAAAATGTTGGGGAAGAGGCGGTGAACTTGAATCCTACATGTGCTGAAAGTCATCAATGGTAGGTTTTTGTTGCTGTCAGGAAATCTTGATACTGTTGAAATCTGTTTTAGCAAAAGTCTAATCAGGTTGGACTTATGCATTGAGGCAGAACGAAAGTGTCAGGAAACGGGTACTTTCCCCAGATGGGTTAGAGGTGGGTTGGATGCAGTGAGCTTTTGAAGGATGTGTTGTTGCACTGAAGCAAGTTTTTTTTTCTCTGTTTGAATGAGTAAATAGATGTTTGCCTCCAGCATTTATGTAGGTACTTTAGCAAATGTGGAATGAAGAAATGAAGCAGAAACAGTAAGGAATAACATGAACATGTTATTTCTAGTAAAATAGACGCACACTTTTGAGAAACACGTTCCCTATCAGATCAACCCCCCCACCTCAATCCACCTGATGTTATCAGATTCAGTTTCAGGGACGTAAGTACTGACAGATTTAATTTATAGATCTATTGCCGTCTTATCAGCTGTACTGAAATATTGCGTGTTAATGGTACTCCGTTTGGACTATCGTGCAACATTCAAGAAAGTAAACTAATGAAAGGAACTGGTTGCTCTGTGACTAAGCCAAAAAAGAAAGAAAAAAAAACCCTTTGCTTTTAATTAGTTGTGCAGAGAGGGCCTGATAGCAGGGATCTCATTTGTATTTGTGCTGGCCCCAGTGCATTCCTCATCTTTAAAAACTACTCATGTCAAAACTTGACTGCTAATTATGCAAGAAATCCACACCTGGAATAAAGAAATAAATAAAGTTTTCAAACACAGTTTCAGAAACCTCTCCAATAAAAAAAGATGCTGTGCGTTATTTATTTGGCTTTGTTAAGCTTTTCTTCAACATTGGGCACTGGGCAAACATGACTGTTTTGTCCTTTTTTCCCCGTACTAAGTTTGTGTTACAGTTAATGATTTTCTAGAAATGGGGCTCCTGTGTAACATCTGTCCTTATGCAAGAGCATTAGTAGCCTTCCGTTGGAAAACAGAGCAAAACTGACTGCTTGAGCCCGCAGCCCTGTTTGCCCATTAGTGAATAATTGGTATTTACTCGTGCACGTAGTGCAGCACTTGAAATGCTAATGGAATGCATTGCTTGTTTAGTTAATTAAGAGCAACAGCTTTAAGCAAGCTTAATGCTTAATCTTGCATCTGATGATGGAATCTGTAAGATTCTTAAAGCAAGCAAAAATTCAGAGTTGCAGTAAATATACAGGGAAAAGGAGTTACTCCACTTTTGAGAGGGGAGGAGGAAAGGATTGGGGACGGTGCCAGGTAGTGTTGCAAGGAAGTTTATGTCTGAGGTAACTGTTTACTTAGACTACAGATGCCGTGAGAAAACTTGTCACCTGCTTTTCTGAATTCCATCCAGCTTGTCACAGTTTGGCAGATATTGTTCAGATGTGCTGCCAGTCATTTCCTGCTCAGCCACTGAAACTACACGTAGGGACTTCTTTATATAACTCGGTGATGGATGTCATTTTCAACCGTTTCACTACCATGCACCCTTAATAAAATACTCCACGTGAATTTTAACACACCCTAGTGTTGAAAATAAACAGCTTATACAAAACTGCACATACATTTCTTGTGTATTGTTTTTATTATTTGCACAAATGCATATACAAGTAAAAAAAACAAAAAAAAAAATCCTGGAGACCCAAACTAACAATGTATGTAAACACTAATGTTTACCCGCTGAAACTCTTGCATGATTGGAGGAAAATATGCAGCTTTCAAAAAGTACAATTTTTAAAAAAAAATGTTCACAACTAGAAATTTAAACTGAAGCCTAATTTATGTTCAATGAAACATTGATGAGTGACGGCTTAATAGGTTGGGTGAGAAGGCCAATCTGAACAAACCTGCTTTGCTGTTTGTTAATGTCGTATGCAAGTGAAGAAACTGTGTCTCAGTGAAAGATCGCACCTCTTTGTAGCACTTAAAGGGCCAAATACATGCATGTGCCAATGTGCTGACAAAGCCTAGGTTCCATGTTTCTTCTTGATGAGGCAGAAAAATGCTGCTTCTTACGACCAGTTCTGCTGGACATGTGTTTTTTTTAGCCTTCAGTTTCTCTTTTGGTGGTATTAGCTTGAGAACAGTGTGTCTTTCGACGAAATGATCGGAGAGGGCCGGCTATGTCATCAGATGTACCTTCCTTCATGGATTGCACCTTAAGGGGCCCTTTGTATTTGCTTGATCTCCTCTAATGTGCAAAAGAAAGACCACTCAACTTTAGTTTCAAGGTTTATACACATTTATTTAACAAAGACTAAACCAAAATACCAAAGTAATGTTACTAAGTACACCCTCAGTTCTAACATACTGACTTAAGATACTATGGTGCTTATGACATGTATGAAACCAATGTAGAGCAAAAGATTAACATAAATAGTGGAAGGAGAAAAATAAAAACAAAAAAGAGGCACGAGCAAAAGATTTAAGCTCAGTCTCATAACTAGAGAGCCTGTCGACTTTTTGCACCTACATTTGCAGCTGATTTCATAAAAGAGTATATTGAAAACCAAAAGTTCTTCCGCTCCCATTGCTGCCCCTTAATTCCAGGAACAACAGGTAAGCTGGCATTCTGGGAACGAAGTGCTTTTGTCGGGACATATGGAACAATGAGATCATTCACTTAGGACGTGGTCAGGCCATTAGAGGGTTTGAATGTCATAAGAGGGATTTTAAGTTCCATTATAAATTTTACTAGGGAGCATTGTAAAGTGGCTAAAACAGGTGAAAGGTGGTCTTGCTTGGTGGTACCAGTCAGTGTTGTTGCCACAGCATTTTGGATCAACTGAAAGAATGTCAAGGATTTACTTTAACACCTGGCCTCAAATGGCATTACCCCAGTTCAGATCGATTTTTCTACTGTCACTTTGAGATACAATATTCATAATTGTCGTAACTTTACACGGAGAGTTACGAGGATTACACTTTATTTAAACAAAGTGGATCAATGGAAGTACCGACCCCCTGCATCGCTAACTTTATCAAACTTTCAGAGATTTGATTTTCTTTTGTGCAAAAGTGTAATGGAAATGCGGCCTATTAGCGAGGATCTGGAGTAAATACCTGTAATAACAGTATCAACCTCCCCCTCAGCGCATTCACCTGTTGCGTCTCCATTTACAGTGATTGGCCCAGTAGGATCCACTGAGTTAGCAAACTGCGAGGTGAGGTGGTCAGAGGGTGTGACTGCAGGTCAGGATGTCAGTAGATATCCAGAGACATCATGGCAATAAATATGTTGCGGGCCTATTGAGGTTTCTGTAAGTTCTTATTGCCAAGCTGTTCCTGGTATTAACAGCATGTTAACAATCAAGGCCTTGTAAAACTACTCTGGACCTCTACAAATGAGGACCCACCTAAGGATATCCAATGTTACATCATGGTTGGATAGTGATTCACTGGCATTTTAGAGCCAAAAAAACACCGTACCAGAAACCAAATACAGCATATCAGCTCAAATAGCTTGTACTATCTGTCAAGTACAGTCACGATGACGGCAGCTTAATTGCCTTTAAAGCTTTGTTTCTAGGTTCGTTTACAATGATTCTGCTGTGCAGAATCAAGTAGATTGATGAGTGTAGCGCCCCACTGACAGCCCTTGTATTAATCAGGGAGACTGTGAAAGTTTCAGACGAGCAGAGAATTTGGAGTTGGTTTAATTTGAAACAGTCGGCTTGTCGTTCGTGGCAGCACTGCACTCTTTTGTCAGTAGCTGTGGGAGACCTGTGTGAGTGCACAAACCTCCGATACCCCGGTGTTCGGGTTCGTCACCGTGGGAACACATCACACATGGACCCAAATCCCAACTGTCTTTAAAAAGAAAAAAACAAACTTTGCCTGATTTAATTTTTTTCCAAACTGTGAGTGTCAGCAGTCATCACATCTTCCTGTAAACTGATCCTCATTATGTTCCGTTTCTGTACAGTTTTATCCCAAGTCCCACTGTGCACTCTCTGCTTTTTAAAAAGCTCTTTGTATTTTGATTTGAAGACTGAAATCAATAGACTGTTTTCACTAAGCACCTGGCACTTTAGGCCTTTTGTTTTTGCTCAGTAAAGTAGGGAATTTCTATGAGTGGTGATTTAAAAAAAAAGTAAAAGTACAGAAAGTTTGCGCAATAAAGTGCTTTATCCTCCCCGTCTTCCCCTGTCATGTTTAGCCGCCAACCTCCCCACCTTTCTAGATATTTCCCTTTTCTTGCCATAGACAATCAAGAAGAGATAGCATTTCAACTCACAGTAAAAGGAAAGGATAAAGAACAGCACGTAGACCCTGGGGCCAGACACACCTCTCTACACGTTCACATCCCATCTCCTCATTCGCTCGCTATTTTTCCTTCTCTATGCCCCCATCTGTGCCTCTGCAAAAAAAAGTGCCTGGTGCAGATTCACGCAGGGACAAAACATATGTTGCATAACAACACAAAAAGACTTAATTGTCCGCATGGCACGGGACGAACTGTCTGCTTTATATATATATATATATATATATATTTATTTATATATATTACGGGGATATCCGTGTATGAGTGAGTGAGGCAGGTCTATATGGTCTGTTAGTATTTTTAAATGTCTGTGTTCTTCAAACAAGGATTGTTTTACTGAAATGTAAATTAGTTTTTGCAGTGACTGTTGGGACGAGACTGGGCCAACATATGCAGTATTTGCATATGTTGGCCCAATTGTGAGCCTCTTCAGCAGTGCTGCCCTTTGGCTCTCAGTAAATATTACCAGAATTACTACATGCTGAATAATGGTCATGCAAGCCAATCAGTGGGATGTGAAAGTGTTTTGCAGTATCCTGCATGATGAGCAATCTCTCCTACAGGTCTCACCTGGGCAAAGCTTGATCTCGATCCTAAATACTAGTCATCTTTGGTATGTTACCCAAGGTAGTCTTGTCATGTCTCTGCTGCTGTGATTAATCTAATCACGTCAGCACATTGCCAAATGCTCAGGATAGAGACAAATTAACATTTTTTAATCATGATTTCTCAGTAAATTTGCAGGTAGCTGAGTACTTTAGCTTATTGTAGACCTTTTGGATTCACTGGTCACTGGTCTCGCCACACATTGTGTTGTTATAAAAATGTAAAAAGAACAACACTGTAAAACTTGTGTAACCGCTGTTCAATATGTCAGAATATTATTAGTTGTACATTTTTTGTTATAATTTTAATCATAAATAAAATAAATGTGCAGAGGATGGTTGTGTATGGAAAGAAGTTGCTGTTTTTTTATCCTGATGGGGATATGATTGTGAGTACAAGCCACTAAAAACTGTCCTACACAACAGCTGCAAATGATAATGCATTGCTAAAATAGTTGGGGTTTTTTATGAAGTTGCTGCAAGGAGCTATTTGGATGGCAGGAGCTGAGAGTAGGGTTGATACGTGGTGGCCATCCAAGAAACCAGCGCTGTCCTGGCACTTTTCCCTATCAGATCATATTTAGTCAGCACTAATAGATTTGCTCAGTCTTTATATCCAGCAGTTTGTTTTCATTGGAAACCAGGCAGCACAACTGCAGATAGCATCTCGCTGGTGGATGTCTCCGCTCACAGAGCGCCAGCCAGCGGCTGTGTGGGCGCACCTTACGCTGCCATATGAAAATAAACACACACGATCTTTTTAGTTACAGTTACACGCACACAAGTCATCTGCTTGTGATTGCTTTTCAGACCTTGATCTGTAGTTGTGTCATTTTGGTTGTTTACAGTTTTGACGGAACAATTTGATCGGTTAAAAGTTGGAAAATGACATGAACCTAAATATAATTTCCCTCCATTTAGTGACAACCTCATGTGAAACAGTTTTCACTCTCTCACATCGCTGTCAGATGAACTTTGTCTCCGCTGATCAGTCGTGTAAAAGTATGTCTTCATCACTCTGTGGATGTGACAGAGCACCAGAAGGATTAAAGCGGCCTTGCCGTGAAACGACTTTGATCAGCTCTCTCCTCCCTTCTTTAAACGCATGGAGTCGTGCTGATTTATACATCTCTAAGTTGATGCTTCCTTTCCACCTGTTCAATTATCCAGGCCTGTGTATTAATGATTGAGCAAGGGAATAAAGAAAAGCTGCTTTTTTTTGCTGATGCTGCTTAATGAGGAGTCTTGTTACAGATGTTTGGATGATGAGGTCCAAGACAAAGGTGTTGTGACTGAGAGCGACTGAACATCCGTCTGTATCTAGTCTGTATGGCCTTTCAAAGGTTGTTGTTGAGGCTCCCAATTTTGTATTTTTTTTGTTTGCACTGGATCAAACACATTAATATAAGACCAGCAAATGAGGTTAAACTGCTGAACTTTTGTAGATATCTGGGAAATAAAAAAAAAAAAGCATCAAATGTCCACAGGTAACTATAGAAAACATCCCACTGCCACACTGACCAGTCTCCCCACACTTCAGTCAGTCTACATGCATTTTTGTTCAACACTGTCTGGAAATAACAGGCTGCCAGTGCTGTGACATAATCCCCGTCAGTCCATCTATATTGAGACCTTTATACCCTTCCAGTGGGGTTTTGGCTTTTTCTGCCATCGTGGGATATGTCAAACCTCTCATTACTGTTGCACTATGTAAGACACTGGATTTTGTCTGTAGGCAAAAAAAGTATATATATATATATATTTAGCTTTTTTTTCACTCATACGTGGGGATAAAAGGAATAATCTTTCAAATATCAGCCATAGTGTTGCTCCCGTCTACAGAGATGAAAACCTCACTGTTCAGACTCCCGTTTCACTTCCGTTCCCATTCGAACAGGAACGGCCACTTGTTGCGTGAGGCCTTATTGCCACTATTACCATATGTTTATTTTCGGGAAAGCGTGCTTTTTTAGACTGTTAGGGAGGGAGGGAGTTTTAGACAGCACTCAACCATCAAACAATCACTTCAGCTGAACTGAAGCGGCTCTTCTTTCTTTGAACGTCTTTTTTCGATTCGTGCAGAGAACGCAGCAGGTTTCTGTTTTAACATCTTTGGAGCATTTTCTTCTGATTGTGCTGTGATTCTCAGAAAGGTTTGCTTTTTAAAAGCATCTTATCCTTCGCAGGTATGCCATCATGTGTGGAATTATGGCAGAATATGACACTATACAAAACAAGATAAAGAACGGTTACATCTTTAAGGTAAGGTATATAAATGTGCTGTACTTGGGTTTGGGATTATGTACATGCATAGATACACATTGGAAATCACTTTTCCTGTAGACCTAGGTAAAAGGAGGGGTGTGTGTGTGTGTGTGTGTGTGTGTGTGTGTGTGTGTGTGTGTGTGTGTGTGTGTGTTGGGGGGGTTCCTACAGCTATCCAGTTACATAAGAGGGAGTGTGGAACAACGGCACGTAGCATTTTATCTTCTGTCAGCAGCTTCCCCAAACACTGTGTACCTTCAAAACTCTTTGACAGCTAACAGAGGGAGAAAGAGAGCAATGGAGAGGGAGCGTATGAAAAAAATAGCTCATCAAAGGGAAGGGGAATGGAAAAGGAAGAGGGGGGGGGGGGGGGGGGGGGTGACAGCTGGGAGCGTGCAGCCCTTTAGTAAACTGGCGTGTGTGCGAGGTGTTTGTTAAATACTTGTGGGTTGGTGAAGCAGGACAGGTCAGGTCAGAACAGAAGGCAGTGGAAACAGCTGCTGCACCATGAATCAACGGTGAGAATCTTGTCCCTGTCTGCTCGTCTCCCCTACCAGGATCACCTGGATAAAGCCATCGAGCTGAAGCCGCAGGACCCCATGTCCTACTACCTGCTGGGCCGCTGGTGCTACGCTGTATGTGACCCTTCCAGCACATCTCATAACACAACATAACGCATCCATCGACAATATGTGAATTTATGGCAGCTTCATGTCTGTGTGGTTCTGGCCTCCGTTTGCCGACTCGGTTTCCCCTCAACCACTCTCTCTGTCTGGGTTTCCCTGAGGTTTGTTTTTCTCTCTGCGATGCAGGATGCGCAATGGGAGGGGAACGCGAGTCGTCGTCAGCTTTAAACCAGATCCTGTTTCTTTGTGGCTCACGTTGTTTCAGTTCAGGCGGCTGCTTTTGATGCAGATCTTGATCGTTGTAAGAACCATCCTGTCTTGTCGTTCGTTCATTTAGTCACTACTGCTATATTTTTAAAATAAAATCCGATGATGAATCATTGTCATTCAGTAATGAACAAACTTCCTGACAGGAAAGAAGGTTTTACAGAAATTACTCAGATTAGATAAATTGAGAGACACAAACGAACACACACACTCTGCTGGTTTCAGAAAAGTAGAGCGGGACTGCAAAGAAAAAAAAATAAAACAAAAACACCTGCTTGGAGTATTTTGGGCGATTTGTGGTAGAATCTACTTTGTGTGTTCAGCAGTTTAGTTTTTAAGATCTTGTCATCACGAGATGTGAGACCAATGAGAGTGACGAAACTGTAATTCATATTCAAACTTCAAAGTTTCATTATGAAGAAATCCTACTCGATTTATCTATTTCAGATGAGCCAGTGTTGTTTTAAGGGTTAGATCATGCAGATGCTTATCGTTTTTTACAGTTTTTACACTAAGAAACAACAGAAACAGCCCTGGTATCAGAATCAGTATTGATTAAAAGGAGGTACATATCTCACAGAAAGCAGATTGGTGCATCTCTTGGTGCTGGGTATTATCAGCTTCAAAAAAATGTGTTATTTGAAAAGTGTCCGTGTTGGTGATTAAAGAAGAGATGGGGTGAATAAGAACAGTTAGTATTAACTGTAAAACTAAATTACTTTAAGGGGCAAAAACAAAACGACTTCCTAATTGTGTGACAGACAAGATCGATTTGTCTCATGATGAAGAATTAAAATGAACTTAAAGCTAATAAATATGGATTCCTGAAGCCTCGCATCTTGTGGAGGTTTTCAGGAACACCTTTTTTAACCAGACTACAGTGGTGAAACCAATCAACAGAACTATGTTTGGCATACTTGGACGTCTGATTGTTTTGCAGGTTGCTCAGCTGTCATGGATCGAAAGGAAAGTTGCTGCAACTCTGTTTGGAGAACCTCCAAGTGCTACAGTTCAAGATGCTCTGAAGAATTTCCTCAAGGTACGTTCTGCAGTCGGCCTGCAGTCATTCATATATATATATATATATATATATATATATATATATATATATATATATATAAAGGGGAGAACTATGAAATACATGTGAGTAGTCGAGTTTGGAAAATCAGAGGAATTCTGATAGCAAGCCAGGCTCAAATGAGGACCATACAGGAGACCGTTTTCACCACGTAAAACAACTCAAACCTCATGAACTTCATAGCAGTTCAGTAAAATCCTGCATTAGATCCATTTACTGTACAATTTGCTTTGTGTCTGAATGTGCAGCAGTTGAGCTCATTGGTGGACGTCGCCTCTGCAAGGTTTTCAGTATTGGAGTATTTTTGTTCTTTTCCAGGCTCTTCTAAAAGCATACTGTCATTGTTGCTTTCATAGTGACTCATTTTTGATGTCTCCTAGTTGCTGTTTTGGGATTCGACCTGCAGAAGTGTCAGTCACAGCTGATAGGCGGCACAATATTCACGGTGAGCAGCTGTGCATGCAGCTCACCATGCAGATGCTCCGGGGTTGAGTTAAAGAAAGTAAATGGAATATTTGATTGAGTATTTGCTCAAACAGCTATGTAATTTCTAAGGTTTGAGTTGTTTTAGGGGCCATGGTTTTATGTTAAACAAAACTTATCTTCTTTTGGTTTTATCTGTTTACACTTCACCAAGTCCAGTATTTGCAGTGGATGAAAAATGTATGATTTTCGGTGTCCAACACAGGATCACTCCAGTGTCCTATCATCTCGGCTTTGTATTCTTTACACAGATAGCTGCAGAAGTCCCGCACATTTTATCTTCTAATTTTACTCTTATGCCTTCAGGTCGACGTTATCAGATGCCCGTAACTAAAACTAATCGGTATTCCAAGACATTCATCCCATAAGCGATCAGACTACTTAACTATGATGTTAATGGATTTTAATAAGTAATTCTTGAGCTTCAAACTTATTGATTTGATTCTTAATTTTATTGTTTTATTGGTGTTGACAGTCTTGACTGTTTCTTCATTTATATCTCTATATATTTCTACATTTCTACATTTATTCTTGGAAGATCAAGGCGTGTGTCGCGGACACACACCTTCTCGTTCCCCGTTGTTTTTACCAACTTTATCCTTTTATATACTAATGGACAGCAGTGAAAGTAAGTCTTCAGTGAGAGTCAGCAGCTTATACAGCTAGGATCAGTCTCTACAAGTCCAAGAGCAAGGGTGAAGTTAAAAGGACTTTAAAGTAAATTAACATTCAGTGAGGAAACTTCTAAAAGATTTATAATAGGAATCTGGTGTGTTCGTCAAAGTGGCAGCACTGTCGGGAGAATCAGGAACCGCTCAGTCGTGACTCAGTTGAAGAGGGTCAGCTCGAAGGAAGGGAAGGTTAGCTCAAAGCAACGAAGAAAGAAACTATTGTAACACGAGTAAGAGGCATAAATGAAAGAGAAGAGAGGGCCAAATAGGCAGGAACAGGTGGGTAAATGCTGACACATGATGGGGAAAGTAACTCGCTTTGCTGCATCTGTGACATCTGTGATAAGAAGAGCCATCACATAACCTGCTGAGATGGTGAACTGGAAATCTCCTTCTACCCCGACTCTGCTTCAGCCCCATTCAGCCCTGCTTGACTACTCACCAGACCTGTAACTGGGGACCAGATCGGCTCTTTTAAGCTCTGGAAGTGACAACAAGACAAAGCGGCTGGCCTGGCTCGGCCTGAATAAGCTCAGTTTTGACTCATATCAGGATATCAGGAAAGCGGCTATTCTGAGTAGCTGTTAGTCCTGTCAGCTCTGCATCAGATTTCCTCCCCGATTTTTCAAACTGAAAACATCGTTTATGCTGTCATGACTTGGTCGTGACAAAATGCTGACAGTTCTTGTTTAAAGCCTGGCTGATTTCGCTCTACATCCTTTAAAAAACCTGAATAAAGTGGATCCAAGTTTTTGTGTTTTAAAGAAATGAAAATGATCAAACGCAGCGGCTTGTTTCTAAAGCCTGGAGGTTTAAAGACGTGGCATCAGTGAAATAAATGATGCACTCTGCTGTTTATTTAGCGATTCAATGCAGTTTTGCCTCCAGGTTGCTCCTGCACCCACCCAAAAATCTTTTCCTTCCAGCCAGTGTTCCTGTGCATGTCGCCTGCTTGCTTCTTGTGTGTCTCACCCACCAAGAGTCATGAGTCAGAGTCGTGAAGCCCAAACTAAAACGAAATGGAGTTCGCTCAGATATGTGCAAGTCTTCACTTAAATGTGCATGAATATTCTAGTTTAAGTACACAGTATCAGCGATCAGTACTTTTTTATTGGTTTTATCTCTGAAAAACTCAAACTAAAACCAATATTTCTGTTTTGTGGTTTGTTTTTGCTTTTTAATCCAGGTTGAAGAGATCCATCCAGCTTATTCTAAACTCAACTATGCATTTCTGGCCAAGGTCAGTGGTGGAGACGTCAGGTTTGTAATGATTCTGAAAGCTCTGGGACAACACAGTGCGTTGACAGTTGTTGCCCTTTTCTTTGGCAGTGTTATAAAGACCTGGGGCAGATGGAAAAGGCCAGGAAGATGTGTCAAGCAGCTTCCTCTATGAACAACATCTCCAAGGAGGTAGATATCAGCAGCAGCAATGCCGCGTTCAGATCTGCTGACTTTAGTTCTCGTTACACTCAGAAAAAGATGCCAGGAACTCTGCTTGTTGTGCATGTGTTCGACTCCTCAGTGAAAGAAACATCACAGATTGGCTGCAAAGTGCAAATTGAAGCAGAAGCTCATTTTAATGATCATTTTCCTGTAGGATGAAGAAGCACAAAAGGAGCTGGATTTACTCTGCCCAGCGCTTGGAGTGTGAGAACAGGAGGAGAGTGTTTTGGAACTTTATCAACCATAAACTGAGGAGTGTGTGTGTGTGTGTGTGTGTGTGTGTGTGTGTGTGTGTGTGTGTGTGTGTGTGTGTGTGTGTGTGTGTGTGTGTGTGTGTGAGAGGGAGGGAGGGAGGGAGGGAGGGAGGGAGGGAGGGAGGGAGGGAGGGAGGGAGGGAGGGAGGGAGGGAGGGAGAGAAGAGGGAGAGAGGGGGAGTTTGTGGGTTTAGAGTCTATTGATAAACTATCATGTTAATTCACTCTGTGAGTGGAAGAAGGTTTGTTGTGCATATATATATATATATATATATATATATATATATATATATATATATATATATATATATAATCAATAACAGCAATGGGCTGCGGCATTTGAAACCGTCCTTAGACCGTTGATTTCTTGAGTTTATTGGGTGAAAACGAGCAGTTTTCTCAGACTTATCGAAGAGCTGCTTACATGAAGGGCAGATAAAGGGGAGCTTGTTTTAACTGAACCTTTCTTAGACTATTACAGTGAACACATCAGCTGCTGGAACAACAACAATAACAACAAAAAATGAAAAGACTAGGGAAGCTGCAACAAAAAGAAAATAGAAGACTTGTAAAGCTAAAACAGGTAAAGACATCTCACAATAAATGATGTTGGTTGGTAACATAAGTATTGGAATATGTATACCAGATGAGAAGACTCACTTTGGAAGATCCTGTGAGCAGATAAGATGAGCAATTTAAAAATACCTTTATCAATTGTAATCAGTTGCAGTTTTTGAATGTTGCAGCAGATTTTCTACGATACATTATTGCATTGAAAGGTTTAATTTAGAAGAAATCATTACATGCATCCAACGGATAAAACTTCACACCGTCGTTGGTTGGATGTCATCTCAAAGCAGACGGAGTCATGTTTTGGAAATCCTTTATGGACGATCACGTTTCTGGAAACCTCTGAAAAACAAAAGCAAATGAAAGATTTAGAGCACCCTCAAACAAGAAACAGGACTACGATAAAGACCATCATGAACTGAAGAACGAGCAAAGTCTTGTATCAAGCAGGAAGAAAAATCTAATTAGTTTTTAGACTATTTACACTTCTTACACTTGTTAGAAAAGGTTGTGATGATGCACCTATCTTGTTTTTATTTATTTTTCTGAACCAATGCAAATACTTAGTTTACAACATAAATGTGCACTTTTTTTTTTTATTTTAGGAAAGTGACCTTCAATATTTGCTGTTCTTCCATCCTAGTTTTCATTGTGTCTCCTACCAGCCACTTATAAGACAGTAAAAACAGACATCAGACAGGCGATCATGAGTCTAGCGCTCATCTAGGTCTAGTGCTCTCTTACGACACGAAACATAGAAACTCCATAGAAGCGCACATATGGATTATGTTTATTTAACATAGCTTTTGTGGTGATTTTTAGACCGGACGTGCTCTTGTTGCTGATTTTGTGATCTGTTTTTCTAGTTATTTGGTCTTCAGTTACCTCCGGTGGCGTCAAAACCACATTATTATCCGCCGGTTCTCTTTTAACTCTGTATGTTTGGTTTTTCTTGTCATTTGAGCTACAGAAGTTCTGTCATTTATTATTTTTATTGTCATATTATGGATGAAAGAACCTGTGAGGGATTTTTTTTTTCATTTTATTTTCCTGAGTGGTATGATGAGACTGTACATTTGTTTAAGAACAAAAGTAATTTTTAAGAGTTTTTGTGTGAAATTGCTAAGAAAACAAACCAACCTTCCTGTGAATCATATTTGATTTGCCAGATTTCTTCACGAACTGTCACATACAGTTTTGAGCCTTAGTCTGGTTATGAAGGAAGTGTAAACAATTATTTTCTTTTTTTTTTAAGTCTGAACACTTTTTGTCACATTCACTCAGTGCATTTTCATGACAGAAATAATCTAATTATTGCATTATTCTGACTGAAACCGAGTAGACCGAACCTCCTGTAATCGGGCGAACAGTCCAGATAATGTGGTTAAAGTCGAGCTAATCCCTTCATGTAAACGGTCAAGCCCTGGATTATGACGTATCATAGAGTGATACAGAAAAGAAAAGAAAAATACTGTAAATAATATAAAGAGTACAGAACATACCAAATTTACAGAACTGTAAGTCTGTCCAGTTGACTGTTTTTCCAGTTTGCTGCTTCTAGCTAAACTAAAGATTTGTCTCTTCATTTGGTGTGTCGTATAATAGTTTAACTGGAAAAGCCAAGCGTTCACAATCATGCTAGAGTACTTACTTTGATTAGTAAACTGATTCCCTTGTTGTTCATGTATATAAAGACAAAGAAAGGAGTCCTCATCGAGCTACAGCCATCGATCTACATTGTTCAGTTATCAAAGATGTGACATCACATAGAAATCACTTACCCTACCTTTAAACCTCAGCGGCCTGAAATGAACTTCAGTGTAATCTAGTTGTTTTTTGTTCTTTTCTCTTCGTACCAATGTGTGCAGTGTCTAGAGACATCAGACTGGAAATGTTAATTGTAGAAGCGGTTCAGGGTCAGGCAGGATCTCTTGATATGCAGTATAAAACCGAAATGCACTATTTAAGGTTCAGTTGGGTTTAAAAACAGAACAAATGTTAGAAAACTTTAGATAAAAGTTTTGTCAATGAGTATGTAAATGACAAGGAATTGGAGGGCACATTTGTTTTTTTTCTTGTTTTGTGTTATGTTTTGAACTTTTCATCTTTATTACTCTTCTTAGGCATTCCTAATCATTGAATTCATGTTATATCTCAGTCTAGATTTTCTTTTAGTCAATAGTTAATTATTTAATATATTGTTTTAGTGATACCTGATATGTAAAATTACAACAAAAATAAAATCTATCAACACTATGAATGTATTTTTTTTTTTTTTAAATACCAAAGTGAGTTCAATATTCCTCAAGGTGGTATCAAATCTGACAGACATTCATGTGTACTGAATGATTACTGGTGCTGGTGTGTATAATTAAACTTGTGAAGTCCTGAGAGACGTTGTCACGTGTTTGACTTGTTTGTGTTCTTGTTAGTTTTATTGCCGTTTATAAGGAATGGCTCTGCTCTGCAGCGCAGCTTATAATTAGGGCATACACTAATTTTTTTTTTTTTTTTGTAAAAACTAAATTGATCCTGATCCAAAGTCAGCTCAGAGCAGCACGTAGCCTCCTGCTGGGGGTTTAAATGACTGTGGAGTTTTCAATTCATGCCTTTGACTTTCAACACCGACTGCACATTTTGTACCAGGCCAGTGGGGAATTTGTTAACTGGATCAGGCTCAGGCCAACTTCCACCAGTCTGGTCATGTTTCAGTTTGTTTTTTTCTTTTTCTTTAGCTAACGTAAACGAGTGCTTTCCAAATCAGCTGGTGTTTGTTTACACACTAATAACACTTGTTTTGTGAGCCTCCTGTTGAACTACAATCTAAAGCTGCAATTGAGACAGCTGCAGAAATCACTTGCACTTGTTGTTGATGTCCATACATGTCGGGAGAGCAGTTGTTGCATAATAATCTAGAAGTTCTGTTTGCTGCCCGACGTGAAATATTTTTATTCCTGTTTCAGATGTTGCAACATTGACGTTTATTCAGGTGACTGGAGGATTGCCATGTTTTTTTTAAAATCTGATATAGAGCTGCACCTTGAGTGACAAGATGCACTAAGTAAAAAAAATTAATTAATTAAAAAAAAAAATCAAAATTTATAATCTGCAAGATGGATTTTTTTAACATCCAGATGTTTGGTAGCACCTGGTGATTCTGTCATTTGGACAGCAATAATTACATGATGCTTGGAAGAGTTGTAATTTTGTACAGAGTATTTTTTTTTAATTGAAATGAAAAATAAGAATAAGAAAAAAAAATCATCTAAGCATATTTGGTATTAGGCAAAAATAAAGCCAAATAAGAAAAGCAATCATATGGAAATACAAATATGATTCAGTAGCTCGTAGATCCGTTAACATGGAGATGTTTCCCATAGGACCTTAATCAGTCTCGCCCATTGAATTTAGGCTGATTTTTCTTTTCTTTACATTACTTGAATTCATAGAAAGTTTGTTTCTGCTTTGGAGAGTGAGTTTCTGTGTTTCTGCTTATGCACAGCTCACTTAAGGTGGACTCCAGTGAGACTTTTCCAAAGGCCTGATTTATTTATTTATTTGTTGTAGTTTTTAGTTATTCTGATGAAGATTTGTAGTAGATAGCTTCAGATTTGGCTCAAGAAAATCGAAGTATAAAGAGGAGCTCCGTGCCTGGGTCCTGTGACTGCGAAACAACCCTGATTTCATCATCCTTCCACCTTGTGCTTGTATGAGGTTTTCCTGCTGAAAACTCCATCATTATCACGCTGCTCTCATCTGTCCATTGGATATTTTTACTCTTGATTACCTCCTATGACCTCCCACAGAAAAAGCAGAATGGGCAGACATTGTTCAAGCCACCTGCTCATTTCATTTTATTTCAGGGGCAATTCTGTAAACCTAAATCGTGCTTCCGCGTTGTTTTTCATGCAGAAACTAACAAACTGAACTTGATCATTAGTCATCTTGCTGGATTTGAAAACACCAGAGCAATGAAACTGGCATCATGTATGCTTCAGCAAACATCAGAACACCTACTGATTATCACATCACCAAGGGGTTGACGAGTAGCAGCACCTGGCTGCAACTTAGCCACACTATTATTATTTTTTTTGATTGGCACAGCCACTGTAGCAGTCATCACTTTTATTATTCAGGTCTGTATTGACTATTGATTGAGCGTAGCTTCTGAGCTTTAATAAAAGAGAACCTAACTGAGTAAAATCGTTCATTTTCTAAGGAGAATACAGTTTGTTGTGCTGTTAAATACAGTAACAGGGTGTCATGACTGGCTGTGGGTTGGGCTTGAAGTGTCCGGGATAGGCTCCAGCAGACCCCTGTGACCCTAATGAGGATAAGCGGGTATAGATAATAGATCGATGGATGGACATATGTGGGAATGTTCACCTGCAACTCTGCAGCTCCTCCAGCTTGGATTGGCTAAAGGAAGTGGGAGCCACTGGATCATTACAGGATCCATCTAAATGGAAGTCTGCTGGTACCTGCACTTAATCACCCTATGATGCCACTAGGCTTACCTGATCTGCAGGCAACTGCTCAGGGTCTACTTGGGGATCCAGCAGAGCTCTGGCAGTCCTTGTTTCGACTTTGCCAGCACTTGATTTGGATCTCATTTCAGTGGCAACACTTGAAAGGAGTATGTTTGGACAGATTTAATCAGAACGAATATAAAGTAATATCAGTTACCATCAGTGGTTTGAATATTGCCAATCAGCCGAGCTAAAATAGCAGAGGTCCAATTTTGGGGTGTATCGTGAGATACATACTGACAAGAATGGAAATGGGGAAAAAAAAAAAATCATATAGTGAAATGTATCGGTCCAAGCACAAGACCCTGTTGACCACCATCAACTTTGTTCAATGTGGGGATCTCTACATTCATACTAACAAAATGGACTTCCTAAAACAAAAACAACTTAAACCATCCTGTTTGTGATTGTTTTAATTACAGTAACTCAATCAGGCATTTTGATCGTCTCCAATGCGACTTTCAGACTGTAGAACACAATTGGCACAAGTCCGTTATTATCAGTGGTACATTTTGCAATGATGACACACATGCACACATGTTCACAAACTGGAAAAAAATACAGTTTTCTCTGCTATAGCTGATAAAAAATATCTTTATCTACATCTTTTCAAGGCTGTGGGCCCCTGCTAACCACACAGGTTTTCATAGTTGCTGTGCATTGTCATAACACCTCTACTCATTAACATATCCAGGTATATATACATTAAAGCGCCAGCATGAACTTAAATAACAATTTAATAATAATAAGATAAGTAAGTATTTAATTTTGGATCCATATGTAATGGCTCAGGTGTCCCCATGATGCCCTTCTGTTTGAGTCAGTCCATGATGTGCAACAAAAGCTGCCATCAGTTGGCGTCTTTTCCAGAGACATCCACATTTTTTTTTTTCTTTCAACAAAGTCAATAGAAAACCACATTCTGCAAACATTACAAAGTCATAGCTGAGGTAGAGGAAGGTATGTATACTAGACCGACCTTCCCGTAACCCTGACCTGTCCGCAATAAAGAATGTCTGCAGATGTTGAAGATGAAGATGGCTATTGTGACCACGTTTAGTTGCACTCCTTGTAGGAAGAATAGTGTCAAATGATCATGTCCATTTTAAAACAACCATTGTCAAGGCAAATATTAACATTAAAATCAATGCAGATAAAAACACAGACAAGTAAGTAAGTAAGTGTTTAGCAGATGTTGATTTTTAGCTTAAACTAAAGGTTAATGAGAAAAGATGAGTTGAATGTAACAACAGATTTAGAAGTTCTTATTTGTAACAGGCGCGTGGTCCAGAGAACCGGACCAGCATCTGACAAAGCTTGGTCAACCTGTTTTTAAGTCTGAGAACATCAAGGACCATCTGGCTGGAAGACCTCAGTGCTCCGACAGGAGTATGAACATGAATAAAGTCAAGCAAACACAGTGGTGCCAATCCATTTAAAACCAAAAAAAAAAATCAACAAAATCTTCAAATCTATTCTGAAATGGACAGGAAGCCAGTGGAGTGACTAGTGACACCTTTACTGGTGTAATCTGCTCACGTTTCCTCGTCCCAGTTACGAGCTAGGCAGCAGAACTTGGCACCAACTGCAGCCGACATGGAGATGACTGGTCTAAAGCAACATATAAAGAATTGCAGTAATCCAATCGTGTAGTTGTAAAAGCAGGTATATTTGTATATGTACAAATTAATTACAAATTATATGTATATTTATTTATTTATAATTCATACTAGTGTTAATGTTTTTATGCTTTACAGAAGGGTTTTGTCATGTCTGGGATGAATCAATAAAACAAAGAAGCAAACAAACAAAATCTTAAAGACTTCACTTCATCCAACGGCCTCAACTGGAAGAAGCTGCTTTTTACAACAGAACTTGTATTAAATAATAATAAAGGGCTTTATTGCTTGGACAGAATCAGTGTCAGAATGCCTTTTAAGTGTTGTAAGAAGGAATAAGACGACATTACAAAGTGGTGAAAGTGGTGAAAGTCCAAACTTTCTTTTGAATGTCTTGCATGCCAGAAATGTATTAATGGATGTATATTTACAGATGGAATGATTTGGATTCGTGTTGTCTGCAAAGAAATAATGATCAAATGTAAGAGTCATTTATTTCTCTACATTTTAATATGATCCTGATCACTCAGCCTGGTTTTCTCTTGACCCAGAGATAACCCCTCCAGGCAGGTCTGGACCCCAGCTGACCTGAACTCGGTGTTGATTTTTCTCTGGACTCCCCTGGATAATCTCTACCACAGACTTATGTGCCGTTTCAGTGCTGTTGTACCATTCCTGGGCACCTATCAGTCTGCCTTAGCATTTATCATCCGGTTGTCTGAATACAGCAATCTTGCCCACAATCGTTCATATCTCTGCATATCCCAACATTCACAGTGTAAGCTCAGGTATGTCTAAGTTACACAACTTGCAGCCAGCAGCAGAAGGAACTTGTGTTTATGTGCTGCATCTGTTATATCTTCAGCCAGTGCAGGATACAAGCTTTAAATAAAGAGATTCATGTTAATCTTGTTAATGCAGTCTTGACAGGTCTAAGCTGTAATGACACAAGATGTGTCTTACAACCACTTCATGCAATATTTCAAGTTTCTCAGCAGCGTAATACCACACTCCAGCCTTCATATGATTTGTGTCCACAAACCCATGCAAATAGTGCACCTGCTTTGCAGAACAATGCTCAACATTTTCTCTGTCATCTTCCTTTTAAAGGAGCATCAATTTCATGCATTGGGTTTATGTTTGTTTCTTTTCTTCAAAGAAACATTTTTCCCCTCTTCTGCAGCTTCCTGAAATACAAGGAGGCAGACGCTGTCAGCCTTCGGGGTTTACAGCTTTTCTTCTGTCTGCAGTTAACACTCAGCTTATTATCCATCTGAAAGCCGTTTTTTTTTTTTTTTTTCATTTTCATAATCTTTTCAGTTTAGCAAAAACAAAACTATGTTTTTATCCAGTTCACAAAGATCATGCTTGGAGCATTGTCAAACTTGACTTCAAGGGTGAGATTTAGTCTTCAGACTTAGTTTTGCTCTTGAAAAGACAGAAATGAAGAATTGAGCGCAATATCGGCAGTCATCTACTGTCTGAATTTGTCATGCTCTGACTAAGTGGCTACACACCTCATGCTGTTCAAGTACAGGATGTTCTGGGAGAGCGAGATAAAATGTTCAGCAGGGAAAGATCTGTCATTCACATTTCCCTTTTGTTTTCATCTGATGTGGTGACGAGCCAAGAAGTTCTTTACGTTCATGTAAAGGAACGTGAGCTGACTCCTTAATCAGCATCAAACGCAGCTATGTTTGTGGAAAGTATCTGTTGAAATTAATCCGTCTTTTCCTCTTTCAACCTTCATGTGCAATAAAAACAAACAGCTCTGAAAACTCAAAGAATAGCGTCTGTTTATTATGAACATGTACAATATCGTTCAGAATGACATTCAAAAAGACAAAGTGAGGAGACAAAGTCAGAATAGCAAATCACAGATGTGGTTATATGGAATGTAATTTGTACATTTTTGGAAAAGACGTGTTTGAGGTACCATTGCTGAAGGTTTTTGGATTCGGCCTGCAGCCCAACATCATCTTGATTGGATTTTTTTGTATTTTGTTGTCTTTGTTTTTTTTTTTGTTTTTTTTTTTTTGCCCTCTTGTCATTTTTAGTCCATCTTCTGCTTCTTATGCCACATTTTTGTGTGTAAGGAAAACCAGCATAACGTGGCCTGCACCCACCCTGCTGTTAGACGTCCCTTCAATGCTGGCTTAGAGATAAAGGACTGCACATTATCATTTTTCATGAAATGGAAGCATCGCTTTTACCTTCCTTTCCTGATCTTATCAGGCGACATAGTTGTGGGCACATTTTGAGCATAAATATCTAGAGTTAGTGTAATGCAAAAGGGTTTCCTATTCCAACACTATTAGCTGGAAGAGCATATAAACAGTTAAATAACACTACTCTAACATCTGTTTATATGTGCAGTTTACAGACATCACCATTTATGATCATTTGTCCTTTAAAACAGCATCTATAGAAGGTTTCTGAATATATTATGACTTTTGAAGGCACTAAGCTAAAATAGCGACTTACTTTAATCTCTAAGCCTTTTTCCTGAGTATTTAACTAGTATATCTGCACTATATTAAATGAAAATCCATGTTAGTGCTTATATTTTTTGTTAGTAGGAGAAGGCTTGATGCACTGCAAGAGCTTATTCACCTGTTTATCAGTCAGGAGTCTGACCATGGCACATTATTTTAGTCATATACAGTAAAACTAGTAATGCCAGTGTTTGGAATCACACTTTTTTTCATTTTGCATGAGAAATAGCTTAATTTACTTGCTTAAAGAAAACTGTTGCTGGATAAATCCCTCACAAAAACGACAGTGATTTCTTTACACAGCAGCTCTTCAGCTCTCAGCTCCACCTTGCTCTGATGTCCTTTCTAGACTCTGTTCTCTGGTTGCTTGCAGCCGACTGCAGTCCTGCGCCGCCTGATGAATCAAAGCATAGGTAATTGCTGTTTGGTATGTCAGACTGTGTTTGATGTTGTATTGGACTGTTTGGACTGCATCACGTTTTCCATGAAAATTTGTCATTCTTATTTGATGCCTAGTAGTTCAAATAATAACAATAATATATAATAATAATAACAAGTATATTCAGCCACATATATGAGTTAAAAGTCCCTCACTTAGGTTTCCACATTCATTTTTTTGTATGTTGTTATAGTTCATGGTTTAATTTTGTGTTTGTGAGTCTAATGAGGGCTGGTCCTTCTCCTCTGAGAGTTTCTGAGTGATGGGTGCATCCAGCAGCGTCATATTTTCACGCAGAGACACTGCTATGGAAAAGGCGTGAGGTTTTAGAGTCAGGCCGTAGTTGTAGTCCAGTGTGGGTGTCCTTGCCGGGTGTGCAGTTATGTTGCACTGGTGTGCCATCAGAGCTGTGAAGAGAAACAGCTGCAGCTTGGACAGCTCCTCGCCGATGCACCGCCGCTTCCCCAGGGAGAAGATGAGCACGCTGCTGGCCAGGTCCTTGTTGAGTCCACCCTCTGGATGCATGAAGCGCTCGGGGTCAAAGGTCTCTGGGTGGGACCACACGGTCGGGTCGTGGTTGATGGACCACTGGTTGATGAAGACCACTGTATTCTTTGGTATAGTGTAGCCCATGATGGAGGTGTCACTGACAGTGGAGTGGGGGATGGTGAGGGGGACAAAGCTTGTGAAGCGCATCACCTCGTAGATGAAAGCCATGATGTAAGGCAGCTGTGACTGGTCCTCGATGGAGGGGAGGCGACTGCGGTCAACAACTCTGTCCACCTCCTGCTGGAGGCGCAGCTGCATCTCAGGATACCTACATTCACAGGTGAGATCAGATTATAAGCGACTACTAACTTTGGCTGAAAAATCAGCATGGCAGAGCTAAATTGTTTTCATGGATGCACATTTGAAGACAAACACAACAGATTTATATCAATAGGTGAAACCGTTGTGTGGTACTGACAAACTCAGACTGGATTTAACACTTAAAAAAAATTAAAATCATGTAATGTATTAACCGCCTTCCACTGTTGTTAATTCTGACTGGACATTGCATGCTCTTTCACTGCTGTGCAGTTTCACCTCTATCTTGCTGCCAGCTCCTTAGCAGAGCTCTCCCATGCTGTTACATAATACAGATGTCATTAGGACTTCCTCATGTCTGTGCAATATTAACAAAATGTGGGGACCAGCACTGCTTACTATCTTGTAGTTACTGTCCTTTATGGACATATCTTGTTAATTACTCAAAAACATTGCTTACTTGACAAGAATTAGGATTATCCACTGCAGAGCAGTTGATAGGGTGTCTTGACTTGCTCCAAATATATCCCCAACTGTGGCAGTCACGTAGTCTTTCTCAGGTGAAAGTGCTGTTTTATCTCTGATTTGGCCCAACGCCACTATGAAAGCATCTGTCATGTCCCTGATGGCGCTTGACTGGATTGTTTTTTGGTGTTGAATGACTTTGTCTCGAATGAATAAACCAAACTCCTGGTTGAGCTTCTTGAAGTTGTCAAAGATTGTTTTAATGGGGTTGGGAAAGTACTGAAGCCAGGGCATCACGTCCACTATGCTCCCGGCCCCAACGGTTTGGGTGAACTGGTCGTTCCTGCCCACCACCTGCCGAAACTCCTCGTCATCGTAGGAGTACCTCTTCCCAAAGCATACCGCGCTCATGATGTTGGCTGTGGACACCACGAGATAGGTCATGGGCTGGAAATATTGCTCCTCTCGCGTTTTAGTCAATAACAGCCGCAGCAGCTCTTTGAATTCGGAGAGAATGTGCTGCTCAAATGTCTTTTTGGTTTGCGCGTTCCCGGTAGAGAACATCCGGACGGTGTAGTGGGCCACTTTGCGGTGCGTCCTCCACCGGTCAGAGATAGTATTAAACGCAAGACTGTCCCCATTAGATATGTAACGAAAGGACGTGAAGTCCGGCCTGCCAGCAAATTCGGGTCCCTGCTTTACCAGAGCCTGCTTGATGGAGTCCCCGTTCAGCACCAGCACTACGCGGTTGCCCAGCTGGATCTGGAACACGTTGCCGTATTTCTTCGCCATCTGCGTAAAGAACAAGTGCGGTGCGCTGCCGAGTTGCGCAGCGTTCCCGATGACCGGCCAGGCCAGCGGACCGGGCACACGGGGGATCGACCGCTGCCGGATCCACAGCCACAGTTGGAGGGAGAACAGCACCGTCACGCATGCCACCAGCAGAGCTCTTGGATTCCCCGTATAAATCCCTTCCGATATCAACTCCATGGCAGCAATCCTGCGGGAGGGAATATGATCATATCATTACTGAATTCACGATTTAACTGCTCAGCATCAACGTTATCTTGACGATATTCAATATAATACCTGGCTGTGCTCTATGTTGTTCAAAAAGACAAGTCTTTATAATGAATCCCACTAATTAATGTTGTTTTTGTATTATAAATAATCAAAATCCACTTAAATAAGTCACAGACTGCAGTTTTAGCACCAAAAATACACGATTTGTCTACATCTCTCTTAACAGTCAGTTAGGAAGTCATTCAGAGAGTATGCAGCTTGCTGAGCATCCACAGACGGCGCGTAAAAGCTGCGTGTGCGCTCCGTTCGCAGCCTGTGCATGCTTTAAAGTCTCACAGCCGAGCGAAGTCATTTATCCCCCTAAACAACTCAGCATCACTTCTTAAAGCCGTCTCTCCTATGGGCAGGTTTGGCTACAAGGTGTCACCCCACCCTCACAACCTCCCACCATCGCCTCCTCCATCCACTCTTTCTCATGCACGCACGGGCGTGCTGTTGATCTCCTTTACAGTGGTGCCGGTTTCTCAGACTCCTGTGTGCACCGTGCAGCCAGCAGGATGACCCGAGTTCCAAAAACAGAGATGGTGAACACAGATGACCGCATCTGAAAAAAGGAGAACTGGAAGTGATTTTTTTTTATTCCCCCCAAGGCGATGTATGTATTTATTTTTCACAAACATACAGTTTGTTTGTGGAAAATACATGTTTTTAAATTACATAAATTTTCATCATAATTTTCTTTCCTTTTACAACTTCCCCGTCTGTGTTAAGAGAGCCCGGCTTGCAGTCAAAATGCTTGTAACAAGGTGAGTGGCTGCCTGGGGGATTTATGAAGGCTGACACCCGACACGGTTTAATCTCGGGAATAAAATACTCAACAAAAGCACTAAGTAAACTTTACTTTATTGTTGCTGTTATGACCACTGTTTTTTTAATTATTTTGATACCCTACTGGATTTTTTTTTCTCTTTAAATATAACTTATTTATATCATCATATATATCATTTTCAGCCTAGTATAATTGTACATACACACTCATATATATCATACTCAAATAGGTGTCCAAAATATGTTTATTTATTTATTTATTTATTTTGCTTCAGACTGAGCTTGTGTGGTGTAAACACGAAGTTGGGATTCTTCACAAACCCTGTAGCTTTTAATCCTCGGGAGATTTTTCAACTCTTATGATACATTTTCAGCTGAGTCCCTCACTTGCTCTGATTGTTGTGGTTGCCAGTGTGAAGTCGTTTCATTAAAATCAGAACTATGGGTGCGTTTTTAAATCAAACCACCAGGAGGAGGCGAACCCCGTGCTGTAATTCATTAATTCCCTTTATTACTGTGGTAATGCTGGGCGAGCACACTGGAGAAGGCACTCCGGAGTCCTGCAGAACGGACAGCCGACAAACACATCTTAGTTCCCATGAAGGAAGTGACTGAGGGGATGTTAAAACATAGCCGACATTAATCGAGAAGAGCTGTTTGAATTTTGAAGAAACCACTTATCAAGACATAATAGGCCTATATGACTAATCCTTTCTCCTCTCCGGTTGTCAGGACCCTTAAACGACAGTTAGGACGTCCGACTTCCTTTGAAAAGCACGGGTCTTTTATTAATACTGTTATTATTATTATTGTCAATTTGGTAATACGTGTGCATTTAGCACCATTTAATATTGATCAGTGGTAATATTTTTGTCTGCTCTGCTCTGTCTGGGCCTTTCTGCTCTGCATGTTCAGATTCGGGAGACCCGCTTCAGCACCGCGGACAGCGGCCCAGTAACCCGCTAAAGACGCTCTCTGACCGACACGCCGCACTCTGCTGGCCAGCTCTTTGCAATTTCATTTCATTTTATTTCAATTCATTTCATTTTAAAATCGTGGATGCAGGCCCATTCCTCGGTTGCGGCCTTTAGGGTCATTAAAATATAATTGATCAAGGATAATATTATATGCATAAAACTAAATATTGAGCCTGAAAATCCTTGTTATTTTTTGAGTATACTGGTAACCGCCTACTCTTGTTATATTTTTACACAGATTTTCAAAGGCCAGACTTGCTTTTGTTGTGTGAAACGCATTTGTAAAAATGAAACATTTAACATATTCTAGAGAATTCCGTTTGATCAGACCTTTACCTGATTGATTGATTTATTTATTCATTGTAAGGCGCCCATCAGCCTTAAATAAACTCGTTTAAATATTTCAACATTTAACTGACTAAAATCTCAGATCCAGAGAAACAAGCACTGTGGTTCTACGTTGCAGGGGGCATGAATAAATAAATAAATAAATAAATAAATAAATAAATAAATAAATAAATAAATAAATAAATAAATAAATAAATAAATAAATAAATAAATAAATAAATAAATAAATAAATAAATAAATAAATAAATAAATAAATAACACTTTGTATATATATATATATATATATATATATATATATATATATATATATATATATATATATATATATATTACTGATTGCTGTACACTTGCTTGTCTTTGTTTCTTTGTTCATATTCAATCAAATGGTTAAAAATCAAAGTTACATTTAGCTTGATTTTTTTTCACTTTAAGAACATGAGCCCTGCTTTTATCAGACTGACTCGAACCATCAGCACATGTATTAGTAAAAGGCTGCCAATCATTTGCAATTTAGCTCACTGGTAAGCAAGCATAAACATTTATAAATATCAGTGAAGTTTTCTTTGCACCAATCACTCCACAAACTTTATACAGATGGCCACAAATTCCCTCATTTGTTAATGTTTAGAAGCAGAGTGTTTAAGATAATCGCCTCAAAGGTGCAGTGGCGTGACCTACAGCTGCTGAACAAACTATGGGGTAGAAGGGGTCTTATAGTGGCCTCTGGCTCAGCCCCCCTGATGCTAGCAGTCTTAGAGCACCAGCTTCCTCTCCTGCTTGACTGACAGCTCAATTGTTCGTTGCGTGTGAGTGAGTGTGGAAGTCAGGGAGGAGCCCAGGAAGGTGTGTGCGCAGGTGATGATTTGCTCTCACACTAAATGCACACAGTTTCATTGTGAAGTTTCAGCCCTGTGGTGCAGCAAGTACGTTTGATTCCACATTTCTCACATTCAGGGAATAGTTTTTGTACAGGAAAATCAAACTATATCAGGAAGTTACATCATTTGCAAACAGTGGGTATAAATGGAACAGGCCCTTACACTGATTTATGTCTGTTATTAGTGGATAACATGCACAGGATGTCAGAAGAGAAGAGAAGCATGCCTTTTACAGCACTTTGGGTCTTATCTTATTCACTGAATCAATGCAGAGCAACGGAGGGGACTGCCCAAGGCTATTCTGAAGCCTCAGCGCAGTCACGCACATGTACTTCGTCCTAGCAGCTACACAGAAGCTGCGAACCTGCTGACAACTTTACAGCAAGCAGCTCTCCCCTCATTTTAGGCACACGGCATGGCTGCAGACCTAATATGGAATTTTCTTTTCTTGCAGATCTTGACGTGCATGATTTCTAACAAGAAATCCAATTTATTTATAAGTGATAACCAGTCAAGAAAAGTTGTTTTGAAAAAATTATAGTAACCAGATGAAATAAATCCTGGTTATTAAAATGCACAATAAGAGCATACGTTCAGTATTTTTAAAGAAATCTATTTTCTGTCTCTCCTATTTCAGTTTGCGTCTCTATCAATTTGTCAGTGAGATTACTCAAAAGCTACCAATAATGTGCATGGTCTGTGTACATAAGTGTGCACACAGAGTTTGCACATTAACTCTCATGCACATTTAATTTTCTCAGAAGAGAAAAACAAAGATGACACAATGAACTGCACCAACGTTTTGAAATATTGACACCGTAGATCTATAGATCTATTTTGATAACTGTAGACACTATAGATCACTATAGTGATGCATATTTTATATAGTACTGACTGAGGACAAGTGGATATTATGTGTTAGAGCCCTTAGTCTATTTGACTCCTGCAACAAAACCCACAACCTTCTAAACTGCACCAATACTATTTATGCTTTTTCCATTGTTATTCAAACCCCAGAACAGAATGGTCATTTGACTAGTTCGTGTTTGTGCGTGTTGTTTTAACCGTGGCATACTTCGTACTAACAACAACAGCCACACCAGGGTGTGGTACATACTGTATACTACACTGTAAATTGAATACAGAGCAGAATACATAGATGCATTAGGATACACCAGCCATCGCTGTTTTGGTTTGGGAACTGTTAAAAACACACAAACAGACAAACCAAAAATACACTGTTAAAAGTGTTGTTTGTTTTTTTTGTCTGCTTTACACATTATCTCTATCAGGCAATTTAGTGTCACCTTCTATTTACAGCTGGATAAAAACATGTGAAAAATCCAAATAGAAAAAAATAAGATATGATAGATCAACAGTTGGTGTGATTGTATCAGACCAACGATTTGTTTAACTGCGTTCGTCTTCACAGTCATGACTTCTCTGTGTATAAGTGATGGTCCATCTGGTTGGACGTCATGAAGGAGCTGCCATGCTGTCCCAGACAGCTGCTTCTGTCTGCTTCCATTCAGGGAAACTGATGGTTTTACTTTTAAATGTTAAGTTATGCCAAACGGAGTTGAGATGAAGACAAGATTGGGAAGTTTAAAATGTTGTTTTCCAGCAGGTAATAAGGGTTGTGTTTGTTGCACTAGTTTTGACTGATTTGTCTATGGATACAACACTCTGGGATTGGGATTTTTTATAGACTGAATATTCAGTGTTGTCAGAGAAGAATTAGTGCTTGTTTTTTTTTTTGTTTTTTTTTTTTTCTAGTGTCGGATTTCTTGAAACTGATGGGAGATGAAGTAATATTGAAATCTGGATGCATCTAGTCTACCATATTGATGGGGTTTGGTATCGTGGTTAATTTAATCCTGGCTGTTTTTACAGAGGAGAACTAATATCAGACTGGGTTAACTGGGTTAATTGAACATATTTTAGTTCATTTTTGGGGGAATGTAATTCTTAACTGTTGACATTTGGCACATTTGAGTGGGAAATTATTCTATTGGTTCAGATCTTCACTGACGTTGTGCAGGAATGGTTTAAAATGAAGTTATTGAGTTTCACTGAAATATGAATTAATTATTTGGGCTTTTTAATTGTAGTGTTGGATTCAGCCAAAGATCCCACCAAAACTGTTGATCAGTGTGGATGGATGAGAGAGAGGCTGCGAGATTTCTCAAAGTGATACTGGCGTATAGACTACTTTTATGATGGCATCAGTTTGATTTAATGTCTTTGACATTGTAATTCTGTTTATATGCTGCTGCCAGTGGTTCCATGGAAAACACGAAGACTAATAATCAGGTCATTTGTTTAGTACCTTTTTTGTTTTAGGGTTTTTTAATCATCCAGAGTTAAAATAACTGCAAGGTGTCTACATTTTCTATCATTTGAGTTTTCAATAAATAAATAGCATCAAATCTTCTCATGTTATCTAAGAAATGCATCTTTGCTAAAACCAGTCTGATCTGGAAATTAAGTGATTAGTGTTAATTAATGATGTTGGATGATAGTCCAACTGGGGGCACGCGTGATCCAGGCCATGGTGTTCAGTTCAACAATTCCTGTCATAGAAAATTCTCTTCATGGACTCTGTTTTTATTTGACGTCTTATAAATATGTGCTGTTTCTGATAGTGTACATATGGATATAGAGTGTTATTGGATGGCCATTCTTGGTGCAGATAATAAAGTCTGGTCATTGAAGCATCTAGGAGACAATTAAGTCTCTTAAGTTTACTCTGTTAGATATAACAGACAATAAAGCGCGCACACAGATACAGAGAAAGACACCCAGAAACACACACATCAGGACTGTCTGTATGGGCCTGTCTTGTTAATTATTTTCCACGAGAGATGAATCAACCTGCCGCTGTGTGATTGGTCTCACTACCACCATACCAAACTGCTTGGCGACGAGTCAGGGAGAGTTGAGCGCCGGGGCAAACACTTTACTTTGGTCCGACCGCAAACGCCTCATTACGACTGAATGACCCGGGTGACTTCAAATGTCAAACTGTGCCACAACAACCCCCCCACCCCCGACCGACTCCCACTTTAATATTTCCCAGAAGTCCGCAGATCCGATATATCTCTTCTTTTTTTTTTTCTTGACCCACTCTGAAGTAAAGAAAAACAGCTTTCCATCAAAGTTCATGAGAATACTACTAATGAGTGCTTCAAGAATCCTAATGACCTTACAGATTAACCGAGTGTTCATTTGAGGTGCCTCCATCTGTATGGTCTTTTTTTTTCTGTCTGGCCAAATGCTACAGAGGCCCTTGGAAAAGCGTAGTCAGCAGCCCGTGAAGGCGTCTCCCCTCCATTCTCACACTAAAAGGGCATTTTCCCCTTAAATCCCGAATCAGCAAGCTTGTCAGAGTTTTTTGTCTCACTGGAGAAAACCTTCTCAGGGTCTGTGGAGACCAGCTGAACTGCTGGTGCTTCTTTGGGAAGAATGGGAGGCTTATTACACGTTCCGCCGCATGATTGCGCTTTTCAAACCCATGCCAACTAAAAACAGCTTTGCCCGCTTCTATCCTTGCCACTGTTGTTGTCAGTCATTGTTTTTATTGGCCTAATTGAAGAGACTGACAAGAAGCCCATGGAAAACAACCGGTGAAAAGGATGTGAATAGCTTTTAATGAAGGCGGAGGTGTTTTGTTGCTGCGGAGTACTGTGGGATACTGTGGGAGGATTCTGAGAACCTGAATGCTTATGACACATTTCATAAGGATCTGAAATACAAAAGTTGTTTAAAGATGGTTGGTGGTGTCATTTGATTCCAATTTGCCTCCATAAATGCTGCTTCAAGCAGTTGGGTGTGTTTATTAATTGTCTTTTTCTTTCTGGAAAAAGGGAACTGAATGACAATTCAGAGCTGAGGCTGGTGCACATGAAGTGAATTCCTTCTATCATACAAAAAAACACACACACACATCTGTTAAAACACATAAAGGACGGATACAGAGCAAAAAAAGCACCTGAGACTGTCACTTCTCCTCCTTTTGTCATCTCATCTGATCTCTGCGTGAAGACCGTGCTGCTATTCTAACCCAACCAGGTCTGTCATTAAAAGTCACTGAAGCTTAGTTGTCTCCCCCCTTGTGTTTATCTCTCCCCCCCGTGAGCGGTCAAAGGTGAAGTAGCACTCAAAGGAAGGATAAGCCTTTCCTCAGAAACCCCCTCCCACAGCCAGTCTTCTGTGACTTTACAAGAAAGTAATGATCCCGGACAGTTTTGCATCATCAGCTGTGGCTTGCAGAAGGGGAGGTCACGCACAGCGCTGCCTCCTGTCTCACCGCACCTTCAGTCTAGCAACTTAAGCAGCAATATTTGTAGAAAGAGAAAGTCAACGTGTAGTCTCGTGGACATCAAAATGGTATCATGTACTTAAATGTGGCTGCAGTGTGCGATTTCCATGTTGCTCTACATCCAACATTGTCCAACAGTGTGTCACCTCAAGTCTCCCACAGCACAGTTGGGGAAAAAATTATTTGCAGGCTCTGTATGTTTAGATGGTAGTGGTAGTCCAGTCTAGAAAGATTTTAATGACACTTCTAGTTTTTTGTTTGTTTGTTTTGGCACATTCATAACATTTGCCGTACCCCTGTCTTCCGCCTGTAATGAGCTGGGATAAGCTCCAGCAGACCCCTGTGACCCTGTATAGGATGAAGTGGGTATAGAAAATGAATGGATGAATGAATACATTAAATGCATGCAGAAAGAGTCAAGTGTGAGCAAGCAAATGGCTATTTTAACAAACATATCATGGACATGGAATAATACAGAATCGTCCACCCTCCTGCTGGTTACATGGATATCAGTCTCATCTGAATACTTTAAAGCATGTCCAAAAAAATGTACCTGTAGCAAAGAGGACATGGCACATTAATCCTAAATTGGAAATTTACTTTGAAATAAATGAATTTGCTTCACATGTGGGCTTGTATTTCTGTGTGATGGATATTGGGAGGCTCATTCAGGTTATCTGTTGTACAGTTTTCTGAACTACAGCGTTTTAATTTCCATTTTTTTACTCAAGGGATGCATCCAAACTGTTCTTCCAGTCTTGTGACAGCTTCTGTTTAGCTACGGATCTGGTTCTGGTGGATCCCTTCACCCCAGACACCCGAAAACAGAAGAAAATGATTTACAGTGACCCTTTATCTTTTATGATTTTGGTTCAAGAGATCCTTCTAGTCCTTATGAAAATACAGAAAATCATTGACGATAACCGTTAGTCTGTGGTTATTTGTCGCGCTTTTGTTTAGACTTTGATGCACATTGCGATGAATAACGTGCAGATTATACAGGAACACTTCATTAAAGCCTGCAGGAAGTACAGCTGGGCTTTTCTGGCTCTGCTCTGCACAGACACATGTTACACTGATACTTAAGAAGTTTGATACTCCAACTTTCTTATTAAACCTGTTTTTGCAAATGTTTTACAATTATTATCTGTAAAATCACAAGGGATGCATGCAGAGTGCACGTGGGGGGCATTGTGCTGCTTGAGTCTGGCAGGACAAATCCCCATGAGATTCTCTATTTCCAGCTCAGGATTGTACATCTTTAGCTCATTGTTTGGTAGGAGGGGGTGGCATTTCCTTTGGGCCTTTGGTTGCTGCTGATACAGCATTCAGTTTATCAGACAAAGACTTATGAAAGCAGATTAGGTCATGTACAGTAGCTAAGTACATTCCTTCACCTTCATTTCACTCCTAATTAATGAATTTGACAGAAAAAATAAAATCTTCATTCTCTGAAGTTTTATTTCATTATATCTCAATCTTTTATATTCTAACTTCCTGATAAGGTCTTTGTATATAAAGTGCAACAGATTTAGCGCATGAACAACAATGTCAACTGATATGAGGAAAATAAAAAACCAAGACCGAGGGGGTTAAACTGAGACTCCTCCCTATTTCTGGACCATGTTAATGTACGTATGAGCGTACTATATCAGGCAAACATAAGTGTCGTGGTTTTATAAGGTTTGATACAGAAAATGATGTTAGAATATGTACCTTTGTGCATATATGTTTTCTTATTGTATTGTGCTTGTTTTTTAGAAGCATTTTTCTATTTATATTTATTGCTTTAACACTGAACAAAAACATCAATCCTCTCATTTTTCATTTTACTCAACATTTTTATTTTATTTTGAGTTCAACAAGTACTGTATTTTATAAATGAAAACAATGAAATAGAATAAGTAAGAATAAATATCATCTGTTGTTTGAGAGATGGTGGCTCGTGACTGCTGGAACGCAAGCAAATATCTGGGTTAAATAAAAACATGAAGAGAATATAAACAAGTTGCCACAATATACACTGGAGACAAACTGCTTCCTCTCCACCCACATCTCCGTTTCCCCATAAAATCTAAAATCCCCCAACAAAAATAAAGTGCATTCCCAAAGGGTCTCCTTCCATTGAGAGAAGGAAGGGTGGAGAAATACCATCCTTCAAACTAATCATCCGAGCTAAAAACAAACCTCACGCACACATTATGTCTTTATTTCCTTAATGCGAGCAGAACGCAGACGTCAGACATAATTATTAAACAGCATGAGGTTACATTTCAATGATCCAATCATCCCTAGACATCTTAAATTCATACTTTTGTCATCCACTGCTGGATCCAGCTCCGTGAATGATGTTCACGTTTGCCATCTCGAAACCTCCACATGTCAGGATCGATCACCATCACTGTGTGAAGCAACAGTGTGAATAAAGTAAGTTACGTCATTAACAGAAGGAACCACACAGCTGAATGTTTATTTTGGATGACACACTTCTTCTATAAATAGTGAAATAAATGGTTTGTTTAGAGACCTGGTAAAATAAGCGTCTTTTAAACCTGTTTGACAGGAGTTTGTCTGATCTTGGCTATGTTTAGATTTTAGTTCGCACGTCAAAGCCCAACAAGATTTGGCATACTGGCATCAAAGCAGCTTTGACAGTGGGAATTAGTGTTAGAAGAGAATAGGAATGATTACTCTCACACATGCACGCACATGTGCAGAAAAAGAAAAGAAAAAAAAGGGCTCCAGACTCCAAACTGACTGTAAAAGGGCGACATCAGATCCCTCATGCATGACGTTCTCATGATGTTGCCACAACATTGTTAGACTGTCACAGCTCCTCAGCTTGTCAGAGATGAAGGTGACACAAGAAGTCCAGGCACACTTGAAGATGGACTTCAGGGTCACGGGAGAGAGAGCAGTGTCAGCATAAAACATACGTGTCATACGCACACATACAGGATATATGTGTATATGTGTGTAAAAAGCATTTAGCTGCAAGAAGCACAGATTCTTCGCTTTAAGCTGGTAGAAAGCAAAACAAAGACAAAATGAGGGTTTATATTACTCGTCAAATATTTTGCCAGTTTTTCACTGGGTTGAGAAATCTCATATGATCTAGTTTTACCACCACTAATAAGTTCAGAAAGGGCAATGATCTCTGGGAATTTCTTTTTGTTTGTTAAATCCAATTTGATGTGATTTTTTTTTCTAAAGAAAAGAAGTCAAATCAACTGTTGCTTGTTAGTGGTTTGATAAGTTTTATCCACGATGTGGCAACAGCTGAAATGTGCGCAGCGTGAGAACGTCTCCTCACAGCAGATGAACGTCTGATTTCCTGACACATTTTCTTGACTGTCTGAAATCAAATTGAAATTCAAAGTCTAACTGAAACTTAAACATTGAAAGTATGACGTCTCCTAAAAATATTCCATGTTTTAAAAAAGGTTTGTGTGTATATGTTGAGTTCATTAACAAGTGTTTTTTGGTTTTGTTTTGGTTTTTTTTTTTTTACAATGAACCTTCAACACAGTTGGCTGAGGGACGGACTGACCGTGTGTAGGTGCCTGTCCTCAGCGTGCTGACTCTAACGCTCGACATGCTCTAATAACTCAGACTGGACTCCAATTAATTTGTGGATCTTCATTTGATCAGACCGCGTCCCTCCTTGTCTACGTTGACAGAAAGACCTATTTTATTTGAAAAGCTCCCCGTTGTGATAAACTATGATAAATTCAAAGAAGTGTTTAGTGTTCACTTTAAACCTTTATTAACCCTATAGACATTAAACCCTAAAAATGTATTAAAATATCTGGTGAGTTATCAATATTTCCCAATTGACAGATGCTTTTGACTTTGAGGTGACTCTTATTAACCTTCACTGGTCACTACAATTTAATTTTATTTGGTTTTAACAAGAACTAAACCTCAATAAGACAATAACAATAGTTTGCAGTTCAACAACTGTTGCTGAATAGTTTAAATAAAAAATGTTTTTTAATAAATTAAAACTGATTACATTAAATATTTTTGTTGCAAACAAAGATTGCTCAGTTTTCCTATGCCGGTATTTCCAGATTTTGCTTAACTGTGACACAACTTAGGCTCTGCATTGTATTAATATAGTTCTGGTTTTAGAAGTGAACTGGTCCTGCAACAAAAAAAACAAGACAAACTGACTGGCCCTGGTCTGTTGGATTCATAGTTCACTTCTTAAGGTATTTTGTCCACGTTCAATGTATACCAAATGTATATTGAAAATATTGAAAATAGATGCGTTAATGATATTTAGATGACAATTATATTGTTATCATTATTTTCTGGTATTTTCTGTATATAATAGATATATAGATAGATAATATAGAGATATAGATATATGATAGAGATAGATAGAGATAGATATATATATAGATATATAGATATATATATATAGATATATATATATATATATATATAGAGATATATATATATATGATATATATATATATAAATATATATATATATAATATATATATATATATATATATATATATATATATATATATATATATATATATATATATATATATATATAAACCTCGGCTCATCCAGAATCTATGCACAGCATAAACATAAAATAAAACATTTCAAAATAAATGCTGAGAAACTGTGTTTGTGACATGATAGCAAATATATTCTTCTGGTTATTTTTTTTATTTCTTAATATAACTGTGTAGTTTTCATTGCTAACGGTTGATTAAAAAAATGCTTGAATCTAACCAATTGTGAGTAATGTGCAAACAGAGAAGTGTAAGAACTAGAAAATGATTGCTTCAGTGACGCTCGGACTGCATGACAGTTGGTGTCTGAAGATTTCTTGGACTGTGAACAGGAATTTTCCGGCAATTGCAAAAAAAAGCAAAAAATATGAGCATGTTAAAGTTTAAAACCAAATACATATTTAACAACTGGATTATATTATACCTCAATTTTGACATTAACTTCTTTTACAGCATCTATGAACTGGTAGGTTAGGTTAGTTTGTTCTGGTCTCCACTGAGGCCTTCAAACAAGGATGACTACCCCGCATGCGCACCACTGGGTGCCGCATTCAGCACAAATTCATAGTCACTTCTTTCTTAAGGTATTTCTGTGCATCTCATCTGTGTCCAGTGTGACTACTAACGGGTGGCATAAAACAAATTGCGCAGGGCTGTGTCTTTCTTCTGAAAACACTCAGGGAGAAAACTAAAGTGTTGTCATGTTTTTGGTGTTCTGGCAGGCAGGTCGGCGGCGTAGCCGTCACTCTTGATTACTTCTGACTCAGCAGAGCTTTGATGTGCGCTGCCTCAGATAACGTTCGCGAGCTGAAGGAACATTTGCTTCCTCCCTGTGTTCAGAGTGGTTCCCATTAGCAGGACGCAGATGCACCTGACCAGAGCAGTTGCATTTTAAAGGTGTTACAATTTTCTGGGAGGAAAACAAAGACAGCCATTGCATCAGAAATTTAACTGCCATGTGGTCAACAAGATGAAGTTGCTTTTTAAGCTTTTTGCTCTCTCTTTGCAGACCGAATTCGGGTTGCTATGTACATTTATTCAGGGAAGTTTATGAATGGTAAGTGAGATCACTGTTTTCCATTCATAAAAGCCTCTGTTTTCTTTCTCGTGGGCTGTCTTTTTCTTTCTTTCTTTTTTTTTTGGCAGGTACATTCTTTGTACTTTACATTCCTGCTTGTATCCAGGTAATTGAGCGTGTGTCTGTCAGGCGGAGAGGAACACACCAAACAGGACGGACGAGGTTTCAGCAGCAGAAGCACGCAATGCTCTTTAATCTTCTGACTCCTTTAGGCACACATGTAGCCATGCAAGCATCTATTAGACAAACTTGAAAGGCTGTCAAACCAAATTGCCCATTTGGGATTAATAAAGTTTTATGAACTAAGCTGAACTGAAACACACCTTCTGCAAGAGCTGCTCTGCACACTTATAATACTCTCAGAACTGCTCTGAAGATAGCGTGAAAACCATGAAGTATGAAGACAATGAAGCTTTTGGGATATATTTTATTTCAAATCACGAATTAAAAAGGCATTTAATTTTCTTTTTTGATGTTTGCAACATAGACTGCCTGTTTTTCAAATGTTTGTAGGATGATTTACACACATAGGAGGTGTGCTCAGTGGTAAGATGAGCTGCAGAGGATTTATTGTTACAGTGCATCCATTACGTGCGGTGGCTCTGCCCTGACAACTCTCTGTTGAGCCGTCTTCTCACGAAAAGATCGAGTGAGGGAGGGGAGGATTTGCAGAGCCGTGCTATATCTAATGAAAAATCTTTTAGAAACAGCTATTAAAGTCTGCGACATCAGATAAGAAGAGAATTTGCACCGATATCAAGATTTTGCTGAAAGTCTCTAAGATGTTCAGCGTCTTTGTGAAACTGAGGGAGGTGATAGTAACATAGAAAAGTGAGATACGTACAGGAAGAATGAAGCATGGATGTCAAACTATCCCAGTTTTTGGATTTGGAACGATTCATGCAAGACAAGCAGGTTTTTTTTTAATGTGTATTTGTGGACGCAGGTTTGGTGGGGCTGGTACCTGATATTTGAGAAAAGCACTTTAAATCCCAAGAAAGCGGGGATCGACGTGACTCTTGCATGGTAGCTCACAGAGCTGAAGATAAAAGGCGTTCACATATACGTTCACATCTGACACAGAACCAGTTTCCATATGTACTACAATATCCTACAAAATCAGTGCATCGTATTTACATTCATTTCAAGTTACAAAATACGGTTATAGAAACGTACCATAAATAAAAAGTACAAAATTATTTTCAGCATATGGAATATTATTTGAGGGAAGGTACAAATGCATGATTAAGAAAAATATATTTTTTTAAATTATTCATGAAACTGTATTTTGTAAAGAGGATGTTGTAAGAAACACAATTTTCATAACCAAGAGTATATAACTGGTTGTCTGGCGACCAACCCAACATCTCTGCGTTAAGACAACCTTTGCTTTGCGCAGAAACATGTCATTTTAGGTGTTCAGATTTTCTGTAACATCACAAACGCCAGTCAGAACACAATCAACCAGCCTGCCCAGATTTATCTACTCCCAGCTACATGTGCTGTACCTCAAAAGTCAGTCGCACACAACTGAAACACTGACTTGAAGAGAGGCAGACCTATGGACATAGACTCCACCCCACGAAAACCAGCTGCTATGAACACAGCTGTAAAAGACGCGACTGGAGAGGGAGCTGCTGTGCTTTCTTTCTGTGGTATTTCAGTCCAAACACATCACAGACATTTAATTAAGACTCCAGGAAATAGTGTCAGCTTGTACAAAAGGACTTATTATATTTTCCTATAGTGCAGTGGTGCGTCAGTGTCATTTTTCTTTACTTGGTGTTATTGCTGCTACATTCACTATTGATGCAACTGTTTTTTTAAATATATCTTTTCTATAGACGATGCATACGGAGTCTCTTGTGTCAGCTCGTTTTCTGTTCGTTTCATACGCTTTTCAATTCCTCAGACCCCCAAGCTTCTGCACAGTCGGACATGATAATGATGTTAATCCTGTTTCTCCAAAATAGGTCACCTGGCTTAATTTGGCAGTTTTTGGCAGCTTTACTTTAACCTGACACCTCGACGAAACAGTACCTGCTGTTCCCTGAAAAATCGTTGTTGGCATCCACTGTAACTCTGCTGGGTCTACATCACCATTAACCCCTTTGCAGCTGAATTTGACTTTCAAAAGCTAAGATTTGTGGAATTTCTCTGATTTAAGGCTTTTCAGTGTTAGCCTTCTTCTGCAAAACTAAACGTGTTTAGGAGTCATCGGTGTGATGACAGCAGCACTGACACCTTCCCAATGTATGTCAGTGGGAAAAGGCATCAAAAAGGCCAAGCACTGCTACAAGCTGAAGATAGAGGGTCACTTCTCCAACTTCGACCCCAGGTGCAGGTGGTAGGGGATCCAGGCCATCACTGACTACAAATCCAGCAACCCCACCCCCACAGCCACGGACGTCTCCTTCCTGAACATGCTCAACAACTTTTATGGTCACTTTGAGAGAGACAGGGACACCGCCCCCAAAACAACAGCCCCTGCAGACCGTTAGCCCCTCACACTCAGCACTGAACCAGATCAGCGCATGTAAGGCTGCTGAACCAGACGGTTTCCCCAGACGCGTGCTCAGGGCATGTGTGGAGCAGCTCACTAGGATCTTCATGAAGATTTTTAACCTGTCTCTCGCTAGAGCAGCTGGGCCAAGATGGTTTGAAACCGCATCCATCATACCAGTGCTGAAACACTCCAGACCAGTGTGGCTCAACAACTACTGCCCTGTAGCATTCACACCCCTAATCACGAAATGCTTTGAGCAACTGGTCCCACATTGGACCAACACCAGTTTGCCTACCACAGCAATAGAAGTATAGATGATGCTGTATCCACAGCACTGCACTCTGTGCTCACACACCTGGATAACAACACCATATACGCATGATTACTGTGCGTATATGTGAAGCATTCAGTGTTGAATGCTTCAGCTCAGCATTCAGCACTATCGTCACCTCACCTCACCATGTTAATCTCCAAACATGAAGACCTGGGCACCAGCACCTCCCTCTGCAGCTGGATCTTAGACTATCTGGCCAACAGACCTCAGCATCTGACCACCACTGACACACTCAACACTGGTGTGCCACAAGGCTGTGTGCTGAGCCCTTTTCCTCTAATCCCTCTTCACCCATGACTGCAGATCTCTCCATGGATCCAATTTGGCGTTCTAAAAGACTTCTCTCACCCTGCACATGGACGGGTTTCCCTCCTGCCCTCAGGCAGGCGTTTCAAAACCCTCCGAAGGACCAGCAGACTGAGGAACAGTTTCTTCCAGGGGAGCTGTGACCTTATTGAACTCTGCCCCCATTGACCCCTACACATCAATTCACTTCACTGACGGAAGACCACCACCACATCACTAATGGACTAAACAATCTGTTTGCGCAGTACTTTGTATCAAATATTGCACTAGTTTTATTTATATTAGTTAGCTACTGCTATTATTTTATTTTTTGCTATTGTTTATGCTCATACACTGCTGGTTAGATGCAAACTGCATTTCATTGCTCTGTACCTGTACATAACAATGCAATGACAATAAAGTTGAATTTAAATGAATCGAATGAAGTCAAAGGAGCTTCGTTCCTCCTCAGTGTTCATAATTGTCCTGAATGTATTCTCTCCACAGAGCTGTGACACATCTTTGTTTCCATGTGTTTACGCTCTGCTAATTGATGGCAACATCTGCTACTTTCATTCCTCCACCACAAAGCAAAAATAACACTAGAGGATGCAGCACAGTTAATCAAACTTCCACAGTAAAAAAAACACTGGAGAGAATTTGGAAAATAGGAAACAATGTTTTTTCATTGATGTAGAAAATCATGGATTTGATATGAGCTCACATATTAAGTTAATTCATACAATTAAGGTCATCTTTGCACGGCATGTTTTTAAAGGAGCTATGAAAAGCATCTTTTATCCACCCTGTGAGATGAAGCAGTGCATCTCAACTGGAACCTGGTGTGAAAGATTCAGCAGAAGTCTGGCGCTAAAAGAAAACACCATGTGTGCCTCAGACTGCATGTCCCACCCGCCCACATGGCCCAATTCACATATTTGCTAAACACTGGCTGTCTACCTGTGCAGCCCTACGTGATATTGTTCCATGTTTATTTTTAACACCGGTGCATGTGCTTGTGGCTGCCATTGTGTCTCCTTCTGGCTCAGATTAGCCTTTGATGTTTGGTTGAAAAAAAGAAAAAGGAAAAACCAACAAAACACATAACTCAAGGTACAGAGAACAACAATATGGTGCCATTTCGTCTGACTGTTTTTATCAAACTATTCACAGCTTCCTGGCTTTGGATTTATGGAGATTGGGGGGAGATCTTATTCACTGAAGGGAGTCACTCATGCATGCACTAATAAAGTGCGGAGTGTCTACAGTATATAAGACATAAACGTGTCATGGGAAACACAATCCAGCAGCAAGATTAACGATGTGTTCTCCAAATATGTTAAGAACCATTTCGACCCATTAACATCAAGCCCTGAACGTACTCGTAGTTCGGTCATCATTAGCTCACTAGTACTCCAGTCCTGACCCACCTTCCCCTGACTGCTCACCGTTTCTTTGTCATGAAAAATGGCCTAAAATCTGAAATGCTCTTTGCGTGCAAGCTCAGTGCACGGAAACTCAGAAAGTACATTCACTGCTAAAGTTGAAATGGGACGAATGCCACTGGGTTTTCTTTCTTCCTCGTGTAAACTTCTGAACGTTAATCATTTTTACGTAATGGCACAGATATTTTGTTTGATTCACCTTTTTTTTTAATCTCATTAGCTGAATTTTGTCCTCTTTTTTTAGGTGAAAAGCACATCTAAATTTATCCATCCGTCACTTAATCCAATGCAGGGTCACAGGGGTCTGCTGGAGTTTATCCCAGTGCACCCCCAGTGGGAGAAAGGCAGTGGAGCACATCTACATGATGGAGAAATTCGAGAAAGGGGACACCAGCTCAACTGCGCTGTGACTCGTTGGTGGCAGTCATGGCGTCTTGGTTGGCCCCTGATGTAACCTGTTTTTGCAGCTAGCCTGGCAGTCTTTTGGAGACAGCACCGGTTTTCCTGACTCTGGACTGGTCCTTTTCTTTTAGCGTTGGCAGCTGAAAAATGACGAGCAGGTTCAAAGTCAGGAGTTAGGCATTGACTCTACAGAATTATTGGCATCACTTTGATGGAAGAGCCCCTTGAGGGACCTTCATCCAACAGTTTTCACCATGTTTTGCTGTTAACACCATGGTTCCATCTATTATCCAGTTCTTTTTTTTTTTTAAGGCACGTCTTGACGGGTCTTAAAAGATATGACCTAACAAAACCTTGAAGGCTCCTAACAAAACATAGAGGTGGGCGAGACACTGCACTCTGTATGGCTACATTCACTCTGCAGGTCTTAATGCTCAAGTCTTGTTTTTTCTTTGCCAAGATCACATAATTTTTGTGATTGTTCACATAAGTATTTTAAATGCATCTTATATCAGACTTTGCTGTGAACAGGATTCTGTTGTTAAGTGTCTCCCATGCGCAGTAAAATGGATATGTCAGGTGTACGGATGTCAACAAAGATGCAGCAGTAGGAAGCCTGAACGGTTTCTTTTTGGAGTTTTTGTGCAGTGGAAGTGGGCAAAAATTATACATTAATTATAATGAGAAGAAACCTGAGGAAAGGGTGGCCATGTGTGGAGCGATAGCTTCAATATCTGCACAGAGACGTGTGCGCATGAGGGATGGGAGCCCGGAGTGGTGGACCGGGGCATGACCTGCTTCACCGAGGCAGATTTCATCCAACAAATCCCGCCTGTGCAGAATTGTGGTGAATTACAGGTGAATGAGGTAAAATCTATAAGTAAAGTCAAGTATTTTGAAATTTTCACTTACTCTGCTTCTTTATTCTACCTTATTCAAAAAAAAAAATGCTTTCTTATACTTCATTTTTACGATTAAAGATACCTTTGGAAAAATATTTATGTGGAGTCCAGCTTTGGTTCAAAGATGATTTTCTTATTATCTCAGATAATAGCTCCATACTTGTCATTGTTTAATCTATTTCTATCTTTCTGTTATACCATATGCTATACAACAGTATACATGGTGGTCTACATTTCAGAATAGTTTATTATTTTTACCATATTATGATGTGCAAACCCAGTAGGCCATAGCAGGGCTAATCATTTGATCTACCTGCCATATAACAGGATACTTCAACAACACTGAGCTCCACCCACATTGTAGTAACACTACACAGAGACACAGGTGTGAGTACCGTCAGAGCTGAAGTTGGTGAGAAGCAGAGGTTGCTGCTTGACTGAGAAGGCTTCTTTGTTGTCCACCTGTGCTTCCATGTCATGCTGACTACAAAGCCCCGTTTGTTTTTCTGCGGGCCAGGTCAGGGGCACCATCCCTCTCAGCCAGTTCAGATAAAGAAGAGTCCAGCTTAAGTCTACCTTGGGGCCGTCTGTCACCAGCCCTTATCAGCATGGTATTCTGCTTCATGAGCCGTTAGTAGTGCCAAGCCCTGTAACAACCGACCCTCGGTGTCGTTGAAGGTGAAATGTAATTTACCGGCGTTTCGGACTCCTTTGATTATTTGCACAGTCATTAGACATAAAAGTCATCCCAGTAAATCAAGTATTCTGTGGGAAACACTGAACGCCTCCTCACACCTAATATCTTATTTCCATAGTTAAGTTCTGTTTTGCTCCTGGTCCCACCATCATCTGTCCCAGCATCATTTGTCCCGGCATCATCTGTCCCGGCATCATCTGTCCCAGCATCATTTGTCCCAGCATCATCTGTCCCGGGATCATCTGTCCCACCATCATCTGTCCCACCATCATCTGTCCCAGTATCATCTGTCCCAACATCATTTGTCCCAGCATCATCTGTCCCAGCATCATCTGTCCCAGTATCATCTGTCCCGGCATCATCTGTCCCACCATCATCTGTCCCACCATCATCTGTCCCAGTATCATCTGTCCCAACATCATTTGTCCCAGTATCATCTGTCCCACCATCATCTGTCCCAGCATCATTTGTCCCACCATCATCTGTCCCACCATCATCTGTCCCGGCATCATTTGTCCCAGTATCATTTGTCCCAGTATCATTTGTCCTAGCATCATCTGTCCCGGCATCATTTGTCCCGGCATCATTTGTCCCAGTATCATTTGTCCTAGCATCATCTGTCCCAGTATCATCTGTCCCAGTATCATCTGTCCCAACATCATCTGTCCCAGTATCATCTGTCCAAGCATCATCTGTCCCGGCATCATTTGTCCCAGCATCATTTGTCCCAGCATCATCTGTCCCACCATCATCTGTCCCACCATCATCTGTCCCACCATCATCTGTCCCGGCATCATTTGTCCCAGCATCATCTGTCCCACCATCATCTGTCCCACCATCATTTGTCCCAGCATCATTTGTCCCAGCATCATCTGTCCCGGCATCATCTGTCCCACCATCATCTGTCCCACCATCATCTGTCCCACCATCATCTGTTGCTTTAGTGGCAGGCTAGATGCACTGAGCTGCTCTGAGGACCACTAAGGAACACAACTACATATATAAACGAGCACAACTGCTTTTTACAAACACGTTCTCAATGACAGCTGGGACCCCAGTGACATACAATGCTTATAAAAAGTATTCACCCCCCACTGACGTTTCAACCTCTTATTGCTTTTATAAATGAAATCGTGACCAATATTGGTCTGGGAGGTCCAGGCTCTGGTTAATCAGTATTTCAGTAACAGTTGCAACACAAAGACCAAAAGAACGCTCAAGCAACTCAGAGAAAAGATCATTAAACATTTAAGAAAGGACTTAAAGAAGATTTCCAACTTATCAGGCATCCCACAGAGTTCAGTCAAACCCATCATCAATGAATAGAAATTGTCTATATCTGCTTGGAGCTGTTTGCATGTTCTCCCCGTGCTTGCGTGGGTTTCCTCCGGGTACTCCGGCTTCCTCCCACAGTCCAAAAACATGCAGGGTTGACTGATCATTTCTAAAATTCTCCCTAGGTGTGAATGTGAGTGTGATTGGTTGTTTTTCTTGTATGTGGCCCTGGATAGACTGGCGACCTGCCTTTCGCCTACTATTCGTCGGGATAGGCTCCGACAGACCCCCGTGACCCGGAAACGGATAAAGCGGGAATAGCTAATGTATGGATGGATGCTTGGAGCTGGCCATCCTACCAAACTGAGTGATGGGGCAAGAAATGTGATAAAAGGTTGAAACATCCAGGGAGGGTGAATACTTCTCATAGGCCCTGTTGAACAGAATTAATAAGATCTAGAAGACAGACGTAAAGATGGTTGTTTTTTTTTATGATTCTGCCATATAAACAAGAAAAGTAAGTGTAAATGATTTATGTGAAGAGACAGTGATGCAAAAATTGATACTTGATTTTCATTTTCATTTCTTTTTTTAATTTATTGGCTGAAAAAAAACTGAAATCTTCAGTCTCTTGTCCATCACTGATAGTTCCCACAACTGCAGCGTCATGTGAGTATTTCTGCAGATGACAAGACTTCACCGGAAGACTGAGGTGTACAGAGTGAGGAGAAATGGTGAGAAGACACTACAGTCCATACAAAATGTTGTTTTCATGTCACAATATCCCTTTACAATTTAATGTGAAGGAATATTTGAAATTTTTTAGAAAGAAACCTAAGTGATGCAGATAAAGGAAGTTGTCTCACTCACTGTATTTAAGAAAAGGTTTTTTAGGAAGTTGTTGCTTTTTTAAGAGAATGATTGAACGTAATGTTTATCCTTTAAATTTACCTCTACAGTTATAACACACACAGTGAAAGGTCGGGGTTAAAAGCATTTGTTTAGGCTCAGGAACACGCTTTATAATAAAATGTAATGTGGGACGAGGTTAAAATCATCAGCCCTCAAATTGTTAAGCCGCCCACCTCATTACTCGAGTCACTCCCACCCCACTCATGTACCTCAAAGCCATAGGAAACACAGCAAAATCTCTGGTTTTTATTTCATTTAACACAGTTAACACAGATTGCTTTCACTACAACAGCCTCATTCACATTTTTACTCATTCACATTTTCGCTCTATTTATTTGCGAGGCAAAAACAGAGGTATGATGTTGGCATCCAGCTTTTGATGTAAAAATAACTAAATAAACATAGTAAAATCGAATATTTCCACATCACTATTCAGTTTGCTGGATTAAATCCATCCTAGGTTTATTATTACGTGTTAAAGAGTGTGCATTTTGTTTGGACCCAGAACAATGTGAATTAAAGCAGTTTCGAATGAGAACAGAATATGTATTTACAACAAAATGTCTATTCTTGTCAGCACTCGAGGCCAACAACCTGTGTTAGAAATAAACTGGTGTTTTAAACCTCATACAAGACTCAATGATATCATTCCCCTTAACACACACACTTAGTGTGAACAGGGTCTCCACGGACAAACCAAAATCATTTTAACTTTGTAAGTCTTCATAAAGTGTACAGAGTTGATTTTACCACTGGAATGTTTTTTCAGTATCATGAAATGGCACATTTTAAACCAGATCACGATCTTTTCTTAAACTTTATTAAGAAATTGTAATGCCTAAATTAAAGCAAAATAATAAAATAAAATCCTGACACGTAAGCTAAACAAAGACAGATAGCAAATGAAACTGAAAGTAAACAATGAATGAAGAAGAATAAAATTTAGAAACAATTGTTCCAACGTGGTCCAGGACCTCTGTTTTATAACACATTTGACTTTCTCCAACACTCCGCACAGACAAAGGAGGCACATTTCTATTATCAAGGGCTCCATCCATCCATCCATCCATCCATCCATCCATCCATCCATCCATCCATCTATGCCCGCTTCTTGCTATTCGGGGTCAAGTGGGCCTCCTTGAGTCTGATCCAGCAGTCTCTGGGTGAGAAGGAGGTACACCGTCTGCAGGTCGTCCATTCATCTCAAGGCAACACACGGACAAACAACCCCGAGCTCATGCTCTCCTAGAGGATTGTTCAGGGGTCATGTTCTGGGTCTGCGGAAAGCACCTAGAGACAACTTGTGTTGTAATAGACGCTATATAAATAAAATTACATTGAAAACTGTAGGCCTGGTGTTTTAAACCGATTTAAAATCACCAATCAGCCTAATATTCCTCTTTTTAGTCTGGGAATCAGAATAGCTGAGAGAAATTGTAGTTCATTTACTGACCACTGGGGGCTGGCACCAAAGTGAGTCCATCTCCATTGACCTCTGTGTTAAAATGTGGAACTTTGCAGCAGGAACTGACATACTTAAAACATGGTTAAAAAATTTAAAAAAAAATAGCTGATTTTCACATCCATAACAACTGTACAGGGGATGATGATTTTTTTTTTTTTTTTTTTTTTTGGTTTCTCATCAGGTAAAATTATACCAAGAAATACATTCAGGACTTTTGATTGGCTGCCAGCTTAGCCAATGGTTAACCATGGTCACCTCCTCATCAGCTGTTGTCATGCTACAAAGCTTATCTTAGTCCAGTGTTTATCAGTTCCAGTCCTCGGGACCCCTGTCCTGCGTGTTTACTCTGTCCAGCATGGCACCATCCAGTAAAGAGGAACAACAGGCTTCAAAACTGCTCTTCAGAAAACCTGTAGATGATGCCACAAAGGGCTTGTCCAGTAGTTTTACACCCTATGTAGTAAACCCACATAAGTACAAGGAGAGCATGTGAACTGTATGTGTGTCTCTGTGTGTAGTTACTGTAGGCAGTGTAAAATTTGATAACTTAACAAATATCCCGTCTTATCTCAAAAGGGTTTTTCCCAACACAGATATTAAATGCAAACCAGACTTTCAAAATGACAGAGAAGAAGAGGCAACAAGATTGATGAATGATAGTTTGTTGGCAACACAGTTGGTTTTCCCTTTTCCTGTTCCAGAAACGTTTCCTGCTGCAGCCCATTTGTCTTTATCAAAATTAGAAAACCAGTACCCAAGTGACTTCAAGTGAGCTTTTTCCATCTATATCAAAGTGTGTGTTAGAAATCTGACAAAGCCACTCAAATGTTTCCCAGGGCTGCAGTGTGACTGACTGGCGTGCCCTGCCTGTGTTGTGGTTTTCTTTGCGTGTGTCAGAGAGAGGTGATGAAGCCGCTGATCCACTTCACGCAGTCATCTGTCTCAGCTTGTTCCATTTCGTTGGGATACAGCGACGTGATGTAGATGTCTGTAGTTAGACTCCAGCAGGTTTGAGACATTCTTTCCAACAAATACGCACATACGTTGCATCAGAGTCAACAGTATGTGTAAATGTGCCATAATATCACAGTCACAGTGTTCTGAATGCCCTATTACCAAAAAAAAACTACAAGTAAAGAGTTAAAACCCACAGCAAGATTATAGTGTTTTTATTAAATGTAAGCAAATATATGCATATATTTTCTTAAAGCTCATTCTGTAGGATTGATCGTGAGTATTTATTACCTTCTTCCATAAAAGAATATAACATTACAGTTACTTCCAATGACGTACCAGCAGATTAGTGCCAGAGGATTGTTGCAACTGGTTGATTTCTGACAAAAAAAAGAAAGCATTACTGTAAGTGGAATTTCATTTCTTGTTTTATTCATGTGATTAATTCGTCACTGACACAGAAAAAAGGAAGGAAGTGAGTTGGCAGAAATGTCACCTTAAAGCCAATTTCATTTGAAATTGAGCAGGTGGGCCATGATTCTTTTTTTTTTCAGAAATCTGTGATTTTTTCAAAGGTTAACTTTTTCCTGTAGATCTGTTGTAATGAAAGGAGGAAAACTAAATAATTAATAGTGAAAATTTACTGATAAATGTCTACTTTTGACAAGAGGTAGTCAGGAATCCTGCTTCTGCTGTTTATCCAGGACCAAGATACCAAGAAGGGCAGCAGTGTGAGCAAAAATCTCCCCAAACCATTCTCCGGGTCTTCCAGGGTGTCACAGAGGATTCCCAAACCAGCTGAGAGATATTATCCGTCCGGCAAGAGCTGAGAAAGCCCCAAGGTCTCCTACCAGTAAGAAATGTCCCAAACGCCCTCCATGGGACGCATCTAGATGGCATTGCAACCAGATGCCCAAAAGACATTTTTAACAAGCAGTAAGAATCTGTGGTGTGGAAGAACAGCCATCATTTTAAGCCACTCCTGGAAGGATGAAGTCTTTTTCCTATCTGTGAAGGTGAGACTTACTGTCCATTAGAGGAACGTCATTTCAGTCATTTGCATCCAGAATCAAAACCTGCTGACCATAGATGACAGTTGGAACATAGATGATAAATTCAAGTCGATTCAGTTTTATTCATAAAGCATCATAAAGCGTCTATTACAACACAAGTTGTCTCTAGGCGCTTTCCAGAGACCCAGAACATGACCCCAAGCAATTATTACGTAAACAACGGCAGGTAAAAACTCCCCTAGTGGAAGTAAAAACTCAAAACTAACAGTGGCAAGAAAAACTCACCTTTAAGAGGGAAGAAACCTGGATCTGGACCTGGATCATAAGGGGGGACCCTCCTGCTGAAGGTCAGACAGGTAGAGCAGGAAAAAGGGAGATCAGAAAGAGATAATGAAGAACAGAGAGGAGAGACACAGACACGCCATCAAAGGTACAAAGGACAAGATATATCAGTATAACTATCGGTCAGCAGCAGAACTAAGACTTCCATGTTTATATGATTGATACCTGGTTAGTTTGTGGACTACAGATATAAACAGGTGTAGACAGCAAACATTGGGGTGGTCAGAGAGTGGGACTGCAGGTCAGGATGTCAGCAGGTATCCAACAGAGACATCTATACAGACAGGTGGAGGTGAACACTGGGATGGTCAGAGGGTGGGACTGCAGGTCAGGATGTCAGCAGGTATCCCACAGAGACGTCTATACAGACAGGTGGAGGTAAACACTGGGATGGTCAGAGGGAGGGACTGCAGGTCAGCATCGCTCTCATTACTACGACAGACTGGTAAAGTGTCTGCCTCATGCTCTTAACTTTTACTTGTGAAGAAGATCCTGAGTTAGGTCAGCAAATCCCCAACCCGGACAGAGCAAGTGACGCATCCTCGAGTACAACAGTCAAAAAAGTGGATTTATTAACCTTGCTGTGCTAGTCCTTGGATGTTTATACTTCCACACAATAATGCACATGCATAGCAATCAAGACAATCCTTCGCTGTAGATGTTTGTCACCTAGTTTGGGGCGTTCTTCCACTTTATAGCACTGAAGAGCCCTATTTATTACTTTTAAATTAAAGTAAATCCATCCATCCATTATCTATACCCTCTTAATCCGTTACCAGGTCACTGCCTTAAATTAAATTAAATTAAATTAAATTAAATTAAATTAAATTAAATTAAATTAAATTAAATTAAATTAAATTAAATTAAATTAAATTAAATTAAATTAAATTAAATTAAATTAAATTAAATTAAATTAAAAATTGTTTACTTTGGGAGGTGATGTTGATGGTGGGGAAAAAAATTATGTTTATTATTTATAATTATTAAATTATGCTTATGTTTATTATTATTTATTATAGTTTATTAGGCAAGCTTTATATGTAGAGCATGTTTCACCAACAAGGCAAATCCAGGTGCATAATGAAAACATGAGAAATAAAGAAAGAAAAAAGAAAGAAAAAAATGTATGAGTTACAATGCCGTGGCATAATAAAGAAAAGTTTGTTTAAATTGTTTAAATTTTAATTCAGAATGGTTTAAATAATACTGCTTCATAATTTAATATTTTTTATAGATTAGTATTTTATTTCAAACATACCGAGTGCAGAGCTCGCACACTCGGCTCGCTGGGTTCCAGCCAGGGCTGGGTTGGACTTGAAGCGGATGATCTCCCAGACTCGGGCTCTCCGTGCTATACTCCACTGACATAGCTTGCCTGCCTCCCTGCTGCGGTGCTGGTTCAGTGGCCGGTCAGAGGAACTCAGGTGTATCAGCACAGAGACGGGGGCTACTGGGAGCCTTGGCAACCTGCCACACAACCGTGGGAGGTCCTGTCATTTCATTACCTGGAGCACTGACTGTATCAACCATTCTGCTGATATCCATCCACAAAAACATGAATACAAATTTAACGTGCATTTCCTCAGAATCAACAAATGTGGACCACTGATTAACATTATTGAAACAAATACAAAAATATTTGAGATTTAACAATAAGACTCTAAGCCCATAATAGACCATTTACATTAGCTTTGCAGTAAAGGATATCGTTTCTTGATCACGGAGAGCGTTGCACAACTGCCTGTAAAGACACCATCCTGCCCGGATCGTGCAGTTTTTGTTTGGGCGTACGTGCAGGTTGCCACTCTCCTGTTACCGTGAGAGGTGCCACTGGACACACCAGCGTTTCTCTATTTAGACTCTAGGTCATACATTCCCTTTCCCTTGATAAAATCTCACATTTGTGTGTGTGTGTGTGTGTGTGTGTGTGTGTGTGTGTGTGTGTGTGTGTGTGTGTGTGTGTGTGTGTGTGTGGGTGGGTGGCCAGAATTTGTCTCTGTATCATTGATAAGGTCTGATGGGATCACCTCAACAAAGGAGTTGATGAGCTCCGGTTCTCTCTATTTTCATCTGCCAAAGCAGAGAGAAATAGATTTTCTAGAATTGAGAATATTAAAATATTATTAGCATATTTCATCACTTCTGTACATTTCTCACATGTTTGCTGTACGAAAGAGCTCTAGACAATAAAACTGAAGGTTCTGCTCAATTTGAGGTTCTAATCCTTCCAGATTACCTGAAAAACTACAGAAAACTAAACAAAACAAAAAATCTGGGTTACCAGGTAGTAATCTCTTTCCTTATGGCCGGTCTTATCCTCACCTTGTCGTGAAACAGGAACAAACCCGACAAATGTGCACATACAATCATGTAAGAATCACAGATCAAAAACACTGAATTCCCTAAACCACAACACTGTCACAAATGCATAGAGTAACCAGTGTTAAAGCATTTTGATTTAATAAGGAAACAGACAAACTTTGCTTCGATATACATGCATGTATCTATTTTATTACAACATCAGGAATGATGAATCCGCTTTGCAGGGGATTCATGACCAGCTGAGACATAGCGTGCGACTCTGCAACCCTTAGCCTCCCACATAGAAAGAACAGGAATAGTGTCGTGCAGACAAAGACACAAGATCACACCAGTCCTTCAGATGCCTCCACTTTCTTGGAAATGTCACACAAGCACTCTTATGTCATCTACCTCCTTCTCCCCCCTGCCACAAATCAGGGGGAATTCCATCTTTCCACTTATGAGTTTTCTTTTCACACATCCACAGTTCATGTTTCACTATCCTTTTAAAAATAAAAAACAAATAATTTATATATATATATATATATATATATATATATATATATATATATATATATATATATATATATATATATATATGTTTATTTGCAACAGTCTGTCATTTAAACAAGGACATCCCTCTCGTATAGGCTCGTATAGTCGTTTGTCCTGGACATGGCGGGTTAACCCTCACAAATTTCATTGCCATGCCCAAAGTTTTTGAAATAATTTAGCAATATTGTTTTTCTTGACACAAGTACCTGCACTGCCATCAGAATGCTGTGGTAATGTGAGAAAGAGTTATTGTGATGTATGGTTGTTTTTAGCACAGCAGTCCAACAAGCCTGCACAGAGTTGCGTGTGAACCACTGGCCCACAGCCAGATAAGGAACAGAGTTAAAGAACAGGTTGCATAAGAACTGAGGTATGTTTTTAGTTTTGAAAGACTGCGTGTCACGGAATATGTGTTTAAATTGGCATTATGCATGATAAGGAGTCACGTAAGGAAGTGAGGATACTGTTTCCTGCAGTTTGATCATGATCAAATCTCTGAAAGTAATTCTTGTGGATAAGCAGGCTCCAGACACTCATAAAGGAAGGACTTAATGGGGGGAGGGGGGGGAGCATTGTATGTGAAAATGCAATATTGTAAACAGATAAATAAACTTCCTACTGATTATTTAATCTGATACAAATGTCAGCAATGTTTAGTTTGTCTTAAATCGTTGATAGTTTTTTTCCTCCTTTGGTTTAAAAGGCTATAAAAATGTAATAACGATGCAGACTAATGCAAACACATCATGGGAAGGTGTTGTAAAATGAAATGGAATGAAATTAAAGGTTAGTCAGTGGCGGCTATATGGTTTAAGCGTAGACTGAAGTTTATTAGTTATTAGAATCCAATATTGTACCGCAACAAGATCTTTTGTTTGTTTAATGTCGCCATCTATAGGAAGAAGATCGCAACGGCAGAATCGTTACTATTAAAACTACAACTCCCATGAAGCAGTTCGCCTGACGCTACTTCCGCATACGGGTATAACGTTTTAGTAGTAAATATTTAATGATCAAACGTTAACGTGATGGACGGCAAAGCTGTGAAAGCAATATTATTTGATTTGGATAACACTCTCATTGAAACGAGACAGGCTGGTGGAGTTGCGATTCAAAAGGTGACGAAGACTGGTGATTGTTGGTGTCATGCGGACAAACCTCCGTTGGCTCTTTGTCACTCAGCGTAGACGCGCTGCTCTTTAACAAGGACGGTAAATGATCGTTTCTGCCGACGAGGTGTAATTTCATGGGTTTAAAAACTACACGCATAAGAGGGGGTGGTTGGCGTCTGCTAAATTAACGTTATACACTTTATTTATACACTTTACTCTTCACCACTACTCTTATGGGTGTTTTAAAAGGGGACACACAAGAAAAACGTGCTCAAAGGTAGATACGCGGGTGTCAGTAGTGACTAACAACCCAAATCCTCAATAAATCACTTCCTATGGAGTCACCTTAGTCTGAAAATATGTCATCCAATTCAGATGTTAGTGACATGACGGATCCAGGTCAGGAGAAGTTGTCCATCTTTTAAATCCAGTTTCAATTCTTGTTGCATTTACTGCACATTTGAAGTGGAATTACTAATCTGTGACATTGATTTTTATTTTTTTAAAAAGGCACTACCTGCACAGAAGAAGCCTGGAGAGCCAAAAATGATTAGACTGACTCCGCCCCATCAAAAAGATGTAGTTGTAGTTGGTGCTTTTGTGTCTTGTAACTGAGAAAACATGTCTCATGAAATGTATAAAAGATCTCGAGAGATCTTCTCAGCTCTAAACATACCATAACCTCGTGACAGTACTGCCAATAAAAAGGGGCGGTCTTGATTGATCAAGTCTCTCACATAGAAACATAATAAATGTTTGCTTTCTTTAATCACATTTTTATTTTAGCATTTTGATATTAATTTTAATATCTGAAAATGAAATGTAGGAAGATACCTTCTGCTTCACTGAAATGGGCGGAGCTAAACCCTTCCCACCTGAGCCCACCTGCCACTCCACACCTGTTATTCTGCCATTTAATGCATGAACCCTTCCTTTGTAAATGCCTGATATCCTAAAACCCAGATGCCTAATCATCATCAGACCCAAATATTTATTAATTTTGCCTTTTTACTTTAGCACAGAAATGCCAAAACGAGGATTCTCTGAACTCCTCCCACCAGTCTGGTGCCTGAACTGCTGAAAGCCCTTTAAACCATCTTCTCATGACTTCACTCCTGAACTGGAAGTATATGTTTTAAGGTTTATATGTTGTTTGTGTGAATCTTCCAGACGAGTGACTTTTTGCAGACCACGCTGAACCTTGATGGCACCACCATCCGCAGCATTTGTGACAAATTCAAGCAGAAAATCCTCCATGAGGAATTTGACTTCTCCTCTGGCCGATCCATAGATGAAGTCCGAGTGCGGCACTGGGAAGAAAGCATTATGGAGACTTTGGGTAGTTGCTCCAGCCCCTCTCTGGCAGCTCAGTGCTACTACCTGTGGAAGAACAGCCGCCTGGAGGTTCTGAGTCTGTCTCCTGACGTACGGGACCTGTTGAGACAACTGCGCAGCAGATACAAGCTGCTGCTGCTGACCAACGGCGAATCTGCGACTCAGAGAGAGAAAGTGAAGGCGGTGGGTTGTGAAGAGTTCTTTGATGCCATCGTAGTAGGGGGAGAGCACCAAGAACAGAAACCATTCCTCTCCATCTTCACGTTGTGTTTCAACCTGCTGGAGGTGGAGGCGCAGGACTGCGTTATGGTGGGAGACTCTCTGGACACAGATGTACTGGGGGGCGTCAATGCTGGAGTGCGAGCCACAATTTGGATCAACAGTGCGGAGAGGGTGGTGTTAGATGGTCCAGTGAAGCCAGACTACACCATCCCAACTGTCCTGGACCTGCCAGATGTTCTAGCTCAACTACAATAAAGAACAACTTCTCAAAAAGTACAAAACTGTCAGTTTAAGTGGGATGGTTTTTGTTTTTGTTTTGTTTTTTACTACGAAGATTTTAAAATGATCACAATAAATGTTCACATCTAAGAATAAAAAGGAAACCTTTTGTTTAGATTTCAGTCATCTGACGCCTAAAATACTGAATTACATTAAGTCAAGTATCAACTGTAATATTTGTATGAGCACTGGTGATCTTGCACTTCAGTGTCTTTGCAGCCAACCACAACTCAAAATGAGCACTTTCAACTCCAGCCTCAGTTCTTCAGAGGGGTCATTTGGAGAAAGTTGCACCTCAATACAAATTAGAAATGTTTTGTAATATATCAGACATGGGCCATTTTCATGCAGAACTGTTTTTTCTGGCATTACTTCAATAACTTTACATCAGAGCTCGTCCTTTACTTGTGACAGATACATTTCGTTAGCGCAGATGTATTTATATTCATCAGCCTCCAAAAAGAAAGTGTCTCACTTTATCATCGTTTTAATTAAACACTTGGCATTCAATCACGGGCTTCTCAGCGTCTAGGCTTAATATATATAAAAATACTCTTGGTGTCTTGTAGCCAACTGTACTTGTTAAAGGCTTTAGAACAGAGCTACATTTTGTAAAACTACAACATTTAGCAGCTTCTCCAAGACCCATTTGAGCAAAAGCACGGAGAGAGCGGACTGATGCGTTCCTCTGATCGATGCCGTGTCTCATTTAAGGTCGATGCATTTCCATGTCCTGCAAAATTCACTTCACCTCTAACTTTACTTTGATGTTCATCGCTGCGAGCTCAGCCACGAAGTAGCGGAAGACGTAAGGAACCGACACCGAAGAAATGGAGTCGCTTTTGCCGCACAGGGTGCAGACAGTCTTGCGATGGCGCATTGCCGACCAGGAGGGTGGGGGTTTCTCCAGCAGCGGGGAGAGAAGGCTCCCACAGTCAACACACACCTGGGCCACCGAGCGGTCCGAGCAGTTGAAGAGACGATCGTGAAGCAAAAAGGCGGAGCCGTGAGCCAGAAGGGCGTCGCGCTCCATCTCCCCAAAACGGATGCCTCCCTGGATGTTCCTTCCTCCAACAGGCTGGTTGGTCACTTTGTCCCGAGCTCCAGTGGTCCTCACCTGAAATTTATCAGAAACCATGTGACGCAGCCGCTGGTAGTAGACGACACCGATGAAGATGTCCGCCTCCAGCTCCAGCCCGCTCAGCCCGCTGTAGAGCCGCTCTGTGCCGTAGTAGTTGTAGCCACCTGCCCGCAGCATTTCACCAAAGTACTCCAGCGCAGAGTTCTCCTCAGAAAAGGTGAAGGGCGTGGCGTCGTGGCTCAGGCCGTGCAGGGCGCCGGACTTACCGGCCATGCTCTCGATTAGCATTCCAATGGTCATGCGGGAAGGAAACCCGTGGGGGTTGAACAGGATGTCTGGGGCCATGCCGCTCTCTGTGAAGGGCATGTCCTCCGCTGGCCACAAGCGGCTCAGGATGCCCTTCTGACCGTGGCGGCTGGCGAACTTGTCACCGATGGTGGGGTTTCGTGGCACTCGTACGGTGACGCAGACACGCTTGAAAAGGCCCGAGCCCGTGTCGTTACTGCAGATCTTTATATTGTCAACCACACACGCCTCTTGGCTCCTAAAAACACAAGAATACCAATCTACTGAGTTACGTCGGTGTAAGGCGGACACTAAAGCTCGATTTCCAGTAAAGCTGACACTTGCCTGTAGTAGTTCACAAAGGTTTGGCCCGTGTTGAGGTTGACGTAGCTGTAGAAGGGGTCTCCATACTGCAGCGTGGACCCGATGTGAGGAAGGCCATCAGCATCCAGTTTATCCTTTACTTTTGGGTCTCCTGGCTTCACCCCAAACACCACGCTGTTTACTCCCTTCACCTTGTCCGCCAGGTCAATTAACTCCGTCTTGTAGATACTCCCATGGGCAAAGCCTCTCTCCCAGGATGACTTGTTCACAATCTGAACACGGTCAAAGAGCATCAGCATTTCATTCCCGCCAAGTGAACAGAAATAAAAACACTATAAGAGCATGTTATGCTCACCATGGCGTCTTCCATGTCATAGCCTGTGTAGGATATGACAGCCACGATGGCGTTGGTGCCGCTGGGGTAGTTGTCCAGGTCATAGTGGTCGTACATGTAAGGCCTGACGAGGGGGCTCTGAGGGGTCTGAAGCCGGTAAAGCTTGTTATCAGACCGGTCCATGAATGAGTGCAGAGGGAAACCCATCGTCTGCTTACCTGGAGAAAGAACATGAATATAGGATTAACACATACTTTCATTACATTTTCTAGAGACACAAAATTGCGCTGACAGGATTTGAACATATGTAAATTTTGTAGTGCCCGATGCCCTTCTGTGGCAGCCCTGACTTACCCATCTGACACTGGTACATGTTTCTAGGACTCTGGTTGTGGTCTGAGTAGGGGATGAAGTTCGCCACCACGCTGAGCATACTGTGAGGGAACAGCTCCTGGTGCGTGGTGACACCGGCTTCAATCTCCTTCTCAAAGATTGCCACATTCATGTAAAGCTGCAGGTAGACAAAATGCACCGTCAGTCGTGTATCAGCTGCTAAAATGGGTCTAAACCTTCAGTTCAACACATACCTGTTCAAACGTGCCAATCAACTCTTGCTTGCCAAGACCTACGTTTTGTACAGGACGCATCATGCGACAAGGCGTTGTGAAGAGGTACAGGCCTGGATATAAACTGGCCTTGCCCGTTTTGGGAACGAGGACAATCTCTGTCCAGGAAGGGACCATCATCTGTCTCAGCACCTGGATGGTTGAAGTTTAACCATCAGGTCTACGTACAGGGCAAAGGGAAGGGCAACGTTTGAACACAGCTGACGTACCTTGAATCTGCGCAGTGAATCAACAACAGCAGGTGCCAAGTCAATCTCCACCCAGCCTACAACAGCTCCATCCAGGACCACAGGGTAGCAGTCTGAAAAGGCTCGCCCAGGGGATCCGTCCACTGGAGTCACACCTTACACAGCAGAGACAGAAAAGGCTTGTACAATCATTTACACTCACTGGAACGCATTTTGAAAAGTGAGGCTCCTCTTATGTGTTTGGAGAAATGTTCTCTGAAGTTATTTCTCACCAAGGGAACAGAGAAGAGCCGGCAGCGAATTGGTGGGTACGATTTGCGCCACAATTTCACAGCTGGCGGTCATGTGGTTCATGAGTCCACATGGCTCTCCATCTGGAGTATGAACAGGGCACATGAAGCCCCAGGACTCGGGCAGCAGCTTGCGGACAGTGGTGGTCCTCATCTTCGCAAATGCCGCTCCTCTGTGCACACAGCGGAAGTGGGACAGGTAACGTATGAAGTTGAGCTTGTCGGCCACGACGCACAAGCCTGTGTTCTGCAGCATGCCGAGACCTGTGGAGGCAGGGAACTGGTCTTTTCACCGCACAAACCAGGCTTCTAAAACCAGCTGTACGTATTCGTGCTAGTTCTGTACCCATACCTGTCTTGGAGTGGAGGTTCCCAGTCGCCAGAAGATATTCAAAAGGTTTGGTCAAGTCGGAGCCCATGTTCAGCAGCTTCATCACGTTTTCATCAGTCCACGCTCCAGACAGTTTGGCTCCTCTTTTGACAAAAGCCATCTTCACCGAAGTCAACCACGCAGTCATTCTCTCCTGAGAAAGTTATTTTGTTATCAATTCATAACGATGACATCATGTTTACAAAGTATTCATTTGACATTTTTCTTACACCGTCGTCACAGTTCTTCCCAACAACAGAAAGGAGCAAAAATAAGAGAAACCTGCCTTCAGAAACATGAGGTAGAGCTGACCGGGAGTGAGAACTTCCTGACACATGATGCTGTCCGGGTTTTCCTCCATGCACTCCTGCTTGGCAAACGAGAAAAGCTTCCGGGTCATCAGACATAGCAGGTAGAACTTTTCCATGTCCGACTTCAGGTGGATACAAATGCATTCGCTGTGTGAGACAGAAAAACAAACACAAACACACACAAACACACACACACACGTTATACAGGGTTCATTACACAACATACAAGATATCTAAGATCAAAAATCCCCCCAAAAAACCCTATTTGGCTTAAAGTCAGTTTTAGTAAAACTGAATCATTTTTACAGTTTATTTAAAATACATATTTTAATGACAAAGGATGAACTGATTCCAAATAAGGATCAGAAATTCATCCCAATATTGACAAAATGTGTGGCTCAATTATCAGAAAATTAAACTAATCCATTTGACATGTAACTTACACATAATTTTGTTTTTTTTTTTTATGCATGTATAGTTTCAGATTATACATTTTACTTAATTTAAGTTTGATTCCAGTTTATCTGGTATTTGAACGCGAGAGCACAACTGTTTTTTTTTTTTTATATATTAATCACCATTCATTGCAATGACATCTGTGTCATTTATTACATTTTTCTTAGGGAATCATTGTTTAGTTTGGACAGAGATGAAGCTGAAGCCTGGTAGCCTTTAGTTTCTTCCACACGGTGAGGTATTAATTACATCAACAATGGTATTCGGAGATTTGTGCGTTACATTTATATGATGACGAGTATGATGAATAATCACGCTGTCCCAGAAAATGAAGAGCTCAAACCATCAATTAAAAGTAGAATTTTGTCAGGAAATCAACGTTCACGAGTGACATGACCCATAATTACATAACATGAAGCATGATACACTTGCTTTTGCCAACGAGGTTGTAAAATTTCAAAAATAAATAAAATCTGCCTTGAGCGCCTACTTTAACAGGAACCTGGCACACTCTTCATTCGTGTGCCACTCGGGTTGGTTCAACTTCACCCTGAAGCGCTCTCCGAGGAAGTTGAGCACTTTGCTGCGGGTGGTACAGCCATCCTCCATGACAATGCGCAGCATCTCTGACACACAGGTCTTGTAAAATGAATTGTCTTCACGACCTTTGATCAACTCCTGGTAGATCTGGAAGTCCGTGAAGTCCACCAGAGCCTAAAGCGGGCAACAGAAAACAAGATGAATCGATGTCCTTCATCCAGCGTCATGCTTAACCCTGATAAATACCTTCAGTGCAAAACCTAACGGGAGGAAGAAGAGCTCTTTGTGGTAGATGAAATTCAGCATCACCATCCCATTCTCCAGATAATGGAGGTTCATGTTGACTGCCGAGTGCTCTTCTCGAACACAGCGCATAGAAATACCTGTGAAAAGAACAAGATGAAGATGCACCACTCTAACTTTTAGGTGCTGATATTTCCTCAAAGAATCATCTTAAGCACAATATTTACCATACTGGGTGTATCCCTGACCCCTGGTCTTCCACTTAGGTCTCGACATTGCTATCGGATAGTTCCTCCTTGGCATTATGAGCATACGGATAACCTTCTCAATGCCGTTCACGATGAAATAACCTCCCATTTCCTGTATGAGTGGAGTTGAGTTTGGAAAACATTTAGTAAGAGCACTGCATTCACTAAAACGCAGCTCTGTGTGATAGTTTAAGACCCAAGACAACCTCTGCTTCTTCGTGATGTTGCACAAGCTCTTTAGGAGACATGCCATGCAGGTTACACAGCTTGGACTTAACCATGATTGGCACATGGCCCAGGGACTGTTTGATGATGCCTTTGGGAATGTCGTTGATGGACCAGCAGACGTCTGTCTGTGATGACACAACAATCATCCAGGATTATACGCTGTCATTCATGCTGCAAGCATATTTGTAAATAGATGCCTATTACCATGACTCTCCCTTTGTATGAGCATCTTCTTCCTCGACACTCAGCAGGAAACACCTTCGTCTCGCTGCAGATGTTCCCTTTGGCGACCGCAGGGCTGCAGATAGTGGCTTCAACAAAAGTCAAAGTGATCTTGTCATTGTTGGACATGAACTCCAGAGGGGGGATAGTCTAGGAAAACACAGCGGATTTAGACTGGGACGCTCTCTTTTTCCTGAGCAAAGAACGGCCACAATATGCATCACAGATCCAAAGGCAAAGTGCTGGATAAACGTGCGTGACTGACCTGGACAACATCGTTGAGTCCCTCCGTGACCGCCTGGTCAAACGACTCGACGTGAGCTCGAGTCAGATGCTGAACAGCAGCATGCTGCGTATCCTTCAGTTTGCCGAAGTCTCCGTCAGTCAGATTTTTTAAGCTCGGACCTGTAGGTAGATTACTCCACTTGTTTGAGAAGTGCATGTTTGAGATCTCAAACTCATGTGCTTGTTTAATGTTTACCACATGTGCGACACAGGAAGTGTAAGCCAGACTTCTTCTCTGAGGAGTTGAGGCAGGCTCACTCCCTGTGATGTTTCTTTATCGCCACCTCGTGTTCGCTTATTAAATTGTATCTTCAAACTATAGTTGTTGTAGTCGAGTGCTTCCTCAGAAGGTTTTGTGCTACGTTAAGTATATATTATATATATATATATATATATATATATATATATATATATATATATATATATATATATATATATATATATATATATATATATATATATATATATATATATATATATATATATATATATATATATATATAATATTTCCCATGCATGAATCGCTCAGAAACTCTCAATGTGTCGTTGTTGCTCCTGTTGCCCTTATGGAAGCGCTGTAGGAGAAAGAAGGTGTTTGTAAATGAAATGTAGATTTTGATGAAGGTCCAGTAAAATATAAAGATGTAATGTTGGTGTGTTGTGACAGTTGTTGTTCTAAGAGTAGAGGGAGTGTAAAAAGACCAGGTCTCACCGTTTTACTCAGGCTGCACTACAGCGTCTATTCACAGGCGCGATCCCACTACTGAGCGGCACGGGGGCTTTGACCTGCTCCGTCTCCGACCTGGGCCGGTGCACCCCTCTTTAGGCGACCTGGTGGTCCCGGGCTCCCCCAGGAGAACCATATCGATACCGAGCTTAGTGCAGACACCCGTTCGGCATAGTTCACTGCAGCTCAGAGTTCCTGAGCTCCTGAGCTCAAACGATCCGCCAGCCTCAGCCTCCCAGCAGCTTGGATTACAGGCGCGCGCCACCGCACCCGGCGAGGAGCGCATGCACAAATTGCCGTTTCAGCTCCGAACAAGCGGACGTGACTAAATCACATAGTGACATCTAGTGTTGACGGTGCAGAGGTGTTGTCATACGTTTAGGTGAGCAAAGCTGAGTTTACTTTGATGGACTCGCGTCCATCCGTACAGGAGCGTCTGTGCTCTTCCATGATTATTTCTCCCCAAGTCGGGAATTCAGTCCAAATCAGTCCAGTCTCCTTATATTACCAATTTACAATAATGTCATCTAATCCTAAAGTAAACATTATGTTTTGTAACCTAGTTCATCTTTAAACATTTTAAGATAGTTTTTTATTTTGGCTCCCCGGCTACAGGAGATCCTTCCTGCCCACAGCAATAAACCTCTACGATGATCATCTGCAGACACTGACATCAGGACTACTGCAACAATTATTTCCCTACGGGGCTCAATCAAGTATTTTTGAATTTAATCAATTTTTCAAGCAGTTTCAAAATTGCAAATAAATTTCCAGAGTTGGAATGAAATCATAATGATCCTTGGAGCCTCTCTTCTGGTTGCAGTCGTTAACTGTGTCGTTACAAGACCGTTTGCGTAAGTAACCAGTCAGTCATCAGTCATTGCTCAAAACTCAGGCTTGAAAGTCTTTAGATGTGAGAGGTGTCATCTGTTTGTCTTTGAAAAACATCTTTCTAGAGTGTTTTGCGAGGTCATTAAGTGTTTGGTCAGCATTAGTTGTCTCTGTCCTGGTGTCCACTGCAGCTCTGTGAGCTGCTTTCATCATTGTTTATGTGGGACATCGAACTGTCAAGTGACAGTTATGACGAGAGAGAAACGGGGAGGGCGAGTACAAGGCTGCTTCGTTTCTGGGTTTTTACTGATAGTAGAGACGGGAGACCACTTTCTAAGAGTAGTCCAGTATTGCTTCAAACGAAACTGAAAGTGATATTTTAGAATCAAGGAAACTATTTTGTGCAGCTTTAAATAAATGATAATGCTCTACTGGAGTTTCAACGGTTGTCGTTTTTACCAAATAAATCAATAATTAGGTGATCCCAGGTGTTATTAGCACTTCTGCCGCCATCTCGGTTATTTTGAGTCCCGGTTCTTGTTTGTCCAATATAAGTCGTAAGACTTCTTCAAGACAATCTTTATTTTCCCATCTGTTGTCCCGAGTTTCCCAGTTTCAGTGTGATAGTGAGTCCTATCACAGCAAATAGTTTTTTCATTTGGTTACACATTTATATCAAAGCTAATAGATCATATTTATAAAACTAAATACCTGGTTAGGATAAATTAAACAAAACAAAACTCATGGTTTAATGTTAAAACGATGCATCAGATCCACATTGCTCCTTTTGGAGGAATGTCTGTACAATGGATGATTGTGGTTGAGCTGAACGCTGCCTCTGCATGCTTAGTTCTGAACCTGGACCAGAAAGTAGACCTGACCCTGATGACCTGAGGGCTTCGTAGTCACGAACCACCTGACCTTACGTCCAACCATCAAAACACGAGTCCTTGAAACTTGCATGAAACAAAGTGGAAAGTTGTAGAAACTTGTAATAATTATGAGATCAATAAGTAGCTCTCTCTCTCTCTCTCTCTCTCTGTCTCTCTGTCTCTCTCTCTCTCTCTCTGTCTCTCTCTCTGTCTTTCTCTCTCT